>CM062101.1:0-620722 GCA_031163375.1 Conogethes punctiferalis | reverse complement strand
GGTGAGTAAATAAAATAAAATAATTTATTTCTGCAAATAGATTCACGAGTAATAATACTACAATAGTCATTGTCATCAGTCTGTAAACGTCCACTGCTGGACAAAGGATGGTGGTTGTCATTGGGGGAAGCATATGTCTATGTATAAGAAAAAACCGCCTGTTATCGCGAATGTGCAATCTGTTGGGGCCAGGGGGCGCGAGCCTAACTAGACATAACCACAATAAAAATCCACAGTGTGGCGGCAGCTGCAGGCCCGACGAGTTTCCACGGGGGCTCTCCCTCGTATTGCACGAACCTTGTCCTTGGAGGAGAGAGACAACCTTTTCAGGCCCGATCTCTAGGCTGCCCCAAGTGGGTGCCCCAGCCGAGTCTACCTAGCAGACAACGTTGGCGGCTTCACGGCGATATAGTTCTAGGTCCCGTGTTGCCGTCACCCAAGGCGCATTAGACGGTGGCCACCGGGGCTTAACCCAAGTAAACACTATTAATAGGCCAGGTTTATTATAACTCCCGGAGATACAATTGCCGACGTGGTGTAAAATATAAAGGGCGCGTCTGGAGGTCCTAGTTCGAGGATGATGCGATGTAGCCGTGTCGGTGTGAGAGCGACTGCGACGTCAGGGCCCTCCTCTCGCGCGTCGACAGCACTCTTTGTATGTCCGCCTCCTCCATGCACGCTGTCTTCGATAGGTCTTGGTGGTAAATAATGGATAGGCGGTGGTTTATTGTAATCCTTGAAGATACAGCTGACAACGTGGTGGTTAAACATTGGGGGCGGTTGGAGGTTCCCGAACGAGATTGGTGCGTGGTCGCCGTCTGGATGTAGTGAGTGTGTAGGGATGACTGCGCGATGACTGCGCGCGCGCAGACGTCAGGACCTTCCGCCCGCGTATCTCCTTCCGTGCGTCGACCGGTCCGCCTCGACACACGCTATACACATCCTGAAGAGCCGTTGATGAACCTGCGCCACCGTTCGCATGTTCCAGGGCCCTCGCTCGCAACTGCGCCGTTAAGGTCATCAGCGAGGAAGGCGGCGACGCGGGCGACAAGTGGCGCGAGGGCAAGCCGGTGCGCGTGGTGCGCTCCTACAAGATGATGAAGCACTTCCCGCAGTACGCGCCCAAGGAGGGCATACGGTATGTCTGACCAGCCATCATCATCATCATCAGCCTATCGCAGACCACTGCTGGACATAGGCCTCTCCAGTTGTTCGCCACTTCTGGAGGACACACCTATAATCGCCACGCTGGGCAGGCGGGTTGGCGATGGCAGGGCGCAGCTTCTCGCTCCGGCGACGCTGCTGCCCGTCATCGGTCTGTGGTATATAGGTACGCTTTCAATTGTGATGGTTATACCGCCACCAGTCGATTGCCAGTGCCTCGTTCGTTATTCGGCAGGATGCACCACGGGCAAGTGTGGTTGGCTTGGAACGAAAAGATGATGGGTCGCTCCCTTACAGCCAAATCCTATGAAGAATATTTAATAAGAAATCGCTGCCAAGCAACCACCTACCTGCATAATTGTATTAACAACCTTTTCCTATCCATCAGATATCAAAAGTACACATGTTCTATTAACAACAAACTATGACTGGCTCGATAGCTCATTTGGTAGTGACCTCTGCCTTCTGAGCCAAGGGTCGTGGGTTCGATTCCCGCACAGTACAAACATTTGTGTTCATGAATTGTTTGTATTGGTCTGGGTGTTTTCTATGTATAATATGTATTTATTTACAAAAAAAAAGTATCTAAGTAAGTTTATCAGTTGTCTAGTACCCATAGTACAAGATTCGGCTTAATTTGGGCCTAGATGGCGCTGTGTGGCCCAGTGTGGCATGTCTTGGGTTATTTATTTATTATTAAAGTTGATATTCTATCCCCACCCAGGACGAACATTCGTGTGATGAGTATGTGTTAATTCATTGCATCACAATTATGTATTAAAGTACCTATTTATATTTCTGGTACGTTCACTGTTCTGATACCTATAACACAAGTGCATAAGCTACTCACTTTGGGATCGGAGCAACGTATGTGATGTTGTCTGATGTATATTTTTAGATATGACGGCATTTACAAAGTGGTCAAGTACTATCCAGAGCAGGGCCTGTCGGGTTATCGCGTGTGGAAGTACCTTTTGCGCAGAGACGACCCCAGCCCCGCGCCCTGGGACCCAGACGCGAAGCAGTACACTATTGTCGTGAGTACTTATGACAACTTGCAAGAGACAGTATCCCGATAGTTTGGTTGGGCTCATAATCAGTATGAAGATGTATGCAAATCCGTATACTACAACGTTTTGGTATCGGCTGGTCTTCATAGTAATTCATGGTGGGCAGCGCAGACGACAGACTATCCGTGATGAACTTTTTGCAATTATATGCAGTAACGCACACGACGCGCAAAAATGTGTCGCGGATATTTCACAGACTCTCTCTTGTCCAGACGTCTTTAAATAATTATAACTGGTTTTTGGTTTGCCTTTATGATACTATAATTTAATACATTTAATTCTCCAGTACCCCGACGGGTACTTAGAAGCAGAAGCGGAAAAGAAAACGCTCAAAGCGAAGTCCAGTAAAGCCGGTAAAGGCAAGGGTGCCGAAGTCGCCAAGAAGCGGGCGCTTCGCGAGAGCAACCAGTCAGAGTCGGGGGACGAGCCTTCCCCGCCGGCTAAGAAGAGGAAGATTAGGCCTAAGGACGACTCGCCTAAGAGGAAGGAGAAGAGTGAGTATCTTGCATGTCGCCGATTTGTTCACCCACTGCACTGCGCCACCGCGCGGTTTGGTAGATTCTGCTCCAGCAAGCGGATTCTATATGTCAGCGGAAAATAGTAAGAATCGTAAGTTGATCAATTTCCTAGGTAGTTGATTAATTTCCGAAAAATAATAAATGTGGCGTAAAGATTGAAACGTTAACACTAAACTTTGGATGATGTGAAGATCTCGGGTTCGATTCCTAGTGGCTTAAAATTAGGAAATTGATTTTTCTAAATTAACTCGAAATAGAAAAGAACGAGACTGTGTGGTTGGTCCGAATTGTCGCGCATTTATTGTTTTTTGTTCATTTGTCCCTCAGATATGAAGTCTAAAACGAAACAATCCAACGGCAAAATGAAGATACCAAACATATTCACTGTAAAGAGTACAGACTCTTCGGAGAATGCTAAGAAGACTAAAGAGCCTAGTACCGGTCTCAGCACTGAGGAGAGAGAGGCTATTGAGGCCGATTCGGTGAACGCCAAGTTGTGGGAGGCGTGCACGCAGGTCTGCGAGGATAAGGGCAAGAAGGAGTTCATCGAGCAAGTGACGCAGGAGTTCCTCTGCATCATATGCCAAGAGGTGGCTGTATGTCCGGTTACCACACCGTGTTTGCATAACTTTTGCATGGTGAGTGTCTTTGCGGTCTAAGAAATATAAACAATCACTATTCCTTTTTCCGTGACTAAAGGACTTCTTGAGACAACCAGACTAGCTAGCGACCACTTTATAATGGCCGAAACTCTCGTGAAGTGACTTTCGTATCATTCTGGAATTAGTATCAGTTGTTTTTGTTTCGGATGTATTTTTTTTTTATTTTTTTATAGTGGCTCGACATAATGGCCTCTACGCCTGATGGAAAGCGAAAGAGAAGCCCAAGTCGCTGTGACAACGGGCAAGTAACTGGTCAGTTACCTGTCAGTTGCCACCGCCATGCCGGCCCAACCCTAACCCCCCACGAGCTCCGGAAACCCTACTCACCAGCAGAAACACGACCCAGAGGTCATTTGACTGCTATAGGGTGGAGGTCCTTCCCCGGACGGGCGGCTCAATTCGAGCGAAGATTCGCTATGCCCTACCTCTCTAAAATTCTGGTGTATGTTCTTATGTGGATAATCATTTCACTACCATATTTAATACATGTGACTACTAAAGACATCATTAATTTTGTCCATACATTTCAGGGCTGCATAAAGCTAGCGTTCAAGTCAACCGGTGCCCAGACCTGCCCGTGTTGCCGGAACAGCCTAGCCAAGTATGAACCGGAACTGAACGAGAAACTCCGGTGTGCACTGAGGCTGTTCCTACCAGGGTACGATTCTGGAAAGAAGTGACACCACGGATAACGCACTTGCATTGGTTAGTGCCAACTGCGAGGTAGAGCAGGTATCTTATACAAAACTTGTTAAAAAACCAACAGCGTTACAAATTTTTAAATTAATAATGTATTTTTTATAACAAGGCCAATATATTATAGAGGTTTTCCTAAGGCTTCGTTAAAGGAGACGCGGGGCGTCGTATGCATTATAATTTAAACAAACCCTTCCCTTTGTACGGCTTAGCTGTATGTTTGTGTAATTACTAATAATTGTTTGGCACTCAGTTCTTATAGGCTGGAATGAACTGGTAACATATACGGCCATGTTAATACAACAGCAGATATATAAGAGCATATAAGTTTCTCAATTAGATACAAAATAAACAGCCAAAAATAACCACATACCAAATGTGTCGATATCAAATCGCGCTAAAAACGCGCGTTGATCGCTTGACATCTGAACATACCCTTAGAGTGTTGATACATATATGGCTTATGTCCTCCAATATATCTGTTGCTGACTTAACTTCCATTATACTAATAATGTATGTTTACTGATAGTACGGTTATAGAACCGACTAATCGAAAATAAAATTAATAACGCAACTTGCACAGTGGTTTATTATTATTCAAAAGCATTTGTTCAACTTTCAAATGTGTATCGTATTAAATTGTCTATTTAAATTTACCTGTGATCATGGGAGCAGATTGTTTTGGCTTTGTTGGTCAGTTTAGTACATAAGGTCGTATTGCGATAGCGATTTCTTTGGTATATTATGATTTTTACTTATTATGTTGGATTATGGAAATTCAAAATTAGCTTTTTTACTGAAAAAGTAATATTGCTTGCTTCTACTATTTGGATATACAAATGTGGAAAATATCTCACCAAATGACCTGAAAAGGCAAGACACCGTGACCCCTGTCATGGTTGTGGCAACTGACTAACTAGGTGATTGAGTCCTTTGTTGCCACCGCCTTGCCGGCTACCGTAAGTAACATACAGCGCCCGACTGATCTTGAAACACGATCGAAGTCGCATGGATATTTTGCCGAATTTTCATAATAACGTTTAATTTGGTGGGATAACTTTTGCTACTAGATTCTTGCACTTGGATGAAGTGCAATGAAGTTATGCATTTTGATAATTAGGGGCCGTCCATAAATTACGTCACACTTAAGGAAGTCCATAAACGGGGGGTTCCACTAAGCGATCACAACGATCACGCCCACGACCGCGGTTTTATTATTATATATGTATGTGCTTGTCATAAGCCTACTTGAATAACGATATTTTTCATTTCATTTCGTTTCATTCCATGAAAATCGTGTGAGGTAATTTATAGATGCGCCCCCTAGGCTGGCGTAAAGTAGTTATATGTATATTAATCTACCTCGCTGCAGTTTCTTAGAACTCGCATGGGTCAAAGTAATTTAGGTTGACTTGTAACATTCAGTATTTCAACTGCAAAGAAATATGGCTAATATAATATTTTAGTTTTTGATTGACAGACGTCCTAGAGCAAGGTTGTCTGATATAATTTCAGTTCTTTCTGATAATGTGGTTAACTGACAAATATCACAGTGTGTGAAGAAAACCTATTGTGATCGTCACACACAAGCATCAAAGGGTTAATTATAATTACATCTAATCAGCATAAGCTACTTAAGTACTACAAAGTTTTAGATAACCTTGTTCTATTAATTAATTTTCTATGAATTATTCCTAATTAATAATTAAAACGGGTGTCAGAGTAAACCAAAAATGTATCATTTGTTTTTTCTTTGTAAAATGTCATTGATACCTTTTCGTCATAACTTCGTTCATCAAAGTTAGTTAGATCTTAGGGTCTTAGATTTAATTATTAGGTTTTGAAGTTTAGATCTGTTTTATAAGTGGTAGATGGCACTTAATGATTGTCTTGTATAATTTTAATTGTTATTTTATGAGTTGAGAGTGCTTTCCGACATTGAGATTTAAGAATGTACATAATTATGTGGATATTCCACGAAGCAAATACAAAGAGGAGATGCCATAACCAATATTTTCATAGGAAAATTGCGTGGCAAAAAGAAGGGGGGTACGGGGGGACGCCCCTTTCTTATTTCGTATGGCGGCTAGAAGCAGAACTACTAGTCTCATCTTCTTATGTAGTTTAGCTATCGGGCACTAGATTTCGCTAGCTATATTATAAAGGACGCACTCAGAATACCTACCTATTCAATAAAAAGTACTCCTAGCGACATCTGCGCCTTTAGTCCATAGGAACTTTTTGGATCATGGTGACACCAGAAGTAAGTAGAAGACCACGCCTTGAGGCGACCATGTGACTAATAATAAATAAATAAATAAAGGAGAAAGGGTGCATTGATTCGAACAGTAAAAAATAAATAGTGTTTTACTGGTATTATTTATATAATACACAGTTTAATTTTAATATTTAAATTTATATAATTTTTCTTCAATGAATAATAATCCGAATATAATCATCATCATCGGCCTATTGCAGCCCACAGCTGGACATAGGCCTATGTCCGAATATAAATTACATCCCAATTACGGACCTGGTATTTTGACATTTGTATGCCTCTTAAAAATTGCTGCCAGATAGCACATACTTTTGTACAATGACAATGAATCTACATAAAACAACATTATTTTCATCAAGATAAAAGTCCTTATGCATAAATTTAAAACAAATTTCAATAAATCCAAGGTTTTTGAGCTTGATGTGTCTTTATATTGCTTGCTCCCATTACGCACAGAGGTGCCATCTATCGTTGAGTAAAATCATTATTCGTGCATGAAAGATGTCAAAAGCGTATTTTATGAATTTTATTTTAACAAAATGCGAATTAAATATACTTACACATGAATTGTGATTCCTTTCATTGCAATTGAATGTTTACCAGAGTAATTATTACACATTAACACACAACACTTTCATGATTTTCTTCGTAAAATGCTACAATACGTCGAAAATAGAAATAAGTCCACAGAAAGAGAACTGAGAACGACCGAGTGCAAATTAATAAGCCACGCCCACTAACGGCATGTAAACGGCGTTGATTGGTAAAATTTATAGACCGAGCTCTAGTTATTTTATCACTAGACCGAGTTGCTTATGACATCTCCTCTTTGTATTTGCTTCGTGGGATATTCGCTCTGAGTTCCTCGCCACACCAGCGCCTCTAGTGACCAAAATGCACATTTCTCGCGGACAACTTATCTGTCAAATGTATAAAACAAAATAATAGTATCGCTTTAGGCTTAATTCGCTAATCACTACCCACCCGCGCCTGTCAGATTTTGTAGTTAGATCATCATCAGCCTATCGCAGTCTACTACTCATAATCGCCACGATGGGCAGGCGTGTTGGCAATCGATCGTTGCTTCTCACTCCGGTAACGCTGCTGCCCGTCATCGGCCTGCAGTATTTAGCTACGCCTTCAATTGTGATGGTTATACCACCACCAGTCGGTTGCCAGCGCGTCGTTTGTTATTCGGCAGGAAGCACCACGGGCGGGTGAGGGTTACTTGGAGCTTAAAGTTGATAGATCCTTATATCCCTATAGTTATGATAGTGCCTCTGAAAACTTTAAACAGTGCACTTGAATATTTAAACTTAAATGAAATGTAATATCATAAAGTTTATCTCTATGGTCCGTAACATGTATGTCTGTGTTTTATTTTTCTTTTATTTTGACAATGATTATTCGTTGCAATTACGTAATTATTTAAAGTACAAAGTATTTCCTAAGCTATTATTAAGTTCAAGCATTCCTTGTATATTCATAAGTGCAAAGCAATTATTTTATATTATCTTAACTGAAATTTTATTCTGTAGATATTTTAGTGTAATATGTTAAGTTTTTGATTAACATTATGTCTTGAGCATTGTTCATATGTTTTTATAATTGTCTTTTAATAATTGAATTTTCGCGTATAGTTTTATTGCTGGTGCAGGGGTTTCTAAACTTATATTTTCGTGTATTTATTTTTCCGACGGCGCCCTTCATCATCATCATCAGCTTATCACAGTCCACTGCTGGACATACGCCTCACCAGTTGTTCGCCACTTTGGGCAAACACCTGGAGGATTTACCTATAATAGCCACACTGGACAGACCGGTTGGCGATCGCAGGGCGTAGCTCTTTGCTCCTGTGACGCTGCTACCCGTCGTCGTATCGTATTTAGTTACGTATTCAATTGTTATGAAATACGCCATGAATCAGCTACAAATCTGGGAATTGAAATAACATATTTACTGTGCATGCTGCACAGGGCGTCGCTAACACTTTGGGAACCCCCTCGCTGGTGTAAAAATACCAATAATACAATTTGTAGTTTTACCCTAGAGTATGAAACACAGTTGTATGGATACTGGATGAATTATACACTATACCCTAATTATGTATGAACATTGAACATTTTTACTAAGACAGTTTTGGATGATATGTAACGCAAACTTTTATCCCATCATGGTTATAATTTTTTATAGTTATGCATGCAACGTGTTTTAGGTTGTTACCTATTGAACAGAAATGTTGAATTGGTTAATAAATGTTTTTTTGATAATGTTAATGTTTTATTACTAGCGGCGGGACTCTTAGTCTCCTTTGATAGATGCTGTAAATTTTCCCAAACAATTGCATTGTCTATACTGGTCTATTTCGATGGTGGACATACATTAGGATATATAATTAAATAATTTTATCATATGTTTGTATTATAAAACCTGTACTAAGTTTGCGGAGTCTCTCACAAATTTTCATACCCCATTTTAATTGTCAAACAGGCTCTAATATAATCACCATAATTTGAAGGAATACCAAAATGTTCCTCTACGTCTACTACCCTTTGAAAGCCCTAATGATAGAAGCAGTACTCTCATTCCTGTGACAAAGATAAAAAGCCCTAGAAGTAGAATTACGCTATCCTTGACTAGCATGAAGACGGTGATACCTCCAGGCTTCTGGGAGGCTACCACCAGCTCAATAAGGGGAGGGAAGACCAGAGCCAGTGCTGTGCTGCTGACGGCGCCTACCAGGGAGATGAACAGGCCGAGGTGCGGAATCGACTCGGCTAGTATAACTGAAAGGGAATGCTTTTTTTAAAACACCAGTACCTAATTCGTTGGTACGAGTACTTATCACGACGTAAGATCGCCGTTGAACCACTTATTTGTGTTTTATGGATTTTATGTACTAGAAACATTTATTTCTTTCTGACAAAAAAAAACACCTAGTGCAATTACTAGTTTAGGATACAACAAAACATTATTTGTTGATAGTCTTGCATACTGATATATCATCATCATCATCATCGGCAGCCTGCAGCAGTCCACTGCTGGACGTAGGCCTCTCCCGAAATGAGCCATTCTGCTCGATCGGCAGCAACACTCAACCAGTTGATGCCGGCCGCCCTGCGCAGATCGTCGCTCCACCTAGCCGAGGGGCGTCCCACACTGCGCTTGCCTGCACGCGGTATCCACTGCAGAACTTTCTCACTCCACCGATCATCAGTTCTGCGGCAGACTGTTAAAACTACATGGTTTAATGGACATCCTGGCCATAAGGTTTTTCTTTTTATATATATTTTTATAACAGTGTTAATGTCACTACTGTGTCAACACAATTATTTTATTTACTTTCACTTAAAAAAATATATATCATCAATTCCACGGACCGTTTTGCCGTGAAAGAGACGACAATGAACTGGCTATCCAAACTCTAACGTGTATCTTCAAGAAACAGATAAAATAGGATGACAATGAAATACAAAAGTTAATTTAAATTTATATTTTATTTATAATAATAATAATAATACGGGATCCAACCCCTTAATACATCGCTCTGAGCACAATATCACTGACGTGTAAACACATCGTACATAGTAACACAGTTAACCGAACATAATTACTAATAACATTAAAAAATATATCAACTATCAACATCACAGACTGTATTAAAAAATATTACGATCGGATTTTTGTTTAAAACATTTGTACATGTTATGGAACTAAGCCAAAGGAACAAGAATCGAGTTGGCACGTAGAATGACTGATTGTTTTAGATCTAAACAAAAAGGGGATACGCGGCCTTGGCGGCTGAACGAGTTCGCTTCCGTCCCATTAAACTGACATGAAATTTTTATATAGTGTATAAATGCACCAGTATTTTTATATTACCATTATATTACGCTATCCTCCCGTTAACGCCGTACTGTCTCAGACGTAACGTCGTTACTATCTGAATCGCGAATAATTTCCTCGTTTTAGGACGCGGTTTTGGCACATAATTGATATTTTTAAGGACTTACGCTTACCCCTAATTGTTTCAATACACACGTAATTCTCCCGATATTTAATTCTTTCTACAAGGTGAATACTGATATTTTTAAACTATAAATCGTTCCACAGAGGCCGAATATGATTATTATTAATATGAGCGCTATTTTATCAAAATAGGGTCAAATTGAATAAATTTATATGATTGTATATAAAAATTAAAGTATTTGTTCGTTAAGACTCTAGTGAAACGATCTATGTGAACGTTTACGGTATGCATTGCGGTCAGATCGGTGAATTATTCTTGGAGTGAACCGCCTAGGCGGATAAGGAAAGGGAAAAATAGAAGGTGTAAAACCATTAGTTCTATAAAAGACATCAATATTAGCAAAGTGTAAATAGATTTTTGTAAATATAAATAAATGTGCATATTTGAAACATTGTTGGTAACAGACCTAATACCCTATTTGGTCTAATAGGCGTAACTAGTGTCCTGGTCTTTTTGTAAGTTCGTTCTACGTAACTGTTATAAATGCCTAAATAAATATACTTAAGCTGATCCTTCCGCGGTTGATATGTTGGAACATGTTGCTGCTATAAGCAATGTTTCTAATATTCTTAATACTAACTCTCGACTTGTTACTACCGAGTGCCTAAATATTTTTAAAAGTCCTTTAAATTCCATCATATAGACATCAAGATTTTTTGAAATATAATGATGAAATGTTTAACATCAATTTAAATACTTTTATGGTGAGACCCAGCAATTATCCTATATAGGGATCCGAGCTCTTGGGGTCCTCGATCTGTCGGTGACAGCGGCGGCGGCGCGTGCGCCCCTACGTCTACGATTACAACTACTAAACATTTAAAATTGAACTATCTTGACATCAAATGGTAAGATTGTTATTATAGATCGTGAATGTCGACTTACAATACTTGTTATTCTTAGAATCACAATGATGTAATATTAAAATACAATAAAAGGCGATAGATCAAAAAAGTATAACATAGTTTAAAAGGACATTTACAAGTCAATTGTACATAATTTTGAAAGGTCAACTAAACTTAATAAATAGAGCTATAACAAATACTCTACATAGTGAGCCCTAGTAAAGTTGCCGAGGGCGGAGACCGTGATAGTCTCTCTCGGGTAGGTATGGCTCGCGGCACACACTCGTGTAAGCTGTCTTTGCGGTCGACGTCAACGTAACATTCATAATAATACGTAAACCTATGTTAACTGTACTATGGAACGCTTACCAAAAGCTTAATCAAATTAACAATTATAATAAAAACAATTAACCCTAAACTTAAATGAGTACCTAATGGCGACACACATGCCTCTAGCTAACCAGTGCTGTTCACGATGAAATTGCCTTAAAAATGAATCGTTCTGGAATCATGGCACGTTCGTTTGTACAGATTTGGCGAGTTTTAATCATTTCAACAAAATATGAAACCGCAAATGATGTTTGAGCAAGTTCCTCCAAATCCGAAGTAAATGTAGGTAGACCTTAAGAAGATCATGATGTAGGTTAAGATTGCTACGATTGCATGTACACTGGTGAGAAGCACGTACACGAACTAAATGGCACGTCAATTATTCTAATAATCCCGCTCTGCAGAGCAGGACCTGTACGCGTTGTCTCTTCAAGGGGCGGGGCTCGTGGAGTTGAAGGGCTCTGTGCCGTTGAGGGCGTGGTCGTGGCCTCCGGAGAACTTGATGATGATGCCCTCTAAAGAGGTCCAGGTGCCGACGACGAGGCCGAGGATGCCGAAGAGGACCACGATGGCGTTCTTGATGATCATGCGGTAGCGCTCGGAGTCGGACACGTAGTACCAGTAGGTGCAGCTCTGGATGAAGGCGGGGAAGGCCAGGCCCAGCGCGGAGAGGCAGAGCGCTCCGAACAGCGAGATGAACAGGTCCAACTCTGGTACAGCAGCGGCGATTCCGACTGTGGAAGGAAAGAAGTGTTTCAACCTACTGGAAGCCGTGGGATTGTTAGGATAACAACAGCCTATCGCAGTCCACTGCTGGACATAGGCCTCAGCAGGCCTAGGCAGTTACTCCAAACATCTGGAGGCTTTACCCAATTGCCAAGTTGATGGGGGTTATCGATCGCAGGATCGGGGTTGGGATGCAAGGGAGCGACCTATCACCTTTTCGCTCCAAGCCATCCTCACCTGCCCGTGGTGCATCCTGCCGAACAACAAACGAGGCTCTGGCAAACCGACTGGTGGCGGTAAAACCATCACGATAGAAGGCGTAGCTAAATACCACAAGCCGATGCCAGGCAGCAGCATCACCGGAGCAAGAAGCTACGCCCTGCGATCGCCAACCCGCCTGCCCAGCGTGGCGATTATAGGTATATCCTCCAGAAGTTCGCCCTAGGTGGCGAACAACTGGAGAGGCCTATGTCCAGCAGTGGACTGCGATAGGCTGATGATGATGATCGATCGCAGGGCGTAGGTTCTCGCTCCGGTGACGATGCTGCCCGTCATCGGCCTGTGGTATATAGTTATACTGCTACCAGTCGGTTGCCAGAGTCTCCTTTGTTATTCGTAGGATGCACCAAAGGCAGGTGACGCTCAGATGTACATCTGTAATGCCGCGTTTACACGCTCGCGTTCAATACGACATTCAACGGGCACGAACACAAGCACAAGCATGTGAACGGGCTGTTCGTCTGTTTGAATGAGCACGTGCGTGCGCAGTTTGTAGGGCAGGGCTGCTCGCCGAGCTGCTTGCCGGGCTGCGTGACACGCGTGTAAACCTAGCATAAAGGCAGTCATATTGACGTGTTAATAAAAAAAAAGATCTATCTTACATGTAATGAGCACGACAACTGTCCTCAACGAGTACTCCCACAGGAAACGGTGCTTGCTGTTCAGCAGACGGCTGCCCACGTAATCGTTCCACAGGATGTGGATAGCCACGTAGCAGGCGAGGCCGTGCGTGATGAAGATAGCGAAGGCGAGCAGACACTGCACCACGCTCGCTAGACTGTGGACGAAAATGGTCATTAGTACATCCAACTTCATGACTTTCTGACCCCTCCCCCCTCCTTGTCACAGCTGGTTCCTTTTAATAAATAATAAATAACCCAAGACATGCCGCGCTGGGCCACACAGCGCCATCTAGCCCCAAACTAAGCCGAAGCTTGTACTATGGGTACTAGACAACTGATAAACTTACTTAGATACATTTTTTTTGTAAATAAATACTAACACCGCTTTGAGACAAACGAAGGACGCCCTGCAACCCGTTGGGCCTGTGACCTTAGAAAAAGCTGCCAGTTGCTGGATGGGCGAAGCCCGGGATAGAAATGAAACGAAAAATGTTTATTTCGGACCACAAAATAAATAGAGAATGTTGAATTCCTATGTGTTAGTTTTCGATCGAATATAATATAAATATAAGTAAATAATATAAATATTACATAAAATAAAGTAAGGTAAATATCAGACAACATTACATAGATTGCTTCGAAGTAAGTACCTAGCTTTAAGCACTTGTGTTATGGATAACTTGGCTGACACGCTCTCGCGTGTCTTTATCATCACAACGAAGTTACCACAAATATACAAATTACCTATATACAAATTATAACACCCAGACGTATCTGCATGGGCATTTGTATTTGTACCGTGAATCTTTATCTCGGGTGGGGATAGTAACCACGACCACGAGATTCTGTAAGCTTATCTTCTTCACTACCAATTGAGCCACCGGGCTTGTCGAATGCTGTGTGCCTAGCACGAACATTTTCGAAAAAGTATGCGTAACGTTGCCGTAAACATTTGTATGAAACTTGGTACAGCGCCCCTATCGTGCGTAAGAGGTACTACGTTTACGTACGTTAACGTAGTGAAAATTATCGTACTGTTTACGGTTACGTTACGGATACTTTTTCGAAAGTGTTGGTGCTCGGCACACTGTAATACGATACGAGTAGAAATTACAAGAATAAGTAGCTGGCGATTAAAAAGTAGTTCTATCCATCGTGTTTCTTCTTCTCTTTAAAGGCTTCTGGAGACACTATAGTAGGTACATATCTACCTACACTATTTTTATTTTTGCTTGTCGATACATAAGTGCTTGTAATTTTAAGTGAATATGACGTTTTCTATTCTATATCTTAAATGACTTACCAAACGCGAATATATTTCCCAAAGCTGGATGTCGGCGTGGACCAAAATTGGGTAAACATTAATATCGATAGGAATGGGTGAAATACATTTTACATAGAAATATTATTTTAGGCTAGATTATGGCTAAGCAGAAATACTATGAAGATGGTGTGCTATAAACATACCTCTATACATATGATGAAATATGTACCTATGCTGCATGTGTTTGTGTGATGCAATGTTCAGCGTAAGCTATATTATTAATGTATAATTATATGTATTTAACACAAGTTGATCTTGTCTGTGGACCTATAATATATTTCCTTTTCTTTCAAGATTCCTAACGTATTGTTTGTGGTTAATTAGATTCACTTAGCGTAGCGTTTACGTTTAAGTCAGCTAAGATTAGAAAAATAAATCAGGCCCTGTCTTGTAATTACATAAAATCTTATTGAACTGCAATGTATTATGTATAAGCAAACTACTTAAGAAGGTATTTAGGCTTTTTACATTACACGATATCTCTAGCCCTGTCTATAGGGAAAGGGCAGTGTTTTAAGAATAATCTTAACTAATATTATAAAGCTGAAGAGTTTGTTTGTTTGAACGCGCTAATCTCAGGAAGTACTGGTCCGAATTGAAAAATTATTTTTGTGTTGAATAGACCATTTATCGAGGAAGGCTTTAGGCTATATAACATCACGCTGCAACTATTAGGAGCGAAGAAATAATGGAAAATGTAAAAAAAACGGGGAAAAAATAACTATTCCACGCGGACGAAGTCGCGAGCACAGCTAGTCCTGTAATATGGACCAAGATATTCGAGGTTCTTCTGTCAAAAAATTACGCAGTGTTGAATGTCGTAGAGGTCTCCATGCATAGAACAGCATATAGGTCGGTTTAGCTTGATTATGAGATTGAAGGAACACAGTTTGTTTTTTATATACCTAAGTGAAAGGGTAGCACTTGACCTCAACTAACCTGATGTTAAGCGATGTTGAGTCTAGAATGAAGCGAAGTGAACCATTTTTGCGCATGTACCTACTCGTGCACTTTAATACCTCCTGCGAGAGTATTATTTTATTAGGTCGTAGGTATTTTTAGGCTGGTCTATAGATTTTAGTGTTAAGGTACTTACACTTCAGTCTCGGAGGGCAGATTCAGGGTGATGCTGCCCTTGGCCTTGTCACCGTACTGGAGGTACCCGAAGAGTCCCATGCCGACGTACAGGATGATGATGCTGATCATGGCGCGGTTCAGGACGCCGAACTTGCCCACGAAATCACGGGGAGTCTTCATCTCATTTTCCAGCGGGAGAATCTGGAAGCAGAATTGAAAAATAAGGACTTGACACTTGAGCTTTTTAGGGGTTAAAACGCACGTGGCCAAAAATTGTAATTGATTGTGGCCAGGCTGTAAAACACTACTTTTGAAATCATGAAGCTAGTGGATAGTATAAATCCGAGCCTAGACACAATATGATACCATAGACTAGACAACCCTGCGATAATTTAGAAAAGCAAGCTCAAATTTCTTGTGAATCATCTCAGGCTTTCGCAGTCCACTTCTGGACATAGATCTCTCCAAAATAATGTTCGCCATTTCGCTCGATCCAGGGCTTCTCACGTCGTTTTGCCCGCCATTTTGCGGAAACCGTCAGTCCATCTGGCCTGATGGCGTCCTACTCGTACACAGGCAAACGTATTGCCTAGAAGCAGTATACACTCCAGAACTCGTTTATTTGGGGTTGTCGGTATTGCCGAAGACACGGTGCCACCTTATTGTGCATATAGTGCTTAAACAAACTTTCAAATGATATAATAACATATCATTTAAGAATGCCTCTATACCTAAACGAATTTAAAGCTATAGGCCTCATTTTATGGATGTCGTAGAAGACAACTAAGGGAACATCAGAAATCGTGCAGTAGCGTTTACCTGGTCACAAATGAAACCTACTACGGTCACCAACCCGCCTGCTTAGGGTGGTGACGTAAGGCAAATCCCCCTAAATAAAAATTGTTATCGGAGGACACCTATGTAAATAGGGTTACCAGGCCATAAAATGCAAAGGCCGGACTGCGCACTGTATAAGGCCGGACATTTAGCCCTAAAAGTGGACATTTTTTTTTATTGCCAAACATAATGTTTTTACAGCTGGGCTGTTGAAAAAAGTATTTATACGTGATATAAAGTGAGAATGAGGTCGTAGATGGAGTGTGTGCCAGACGCGCCGCGCGCGCCAACAGTTTGCTCTTTTGTCCGCTTGTGTCTTTTGGACGCACGTCCGCCCATAGTACGAATCGCCACTCGGACAAAAAGCCTGACAAAAGCCGGACAGGCCTAACACGTACATATTTGGCCGGACGCGATAGCCTATATGTACAGTGGACGTTTCAAGGCTGATGATAACGTTGATGAATAAACTCACCACGCCAATAGCTTCCAGCGCGAACAACACCGTTCCAAAGAACAGAGGGAAACGCGACAGCTGTCCAACCGGCTCCCTTCCTTCAAAAGTGGGCGGGTTTCTGAAGATATAGTACAGGATGATAGCGAAGCTGGCTATCGTGACTGCGTTGGCCACCGCCGAAAACGGCGCGAGGTACTTCAGGTCGCGGACCCAGTTGATCAAGATGAGAGGGATGAGCATAGCCAGCATCACGTGGTACACCTCGATGTCGATCTGGAACTTCTTGGTCAGCACGTAGTGGATGTTCTCGGCGACGAACACGACGTACACGCAGCACGTGCCTATTTGGTATATCAGTAAGAACGCGTTGACCACGTGCCTGTAACAAAAGAATCACGAATAAAGACTGAACGTTTCTAAATTCATCATCATCATCATCAACAGCCTATTGCAGTCCACTGCTGGACATAGGCCTCTCCAGTTATTCGCCACTTAGGGCAAACATCTGGAGGATATACCCATAATCGCCACGCTGGGCAGGCGGGTTGGCGATCGAAGGGCGTAGCTTCTTGTTCCGGTGACGCTGCTGCCCGTCATCGGTCTATGATATTAGCTATGCCTTCTATCGTGATGGTTATACCGCCACCAATCGGTTTGCCTGAGCCTCGTTTGTTGTTCGGCAGGATGCACCACGGGCAGGTAAGGATGGCTTGGAGCGAAAAGGTGACGCTCCCTTACATCCCGTTTCTAAATTGCCTATCTCGTACGTCTTCTGAGAGGCCCCTCTAGTGGTAAACATAGTACAAGGGAAACCTTTGTTGAAACAAACCTTTGTTGTTCTGAAGAACAGGAACACGAAATTAAAAGTGACAGTTTGATCTTTGATCGTTTAAACTGAATTTATGAGGCATGTCTGAGGCTTGAGGATATTAGATTTTTCCGGAATATGGCATTATCGTGCTAATCGGTTGTTTCGATGTTACAGTCATTTAAAAGAGAATCTTAATCCAAAAAAACAATGCCTCCCTCGCCATTGTTGTTGAAAACTTACTAGAAATCTGGAATACTAGACGATGCTTTTCAAGTTTTATTGTTAGAAGTTGCTCTGGTATTTCAAGTGCACACAATATATAATAGCAATCATTACCCTCTTTTACTTTCGCAATAACTAAAGGCCTCTCGTTTCCAAGTACATACGGGACAAACAAAACAATATCAGTCATAACTGAATGACCGTTTTTTCTTTTCACTCGAGTGTTTACCATTTGTTTCATTAGAAAGTACTTAAAGAATTAGGCCATTGTCACTGGGTAAGTGTACGGATGGCAGAGCCTAGACGGGCAGTGTTTGCTCTCGTTTCAAGGGAAAATATAATCTACTCGTTTTAAAAATTAATTAGTAGGTATGTACCTCCCGTTTTTCCTGACTAACCTTCATTGAACCGAAGACATAAGTACCTACCTATTATTTGTAATATAAAGAGTTAGTACCTAAATTTATATTATGTTATATGTAAAAATAGATACAGTGTTATGATAATTCAATGCTATTTTATGTATACCCCTATCCTAACCTAACATTTCTTTGCAATAATTTGTAGTTAGGTATATCGGATTTCTGCTGGTGAGTAGGGTGTCCGGAGCTCGTGGGGGGTTAGGGTTGGGCCGGCATGGCGGTGGCAACTGACAGGTAACTGACCAGTTACTTGCCAGTTGTCACAGCGACTTGGGCCTCTCTTTCGCTTTCCATCAGGCGTAGAGAAGCCATTATGTCGAGCCACTATAAAAAATAAAATAAAAAAAAACTCACGCAGCGTAAGGGGCACAGGCCTTGCACCATCTGGGCCCCTCGGAGAGCGCGGCCTCCGCCGCCGCGGTGTAGGTCAGGGAGGGCACGCGCTGCCGCTTGCACAGCACGTAGCACGAGTCGATGAGGATGTGGATGCAGTAGGTGCACAGCACGCCGATGACGATGGTGCCCACCGCGCCCACCGCGTACCCGGAGTTGGAGAAGGCGTGCGGCATCGCCAGGATGCCCGTGCCCAGGCTCCCCTTCAGAAGGTGGAGCAGCGTCTCCGTGTTTCTGTGGAATAAGGCCTTGTTGAGTATCATGCTCTCATCATCATCATCATCGAAAAGATTATGGGTCGCTCCCTTACATCAAGGGATGTAAGGGAGCGACCTTTTAATCTAAATAATCTTTTCGCTCCAAGCCAACCTCACCTGCACGTGGTGCATCCTGCCGAATAACAAACGAGGCGCTGGCAACCGACTGGTGGCGGTATAACCATCACAGTTGAAGGCGTAGCTAATACCACAGACCGATGACGGGCAGCAGCGTCACCGGAGCGAGAAGCTACGCCCTGCGATCGCCAACCCGCCTGCCCAGGGTGGCGATTATGGGTATATCCTCCAGATGTTTGCCCTAAGTGGCGAACAACAGGAGAGGCCTATGTCCAGCAGTGGACTGCAATAGGCTGATGATGATGATGATCATCATCATCATCCTAGCCTTTTTCCCGATTGTCTCAGGGTCGGCTTCCCAAACTGAGAGATTTGGTGAGGGCTAAGCTTTTTAAGGGCTGAGTATCATACTCTCATCTTTTGTATTTCCTTTTGTACACTCACTGCACAACAAATCTGAGCTCTGCGTGACTGGTAAAGAATGCTCCTAGCATTAAGTTAGCTCTTGGTATGATTTTTGTGCAATAAAGTTTAGATAAATAAAAAAAATACTCTTAATGCCGAGACTACAGTATCCTTCAAACGGGTTGTGAACAGACCCCTATTTTCCGGTGGGCACTATGGGTAAGTCCCAGAGCCCCGCGTTCCAGCTGTGCCTGCGACTTTGTCCGCGTGGAATAAAGTTTTTGGGTAGAATTTTCAATTATTTACACTAATTAATTTAGGATTAACGAATCAACGGCCTAAAATATAAATTTATAGTTCTGAAAATGCTTGTCCTTATTACAGAGAGTTAATTCCGTACCGGCACTTGTGTTACGGCAAACGGCGATTCCATAAACTCACGCATAAACTACTCGTAGTGTTCGCTATTACAGTGCACGGATGCTTCCGAACATCGCAATACGTAGGTAGGTATATAAGTTATTTGGAAAACAGTTTTAATTGAATCGTTCTGGGAACTTCATTCAAACATACACGTCCGGGTTTTAATCACTAAACTGATATTTTGGAATCGATATACCTACGTGATATTGTGCTGCCTACGTAAATATTGCCCGACCGGAATATACAATTTATCCAACGTAAAACCCGCTTTAATTTCAAATTCTAGTCGCCGTGGACATTTGTTGAAGATTTTCCTTAAGATTTGCACCAAGGACTTATTTGTTGGGATAACATCAGTAACATCACGCCTTTGTAATAAACGTTAATATGCCGCATATCACCCTACCTCCCATAAATAGATATTATTTTTTGTTTGCACACCATACTACATTGACATAAAAATATGTTTTTTTTGGGCTATTTGGCTCTGCACGATTTGTGTAAAAATATGTTGTACAATTTGGGCGGCCTTATCGACCCCACTTTTGACAGATGATGCCAAATTTCCCCAAACTGCTCATTTCCCCATCCATCTGCGCTCTATCATATACAATAATCATATTTGAATATCACAATAGCTAGGGTGAATTGTGGCCAAGCGCTAACACAATATACTCGTAATAATATGTAAGATGATGAATAACAAAAAAAGTTTCAACTGTAAGTACTTCGTTTCAGATAACTTTAGAAAAAAGATTTACGATATGAAATAGGTAAATACTAAGAGATAATAATAATTAATAAGTTATTAATCCCTGCTCAAAACCATTTCATATCATGTATAGTTACACATTAGTGAGTACCTACATATTTCAGTAGCAGATTCACTTTACAGTAGTGCTTACACTTTACACTGACAAATACAAAACTTCGTATTTATTCGCAAATATCACAAAAAATAATAATGTAGAAAAAGTACAGCATGTACCCTTGTATCGTTCATAGAATGTGCATATAGGTACTAAAATATGTAACTAATGTTATCTGGAATGAAGTGTTCTACTCCATATGCCATAGGTGAGTCTTATCCTGAATTTCGAAAAACACTATTTCGACTAGACGCCTCTTCGAACGTACGATGATTCGACAGAGCACATAGAACGTACAGTCAAATTGGGAATACATACGGTTACTATGTACTTGTCTACATACTCGTAATGTTTTAGTTAGTTTTGATTGATCGTTTTAATTTAGGTTTGAGTCCGACCTAACGTTTACTAATCGCAATAATACTATGCAAACTTATGGGTTTCATTACATTCAATTACTATTACAAGTAGGTGAGTGGGTTAAATGAGGCATTACTATTTAATTAGCGGATAATTAAGACTTGAATGAATTTAAATGCATGACACCACGGACAAATCTATTGAGCAAATAGTATCTGACTTATTGGTAGCTAAATGGAGTGTTGATATAACTTCATGATTTTATTTGAAGTAGGATAAATCTTTTATAATCATATATTTTGTATAAGGTTAAATGGTAATCATTGTTATACTCATAGCAGGATAAATTAATTATTATGTGTATTTTTATTGGTTATATTTTATAAAGCCTTTTAAATGACTAATAAACTGCAAGACCATTTTGGAGAAGGTTATTTCCTTTAGAAATATTTAACAAATAAAATCTTAACTAATATTATAAAGCTGAAGAGTTTGTTTGTTTGTTTGTTTGAACGCGCTAATCTCAGGAACTACTGGTCCGAATTGAAAAATTCTTCTTTTTTTGTGTTGAATAGACCATTTATCGAGGAAGGCTTTAGGCTATATAACATCACGCTGCAGCTATTAGAAGCGAAGAAATGATGGAAAATGTAAAAAAAAACGGGGAAAAAATAACTATTCCACGCGGACGAAGTCGCGAGCACAGCTAGTCTTTAATATTCTTTTTGTTCTGTTCGTTACGGAATAGGAAAATGTTTACACAGAAATTATGACCCTATGTAATCCTAATTATAATTTTTTTATGTAATTTTTAAGACATTTGTCATTTTCTGAGGATTTGCCTTAGTCACCACGCTTGGCAGACGGCTTGGTGACAGTTTATTTGTACCCAGGTTAACTCTTCTGCCCGTTCGTGATATTCCCTTAATCGCCTTCTACGACGTCTATACGATGAGATGGGGTGGTCCAGCTAAAGAGTGGGGTGGTCCAGAGATTCAGAATACTGAATCTGGAAACCACACGAAGACACATAACACTGTGCTGTAAATCGACGTAACGTAACAGATCTGATATTACACTTTATCTAGGACACCTTCCACGAAAATGTATCAAGGCTGCTCTGCCTTGTGTGCGCTAAAAGCATGACTCAATTTTGCACTATGCTACGAGTATGAGCAAAAACGTCATGTCTGTTCGGAGTTGTCAGACCACGTGAAATTTGAATATATCGGAGCGGTTCGCATCCAATACGCGTTCTGAATGTATTTTCTAATGACCGTCTCAAGGAGAACGCGCGATCTTAGCCGGGAAGAAATTACATTCAGGCGACGCGAACTGACTCGACTTTTGCACGTTAATATTTCCTGCGTACTTGACTAGTCTCCTTGCAGATTGGACGTAGCAGCCGAAATTCAGGAGACTATTATCATCATCATCATCATGTGTATCAATTTAATAAGTATTAGGTAGTACGGAAGCTTTTCGTGGTTAAATTAAAGAGCAGACCATAACTCTGTATAAACTACCTAATTACTGTGAGTTTAAACTGTGATTACGAAAATTTGGTTGTAGTAAAGTTGCACCGGTAATTTATCAATAATTGGGGAGGCATGAAACGCAAGTAGTAGATGTTAAATTTAATTATGGATAATTAAATAAAAATTTCGCCCTCGTAAATTATTTTACAATGATAATATAACACAATACAAAATAATATTGACCTAATTTCGAAAACTGGGCTTTATTCAGAGATTAAAATATAGGTAGGAGATACATAGAACTTATCAGAGGCGCGCGTTTGGGCAGTTCAAAAATCAGCAGGAAGCACCACGGCTGGTGAGGGTGGCTTGGAGCGAAAAGATCTCATGCCCTCTTACTTTTGAGACACCCTCTGCCTTAATAACGTCATCTCGTACTCAAATTTCAAAGGAATACTCGATACTATAATTTTGCACAATCAGACTTCTTTGCTTGTCAGTAAGAAAGAAAGAAAGAAAAAAGTTTTATTGGAAAAACCATTTACATATAACACACAACATACAAAAAAAATAAACAATCAAACGATAGTGAACAAATAAAAACAGTGTTTGATTACACTTCGTTAATCTTTGTAAAACCAGGGAAAATGCGTCATACTATTGCACCGGCAGAGTGACGGGGGAAGTGAGACTCTAACCTGTCTCAAGATGCTGAGTCAGGGGATACTCACTACACCTCAGTCCCTTTGTCAAGAGTCTTGGATCGATGTCAGGGGTCCTAGGTGACCCATATAGCCTTCACAGGTCCAGAACAGTTTGCCCAATGATAGACCTTAAACCAGGCTTTATTGCCATTTCTATCTCTAAGGACATTCCGAGTCAGATATTTGAGGAAGCAAAGATTATGGTCACGGCAATACAATTTAAAAAGGAATACATGTATTGCAATGAGGATATGTACTCGGTTTTACTGTGTCACACTGTCACCGTACACGAGAGGAAAACCTTGCTAACGCCATGTAATGACGGCTAATGTACTTCCTGAACTGTTTGGTGAATACTAACGTACCTTAAGAGATTCATATCTACATTAATCATCTGTTTACTTCTTAATTCTTATGATCTTCAAGTTTCTTGATAGAAATAACTTTCCGTACACAGAGGTGGTATCATTGGCCGACTTCAAAAAACACAGAAAGTGGGAGATTCTAAATTCGTCAGCGGGTACCAGATTTACGATGTATGTTCTGGGAGACTAATTTGACCCGACCGGGCATCGAACACGGAAACTTCGGTTCGTCCGCGCTTTAGGTTTAACGCTTAGGTATTCTATTGCAAGCACATCAAAAGTGTTATGCTGCTTTATTTATTTGTTCGTTAAATCAAAGAAGTTGACATCTAACGCAAAATACAATATTCTTAATCCTAAGGTTGTCTGGAAGAGATCGCTTATAAGAAGAAGAGATAATAATATGAAGAACGACTGCAGTAGCTATATTTTGTTTAGATCTAAGTCTCAACGTGAAAGGATCCGTCAACTCATATTACAGGGAAATCACCAAAGGAAGCTGAAGCAGGGTTTATAGACTAGGACAGTCTATAAGATTAGGGAAAACCGAGTTAAAATAAAAAACGCGTAGACAACCTAGCTCAAAATAACGAGCTTTCGTTTCTCTGTTTAAAGCTACCAGCCGTGTTGTAAATTCACTCCGAAGGAAAGCCAGCTTTTAATTATTAAATACATTTTCGTTTGATAATTGTAACAGTATAATAAAAGTTCCCAATTTTCAACAATTTCGTAATTATAGGGGAGACAGGAGAAGATTGTGGCGTGGGCTTAATATTACGGTGGCAATCAAAATTAGCAATAACAACTTTTACATAAGTGAAATGTATATTATCTAAACTAATATTATAAAGCTGAAGAGTTTGTTTGTTTGAACACGCTAATCTCAGGAACTACTGGTCCGAATTGAAAAATTCTTTTTGTGTTAAATAGACCATTTATCGAGGAAGTCTTTAGGCTATATAACATCACGCTGCAACTATTAGGAGCGAAGAAGTAATGGAAAATGTAAAAAACACGGGGAAAAAATAACTTTTCCACGCGGACGAAGTTGCGAGCACAGCTAGTGTAAATAATAAAGTACGTTATGTATGTAAATAAAATCGGGACCCTATTACTAAGATTTCGCTGTTTGTCTGTCCGTCCATCTGTCACCAGGCTGTATCTCAAGAAGCATGATAGTTAGAGAATTGAATTTTCATGTATTTCTATTGCCGTTATAAAAAATACTAAAAAGGAAATAAAATAGTTACACAAGGGGGCTCCCATACAAAAACTGCAATATTTCTTCGTTTTTTTTCGTCTTAAGCTAAGGTTCCCTTAATAAGTCCAGATGATATTTAGCGACGTCTCTCGGAACACCAAATTTCTGTTCACATCTACGTAGGTAATATTTGCAATAGCTTTTCTTTGTCTAAATGTACTTAATTTAGTTTGAGTTCACATCAGAGCCAGTCGAAGTTCGTGCCTACTGCAAGTACAGTGATCACTCACTTCTGCAGACTTAACTCGCCACGTGCTCGCAGGGATTTCCCACCGGAACTGCCATTATAAACGTTCGATCCTCCCGAGGGATTACTTCGCAAATATGCTTTCTGAATAGTCATGGGATTCGGTGCGTGTTTCGTCAGCCGGAATAATTGGTTTAGGTGCAACGGTAATGTTCAGTTTCCACGGTTAGATTGATGCACCAAAGATCATTGCGGACGGGGACTTCTTCGACGATATTGACAGATCCATATTATCATGAAAGTGAAAGTAAATATTACGAATATACGAAACGCCTTGATAAAAAAACTTTTTGAATATCAACCTCCAAAACAGTTGAAATGGGAAATTTTGACAAAAAATCTAGCATTGTATTGAACATGGGACCAAACATATGACCCATTGGTCCAGTCGAAGTCGGTAATAATACTCTCCTGGCAGATGTCTGTTCCAGTTCAACCAGATCGGGGAGAGATCGCAGGACCAAATTTACGGCTTAAAGGGTTTACTGGTGCACGGGGGTTCATCACCGCCAACTTTCTGACTTCGGAGCTGGTACCCAGTAACTACGAAACGACGACATAGGCCTCTCTCAATGTTCGCCACTTTGATCCTGGACTTCTCGCATCCAGTACTTGCCAGCCATCTTGCGTAAATCGTCACTCCACCTGGCCTAAGGGCGTCCTACATTGCGATTGCTGTGACGCGGTCTCCACTCCAGAACTCGTTTACCCCAACGGCTATCAGATCTGCGGCTGATGTGGCAAGCCCACTGCCACAGTGGCTTTGGGTTGGCCACATCAGCCACAGATGACAACAAGGCTAGTATCAATGACAATTAAATACTCACGTGGTGGGGTTGCCGACCACTCGGTTGTCGTAGGGCTCATAGTCCGTCTCCTCGGCGCCCTTTTCTCCTATGTTCACCAGGAAGATGCCATTCTCCCGGCCTGGCTCGCCTTTCTCATCCTTCACCGGTGATAGGCTGAAACAATTATCAGGTCAGTATCTCATGTGTCTTATGTTTTCGATAGTATTAAGTAAAACTAAAATTATTTGATAAGGAAGAGCGGAGCTTCCAAGCACAGGCATTATTAGCTTAAATGGAAGCTCCAATCTACTACATTGTTAAAACTTTGTTCAAATGAAAAGAAATTATTTTATTTATTATTATTATCTGAGAATAGTAGTACTGTTCTAGCAATAGGCAACATACGCAATTACGCACAGCACACACATTTCGGAGTTTTAAAATAGCTTTTATAGATAGAAGCATAGTATACGAGTATATAGTATATATATAGCATAGTAGGGGCATAGTAGTGAGTGGCCTAGACTAAAAAAATGCAGTAAAAGGTTGTGAAGAGGTTTCTAAAGGGTAGGCAACGCGCGTTTGATACCCCTGGTGACGCAGGTGTCCATAGGCTGCGGTAACCGCTTAACATCAGGCGGGCCGTAGGCTCGTTTGCCACCCTAGTGGTATATACAAAAAAATGTTTGTACTGTGCGGGGTCGAAACGGCGTAGGATACCACAGACTGATGACGGGCAGCAGCGTCACCGGATCGAGAAGCTGACGCCCTGCGATCGCCAACCCGCCTGCCCAACGTGGCGATTATGGGTATATCCTCCAGATGTTTGCCCTAAGTGGCGAACAACTGAACAGGCCTAGGTCCAGCAGTGGACTCCAATAGGCTGATGATGTAACCAGTTAAGCCAATTCTTGTCATTGAGATATTGTACAACCGTATACCTACTATTGGAACAGTGACTTGTCAATTGCAAGGTACAACTTCCAAGGATGCGGACATAAGTATCCAATATAAGGTCGTCGGCGCATATTTGCTGAATTTTTAAACGAACCATTTGCATCAAGCGGTTGAAATTGTGTTGTGAAGTGTTATTTAGATACGGCCGAGGTTGTCGCCGGTGAAATACATCAAAGTAATTTTACCGTTGAATTAGTTATGACACAATTGATGTTGCTTTTGCTGTGTGTGTAGACAAAATGTTAATTAAACAGCACAGAACTTGAAATTACTTTGTTCAGTATCGAGCTCACTAATAAGAATTAGGGATACAAAAGCTAATAATATCTTCGTAAATAGTCTGCGAAAATTGAATTTATTAATTTATACAATTATTCTATTCTAATATTAATAAGTTGAAATTTTTATTATATATACTTTTTTCCTCACCGAAATTTCATTGTTTATCTATGTTAGAGTCTATATCAAAATTTAAAACATCCATACATAAATTCGTAAGGAGTTTTCTCTTTTCTAAACAAAATAAGTTAATTTATATATTTTATTTTAATGTAATAACATAAATTTTAATAATATAATATTGTATTGTAATCCTAAACTTTCGTATGCCGAAATGGCAGATCGCAGTGGTACCTCAACGTTGTTAATATAATTAGATCTATGACATACCTGTGAATCACGAATAAATGATTTGATTTGATTTGAATAAGTATGTACCTGTATAACAGATTATTTGATAGATTTTCTGTACATTAAAATCTTGGAATTGCTACGTTTACTAGGCTACTTATAAATACCTAGAAGTTCGTTGTTGTAGTACTAAAATAGCTTCAAAGTAGCTATTACAGTACTAGTTTCTATTTCATCGCTGTTATATTTTCTTTTCAAATACACTTTACTTGTTGCGTACTTAACACTGTTGAGAGGCGCTCTCTTTCGCTATTTAATAATTTCTTCTCAGAACCTAACCTGTAATAAGTTGTCGACTCGGCCCTTAATAGGTCACGAACCCGGGATTTTTTTTATTACGACGTAAGTAAATAAATGCGCTAGACTATTAAAAGCGATTCTACATCTGAGTCTAGTACTTGAGAGTACAAGGGAAATGCTTAGTTAGAGGCGAAATCGTCTCAAACTAAGATTTTCCTTCCTATGAGTGGGTAAGTTTTTGTTTCTTTTTTACTACGATGATAGCAAGGTCAAGGAGCTGAAGGCTTTCACCCCTAGATGGGCATCAAATGGTTAACGGGTGCGTCCCCCAGAACAACCTGATTCAGGCATTGTTTTACCATTTTCCTTTTCTAAATGACCAGGGCCGTCTTTAAACTATTTGGGACCCTGGGCACATTAGGACCATGGGGCCCCTATGACCTAAATATCGGTTATCATTTGGTAATCTGGCAGGAACTAGGAGGGCCCCTTCCATCACGGGGCCCTGGGCACGTGCCCATAGTGCCCAGTGGGAAAAAGAGGCCTGTTAATGACTACGTTGATAGCCAAGGCGGACTTGTCATCACCACCGGACTGTTGGGGGAGTGGACAACTCTAATGTTCCACCAGTTTTGGTTCAGTGGAAGGCAACGTTGCCTTTGAAACAGTGTTCTAAGATAATGTTCGATCCTCACTATAAATTCATGAAAAATTCATTTGAAATCGAACCTGGAGTCTTCAGATCGCGAGCATTGCGTCACAGAAGTTGTTAAAATCAATTCAAACACGTGTTTCAATTTAAAACACAATTTGCGACACTCCAAACGCAAAAAACACCGACAATATATCATCAAAAGTCAGAATGAACTATAAAAATTCGCTTGTGCATTCTTCTATAGGGAATAAAATCTAGTTTGTGACGAAACAAAAGGGCAAACACAGCCAGCCGACACGTGTAATGGTGCAAATAGACAGTCGCTTTGCGTCTCATGTGGGCTTCCGCTGCCGGCAACGGGAGGCCACTTGCTCTGCTAGTATAACAAAATACATTGACGTGTGGATGTAAGGATGTAAGTGAGCGACCCATCATCATTTTACCTTCACCTGCCCGTGGTGCATCCTGCCGAACTACAGACGAGGCTTTGGCAACGGACTGGTGGCGGTAAAACCATCACGAGTGAAGACGTAGCTAAATACCACAGGCCGGTGACGGGCAGCAGCGACACCGGAGCCAGAAGCTACGCCCTGCGATCGCCAATACGCCTGCCCAGCGTGGCGATTATGGGTAAAGCCTCCAGATGTTTGATCAAAGTGGCGAACAACTGGAGAGGCCTATGTCCAGCAGTGGACTGCGATATGCTAATGATTGATTGATAACAAAATAGCTAAGGTTGCATGCAACAAGCACATCTATGTATTAAGGCAATACTTTAGATCATCTAGGTACCCAGCAGAAACTTAATTACAGTTCTGATCTACTACGTGTTTTTGCATTAATAATAATATCAGACAACATAACATACATTGTTCCGATACCAAAGACACGAATCAAACACAAATGCTTATTACAGGAATATTTGTCCCGGGCGGGAACTGAACCCATGACCCGTTGCTCAGGAGACAGAGGTCGCTGCCAGATGAGCCATCGGGTCAGTCAAAGTATGCAAGTTAAATAAATAACCCAACCCAAGACATGCCACGGGCCGAAGAAAAGGAGCCACACAGTGCCATTAGTCCCAAAGCCGAAGATTGTACATGGTCACTAGACAACTGATAAACTTACTTAATTTACATATACATAGAAAATACTCCGATTAAAACAAACAGACATATTCATGCACACAAATGTTTGTACTGCGCGGGGTTCGAACCCGCGACCAATGTCAAAGGCGGCGTTCACTACCGCTGAACCAAACTGGTTATCAATTATCAATGTAATTAAAATTAAATATTTAGTCAAACTCATTTGGCGTCTATGCCGTGTAGAGGTTCAACCATCGAATTTGTAAATTATTTGTTTAATAATACTTTATAACGGCAAAGAACAGACCTTGGACTACTTAGTTTACATTTATTCGTAAAATCAATAAAAGCGCGCTGCAAAAGTAATAAATAATAAATACCTACGGTAGACAATGCACACAAGGTTTTGCATTACTGAGAGTAGAGGATGATCATGTATGTTTTGGTGTCAAGGACGTGCAAGAAGAACCAACGTATATTATTAAATATATTACAGAAAATAAATGAAAGGTTTAGCAAAATCATATTTTGGACATGGATTAAACTTCTTTAAGGAGTTACATCAATAAGTGTGCGTGTCGCTCCGTTACATATGTCCATTATAAAACAAGACAAGGGATAACAAAAAGCCTTAACTTTTGTGGTCTTGCTTTTGTGCTTTAATTAAAACGATGGACTTATATAATTTGTATAATCAACGTGCTTTTTGTAAGGTGACATATTAAATCCACCGCGAGAGGGAAGATGCATCAGCGGACTTCACCCTGATTGAGACAGCGAGGATCCTTCGGACCCAGACCGCTCAGGATCGGTCCATGTGGAGATCATTGTGGGAGGCCTATGTCCAGCAGTGGTCGTTTACAAGCTGATGATGATGATTACTACATACTAATTCCCACAACAGGTTAGCCAAAAGAAATAGAACACAATTTTTTATACAAATCCACAACTTTTTACATTGTTTTGAGCACAGCATGTGTAGAATTAAAGCCTGTAAATATACCTAAGAAATAAACTTCAGATGTTATATCGAAATTAAATTATGTAGGCTTTCATATCCGTCAAATCTGTGCCGCACAGTCCTTGAACTCCTTGGGTTGACATTTATGGCTCAAATATCTATAAAAACTACCGTAAAGACGTACATGTACCTTATGAAATCCTCGAAGGGTTGTATCAAAAATATCTACATCAATTTAAACCAACGGCATGTTTAAGCAGACTGTTAGGTTATTTCACTTTTAATACAAACAAATCTCTTAAAACATCTCTTTAAAAAAAAAAAAAATGACTGTCAATTAAAAGTTAGGTCTATTTATCTCTAAATGTATGAACCGGACGTTTCGTTGTTTTAGTTTTCATTCAAGAACCAATAGAAGACTGCAAAGTCATGATAATAAACTCATAACACCTGTACGCATAGTTCCATCTCAGTTTTAAGTCAAGTTTTTAAATTGCAATTAGGCCCATTACGATTTTAACAAATAAGGAACAAAAGTTCGCAACAAAAAAGAAACTTTCAGCTGAAACAAAAAAAGAACGGCCCAAAAATCAACTCTAAAACTTGAAGAAAAGTTCTATCACAAACCTCCTTGCATTATCTGGGCCTCCTTCGTCATCGGTATCGACATACGGCGGTGTCATATTGATATCGATGATTATATCATCGGGGCCGACGTCTTCGAAAGCGTTCATGGTTAGCGAAACTTTTGCACGAGTGCAGCGGTGCAGTTGGCGCGGAGGTGCTGCCGGGTCTCCCTCGGCACTGACGCCGACACATGCGTACCTGCCAGGCCCATGCACCTCTATTGCTAGGATACGGCGGTTCACCCGTATTGATTTATTTATTATACAACAGTTTTTTGGAAAAGTTATTTTATGGCCCTTTTTATTTGAAGTTAATTAGAATTTGGTATGAACTGTAAAGTGCTAGTCGTAATATTTTTTACGTTGGGGTAGGTCTTAGTCATCATTCTCACATTTGTTGTTTACGTCACAACGTTGAAAGTAGTAACTAAATGTAGCACAATTAACTAAAAACCAATTTCCGAAAAAATGAAATGATATGAAACGAAAATGAAAATGAAAATGAAAATGAAAATTAAATTGAAATTGAAATTGAAATTGAATTTGAATTTGAATTTGAATTTGAATTTGAGTTTGAGTTTGAAGTTGAATTTGAATATGAATATGAATATGAATTTGAATTTGAATTTGAATTTGAATTTGAAATTGAAAAGAAATGAAATCTTGATCATGAAATGATGATCTTGAGATAAATGAAATATATAACAATAACCGATACATTTTAATATCGTGACTACAAAGTTCCATAGTTCAATATCTTCTCAGGTAAGTACATATCTATTCTGTTCCATTAAATGAACATACTTTTTAAGGGAATATTTGCACACTAAACTCAAATAATCTCACTTAGGCAACCACTTGATTAAAATATTATTTATGGGTAGCGCTGGAAACCACCTTTCTTCGAGAACTTAGGTTCGCAAATGGCAAACGCCTCACAGAAATGCTAACGTAGGTATCCTCTGTGTTATTTTTTTTATTATTAGGTCAAGGAGAACATTTAGGAAGGCAACCATACGACGTCTCGACGTTTTCGAGTCCCAACTTATTCGAATTACAAGATTCATCATTTGCATAAATTTATTAATTTCTGAAACTCTGTTTACAGCAATCCTATTTAGTGACCTATCCTTTGATGTCATTTAACTATTGCTCTAAATGACTGGTTATAGATATGTAGCGTTTTTTTGTTGTCCGGCACTTTGGAGGCGGATCCATAATGATTGTTTTTATGACCTCAATATACTTATTTCAGTTTGTTCTCATGTTTAGTTGAAGGATTGTGGTCTCGTGTTAACAGTTAACGGCTTTTTGTTTATCCGTTTATATTTTTCATGGTTCTGTGGCCGCGATTGATTAAATGGGTGCAATCAACAATGTTAATTAACAGTATTTAAGTTCAACCCTTGCATTTGAGAGTCGTATAAACGTAAAAATTCTATGTATGTGCTTTTTACAAATAAGTGTGTAGGTGTAAAAGTCCTATAAATATCTTGACGTTGTAAATTATGAATCATACGAGATCTTTTCATCAATTTGCAATCGTTTTATTTATGTAATGATACATTTCATAATTTTCTTGGAATATAAAATCTATGGCTATTAGAAAAATCTATTCGTCTTTGGGGGAGGCCTATGTCCTGCAGTGGATCCCCTACGGCTGAATATTTTGATGATGATGATGATGATCCGTATTTTTGGCTCAGTAGTAGTAAAAGCTGCCTCTGACACCGTGGTCGCGGGTTCGATCCACGTACAGTACAAACAGGAGCTAGAAGCTACGCCCTGCGATCGCCAACCCGCCTGCCCAGCGCGGTGATGATGGGTAAAGCCTCCTGATGTGTGGCCAAAGTGTAGAATAACTGGGGAGGGCTATGTCCATCAGTGGACTGCGATAGGATGATGATGACAGTACAAACATTTGTTTGATTTGCATAACCATATCGGTTTGTATTGGTCTCGGTGTTTGATATACTCCTATATAGACTGGCATTGTATTCTTTAAATGAAAATATATGCCAGGGTCTCAGTTTTCGTATTATGTACCAATAAAATAAAGTTGTATATATGTTTTTATTTATTATTTATTCATCATCATCATCATCATCAGCCCACAACAGTCCACTGCTGGACATAGGCCTCTCCCAATACTCGCCACTTCGATCGATCCCGGGCCTCTCGCATCCAGCTCTTGCCAGCCGTCCTGCGCAAATCGTCACTCCACCTGGTCTGAGGGCGTCCTACACTACGTTTGCCGAGACGCGGTCTCCACTCCAGAACTCGTTTACCCCAGCGGTTGTCGGTTCTGCGGATAATGTGGCCAGCCCACTGCCACTTCAGCTTACTGATCCGGTGAGCTATGTCGGTAACTCTGGTTCTCTGCCGGATCACCTCATTTCGGATCCGATCTCGCAGAGAGACGCCGAGCATAGCCCTTTCCATAGCTCGCTGAGCGACTTTCAACTTGTGGACTAGCCGTACCGTGAGTGTCCACGTTTCGGCTCCGTATGTCATAACCGGTAGAACGCACTGATCGAAGACTTTCGTCTTTAGACACTGTGGGATCGACGATGTGAAGACTCGACGTAGTTTTCCGAATGCTGCCCAGCCTAGCTGAATTCTCCTATTTACCTCGTCCTCAAAGTTGTTTCTACCCAACTGCAATGTCTGCCCGAGGTATACATATTTTTGAACAACTTCGAGGACGGCGCCGTGAACTGCAATCGGTTCCGGTAGAACATGTTCATTGAACATGACCTTGGTTTTATCCAAGTTCATCCGTAGGCCGATGCGCACAGAGGAGTCAGCCAGTTCATTCAGCATCTGTTGTAGGTCCTGCAGCGATTCTGCCATTATTTATTGCCATATCCACGCAATAGCGCGTCGGAAACTTCAAAATGCACCGCCGCGAAAATGGATATTTCATTTACGTCCTTCAGTCCGCAAAATCAATTATACACCATGGACACCGTGCAAATGATGGTGGCCCTAAATATCTGTTTTGAGGGTCTTTTTCGAGTGTAACATCGCAAAACATATTATATAATATTAACTAGGTGTAGCCCCCGGCTTCGCCTGCGAGAATATAGTCCACTGCTGGACATAGGCCTCTCCAGTTGTCATACATCTGCAGGCTTTACCTATAATCATCACGCTTGATTATAGGTAAAGCCTGCAGATGTAGTAGTAGTAGTAGCTCCTCGCTGTTTGGATTGGCCTGGGTGTTTGCTATGTAGGTCTCCTATGTGTATTTATTTACAAAAAAAAATTGATTTTTCTTTTTTTTTCCTAAATGATTACGATGATGGTCAGGGGGTTGTCATCATCACAGGACTATCAAAAAAATTAAATAAGACAAGACGCGACGCGATCCCGGAGCGATAACTGTAAAATAAGTTTATCAGTTGTCTAGTTTAGTACCCATAGTACAAGCTTCAGCTTAATTTGGGGCTAGATGGCGCAGCGAGTTGAAAGAAAAACTATTTTCAGTGCGAATGCAGAACAATTTCAATCTGTCCTTGGGACCTCTCTTAATATTCAAGACATACTAACAATAAAATGTATTACAATAGGTAATTAAGTAATGACGCAGGTCGATGTCCGGTGCGATCGGCATGAATGGCCCAGTCACTGATCGTATTTGAGAGTGTGACTAAAAAGGGACCTCAAGATAAAATAATTGAAAAAGGACGGTAGGCCGTGCCGCTTTTTTGCTCGACTTGGCGGAGGCACTGCGGTGCCAGATTTCGATTAAATTGCGTTTGAAGTTTCGTGTAGTTAGAGGACTGACTCACAACACCGTAGTACGTTTCTGCATTTAATGTGATGATAGTTTTCTTGTATTGGTAAGTATATACCACAGGTACATACCTATAGTTACACAGGAATATTTTTTTCATCATCATCAGCCTATTGCAGTCCACTGCTGGACATAGGCCTCTCCAGCGTTTCCCACTTAGGGCAAACGTCTGGAGGATATAACGATAATCGCCACGCTGCTGGGCAGGCGGGTTGGTCGCAGGGCGTAGCTTCTCGCTCCGGCGACGCTACTGCCCGTCATCGGTCTGTGGTATTTAGCTACGCCTTCAATTGTGATAGCTACACCGCCACCAGTCGGTTGCCAGCGCCTCGTATGTTATTCGGCAGGATTCGCCACAGGCAGGTGAGGTTGGCTTGAAGTGAAAAGATGACAGCTCCCTTACATCCCTATATATTTTTTTCGAATACACCTCAAATATTCGTACTGCAAAGGGAACCCCTACACTCAGTTATTTTCAAGGACACTCTCATCCGTTTTTTGAAAGCCTTTCTGATATAAGTAAACTATAACTGCACTGTGAAAGGTTTGACATTTTCTCCGTTAGATTAGCGGCGTAACTATACCTGTATGTATATATCACCGTAAAATAAACACCGTTAGATTATAATCTATCTCGCGAGATTGTAAACTGTCGAAATATTGTAAAATAAAATGCTTACATTTTAACTATTATTCGGTCACGGACTGTAATCGATCGATGTGAAATTAAATTAACATCTGCCACGCGTTAAATATCCACAGTTCCACTTTGATCGACCAAAATCTACCGAAAAAATAATAGTTAATGATAGTTAAAATGTAAGAATTATGTTACAGTTCACAAACTTCCTAGAGTTTACAATCACGCAAGATGGATTAAAATGAACAGATGGTTTTCAGACGATAATGCGAAAAAAGGCAGCGTCATTAATGCATCGTGTACGGGGGAGTGACAACAACATACCGAGGGTAGTGGCAGAGGATCCGCATGCACCTATATTAAGGCACTTCGAGCGAATAATGACCGAAGTCACCAAAAGTGCTGGGTCGCGTTCGCAGGAGGTGCCACTTAGGTACATGACACAATAGATTAGGTAAATGTATCTTATAAATTACTTGTATTGTATTACTAATCCTTAGATTTATAAGCATTGTTACTAACCCATGGATCAAAGTTATCCGAAATAAAGATTTGATTTGATTTGATAATCTAACGGTATTTACAATTGTTATCGAAAGATTCTGAACTTTAACATAATGGTTACAGTGTCACTATTATTTTTCGGTAGAGTGTGATCGATCCCCGAAGAGCCTCCTGCGCCCAGCTTTGACCCGCGGTAGCTGATGATGATGATGTAAAAAAAACTATTTTACCTTTGTGGTGAGAAGTCGTCGGGCTCGAAGGAGGGGTTGATCATAGGACCGCTTTGTCTCCGTTTCGCATATTCCTCTGCCTCCTGGAAATAAAAAAGTAATAACATGTTAAATGTTAAAAACAAACTAACATATTTCACGAGAGAAGCCCAGGGTCGATCAAAGTGGCGAACATTAAATAATAAATAAATAACCCAAGACATGCCACGCTGGGCCACACAGCGCCACCTAGCCCCAAACTAAGCCAAAGCTTGCCCTATGGGTACTAGACAACTGATAAACTTACTTAGATACATTCTTTTTTGTAAATAAATACATATTATACATAGAAAACACCCAGACCAATACAAACAGACATGTTCATGAACACAAATGTTTTGTACTGTGCGGGAATCAAACCCACGACCCTTGGCTCAGAGGGCAGAGGTCACTACCAAATGAGCCATCGAGCCAGTCCAATGATGAGCCAAAGAGCCAGTCCAGATGTATGATCACTGTCACTCTTTAGAGCGCCAAAGCGAGGAATCTTCACCTTTTATAGCAAAGTGGCTTTCTCGTTGCTTGATAGAAAGCAAAAGGGCAGCCGAAGTCACTGTGGCAACGGGCAAGTAACCTGTCAGTCAGTTGTCCGTTGCCAATCCAATGCTGGTCAGTAAGATTGCTCTGGCTATACTAGGATATGCTCACTTAAAAACGACTAGCTTTTCAGCCAATTTTGATTTTATTTTAACTGTAAAACCTACACGAAAATATTTTTGACATAATATAATCTCTTTAATAGAGAGGAAGAAGAAAACATGTTGTAGAGCGTGGTAAGAACAGGAGAATGATGATAATTCTCTATAGTCGGCATTTTTTCATTAATTTATTAGTAGTTTAAGCATTTTTGTATGCCGTGGAATGACAAACCTGCCTCAATACAAGTTACATTACTAAGAAAGGTGAATACATGCTTGGCAACTCACCTACGCACGTGAGCGCCATGATTGATGCTGCTAGTAAATAAAATACTCCATTATATTTCATCATCTGTAAGTAGCGTGAATAACGATTTATTTTTAGGCACCACAACAAATATAGAGTATGGACAGATGAATGATTAGATATTAAATCATCGATCTAAAACTAGTAAAGATTTACAGCTATAATCTTCATATTATGGTACGATAAATCGGAATAAAGTAGATGTCGCAGTCATCTGGTTGAATCTCCTATTCAATTTAATGGCTAGCGCGTTCATTGAATGACGACATTCAATTGAATGCCTAAAGGACAACTCGTCAAGTTATTGTTATTGATTGAAACGTTCAACGTCTTGACTGAACGTCATTTTAGCATAGTCGTTGAATGGGTAAAAGTCGACTGTGTAATGTTAAGTTTATAATTTTTCTTTTAAAGTATCCGGCGGCGGCGTATTAATAGGTAAATTCATGCTGCCACACTATTTTATTACGAATAAGTTAGTTTATAGTCAATCTAATCAAAAAAACATTAACACTGTTCATATCTTTTTGATCATGTTTGACGATATATTTGTTTTGGTTAAACAGGGTGTTATTGTCTTGACGTATTTAAAAAAAAATCAGCGTTGGGAAGCTACAAAACATAGGCTATGGGTGTTATTATGAGTCACATAACCACGACTGGAAACGTCTTCTAAAAGACCCATATTCAATTATAGATAACTTTGTTTTCTTAGTTTGGCTACTTAATATAGCAAAAATATGTTGTTTTGTCTGATCAACGTTCTGGTTTTATTGTGAATTTTATTCTAAATCAATACGCTTTGTACACGGAAAATACCACATTAGTGAGCCATAAATATTTGCCTAGGCACGAGTATATTTAACCCGAAGTACGGTGGAGCTGTTCCTAAAATGTTATCGTATAAATTTAGATTTCGTGAAGTATTCATTTGCGGCAATTCACACATTCTGAGTACAATTCGCGGTTTGTTAGCGACAAACTATAGTTTCATTCACGCCGATGGGTCCTGTTGTTATTGCATATTATCAGGATTTAACTATGAGTGGCTACGTCACTATAGGTAGTACCTATTAAGTAATGTATACGGGTAGAACACTCCTACGCGCATGCCTTAAAAAGTAATAACCCAATGCATGCCACCCTGGGCCACACATCGCCATCTAGCCCCAAACAAACAAGAAGCTTGTACTATGGGTACTAGACCAATAGAACCGAGAAACCCCCACGAGCTCCGAAAACCCTACTCACCGGCAGAAACACGACCCAGAGGTCATTTGACTGCGGTATTCTATAGGGTAGAGGTCCTTCCCTGGACGGGCGGCTCAATTCAAGCGAAGATTCGCTATGCTTTGTTTGCATAAGTATAAAATGGAGTTACAGCTGTCGGCATAATCAGAAGATGTCAATTCGTGGCTATATATGAATGACTGGCTCGGTGGCTCAATTGGTAGTGACCTCTGCCTTCTGAGCCAAAGGTCGTGGGTTCGATCCCCACACATTACAAACATTTGTGTGCATGAACATGTCTGTTTGTATTGGTCTGGGTGTTTTCTATGTATAATATGTATTTATTTACAAAAAAAAACGTATGTAAGTAAGTTTATCAGTTGTCTAGTACCCATAGTACAAGCTTCTTCTTAGTTTGGGGCTAGATGGCGCTGTGTGGCCTAGCGTGGCATGTCTTGGGTTATTTATTTATTTATTCGTGCTCATTCGCGAGTTTCCTAGTGAATACAAACTCAATCGATGGTGGCCAAAGGATCTATTTCCCACGAGGGGGTCCGTATACGTCGGCAGTCAGCTGGCGCTATTTATAGAGCCGAGGATCGCGCTTTGTACAGCATCCTCGGCGTAACGACCGCCTTCCGTCCAGCCGCCTCTTTGCATGCTGACGACTCAATTAGGAGGCCGATTCGGTATCGTAATCACGGCACTTACGACCCATATCCTTCTTCAGGGGTGACATAGTACCTACGTGCAAAATTCTAAAAGATTTTAATAAATAACCCAAGACATGACACGCTGGGCCACGCGTCGCCATCTAGCCCCAAACTAAGTAAGCCGAAGCTTGTACTATGGATACTAGACAACTGATAAACTTACTTAGATCTATACTCGTATTTTTATTTTATAAAGACATATTGGCCAGCCAATAAGAAGAATTGGAAGAGTATGGATGTGATTATACGCTTCAGCATCTACGTCACTTTGTATAAAGCTTTAAATGACACCAAAGAACTCAAATTGCATTTATCGAAAGTCTTCCATCAAAAGATCCCATATATTCCTGTACTAGCAAGCAGGGGCGTAGCTACCTAGGGTCTAAGCGGGGCAGAGCCCGGGGCCCTCAAGCTCAGGGGGCCCTCGAATCCTTACTAGAAATCTCAAACCGATTTGAAATTTTGGAAATTTCTTATGTTATCTGTCACCAAATGTTAGCTTTTTGACCAGTTTCAACTTACTGGCAATACTAATATTGATAGCAGCAGGGCCCTTTGCCCAGGAGCTTTGGTTATCTAGCTAGGTGACTGCTAGCAGCCCTACAGTCTGTTGTCGTAGGTCAACGTTCTGCGAGTGACGTAACGCCAGGTCGCCACGCTCTTGACACGGTTCTGACGGGCGCCCGTCACAATCAGTGCGATAGGGACCCTGATTCAATCAGGATGCGCCTTGGTCCGATCGTCATCCCATTGATGGGTCGCGGTTTGATGAGGCTAGATCGCCGGAACTGACGACGCGGTGGCCTGATAACAATCTGGATTACAATGTTGGGAGGAAATACTCCGAGCTCATAATGTAACGTTCTCATATTCGCCGGTATGTGAGATGGTCTTAAGGAGAGGTCATAACCACAGTTTTCAAGAGAACTTTTTATATAACTGTGGGTGGCAGACGAGCTAGCGGCTCATCTGATGTTAAACAGTTACCGCCGTTCATAGACTCTGCAATGCCAGGGGCACAGCTAAGCCGCTGCCTACCGTGAGGAAAAGTTATCTTTAGACCAACCACGTTTGAAGAAGGACAAGTCGTAGCAATCGGGAAATACCGCGGCTTGGAGCTCATTTCAGAGCTTACGTACGCAGAAAGAACGACCGTTGGAAACTAATCGTAATTTTTCCATTCCCAAAAGTTAGTTATAATATTCGTTTGCCATGAGAGGTAAAACTATGTCCATAACACCAATTAAAGACCATAGATGAATTTATAACCTGAAAGTACCTAGTATCATGGATACAGGAAGTTAGACTAAGTTAGCTAATAATTATGGATGCGTTTGCGCTGCGCCGCAGTAATAATTATAAGTTTAATATTTGTATCTCATTTTAAGTGAACGTTTGTAAGTTCTTATGAGAATAAATGTCTATAAACCTTAGTTAGGTCATACGAATAAACCTTACTGCAGTCACCAACCGTCCTGCCAAGCGTGGTGACTAAGCCAAATCCCCTAAATGACAATTATTATTGGGGGAAGCTTTAAACAGCAGTAGACGTTTGCAGTTTGACGATGGTCATGATCATGGTCTTTCAAACTCATGTCCTGGGTGTTTTAGGAGGAGCGTGAAGCAGCATCTCAGTATCCATTCAGGATGAGGGCAGGCGTGGTAGGTTCTTCATTGAATCTATTATGCCTGTCGACCTAACCTTTGGACCTCACGACCGCTTACCATCAGGTGGAGTGAGGTCATTCTGAATATTCGTTTTATAAAAAATACTTATTTTCACCTCATCGTGAGCTGCCGTTCAACCGGATATGCGCTTTTCCCCTTGGAGATGGAGCATTGACTCCAAAGAGTTCGGATTCGATAAACATTTATAAAAGTTCACAGCCTCGATTGAATTATAGATCCGGAAACTTCTCTTCCGCGGCAGACGAATGCTTTTACAAGTAAAGGCGGGATGAATAAACAAGAACAAGATTACTTACATTGAATCAAACATTCAGACTTCTTACGTTTTGTCGTTTCTTTACGTCACCTTTGATGCAAATTAAGACATCACGTGTTTGTTAGACACGTTTCTCCAATTTAATTGTTTTTGTCACTCGCTGCGTGGGTGTTTTGATATTCTCTAAAACTATTTACAGATTTCATTAGCTTGTATGCCGATATTGCGAAAAAAACGACAGATACATTAGGCTCTTAAGTAAAGTTTTTAAGGTGTATTCTTGAATACAACTGACGGTGTATTTATGTTATGGATGGTACAGGATACAGGCGGAAGTTTTGGTGAGTGAAGCTTCGTAACCGTATACGGTTTACAGTTAAAAGAGTTGAAAGTTTGCTTACCCACCGTTATGAAAGTACCTTTGCTCAATAGGATTGTATTTTATTTACCGCATTTTGAGAAAACTCCATGATATGTTAATATTTTTAGAAAAGTATTGTTTCACGGTCACCTCTTACAGTTGACATGTTACTCAAAATTCACGGGGTGTGAAATAATAAAGTAGATAGCTGGTATAAATATAAACATATCGCTCTTAAAGGAGACTAGCGAAGTTGAAGAATTTATCTGCTGGTGAGTAGGGTCTCCGGAGCTCGTGGGGGGTTAGGGTTGGGCCGGCATGGTAGTGGCAACTGACAGGTAACTAACCAGTTACTTGCCAGTTGTCACAGCGACTTGGGCTTCTCTTTGGCTTTCCACCAGACGTAGGGAAGCCATTATGTGGAGCAAAGTATAAAAAAAACCTTCATTTAATTAGGGTAAGTTTATGACACATAGCTGACTTTCTGAAAAAAATTCCACGTAGTGTAGGTACGCATTCAACTGATGTTAACAGGCCTCATTCAAACACGTACCATACATTTTTTTCCATATTAGTTTCTTATTGGCATTTGGGAGGTTTTATGAACCATTAAATCAAGCACACTGGTTCGGAATAATGAGTAGTTTAGGGTTAAACGAATACACTTCCAAGGAGAAGGATCTAGGTTCATTGGCATTATGTGGTTTTTTTTTTATAGTAGCTCGACATTATGGTTTCCCTACGCCTGATGGAAAGCTAAAGAGAAGCCCAAGTCGCTGTGACAACTGGCAAGTAGCTGGTTAGTTACCTGTCAGTTGCCACTACCATGCCGGTCTAACCCTAACCGCCCACGAGCTCCGGAGACCCTACTCACCGGCAGAAACACAACACGGAGGTCATTTGGCTGAGGTATTCTATAGTGTGGATGTCCTTCCCCGGACGGGAGCTCAATTCGAGCGAAGATTCGCTATGCCCTATGGTGTCTGTATGATAGGTATTAAAATAATACTAAAAGCTAAAATAATACTAGCTCCAAGCCATCCTCACGTGCCCGTGGTGCATCCTAATGAAGTAAGCTATACCCATTCCCAGTTAGGAGTTATCATCATCTCTGATATGATGTGACGACTGCTATCTGAGTGGGTAAAGATAGCACCCGGGACCAACAGCTTAACGTGCCTTCCGAAGCACGAAGGAAATCGGTGTCAAATTTTGGTCACCCATCATCGGATTGACCGCGCCAATGGTTGCACAACGTTGCGGTCATTGTTAAGCGAACAAGACCGCGGCGCCACCGAGCTTATCCTTTGCGTAGTTATAAAGATTTAAGCGCACATAAACTAATAACTATAACTTTGGGAGAGGCCTGTGTCCACCAGTGGACTGATGTGGGCTGATTATGATGATGATGAAGCGCACATAGGGATTTAGGGATATAGGAAAAGAAAATTATTTAGAAAAAAATGTCTAAGTAAGTTTATCAGTTGTCTAGTACAAGATTTGGCTTAGTTTAGGACTGTATGGTACATTATGGCATGTCTTGGATATTTATTGTTATTCAATGATGTAAACAATAAAAGATAATTTCGATTTCCAATTGAATAAATTATAATACGTTGAGATAATAAAATTCAATAAAAATGATAAACAGTCCAGTCCAGACTTATCGCTATTAATAAGCGATCTACGCAGACCACAATCAGATCATTCATTCGGACTACAGTTAGGTGCTGTAAGGAGCCGTCTACAAAAAATTGCTTTACCTCCTCACAAAAGCCACTCATCATTCTTGGTTCCTGCCAACTGAACCAAGGTTCGTTCCGAATTTTGGACAAACATTTCTGTGATGAGCATTCGTGTTTTTTTATAGTAGCTCGACATTATCTCTTCCCTACGCCTGGTGGAAAGCGAAAGAGAAGCCCAAGTCGCTGTGACAACGGGGAAGTTACTTGTCAGTTACCTGTCAGTGCCACCACCATGCCGGCCTAACCCTAACCGCCCACGAGCTCCGGAAACCCTACTCACCGGCAGAAACACGACCCGGAGGTCATTTGGCTGCGGTATTCTATAGGGTGGAGGTCCTTCCCCGGACGGGCGGCTCAATTCGAGCGAAGATTCGCTATGCCCTATGGTGTCTGTATTGTTAGACTGGGGTCCAGTGCCAGCTTATTCAATTGTTTGAAAACGAGTTTATATGAAGCAATTTTGGCTGACACCGGCTAAAGTGATCAATAGTTGTATCTTTATATTTTCTAAATTGATTCATTACATATATTACATAAATGTTTATTGAAATTATTGATTACTTTTAATGTTGTAAAATTTTTTTATATCATCATCATCACCCTATTGCAGTCCACTGCTGGACATAGGCCTTTTTTTATATATTTTCTTTAAATTAAAACAAAAACAAAAGTACATTTTTTATTTTTGTTTTTATAAGCTTTTTCTTCTGGCAACCCTAAATTTACTATTCAGGACATTTACCTTGTAATTTTTAACAGCTTTTTTTCACATTATATTTAGCATGACAAGTAAAAAATTGCCTTAACATTTTGTTAATCATATAAAAGATACTTTTTGCAAAGTATACTTTTTGCCACCCAGTTCCGTCTCTAAAGTCAACGTCACGTTAAGAAACACGCGATAAACTAAAATAGAACAGTAAAAAATGATACTGTTTACAATAAATTTCATTTGTTGAAATTAATTTACATATATTATTTTATTGCTATTAATATGTTTAATTTTTTACAATTAAATGATGATGATAGTGGCTTATCTGGCGCAAAGGTGCATAACGTTTAAAAAGGCCGACCGAAAGCTCTCGGTCCGATTCCGGCCTGGTCAATTTAGGAAATGTACTAATCAAAGTTATTTCTGGTTTGGGTGAGATGTGTGTAAGACGAAGAATGTCTTAGACCTGGTTAAAGGACACACGTCACGTGAAGGGTCCTTACAGTCCGGCCGCCCATGCTTTTTAGTGTGAGATTTTTAATGCGAAATTCCACTGGTCCGGGGAAGGACCTCCACCCTATAAAATACCGCAGCCAAATGACCTTCGGGTCGTGTTTCTGCTGGTGAGTAGGGTGTCCGGAGCTCGTGGGGGGGTTAGGGGTGGGCCGGCATGGCAGTGGCAACTGACAGGTGACTAACCAGTTACTTGCCAGTTGTCACAGGGACTTGGGCCTCTCTTTCGCTTTCCATCAGGGGTAGGGAAGCTATTATGTCGAGCCACTATAAAAAACAAAAAAAAACCTGATATGTGGAGATGGTGGCTGGTTCGGCTACTATAAATGAGTAACCGTGTATCACATATACTTAATAAGAGACAGATCCATGTCCGATATCCTGGGTCAATAGAGGACAAATGGAACAAAGCAGAATACCTTGTTTATCTCGCCGGGGAAAATGCTTTTATGTAAGTATATAAGTATGTATGCAAATAAAAAATGGGAGGGTGGCCACCCTACTTTCACCAAGCAAAGCTTTTCTTTATGAAATAGGGGGCAGACGAGTAAACGATTCATCTGATGGTGAGTGATATCCACGATAACCCCCGCCCATGTTCATATTAGGAGTTACAACTGCGCTGCTGGCCATTAAGAAAGAGGCGCTCTTTCCTGCACAGACAGCGATCAAATGCATTTTGATATAACAAAGTGTCATAATGTATGATGTATAAATTCTTTTAAAATACAAGTTTAAATGTTAATAATTTGTGTAATTGAAACCAAATGTATTTGTAATTTAGCTTACCGGCCCTACATATAATGTCGAAAATGTTTATTGATGAACGGAAAACGTTCAAATGTATCATTATGAAATTCAATTTGTCAAACCCATATTCGTCGAAATGAATCTATCTCGATTTAATTACGTATCTCTACAAACAGGGTTCATTGACACCGGGCAGCCCAATTATATTATTTTCGCTCGGATTCCTCGAATTCCGTCGTGTCACTGAGTCCCAACAGGAGCCAATAGGTGCGGCAAATAGAGATACGTTTCGCTGTGAACGACAAAGTGGTTAATTAGCATTGCGCTGCTTTTGCCGAATGTGCATGGTTATCGTTTCCATATATTCTGACCGCCGTCATAAACAATATGTCGATTCGCGTACGGTTCATAAAGACCCTAAAACTTATGATGAAAATGAAAAATTTATCTACCGGTACACTTTCGTCCATGTTGCTTCCGGACTTAGAATAGGACTATCTCATCTAATCCTACTGCGGTCTACAACCCGCCTGTCAAGCGTGGCGACTAAGGCAAATCCCCCCCAAATGAAAATTGTCATTGGGGAAGCCCACGTCCAGCGGTGGACGTTTTCAGGCGCCCATTTTCTCAAAATAGCGTCGGTCGTCCCATCGGACGCCCTCGGACCGAGCCCTAATAAGCGCGCTTAAGTTCTTAGTTATGCTCCATAACATTCTTAGGGGTGAGAGTATTCCGCTCCCCAACAGTTCTTACCGGATAAGCGCTTTTCCCCTTGGACATGGAGCACTGACTACGAAGAAAGAGATGACCAGAAGACCGCCTCGACTATCATCGTTTAGAAAATAAAATTTACCGTATTTTATGTGTTATTTATACTTTGTACGTACTATTTATACGTGTTATGGCTGCAGCTTATGTCGAATATCGGAAAAACACCGGCAACAGACAATTGTTTACCGAAACTTCTTGCTAAATTCAACATCACTAATATTTGCGCGAGTGTCAATAATGTTAAGCAAATACTATGCGCTGAGTCAGACGCGCTGTGACCACACGAGCCGACTGGTGGCGGTATAACTGTTGCAGTCATCTGGTTGAATCTCCTATTCAATTGAATCGCTAGCGCGTTCATTGAATGACGACATTCAATTGAATGACTAGACCGAACGTTGACTAAACACGCGTCACTTAACGTCCAACTAGGTAGCGGATTGAAACATAGCCCTTTGAAAAGAGCGGACGTAAAAGCAGTCAAGTGATTGTAATTTAGTACATTTTTTTCCCGCGCGGCGTTAGTAGTCACTAAAACAAATATGGCGTCGAACATGATCACCTGAGTGTTGATATTTTTTTGATTAGATTTACTTTAAACTGACTTATACGTAATAAAATAGTGTGACAGTATGGATTTACCTATTAATACGCCGCCTCCGGATAATTTTAAAGAAAAATTATAAACTAAACATTACACAGTCGGCTTTTACCCATTCAACGACTATGCTAAAATGACGTTCAGTCAAGACGTTGAACGTTTCATTCAATAACTTGACGAGTTGTCCTTTAGGCATTCAATTAAATGTCGTCATTCAATGAACGCGCTAGTCATTCAATTGAATAGCAGATTCAACCAGATGACTGCGACAAAACTCGCCGGTAGGGCATTAACAGCGAAGGCTGGCTCGTAGCGAGCCCACGTGCGCGTGCGCAAGCTAGGGCTGCCACGCACATGTAAACAATGGAATCATCATCATCATCAGAGCGTTAGTCCCGGTTGCTTCTAAAAGCCGTGTCCTAGAGCCCGGGGTCCGCTTTCCTGCTTATTCTCCTCCACATGTAAACAATGGAATCAACTAACAAAATGATGCTCAGAGCAATAACACCACCTAAATTGTCACCATCAGCCTGCAGACGTCCACTGTTAGACTTGGACCTCCCCCAATGACAATTTCGAGGGGGGTGTGCTTTAGTCCCCATTATTGGCGGTTTTATTTGTACTCAAGTAAACGCTGTGCCCTTTCCTGATATTCCCTTAATCGCTTTCTACGACACCCAAGGGGTGAGAGGAACCTAATTTACCCGGATACCACACGACCCAAATTGTCTAACGTACCCCATGAGCGGATCCTTAACTAACAATAGTAAATGTTATTTCAATGTAAACTGTTAGGTGAAATAATTCGTTAAATTGACTTATATTAGACAGCATTCAGTTGCTTACAGAGTTAATACACGTTCTTTTATTACTCGCTACGCATAAATAAGCTAAATCATTCTAATTTTTAACCGACTTCAGAAAAAGGAGGAGGTTCTCAATTCGAATGATTTTATTGTTTGTTACCGTTTATATAATATCTTCGAAAATTGTGAACTGATTTGTAAAAAATATTTTTTGTTCCGAATGGTGTAGGCACTTCCGAGTTGGTCCCATTGTAACCATATTGAAGTCGGTGTTTTTTAAAAAAAAATGCTGTATTATACAGTGACATAATGACAAGAATGTTGTTCGGTAGCCCTACAGCAGCGTGCTCTAGCACTGTCATACCCAGTGGCGCGATCGGCCGGCCGCATCAATCAATTGGCGAGGTTTAGATCTTTTTTCTACTCTTAACATTCATCGTATCGTACTCTTCCGCAAAGCTGTTTTACTGATGGCAAAAACGGTGTCCTATTTTTAAATGTCAATATTGATATACAATGTAAATATTAATTCTATAAATGGTGCCTTAGCACACTTTATTTACTCATATCATTAGACCTATGTGATTTGGGTATATTCATTCAGAAAAATATTTTTATAGGTAATGTTGCAAAGGGTGGCAAACACACGGACCCCCGACTAGAGGGCCTAGCGCCAAGAGGCTGTGGGCTCAGTAACATCAATTTTCACTCATAAGGATCTGAGGCCCGAGGCAAATTTTTTGAAGGGGAGCATTCAAATTTTCCAAGGGCTTCAGATGGTATAATTTCGCTGCTAAGGTAATTCCCCCGAAATGACAGTTGTCACTGGGGACCTATGTCCAGCAGTGGATGTTTGACGGTTGATGATGAAATACAAAAAAGTATTAAATAATAAATAATAATAAATATCAGACAACATCACATACATTGCTCCGATCCCAAAGTAAGTAGCTTAAGCACTTGTGTTATGGGTATCAGAACAACGAAGGTACAACAAACAACGAAGGTACATCGAACCCACGACCCTTGGTTCAGAAGGCAGGGGTCACTACCAATTGAGCCACCGAGCCAGTTAAATTATTATAGTATTATCTAAACATTAGTATAGTAGCAGCATTATGAACGCGCCTCAAGAGGCTGGCGAAACCAGATTTAACCGGCTACAAGCGGTCGCGACGCCGGGAATCCGGCTAATTGCATAGCGCGGAGCAAAGGGGCATGCGCGCGCGCCGCCTACTGCCCTCTACTGCGCGAACGGCTGGTAAATCTACACTCTCCTGACCGAATTCGGCAAAACGAAGCTAAGTACGCTAAACAGGAGTGTTCGAAAGAATTATTTAGTATAATAACAGCTGTTATTTTTCATCACAAACATCAGCCTATAGCAGTCCACTACTGGACATAGGCCTCCCCAGCAGTCAGGAGTGTTCGAAAGAATTACTTAGTATAATGACAGCTGTTACTTTTCATCACAAACATCATCAGTCTGTAGCAGTCCACTGCTGGACATAGGCCTCCCCAGTAGTTAGTCTGTTTGGGCAAACACTTGGAGGCTTTACCCACAATCGGGCTCGGTGGTCAGCAACGTCACCTTAGCGGGCGTAGCTCCCCGCTAAGGTGACGTTGCTGACCACCATCGGCCTGTGGTATCGTACATGTCGATGTCATGTCGTACCAATTCCAAATTTCATCCTTTACTCGTAAGTCCACGGTACGTTTTGCACGCAATTATTGAAACATACGGGGATGCTAAGCTCAGAACGCTGGACATCTTATAATTTTTTTTTACGTGGGATCATTTTTTCAAATAAAGTCATTTTTACAAAATTTTGAGTTAGGTCGTTTTTTTGTTAAGACTGCGATATAGGTACCTGATGGTGAGTGTACGTACTCGTGTTTTTGGCAGAGCCCTTGCGTCAATTTGAGCAGTCATTATAATACCGGTGCGGGTGCGCTTGCGCTCCCACGGCAGCGGTGGCCACGCGCGCTGTCCTTACAGGACACCGGACTATGCTAACTTAATAAGCGAATGCTAGTTTGTAACTTTTAGATCATCGCTCTTTATCTACATCTACATCAATCTTCTATTTTAATTGCAAATTTTAATTTTAACTTATACTGCAATATCTTTATAGCAATTTCGTAAATTTCAAACCACGGCAATTTTTAAATACTTACATATACAGACTTACTTATACTTATATTTTGATAACGTTTCGGATAAAAATTGCCAAAGGCCTCGAAAGACATAATTCCACTGCAAACGCGGCAATTTTTACCATTTTGGTTTCGGGAACGACAGTTTTTTAAGTTGTATTCTGTGTCATGTCATACCCACTTCGCCTCCAAGGATCACGACTTTATTATCCTCCCTCATCACAAAGCATGGTGCTACAAGCGCTCGCGCACTCGACGTAATCGCTCTGCCCAATTCCTGCGCAGACGCGCAAAAACATCATTTTCATAAACTGGTTACGTCTACCGGTGGCGAGGAGCCCTCTAAGGAAATACGGGCCACTTGTCCTGGCTGTGGAGGGGGCGTGGTGGGGCGACGTCACTGGGCACCGGCCAAGAAGTAGCTTGAATCCACACGGGAATACAGTACGTCGGTAAAATATAAATCGTCATAACTTCGTTGCCGTCTTGAAAAAATTGAGAAAGGAGTCCAAATTCGAAAAGTTTTTTTTTTGAAAGAAATTGGCAGCACTTTACCCCAAATCCCCTGACATTAAGCGGTGTTAGAGCCGGTGATGGTGGCTTTAACTATGGATGCTGATCAAAAATAGCTGGCGGTGGTCGATCGTCTATACCCAAACTTCGTACTCCGACAGGGGCACACCGTTGGATCGAATCCAGCGAGACATAGGCATCTCCAGTTGTTCGCCACCTAGGGCAAAGTTCTGGAGGATATACCCATAATCGCCACGCCACGCTGGGCAGGCGGGTTGGCAATCGCAGGGCGAAGCTTCGCCTAGTTAGGTTACTAGCGAACCTATCGAATATGTCTCGAGATTCATACGAGAATGTAAAAGTACTTAGGCCTCGCAAATGTGGCTGATCATCGGGACTATGGAGTGACTTAGGGGAGGCCTTCGCTGTGACAACAAAGGCTAACAAAAACAGGGCCTCGCACAACAGGTGAGAGGAGGAAAAATTTAGGCAGCGGTTTCATTGAGGCGGAGCAGAGACGAACAGTGCCTCACGGCACTTCACCAAAACAGGCTTGAAATCCACATCTCCTTCTATCTATCCAGAGACGTGGATAAAGCTAGAGCCACGGTAGGCTATTTCAGTCCGCCTTGACGCCTCATTATATCCGGCCACCCCATATTTTTTTTATAGTATCTCAACATAATGGCTTCCCTACGCCTGATGGAAAGCGAAAGAGAAGCCCAAGTCGCTGTGACAACTGGCAAGTATCTGGTTAGTTACCTGTCAGTTGCCACTGCTATGCCAGCCCAACCCTAACCTCTCACGAGCTCCGGAGACCCTACTCACCAGCAGAAACACGACCCGGAGGTCATTTGGCTGCGGTATTCTATAGGGTGGAGGTCCTTGCCCGGACGGGCAGCTCAATTCGAGCGAAGATTCGCTATGCCTTACCTCTCTTATGTATGCGTAAGTACTAAGATTACAATGCCCCACAAATAGATACCTAACATACTTTTGTTGCAATTTGCAATGCACAGCGTTAATGTTGCTTCAAAAGCAAATTGAATGTAATATAAGTAATATGTAACAAGAAGCAGATGATAGTTGTGTCAGCGTTTGCTTATAATGCATTGATACTGGTCTATTTATTTATTTATATAATAACCCAAGACATGCCACGCTGGGCCACACAGCGTGGCATGTCTTGGGTTGCTGTACTATGGGCTATGGGTACTAGACAACTGATAAACTTACTTATATATTTTTTTTGCCTCTGCAGATGTTCGCCAGTGGGCTAACACCTGTAGACTGTACATGTAATCGTCACACTGGTCAGGCGGGTTGGCTATCGCAGGGCGTAGTTCCTCGCTCAGGTAACGCTGCTGCCCATCATCGGCCAGTGGTATTTAGCTATACCTTCGTGATGGTTATACCGCCATTATTCGGTTTCCAGATCCTCGTTTGTTAATCATCAGGATACATCACACCATCCCTGAACATTTCATATTATTGTACCTATACCTTGGTCAATTTAAGAGAGGTAGGGCATAGCGAATCTTCGCTCGAATTGAGCCGCCCGTCCGGGGAAGGACCTCCACCCTATAGAATACCGCAGTCAAATGACCTCTGGGTCGTGTTTTGCCGGTGAGTAGGGTTTCCGGAGCTTGTTAGGGTTGGGCCGGCATGGCGGTGGCAACTGACAAGTAACTGACCAGTTACAGTAACAGTCCATCAGGCGTAGGGAAGCCATTACGTCGAGCCACTATAAAAAAAAAATTACCTATAAATGATCTTACCACATTTCATTGTCACGTACTGTTTACAATGACACGAGTATCAAATCGGTCACATTTCAGTAAGTTTTCTGATAGTAATTCATTTTACAAGTACCTGTAACAAGAAACGGTTTATTGATTACTTACATTGTTTAAATTAGCTAAGCTCACCACTACCGTCACGAGTATAGAAGGTATGAAAAATAACATTCCTACCGCGGTCGTATATCATCATCATCATCATCATCAGCCTATTGCGGTCCACTGCTGGACACAGGCCTCTCCAGTTGTTCACCACTTAGGGCAAATATCTGGAGGATATACCCATAATCGCCACGCTGGGCAGGTGGGTTGGCGATCGCAGCGCGTAGCTTCTCGCTCCGGTGACGCTGCTGCCCGTCATCGGCCTGTGGCATTTAGCTACGCTTTCAATTGTGATGGTTATACCGCCACCAGTCGGTTGCCAGTGCCTCGTTTGTTGTTCGGCAGGATGCACCACGGGCAGGTGAGGTTGGCTTGGAGCGAAAAGATAATAGGTCGCTCCCTTACATCCCCTTGTGCGGTGGTATATGCTCAGATCATATGCCTAAAGAAACCTTTGTGATTTGAGGGTAAATAGGTTATGAACTTATGGCTTTATTATAACTTTAGTTACGACTAAGATAACCTAACCTCGCATAACCTCGCTACCCAAAACTATTATACTCGTAATGGTTGTTTTCCTGAAGGGAAAATGTCGTGTCTTATCTAATAGCTATAGTCAAATTTATTAACATATGTTTCATTAAATACTATGCTGTATAGGAGGGTCACAGCGCAGGTGCATATGTTAGAGGTCATTGCCCCGCCACTTAACAATCCAATGACATATTCTTTTAAAGAAAAACAAAATCGCTCTTTTTCCGTACTAATTTTAAACCCGATAAGCCGATGTTGTTTTTAATACTGGAACCTAACGAAATTAGTTCTATATGTGGTTCAACTAACGCAAAAATACTATGGCTGTTAAAAGGCACTACAAAAACAAGGTTTAGGGATTATTTTATGTGTAGGTATGTACTGGTCTGGTAGTAGGACGACGCGGAAGTATCAACAAACCTAAAAAGGCTACAGTTCTCTACCGGGGCTTCCTCGACGCGCTCAAGAGCACCGAGGGGAATGATAACCTGCCTTTCTTTTCAGACGAATGAACAAATCCATTCCGATAACCTGTTGTCAGTTTGTCCTATTGTCGACGCGGTCACTTGTCGCAGCCTGCGCGCTGTGTCTGCGTAAACACAAGCACAGTAAAAGGTAAACACATAAATTACACGATAAGTTATTAACTATGACGAGCACAAACACAAGTGTGTGTTTGTGTGAAAACGGTGCAGCGAACGCAAAAGGCAATGTGGAAGATACACGTGTAATATGTAACTAAATATTATTAAAAATTAGGGCTCATTTTCATCAACATCCTAAAGCTAGCTCTATCTACATAACTTTGTCCCATTAACTATTCTATAATGGTTGTCTAAGCGATTAATAACACTGTTAGGAAACATCATCATCATCACCAGCCTATTGCAGTCCACTACTGGACATAGGCCTCTCCAGCTGCTCGCCACTCAGGGCAAACATCTGGAGGATATGCCCACAATCGCCACGCTGGGCAGGCGGGTTGGTGATCGCAGGGCGCAGTTTCTCGCTCCGATGACGCTGCTGCCCGTCATTGGTCTGTGGTATTTCGCTACGCCGTCAATTATTTTTCAAATTATTGGTCAATTACGCCGGTTATACCGCCACCAGTCGGTTGCCAGCGCCTCGTTTGCTATTCGGCAGGATGCACCACGGGCAGGTGAGGTTGGCTTGAAGCGAAGAGATGATAGGCCGCTCCCTTACATCCCATTAACTATTCTTTAATGGTTGTCTAAGCGATTAATAACACTGTTAAGAAACGGATGGTGAAAATCAAAGCTAATTTTCGTCAATATCTTGAGACAATGATCTCTATCTAGAGATCAATCTCTATCGATGATTTCTATCTAGGAATCATCGATGTATGGTTCAGGTTGCTTGTTGCCCCGAATGTATTCTACGACACCCAAGGGATCAGATGGGGTGGTCTCATCATTTCAGTTGTATTTGTAAGTGCTTGATTATGTCTAAACGAATGAAGCTGTTTTGTCTATTCTATTCTTATCTTAGAACATTACAAACTTATCCTCTATATTCTGAAAGTCGTCGACAGTAATGCGGTTTGAATTTGTACTTATTGCAAATCTAACCGAGATCAATTTGATTCCGACGGCGAGAGTTGCCAAATGCGCGCGCCATATGCACAAAATGGGATAGAGTAATTAAATCACATAAAATACTACTATTTTTGACAAGCTACGTCGCAGACGCTATGACACGTGTGATGTCAGATTAATTTAATGGACTCTAAATGTCATGTATATTAAAATCAAAATGCTTGGCTGACTGGTTAGTCGAATGGGAGCATGCATTAGGGATTAGCTGGAGATTGGCATATATTCTGTCAAAAGAGTCTGATATTTATGCATATTTAGAATATCTATCACTATTTAAGTTCCAAATTGTATTTCTAGATGATGAATGCATCTCACCACTGATTGAACCTACACGCAAGTATTTTTAAAATTTTATTCTATAAAAAACCCGATCGTCAACATCCGCCTATTGCAGTCCACTGCTGGACATAGGTCTCTCCAGTTGTTAGTCACTTTGGGCAAACACCTGGAGGCTTTACCTATAACCGCCACCCTGGACAGGCGGCAAAACCCAGTAATCAAAAAATCCGATCATAAATTTCGTCCAAAACGGACGTGAGCGTCAGACGGCCTTTTTACTTAAAAAAAGTAAAAACCAAAATGAGAATGTCAACGGTGTTTAGTTCTGTTTGTACGAGTAAACAGCGTTTTCCTCTTCGCGAATCGTTTGAGTGACGTCCCACAGTTGTCAATTTGCGTAATATGGCCGTTTGGTGCGCCGGGCACGTCGGCCAGTTTGGGGGTCAATGCCAGTAGTTCAGACCTAGTACTAGAAAGATTTTGTGCTTGAGTGTCCTTATTGGCATAGTACTAGCTAGTAGCAACTGCGAGTTTTAAATTATTTACCTTGTGTTCACTATTTTGTTTCTTTTTGTATGGTCAATTCTACTTTTTTGCTCTGGGAGACTCCTCCAGTCATCAGTAGACTACTGAGGTCTACTGTACTGTACTATGAGTAGTACAAGGTAAAATGTTACTTATAGACCAGGTGGTTAGGGCGAATCCTATAGCGCATGTATTTTTTTTTTTTTTTTTTTATAGTGGCTCTACATAATGGCTTCCCTACACCTGATGGAAAGCGAAAGAGAAGCCCAAGTCGCTGTGACAACGGGCAAGTAACTGGTCAGTTACCTGTCAGTTGCCACCGCCATGCCGGCCCAACCCTAACCCCCCACGAGCTCCGGAAACCCTACTCACCGGCAGAAACACGACCCAGAGGTCATTTGACTGCGGTATTCTATAGGGTGGAGGTTCTTCCCCGGACGGGCGGCTCAATTCGAGCGAAGATTCGCTATGCCCTACCTCTCTTAATATTATTGTAGGAAGAGGATGGCCCATACGTCATCAGCCTATTGCAGCCCACTGCTGGACATAGGCCCGGTGTTCGCCACTTTAGGCAAACATCTGGAGGCTTTTCTCATTCAGGCGGGGTTGGCGATCGCAGGGCTTAGATCCTCGCTCCAGTGACACGGCTGCCCGTCATCGGTCTGTGATATTTAGCTGCGCCTTCAATCGTGATGGTTATTTCGCAAGAAATGTAAGGCATAGCGAATCTTCGCTCGTATTGAGCTGCCCGTCCGGGGAAGGACCTCCACCCTATAGAATACCGCAGCCAAATGACCTCCGGGTCGTGTTTCTGCTGGTGAGTAGGGTCTCCGCTCCGCTCGTGGGGGGTTAGGGTTGGGCCGGCATGGCAGTGGCAACTGACAGGTAACTAACCAGTTACTTGCCAGTAGTCACGGCGACTTGGGCTTCTCTTAAAAAGAAACTGCCACCAGTTTGTCAGAGCCTCGTTTGTTATTCGGCAGGATGCAGCACGGGCAGATGCAAAAACAAGATGGACTCCATTACATCCATGTATTTGGTGAAATTAAATGCTATTTTGTAAGATATTTTTTAATGTATCCCAGACTTTCAGACAGGTACTTAATATTATACCAACGACAGACTTTCTACACCTCTGTCTATTCGAACAACACCGACCATGATAAGTATTTGTTCAAACTTTGTTTACATTCGGATAATACATTGATTACTAATCATCATTTCAACATACCGGTGACTTACCTATTTAACCGTAATAGTAATCTTGATAATGAGTGAGTAGTTAAAGTGGAATATCCCTACTTATCTTATTGATTTCGTATTAAGCAAATATGATTAAAGTAGATAAGTAGGTATGTTTAATTGAAGGATAAATCTTGAATGCGAGTTCATAAAAGAATTCTAGAAAAAAAATATCCATTTAGTACTATATTTTCTGGAAGGTTGTCAGTAGGTATATTCAAAATGTATGCCATTGATAATCATCATCATCATCATCATTCATGATCACCAGCCTATTGCAGTCCACCGCTGGACATAGGCCTCTCCAGCTGCTCGCCACTCAGGGCAAACATCTGGAGGATATGCCCATAATCGCCACGCTGGGCAGGCGGGTTGGCGATCGCAGGACGTATCTTCTCGCTCCAGTGACGCTGCTGCCCGTCATCGGCCTGTGGTACTTAGCTACGCTCTCAATAGGCTATTATGGCCAAAAACTGCAATCGATATATTATCGCCATTGATAATAATTTTAACAAATGAAAGAACACATTGATTGGTTCTTTGAATTTAGTCATAAGTTCTAAATGTCTAGAATTCATTAAAAACGTTAAGGAACTTCTCAGACCTCAGACAGAAATCGAAATAAAAATCAAATTATTAAATGTAACTGGTTAGAGAATAAAATAAGAGTAGGTTATTTTATTTTTGCAAAACTCTTATAAGTTGTTTGTGCAATACAGGTATTTCTGGTATATTTTATTTTCCTCTTCATAGAATGCTGTGTCTACTTTTTGGCTGGCTTGTTTAGCCTAGATATTGTGTCTGATAAGACAAATTATAAGTATACATTCTTGATTGCTTTATGAATTATGTATAGTGAGAAACATTGCAAGAAAAATTGGCATTGGAAAAGAGTCACTATCGAGTTTCTTGCCGGTTCTTCTCGATTAATATTGCATTCGGATTCCGGTGATAGAAGCGTAGCGTGTCTTGGCAGGGCCCCATATAAAAATTGTTTGGGGGCCCTTAGGAAGCGAAAATATTTGTCAAGAAATTTGGGAAGTTTTTGGGGGCGCCGTATAATTGATACGGCAGATACGGAGGTAGCTACGCCCCTGGGTGGTAGTGTAATCTATTTTAATTTACTATTTTGATGATTTTTAAGTGCTTGTGTCAAGTCTATATGAATATAAATACTTTTGACTTTGACCATGATTGGACATAAAATGTTTTAAGAAACATTGCATCATATGCAACGCATGGAAGTAATAAGTACCTAACGTAGTAACGTACTTATTACTTCCATGCATTGCATACACTTTTATGCCTTTAAATATGCGATAAAAGTGTTACATGCCAAGCATTTTAAAAAGACCTATTTAAACAAATCGCTGTTCAGTCCTCGCTCAAACAATCAAAACACAACAAACACTGTTCTCATGATATAAAATGACGTGAAGTCAATATCGCAGCTGCCAGCTCCCACTACAGTCGTCTAATACTTAGCACAAGTGCCTATGTGCCGAAGGAAAATACCCAGCTATAGCGGCTTCTAATAATAGACTTACGCTCATGAAATCTGTATCGAGATTGATGCTAATTATATCGAATCATCGCGTAAAGAAAATGCATAATGCATCACCGCCCTGTGAGTAATCGTCATTTGTCGAAATGGGTGCGATTCTGTCATTAGCTAAACTAGGAGCATATTGATTGAAGTGCACGATAATATCTTAACAAGTGGTATATGTCCATACATAAACATTACTAATTATTTGTTGTTTTATAGTCGCTCGAGCCGCAGTTTATTAGTCGGCGGTATTGGAGGCTTAACACATAATTATTGTTTACTAGCTGTGCTCGCGACTTCGTCCGCGTGGAATAGTTATTTTCTTCCCCGTTTTTTTTTACTTTTTCGCACGTATTTCACGTGCGGCCTTGCGTACGCGCAGATTCCAATGTACTAACCTGCTTGTTGATACCCGTACATATGTATTTAGTTTCAAAAAGTCGGCTTTTCAACTCTACATCTTTGCGCCTATTTTAAGTTACTTGCATATTTAGGTTAGTGTGCTATTTACAAATGAGTTTTAGTTTAATTAGCAGGTATTTCTACATTGAAGCTAGGTAAAGATAAAACCATTTGAATTTATTATAAAGTAGTAGCAACACTTAGCATTTACAAGAGGTAACTAAGATTTCTCTCCATACTAAGTACATAATTTATTTCGTTTTATGTAGGGTTACGTAAAAAAACTTCGCTACTGTTTTTTATGTAAAGAAAATACATAGCCGACGGAAACGCTATAATGTCGGGCTACCGTATCTATTTTCATGCAATAAAAAGTATCTAGGCATAAAAGCCTTATTACACCACCCTAAATTCAGGGACCCTAACTCTGAATAAGAGTGGTCTAACAAGATTTAGGGTAAGGGTCCCGATTTAGGGCGATCGGGCTGCCTAGCTAACTGACCGCTCTGCCTATCGCGTAACGTTATAACATTAAGGGCGATTATCGCATATCAACTGATTTAAGGACCGATATTCAGTGTAGTGTAATAAGCGCCGCACTAACTAGGGTCCCCGCCCACCCGGTATTCAGTACCCTCGGTGGTCGTGTAATAATTGCTTAACTAATCACTTTCGTACAGCGTGTGACGTTGGCCGCAATTTGAGGATATAAGATGCGTATGCGCAAATACTCGCATGGCGCGCAACGTGAGCGAAACGCTGAGTCGGGTAAATTGTAGAATAAGGCAAGTAGAATCGGGTTTAAATAGCGTGCGTAATAGAAATACCAATCAAGAGATGCAATTTCGCTTAGGCCACATATAAACACGCATACACAGACAATCATAGATGTTTGTCCCAGGTGAGAGAACCCAGGACGTTTTGTTCAGAAGGCAGGAGTCACTGTACCAGCTAGGCTAAAAAATTAAGGATAGGTAAGAAAGAAGACATGGCTGAAATTGTACTAATTGATCCACGAAAACCGTAGGGATGAATGGAAGAAGAAAACCGAAGAAAACATATAGCGCAGACTGATCATCGTCTTTCATCATCATCATCAGTCGCCTACTTCATCATCCTGATCTCAATTGAAGAATGCTCTTCGTGCTCAATGATTATTCGCTCATCACCACACTTACACCATCAAATCCCCTTCAAAGTGAGATGGATTTGAAAGTAGTAATAGCTTATTGGCGAAGATTTCCGTTGAATTAACTCGTGCCAAATATTAGCTTTTAAAAATAATGATTTCGTTTCTTCGAACGCATTGAACATGTATTTTTGTGATCGTTCGGATTTATTTAGTTTTGATTTTTATGAATACGCAGATTAAATTCTAAGAATTCGTTTTATGATTATTATCAATGATTTCAACAAGTCGGCTCGAAGTGGCGAGTATTGGGAGAGGCCTATGTCCAGCAGTGGACTGATGTGGGCTGATGATGATGATGATGATCAATGATTTGCCGCGCGTGGATAGTGTGAATAGGGGTAGCGTATTGGACGCGTTTTTGCCTCTGGAAAACATCATGAAAACAATTATATAAACGCAATATTTGACATATCAAACAAAATAAGAAGTAAAACATGCTAGTGACGTCACTCGCATGTCGCCTTTTGATATGAGGAGTTCTTGGACTGGTCAATATTTGTGATTTCATCAACATCATCATCATCATCAGCCTATTACAGTCCACTGCTGGACATAGGCCTCTCCAGTTGTTCGCCACATAGAGCAAACATCTGGAGGATATACCCATAATCGCAACGCTGGGCAGGCGGGTTGGCGATCGCAGGGCGTAGCTTCTTGCTCCGGCGACGCTGCTGCCCGTCACCGGTCTTTAGTATTTACCGGCTTTTTGTGATTTTGAAATTGTGAAATTCGGAGACAATTAATGTTATCGAACTAATATTTTCACCAATTTTGTTTTCGTTAATGATCGATGGCAACCCATAAAAATTAGTCAAATAGCCTACGCTATCGCTTCTATGGACAGGCAACCAAACCTAAAACCTAACCCTAAGTGCGTTTCCACTGAGGCTTCACCAATCTCAGACCTTTGAATTGTGATAATTCGGAGACAATTAATATTATCGAACTAATATTTTCACCAATATTTCGTTAATGATCGATGAAAATCAACCCATAAAAATTAGTCAAATAGCCTATTCTATCGCTTCTGCGTACAGGCAGCCTTAGGGTGTGTTTCCACTGAGGCGTAGCGGAACAGAGCGGAGAGGAGTTGGCCGCGCTTCACCAATATCAGACCTTGTAGTCTACATCTCTGGAGAGACCTAGAGATGTGTATTCCAAGACATGTGTCTGGTCCACTCAAACACTAGCTGCTTTGGAAAAGAATTATTTCATTATTTACTCAATGAACAAGTTTTTTTTATATCAGCACGACATAATGGCTTCCCTACGCCTGACGGAAAGGGAAAAAGAAGTCCAAGTCGCTGTGACAACGGGCAGGTAACTGGTCAGTTACCTGTCAGTTGCCACCGCCATGCCAGTCCAACCCTAACTCCCTCCGATCTCCGGCAACCCTACTCAGCGGCAGAAACACGACCCGGAGGTCATTTGGCTGCAATATTCTATAGGGTGGAGGTCCTTCTCCGTACGGGTGGCCTAACTTTAAGCCAATAAGTCGAGCTGATATATAAAAAAAGACGAGGATTTCACGCCAGGTATGTTCAGCTCCCCTCGTTGGGGCGAGCAGCTTTACTGGCTGCAGCTAATGGCTGCATCGAGGCACCGCCGGTTGCATTAGTCGGCGTGGTGCGAGGAAAGTTTGGGTATTTTCCGCGCGACCGGTCCGTAGCGCCGACCGGTCTGACGCGTGCGTGGTGCTGGGACACACGCATAACATCGATGTTTGACCCGAGCACATCGATGTCAGTTGAATTTAATCACATATTTTAGGTGCAGCGCAAACGGCACACTTTTTGTGCGATAGAGTCTGCGTCTGAGACATTTAAAAAGAGCGTCTGGGTCTGCCGACAGAATGATCGAAGATGTGCGTCGTGTGCGTTGAGTCTGTTAAATATCCGCGACAGATTTTTGCGCGTCGTGTGCGTTACTGCATATAATTACAAAAAAGTGCGTCACGGATAGTCTGTCGTCTGCGCTGCCCCATAAAGAAATAGTGTTCGAGCTTAATAATTCATAGTTTTTACCAACAATTTAGCTCATCATCATTAAGCCTATTCAGCTATTTTCCACGTTGGGCAAACATCTGAAGGCTTTTACCATAATCACCACGCTGGGCAGGCGGGTTGGCGATCGCAGGGCGTAGCTTCTCGCTCATGTGACACTGCTGCCCGTCATCGGTATGTGGTATGTAGCTACGCCTTCAAATGTGATGGTTATACCGCCACCAGTCGGTTGCCAGCGCCTCGTTTGTTATTCGGCAGGATGCACCACGGGCAGGTGAGGTTGGCTTGGAGCGAAAAGGTGATAGATAGGTCGCTCCCTTACATCCCTCCTCACAAATTTCCGTAAGTATATATCGATAAATAGTTGGCATCCTTACGCGCTCGCTCAGGGCTACCGTGAGTAGGTGAAAAACAAGAACCGTTTTCTTTGAGACTGCGCGCGCTTCGATCTACAGGTGAGGCGCGTGAGTGAGAGAATGTGACTGAACAGTGAACGCAAGTTATTACATCTATGAAAAGAAAATCGAACAGGCAATGGACACTACAACTGGTCATGTCATCGTTCTCGTGCCACCACTGTAACTGTCACTTAGAACGGATACACACAGTTTCCTTGCGGGATTTCAATATCCACTTTTATTGGCTTTTACGAAACTAATGTTTTTTGGTCTTTAAAGTGAAGCGGCCTACAGTAGCAGTTTTGCAGCGCACACAGTTTTGTATTGCATTCCGACCAAACACACACAAACATGTGCACTGTGTGTGTTTTTGCACTTAACACTCGCTATCAACATGTAATTCATTGTATTCTACGGTGCATCAAATATTATATTTCTATTGGACTTTGGACTTCTATTATTTCACCACACCGCACTTCTTTAAACCCCACAAAAGTAATCATAATTCTTTAAATATTTATGTTACAAAATGTATAAGTAGAAATCGCATTCAAGCTAAATTTAAGCTATTTCGTAGAATCAATTTTATTCAAGTTGTCGGTCTCATTAAAGTTTGACTTTTCAATGCCTGGGTGAAGTTTAACAGACTGATATATTATTCAATTCAATTGTTACTGACTAAATTGTGACATCACCACCACCTCTCAATACATTGCAATATACTCCAGGTGTTCGCCACTTGTGACCACCTCGGTGATTCTATCTTGGGCTTGTAAAGATCTGAGATGCCAACAAGGAAAAAGTACTGGACAGTATGCAAACAGTTGATATAGCTTTTTAACAATCCATTTATTGTTAAGTATGTATGATTTGAAAAAGTAGGAATAGGTCTTTGGTTCCAAAACCCCGAGACGTCTACTAAACAACCATTACTGCTACCCTCAACCCAGAACATTCGATAGAAGGCGCGCTCGTGCGCAGTCCTTGGGACGAAACGAAAGTTGATTTATCGGGGTCTAGCTCGCCGCGCAGGCGCAAGGCGCGTTTACCGCACCTGCCTCACATCCTATAGAACCACGAACAAGTACCTACTATTCTAGAATCAGATCTCTTTTTCCCAGTGGGCATTTTGGGCAAGTGCCTAGGTCCCCTCGGATGAAATGCAAAGTCCGTAGTTCCTGTCAGATATAACAAAATTGTTCTGTTAAAGTCATACCCAATTATCCTAATATACAGGGCCTCAAACAGGTTAAAGACGCAGTGTCTAGAACATAACAAAAAGATTGCCCCACGCGAGACTACCGGAAAAGGAACGCCTAGCATATAATAAATAGGCATATGGAGATCGCAATAGTATACTACTGGCTTAATTTCAGCCACAGCGACAAACTTGATAAAACTAATTCCTCCTACTATGCTTATCTATGGATATTCTATAATTTGATTTTCCCGAGGGCTCTATACGTAGAGTGACCTCTGCCTTCTGAACCAACAGGGACAAACATTCGTGTGCTGAATATTCTCGCCAAAAGCGCGGCAATCCGAAGGGTTTGGGTTCCATTACCAGTCGGTTCAGTTTAGGAAATGGCCTTTTCTAAATTATCTGTCGCATATATTTATTAGGACTTTCCGATGTAAGCGCCAAAGGTATGAATCTCCGCATCATAGCAAATATCGTAAATATTCAACAGTGTTTAATTATAATTGTATAAGAATTCGCGAGCAATAAATAAACAAAGAATTTAACGAACTTATTTATTGCTACCTCCAATTACATCTGCAGGTTTTAATGGACAAAAAACAATACATTACAAGTAAGTAAATAAAGATTTTAAATAGGTATTCATGCTGATTGATTCATGGTGACCTAACTATGCAAGCATGTCGTCCGAAGAATAAGGAACAAGTAAATTAACTTGAAAACTTGATTAATATTGAAGTAGGTATAAATACTATGATATACTACTACATTGCTACTGCTCATTGGTAATGGTACGGATTCCTAGAATTGTATGTAGTATGTTGAAGTTAATATACTTTATTGACATCGGTTAACTTTATCATAAGGCTATTAGGTAAATGAATGATTTATGACATAATTGGCTACAACCCGCGGCGGTGCTTGCGTGAATATTCTTATAAGTACTAGCTGTGCTCGCGACTTCGTCCGCGTGGAATAGTAATATTTTCCCCGTTTTTTTTTTACATTTTCCATTATTTCTTCGCTCCTAAAAGTTGCAACGTGATGTTATATAACCTAAAGCCGTCCTCGATAAATGGTCTATTCAACACAAAAAGATTTTTTCAATTCGGACCAGTTCCTGAGATTAGCGCTTTCAAACAAACAAACAAACTCTTCAGCTTTATAATATTAGTTAAGATTGCATGCATGTATAGCATTTATGTTAATCTGCTGCTATACATTATATGACAGCTATAAGTTTCTTTGAAATCCGTTCAGTAGTTTACTTTTTACGTGAAAGAGTAATAGGTATCGAAAAACCATCGTAACAAACTTTCGCATTGAATAATATGAGTAACTTTTAATACAAGAGCTACATAGCTTTTTAACTTGTACTTTAATATATCTTTGTGCCTAGTTTTAAGTCAACTGGTCGGTGTGCATTAAAGATATCCATCTAACATTCAGAAGATCATATAATACTTAACACAAGTAATTGGGGCGCAACCTTGCGGATCGCCCACATAAAACGTTTCCGTCGCGTGGTAACGAAGTATGTCCGCGTCCTAGCCGTCCTATATAAATCCTGTAATCGCATACGACGCGTATTGCGGATAATGAGCGGTCTCCGACGCTTCCCGGTGGTCCGCACTGGGACTTAGGGCCAGGCCACAATGGCGGATTACAGGCGTTTTCAAAGCGGGGCCTCTGAGCGAATAGGTTGCTGACGTGCTTGGCAACGATATTGCCGCGGAGAGAAGCGGAATCCACTCTGTTATTGAGTGCATCGTACGCCGTTCAATTTAGGCGGAAATGTAGCGCATAGGGAACGCGTAAGCTGCGAGTCCGCAACGGGTTCGCAGCGCAGGCGCGAAATCTTCGCTCGCTGCGTGGTCGCTCCGCTTTGGAAACGCTTGCAATCCGTCACTAAGGCGATTAACGCGCGTTAATGCGTCTAATGTTGCTTGTACGGAAATATCGTTCGTATAGAACACACGCATCACACAGAAAATGCGTCTACGCGCGTTCATACAGATCGCTAGCCTACAAACTGACAAACAGCATCAGTTTACAGCTACATACCATCTGGGATACATTTTGTTTGAAGTTCACATGCAACGCGCGTCAAAACTCGCGTTGAACGCTTATCGTCTGATCGGGGTCTTAGTCGCGTTAGTCCGACGGTTGCGCGTGCGCAGCGAAGGCCGCGAGGACCGGTCGCCGATCGTCTAGCAGCTAACGAGAAATGTCAACTAGTCGGCACTTCGCACGAACTGCACTAAACTTTACGATGTAATTGAATGATGGGAAATGGTTATTGCTTTGGGTGTAGTTCACACAAAGTAGGACTTATTTTTTGCACATCTTTCGTGTATCTAAACAGCAAATCGTAAGTAACATTTGATCGAGGTTCATAATTTTTAAATATTAAAAACATTATTATTCGAAGTATTTTTTGCAGCTTGAGATTTTGTAAATAAACTTGGTGCAAGACCAAAGCAAAAGGAACTGTTCTAAGCACATTGGCCTTTTTGGAAGGTTAACTGAACGTACTCTTAAGCAGCATGATTTAGGGAGCACTAAACCGTGCTAACAGGTGTGTTAACCAATTTAATTGCGGCTCGTTCAAACACAAACCAAATAAAGCATTCGATAACAAACTTCACCAGATATAACCGGTATGTAAAAACAAAAGGAAGAAACATTCGTTTGCAATAAGTGATTATGATTAGAGGCATGTTAATTGAACTGCTGCACAAATAAGCGTTACCTATTCAATAGTTATAAATGTTTTAACGTTGGTACCCGTATGTGATTGGAGAATCCGAAATACAAAATCTATAGTTAGGTACATAGTAAAATCAACGTTAGAGAATATCTACTCAAGTTGCCTATTTCTTAAGCTACAATCATGCATCTCTTGATAGAACCGTGGGTGAAAAAATCACTTGTATGAATTGTTCCTGAGATATGGCAATTTCAAAATCACAAATAGGTACGAACTCAACCAAAATCGCTTCATACAATCCAGATGTAAACAGTGAAGTTATTGGTTGCATTTGTATATAAATGCCAAGTGTGAGAATTTTGTTCGACAGTTATGTTTACTTTCATGTTTATGACATTATAAATATTCTTCTATTCTACCAAAAATGCTAGGTTTATAGTGCAGTTTAAAGGTATAATAAGTAGGTAATCCTTTTGAATTAATATCACACTTCTGAAATTGACTTTTTCAATCAAGTTTGTAGGCCTATTGCCGTTCCAATTTGGAACATAATAAATATAATTAATGTAATACCTCAAATGGGTTTAGTTATGGTCATACATACAAAATACCCTATTGTTTTCTTTAGAAGTACCAAATGCCTAATGACGTAGCTGCAAGGACCCAGCGAACGCTGATACATTCGATTGCACAAGTAATATTCACAGTTAGCACTTGCTATCGACAAATACTGAAGCTGAATGACTAAATTGTTATTAGCATTTTTGGTATTGCACTTCGCTCTTTTATACTTTCTTTAGACTTTTGCTAAGTTTATTTACTATTGTTAATTGGAGATGAAAATTAAATCTAAAAAATGACAATGCTATTATTTATTGCTAAAACAAACATCGACAATAAAAGTGGGGGTTGACTCCTTCTAGTAAGTACAAAAGCACCTATGTCAGAAGGAGCCACTCTTCCATACCAATTTTATCATAAATGTAGATAATAATTGTAAATACTGCAAGAAGTTCATAATAAGATAATGTAAATTGTGATACGTTCTTATACTCGTAGTAAAAGTATGTTTATTTTATTTTTAAAGTTTGGTCATTAAGAAAACAAAAATCAAATACCACTGTATTCTAAGTGGGATTGAGAATCCTTATTAAACAGTCATCTCAGTAGCACTGACCAAGCCTAATTTGGAATTAAACCCTAATTTAGGTAGTAATCAACATTGTTTTCGACGGCAGCTGGAATTAGGCTATTGTTATGGTTCGTTACCTTCCTCATAATAAAGTATTTTTTATTCCAAACAAATGAACGTGATACGGCGTCACCGGAGCGAGAAGCTACGCCCTGCGATCGCCAACCCGCCTGCCCAGCGTGGCGATTATGGGTATATCCTCCAGATGTTTGCCATGTGGCGAACAACTGGAGAGGCCTATGTCCAGCAGTGGACTGCGATAGGCTGATGATGATGAACGTGATATGTAATACCTACCTACCTATCTCTCGGCTTGACTACTATTTACCTACGACTAAATGTATTTATTTCCTTAGGTAAAACCCAAGAGCAGTAGCCTTTAAACATACGTAGTATGTCATTCCTAACGAAATTTTTGTATATACGAGTATTCTCTATTTGTTTTTCCAAACAGGGTATTTGCATGGATCGAGGACAGTGTTTATTGATAAACGGTGGTGATTTTCCCAATCAAGACTCTACGGTTTAACGAGTGGTATTTTTCCATTATGTTTTGTTCGAGTAGATTGAATGATTTCATAGTTTAATAGATTTTACGAAGTGGCTATGGATTCACTCACATACATATGAATCGCAAGTTTCGGGAAAAAATACTATAATAAGTAGCCAGTGGCAATACAGTTCTGCAAACGTATTTCTTTGTTGGTTTGGTAAGTAAACTGTCGTGATAGAATAATATGTCCCTGAATTCCTACGGGGTCAGACATTGCTTAACAAACACGAAAGAAGAAAGTTAAAAAATGTTTTCTTTTTCCTGTTTTGCAAAGGACTATTTTCATCTAAAGAAATAATTTCTACCTCCATCTTATTTATTCGCTTGAATACAGCACTTGTGTTATATGAAAAGACTTTGAAACACTTAGGTGTTTTCTTAGAGTTTGTGGCGGCGGTTCAATTTTATGTAACCTTACCTAGAGTTTCAAAGTTTTATTCTTTTTGTATGTGGCAGTTTGTTTTCGTATGTTTATTTCTTACATCATCATCATCGTAATCAGCATGTGGACTTCCACTGCTGGACGTAAGCATTCTCCATTGGTATTTGAATTCATTTGGAAGTATTTGCCAACATGCCAACGGCGTGGCATGTCTTGGATTATTTATTTATATAAATTACCTCCACATAGTAACACGCGAGTCATCACCGGATTAATCCGTCCTTCCATCTCGGTAATAATAAGCAAGCACTTTGCACTATTAAGTCACTTGACTGATGCACTGCAGGTGTGGGAGGGGCTCAGGATATTAGCATCTTCCGATTCCAACCGCCGTACTTATTACCTACATACTAGCTGCAGCGCGCGGCTTTATACTCGTAATAATCTTATAAGTCATCATCGTTATATCATCTTTTTGCTCCAAGCCAACCTCACCTGCCCGTGGTGCATCCTGCCGAATAACAAACGAGGCGCTGGCAACCGACTGGTGGCGGTATAACCATCACAATTGAAGGCGTAGCTAAATACTAAAGACCGGTGACGGGCAGCAGCGTCACCGGAGCAAGAAGCTACGCCCTGCGATCGCCAACCCGCCTGCCCAGCGTGGCGATTATGGGTATATCCTCCAGATGTTTGCTCTAAGTGGCGAACAACTGGAGAGGCCTATGTCCAGCAGTGGACTGTAATAGGCTGATGATGATGATGATGAATTTTATAAGTTACAGTCTATGCGTTAATCTGATATACCTATAAGCTACATTGCTGTCACTATCATCATCAGTTTATTTCAGTCCACCGTTGGACACAGGCCTCTCCAGTTGTTCGCCACTTAGAGCAAACATCTGGAGAAAGATTTTATTTTATTGCTTTTGGTGGCAAACGAGCAAACGGCATGCCTGATGTTAAACAGTAACCGCCGACGAACATCAGCAATGCCAGGGGCACAGCAATGCCGCTGCCTACCGTGAGGAAAGAGCTCTTTTTAAACCAAGTTTAAATTAATTTAGCGCCTTTTAGAATGTTTATAGCGATTTTCCTAATTCCGGGGCTGGTAGTGGCAATTTCATGTCAGAAAAATCCGGTAACATTTTTTTCGATAATTCTTTGAAGAATCAACATTGAAGTTAAGACTTCTAATATAATCTACTATTATAATCAAACTTAGGTGATATGGCACGTACAGGTTTGCTTAGTAAGAGGAAATAGGTCTTATAAAAATTTAAGTCACTGGTTCCGCTTCGTCAGATCGGTTATATCCTGAAAGCAATAAAATTTTATACCCATTTGTGTAATTGTTATGATACCGTTGAAGGAAAAAAAGGGTCACTAAACCATGAAATATCTGTTATCTCTGTGCAAACTCCTCGTTATATAGGTACACTTCCTATCAATAAATACGCCTTGTGTGCATAACAGACCGTTTGAGGTGAACAGACAATGGTATAATGTGGACCTTGAATGGTGTTATTAGGTTTAAACAATCGTTTGATTTACCGTCTGCGGTTGGCGGACTTGCTTTAATTGCATTTATTTATTTTAGTTTTTTTTATTGCCAATGTCACTTTGGTCAGGACTGGTGTACAGTGGGGAAAATAAATAGGGGATGTAAGGGAGCGGCCTATCATCATTTCGCTAAAAGCCAACCTCACCTGCTCGTGATGCACTCTGCCGAAAAACAAACGAGGCGCTAGCAACCGACTGGTGGCGGTATAACCATCACAATTGAAGGCGTAGTTAAATACTAAAGACCGGTGACGGGCAGCAGCGTCACCGGAGCAAGAAGCTACGCCCTGCGATCGCCAACCCGCCTGCCCGGCGTGGCGATTGTGGGTATATCCTCCAGATGTTTCTAAGTGGCGAACAACTGGAGAGGCCTATGTGCAGCAGTGGACTGTAATAGGCTGATGATGATGATGATGACAACAGAATAGGTAGGTACAAAGGTAACGTTATTGTTGATTGATCAAAGTGAAACTCGCTAAACGTTGGTTGTCAGAATATTCATGTATGTGCAAATGTGCAATCGGAATTAATTCATGACAACACTTGTTGGTTTCGTGAGGCAATAGACGAGAGGCGAGGTAGCACCTGGCAGTCTTTTTCAATTCAACCAAATTAGAAGCAAAGGAATTAAATATCGGCAATCTTTTTTTAGTGAAATAAGTGTGTGAGCGTTCTGGTCGAGATTACACGATAAACAAATGCTGGATCAAAGACAGTTCGAAAAAAAAACCATTTATTTGTGACTTTGATTTTGCCATATCTCAAGAACTATTGCTACCCGGGTGATTTTTCATCAAAATTAACCCTGAAAACAAAATTGTCTGTCCTATGGAGGCCTATGTCCAGCAGTGGACTGCGATAGGCTGATGATGATGATGATTATTATGGACGACGATATTAGTTCAGTGGCAGTGAACACTACCTTTAACACCGTGGACGCACTAACATTTGTGTGCATGAACATTTGTATTGGTCTTGAGTATTTGCTATGTTTAATATGTATTTGTTTCCAAAAAGCAAGTATCTTAGTAAGTTTATCAGCTGTTACAAGACAGCTGATAAACTTACTAAGATATATACCCATAGCACCAGGCCCAGCTTAGTTTGGGACTAGATGGCGCTGTGTGGTTGTTTATTATAACACACACGCAGGACCAGCGTATACTAGCTCATTCATTATGTAAAACCCGGTCAGTCTCGCGTTGCAGTGTGTCTTTTAACTTTATTACTGACGCATGCCGTCCGAATGTTACCTAACGCCATTTACTATTTGCACTACTCATAATATTGAATGGCATTGTTTGTTTGTCGCGAACGGAAACTAAACGGTATTAATGAATCATAGCGTTTTCTAGATAGATTTTAGGGAAATTTGTATTGTGTTGATTCCTACACAAATGTCGTGTTTGTATTGGCCTGGATGTTTACTATGTGTACCTTATGTCTTACCTATTTATAATGTACTTAATATTAACAGTTGATAGTTTCGCACCAAGATAACCAACTCTTTAAGTAAGTAAGTCGTAAGTTGTCTGGAAGACAAGCGATAAGACCGCTTAAATTGTACTATGTTTTGTTTGTGATATGTTTTTCTGTAAGTTAGTCTGTGTTTTGTAAATTACCAGTTTTTATTGCTTCGTATTGATAGGCTTAGGGTCGGTGTGAGGTAAAAATATTAGATAAAGCAAAAAGTATTGTTATCTGTCCGTCGGTGCTCCGCCGGTCAGCCCATTGTTGCCTACAACGAGATCAAGGTTTCAAATAATTGCTTCAGTTTTTGTGATGCTTACAACCAACCTTTTTAATATTCTTTAAGATGACCGGGTTTCCTTTTTATAAGCCGATTAAAAAACGCTTGCTGGATGTCGACGTTACACCGGAGGAAGTGGAGAAGACAGAGAGACGTATTCTGCTCACCAGCCAGACTGGTAAACCGGCTGATAAGCTGAAATCTCGAAAACATAATAAAGGGACGTAACGTCTTATGACATTTTCGAAAGGGACCCAATTTGCTGGATGGACATATGCCAAGATTTCTTTAATTCGACCAAATTATTTAAATAACAATTACCAACGAAAGTACTTCGAAAAATGTATGTCGATTTGTCTCTTTCATCGCCTATGAATTAGAAACTTTCACTGGGAGACAGACTGCGTTATTGGGAGTATTCTGAGCAAAAATAAATTTCAAACGAAGGACGAAGTCGCTAGCTAGGAGATACGGGATATGAATGTTTCAATTCCAAATAAGATAATCGACACGAAATGGTTTCGGACGTCACAAAACACTCTCACCACTCAATACCGAGGTCGGTCGCAGCAAAGAGAACGGCAATTGTTTACTACACCGACTAGAATTAAGGTTGCAACAATAACAAAACATACCTATTTCATTCTAGACATTGGTCACACTGTTTCCTTCCTATACTTTCTGGAAATTCCAAATAATCTAATACCACAAAGCGACAATTAAATCATTTGATAAAACCCGTATTTGTATTGGTCATTAGCATTTAAGAGTTCGGTACAAAAAATTAAAAGCGATGGCTCATTATGTAAATACGAACATTTCCATTTCACTGTAAACTGACATATGTATTACTATACCTATTATCAGCAGTACTACGTAAAATTAGTTTAATGTATCTGTAGAATAGAAACATCTCAAACAAATAAAAATTAAAGGTGCTAACTACACCATTAAACTACAGTAAGACGAAAGAGTTCTCTTAATAACTGTTTCGTTTTACAACCATTTTTAGAGAAGGGCATATCGTAGCGATCAGGAAACACCGGAGGGAACACAGGAGTTTACAAGACCTTGGAAGATTAAAACGGGACGAACGACACCATTTAAAAAAAAAAATATTTTTTAAATTTATGGCAATCAGCATCTGTGACCAGGTCCATTTCGGCTGTGATTACGGCCAATGATGAGTGAAAATTTTGACAAATTCAATTGATTGAGTGGCCAGTGACATACATTGGAATTTGCAGAATCGATTCGATATTACATAGCAGGTACATTCTCGATATTAGTAAGCATTAATCGATGCATATAAATGTAGCGGTGCGCACACGAAGGCATGCGCAGGGGCAGTGCGCGAACGCGGAACCGAAGCGGTTATCCTTCAAACGCGCAGCTCGCTCGCGGACGTTACTCGGCTAAATACTTCGCAGTGTTTGTGTTAATTATAAATTACTTGCGTTGTATTCGAATTCATTACCGAGATACGCGGCTAAGGCTTTTGCATCACTACTGTTTAATATGTTATCGTTTATTGCTATAGTAAGCTATGTTATCTACGACTAGCCCACCTAGTCCCAAATGAAGCCGAAGCTTGTATACTATAGGTACTAGACAACTGATAAATTTACTTAGTTACGTAAATACATTTTTTTTATGCAAGAGGCGGCAGACTAGCAAAATTAAATGTGATACCTGATGGTAAGCAGTCGACACCGCCCATGGCAACTCAGATCAAGTTTTGGGGTCGCTGCCGACCTATTAGTTAAATATTATTCATAGGAAACAACCAAAACAATACAAACATATTCATAGGAAACAACCAAAACAATACAAACAGACATTTTCATACACACAAAAGTTTTTTCTGTGCGGGGATCGAAGTCGCGACCACTGTGTAAGAGGTAGTGGTCACTACAAGGCTGCGTTCATTCATAGTAATAAATAAATATCAGACAACAGCACATACATTGCTCCGATCCCAAAGTAAGTAGCTTAAGCACTTGTGTTATGGGTATCAGAACAACGAAGGTACCACAAATAAATACTTAAATACAATATACACACCCAGACACGGAACAAACACAAGTGTTCATCACACGAATGTTTGTCCCGGGTGGGAATCGAACCCACGACCCTTGGTTCAGAAGGCAGGGGTCACTACCAATTGAGCCACCGAGCCAGAAAGCCATTTTTCGGCGTCGCATGCACACTGTTCCTAACTTCGAGATACTGTTACTTCATTTCAAGTTTATGAAAGACTATTCTGGACCGTTACTCGTAGTAGATAGTGTCTTCTCGGTAGAATGCTGCTTTCTGAACCGGTGGTAGCTTCGACGATTGTAAGTGTATTTCTTTAAACCTATTTTTTTTAAATAAAGATTATTTTGAATTTGACTTTGCTACGTCGCTAACTCAGTCAGTGGCAAGCACTTTGCCCACTGGGAGCACAGCCTTAAACGAGAGGTCCAAAGGTTCGCCGATCGAACGCATAAGAGGACTTTATGGCGGCACTCCGATAAATGACGACGCACCTCCGGGGTCAACGAGCCGGTTGACACTCGTTTATGGAGAATGCTAAGTTTTTTCTCTTTATGTTGCAAAGAAAATGTAAAGTAAATCTTTAAGTTTTTAATTACGTTCTCAAGTAGCAAAAAACTTCGGAGTCCCCCTGAATATTAACACATAATAGTTTTTACACATTCTTACACTACAACATTAACACTACTTACTTACATATGCTTATTAACGGCATTTTTGTGTTTCGGATTTTAGAAGCTTCGATATTTTGGCATTGTTACAAGCGCCATGATCACGGAAGACCTAGTCTTTTTCGGTATTTATTCATCTCATATCTATTTGTCTATCTAATACAATACGATAAATAGGTATATCAATACACAATTTATCAGATATGTGGCTAATAAAGACGGGATATCTAATGTAGTTCAAGTATAAAATTGGCATGTGAACGCACAATGTACGTACGGAACGCACGCGCGTCTCGGCGCATTGTCAAGATCAAGGGCGCGCGCGCACCCGAAGCGCCAATCAGAGCGCGCAGCGCGGGCGAGAACAGTGAAATAACCAATGACACTGAAAGAAGCGCGAAGAAGCGTATCGGACCAGCATGGCGGTGACAGTTCATAAGTTCATAATATTCAATATTCAAATAGATAAATTGCGAAATATATATTTTTTTTAAATTAATTATAAAACAATTCTTGACATGCATAGGGGCATGTCACAGGATGAGCAATTATTATACTATTTGTTTAAAAATTCTACGTTCAAATGCTACTAAATATTCTATTTGACTCGAGGTGAAAAATCTCGCGCATTCCAAAACAATAAGACATTTTGACAGGTAGGAAGCTTAGACGGCAAATTATAAATATCAAACAATAACAGGTACACATAAATTCATTTGATACTAAGTAAACAGATGTAATAGGCTGATGATGATGATGATGATATTATACGATATCCTAGAATGCGAGTTTATTGGGTCTAGTAGGTAGCCTTATTGTGCACACGAGTTCACTGTTGTCGTGTTAACTGTGCCGCAGCTGCACACTCGGTGCAACAAACAATCACGTCGCTTTCGATAACTGTTACGTATTGAGACTCGTAAATAAAATGCCAATTGGGAATTTTCTGCTAGTACCTTCTGAGGAGTGGAACGGATCATGAACGACAGTTGTTGAAATTATAATTAATTGTCCATGTGGTTTACGAATTTAGAATAGGAGCACCATCTTATGCCGAGGGTGTTGTAGAAGAGACTAAGGTAATAATAAATAAATAAATAACCCAAGACATGCCACTCTGGGCCACACTGCCGTCTAGCACCAAACTAAGCCGAAGCTTGTACTATAGGTACTAGACAACTGATAAACTTACTCAAATACTTTTTTTTTTGTAAATAAATACATATTATTCATAGTAAACACCCAGACTAAATACAAACAGACTTGTTCATGAACACAAATGTTTGTATTGTGCGGGAATCGAACCCACGACCCTTGGCTCAGATGGCAGAGGTCACTAACAAATGAGCCATCGAGTTAGTCGATAATATCAGGAACCGGCAGCAGAACTACTGCGGCACCAACCAGCCTGCCAAACGAATGATAAATGTCATTGGGGAGACTGCCTCCAGCAGTAGACGTTAGCAGATGATGATGATAACAATTTTCCCTCGCCTGGCTTAATAGAAAAGAGAAGATAAAGCGAACCGTTGTCACTGCGACTTGGGCTTCCTTTTCGCTTACCATCAGGTATAGGGAAGCCATTATGTCGGTCGAGCTACTACGAGTATAAAAAAAGAACTACCGTTTTGCAAGCTGGCACTTTGCAAGCGTCGGTCAGCATCAAAAATTGCTGTACAGTATCCTATTAAACAAGGAAATCACACGGACTATACTATAAAAAAAGTTGTTTTTCTTCTAAGTTTTGGTATGATCGGCTGGCTATGTAATTACAATGTGTTCAATCACTGCTGCGCGGGCGCTTAGACCTTACTTTCGCGCCTCAATGTCGCGTGACCCACTGTCACTGACGGCATTAGTTTTACTTGGAAACTGTGACTTATCCCCTATGATCCACGGCCACACATCTAGGATTTAGGAGTTTGACAAATGCAGGCAGGTAAAGTGAGATATAACTTTGGCATCTGTGACTTATCTTCTACAATATGGGTACACTCTATGTTATTCACAGCCACAAGAATGATTAAATTCAGACATAAAATGAGATGATAAGAGACCTTTAAAGTTGATTCAGAAAGTCTATTTTCAAAGTGTGAAATTAAAAACAATAAATTTCCTATGAAATCAATTTAATTTCACCACTTAAGTAAATGCAGTATATAATACTGCTTTAGGCGAAAATTTCTTATACTGAGGCATACAAAATAATACTCGTAGGTACATATCTATACAGTTGATTTGATCTGATCTGATAGTAGCCGCTTAAGTAAAGCGTTTTCGTGATTTTGAAAATGCCAGGATACTTAGTAGAGAAAGTAATCTGTTAAAAAGTTTAAGGTTTTTTTAAGGTTAGTAGGTTTTAAAAAGGACCGTAGATAAACAAGCTATAGTAACAAATAGTCCTCAAGTCTATTTCAAATAAAGGTCGACGACGATTATGCAATGAACATATATGACCTAACCAAGTCTTTGAATAAATTATTTATGTTTTTTAAACATGTCCTACATATTCTGACGGGGTCTAGGTATGTAATTGTAATTACTAGTTTTATCTACCTAAGTATGTTTAATAGATAGGAATTGATATGTATAAATAAATAACCCAAGACATGCCACGCTGGGCCACACAGGCGTCATCTAGCCCCAAACTAAGCCGAAGCTTGTACTATGGCTACTAGGTAACTGATAAACTTACTTAGATACATTTTTTTTTGTAAATAAATACATATTATTCATAGAAAATTGGATGTAATGGATGTATACTACTTATATTGTGCGCACGCGTAAAATTAAAGAAAATTATAGTGGTTCCATGGCTGGGTTTGAATCGATGCCTCCTAACTATAACATGCATTCAACTCAACGTCTTCGTTTAACTTAGTGATGTGACTTAGTCTGTGGTCGCTCATTACCGCAAAACGTAACGTAACATAATGTATTTGACAATCGCAAAGCCAAATTCGCTGTGCACACTTTCGCTTCGCAACACCGATCTCGTTAAGGTTTGACTGTTTCATTACACTTGTAATCAAATTATATTGCGAGTTAAGTCTATCATTAGCAGCCAGACCACACCGGTGATTTTTAGTTGCCAAAACGCGCGTTTTCACGTTACCAATCACTCGTTTTGGCCACTTAAATTCTCCGGTGTGAGACCAACGGACTGTATGAACTTAATCCTCCACCTGTCTTTGATGAAGTAAGTGTATTAGATCATATAAAGTTAAAAAGTAAGGCATGCTAAAATAATAACCAAATTGAAAATGTTATCAACAATTACGTTGATATAGTTTAATCTTTTATTTAAATTTTCTCTTTACAGTAGTAATATTATAAAACCCACCGCCTGGATTTATGTATTATATCGGTTTTTGATATATGTATGTATTCTAAACTATAGTTCCCTTGACATATATTTTACTGCAGATATTGATCAAACCGTAGCCGTACCTATATGGTTATAAGTTGCCAATGTTTTAATAATGCCAAACAAGTTTCCTATCATGGTCATTTGCAAATCAGCGCTTCACCACCGGTCTCTCATAAAAGTAGGTAACATTGATTTATGCGTCGGACTCCTTGAATTATGTTTATGTTTGATCTAATAAGAATTAACAACTATAATATCATAGTAAGCTTTTTTAAACCAATGTATGATTACTACACGATGATGTGTACGATACAAGGTAGTTTGCATCGTTTCAGACGCATGCGCCGAACGACGACACATAAACAACTAAATTACTATACAATTGCTCGTCAAATCTTTGTCCGGTGCGTAAACTTACACACATTAATTTATTTATAACATAATACGTCGCTGTGAATCCGTAATTAAAGTAACGTCTAGAAGACAACAACCACGACATACCACCACGCTGGGCCACACATCGCCATCTAGCCCCAAACTAAGCCGAAACTTGTACTATGGGTAGTAGACAACTGATAAACTTACTTAGATACTTCTTTTTTTGTAAATAAATACATACTATACATATTAAACACCCAGACCAATACAAAGAGACATGTCCATGAACACAAATGTTTGTACTGTGTGGGTATTGAACCCACGACCCTTGAGCCATTGAGCCAGTCAAATAAATAATCCAAGACATGCTACGTTGTTCCGCACAGCGCCGTCTAAACACAAACGAAGCTGAAGCTTGTACTACGGGCACTTAATCTAATTTTAGATACCCACCTACTAGATAAATACATATTATATATTGCATACACACAGCCTAATACAAACACATACACACAATTAATTTTGGTCATGTAAGCGTTCACTACAATGAAGTAAACTGGTAGTCAAAAGTAGTTTTTAATCTTATTTATTTATTTAAACTTTATTGCACAATAGAAATAGTGTACAAAAGGCGGACTTAATGCCGCATAGGCATTCTCTACCAGTCAACCATTGGGCTAAGCATAAATAGATGTAGGTAGTGTGCTGTAAAGTTGGATAAAATTAAACAGCAAAAAATACTTAAATAAATACATACATATTATAAAGTAAATATAATACAATATAGCTCATATAATATAATATACACATTTAGATATAAAATAATATACATATATATAATCTTCAGCGCTTACAACCATTAGATCGAAGGAGCAATGAGGATGTGTAATGTCTAAATAACAGAGGGATAGTTACCTAAGTCGTGAGCTAAGTGCTAGTGTTGCATAATTAGCGCTTTCATAAGCACCGGCGCGTGCGCATCTGACACAGCCAACTCATTGTCAGTGAGCCGAGTGAGGTTTGTCTTGTCAAACCTTTGTGATTGGCTTCATAGCTCATGAAGCTTATAATGTCAGAGATACGGTATGGAGAAGGTGTTATGTTAAGTATGTGCCTATTTATTTTTTTAGAGGCATTATGTACCTTCACGCCTAATCCAGGGGTAGTCGACTTCATGCCTTTACATCTGTTTCTGTTTACCCCAATATTTGAGTAGTAGAGAATACTGTGAGACATTAAGACCGCCTTTTGCATACTACCTACTTTCCTTGTAGATGAAAGATTAAATAACTTTGGGCTGGAATTGAGATTTTTTTCGACAGAATGACTTATTAACGAACAATTGTAAGGACCTTTTTATAGCAAGATTCATGTCGCATTTTGTGCCAAATTACAACAAACAAAATACGAAACTATTTCGTAAATTTCATACAACGGTGCCATACCATTAGTTTTAGCTGCTGACATAATCTTATGTACTTACTTATTACGGGAGGGCGCTGATTATCCGAGATACAGGTATTTATACCTAGTTCGGAAATCAGAGACTTCATAACATGATTGTAACGATGTTTATGTCAATAAAGTTTTATTATTTATTATTATTATTTATTATTATACTGTTCCTATTTCCACTATACTGCGTTAACAATATATCCTTGCGATATTTATGAAATGTACCACGTGTCTCACTGTTTGCAAAGAAAACTTTGTGTTTAAATTAAATATTGTAATGCTTGCCTCAGTGACATTTATTATACAATCACAGCTAAAGTTTGTAAATTTCGCAATACATGTATTCTTTTCTAATGTGCATAATGTGCATATAAGGTGTGCAGTGTTCGCATCCGCACATCGCGTGATTTTTGCATGATATTACGCATATTCGGCATAAGTGCGTCTACACAAGTATACATAAATATATACGTATGTATGTGTACCAAATTTGCCGAACAAACAACAAGTATTTAAGTATGTGGCCATGATAGACATATCTTAATGAATCTACTTGTGGCGTCACAATTCTGCGGTCCGTTGATGCCGATAATTCGATCGTGAGCGGGTTCAAACCCCGACTCACACTTGACCGATTTTCTGGGGGCAGTGCCCAAAGCCTTTTAGGCATTACATTGAGATCTTATTTAAATGCCGTGTCGGCCAAACTATGTAACTCTTTGCCGGGCTCCTTGTTCTCCAAAAGTTATTGTTTCGTTGTTCAAGACGAGAGTAAACCGATCTGTCGAAGACTGTGATGTCGCTTACCATTTGGTGAATTGCAGTCAAGCGTAAACCCATTTTGAATAAAAAAAATAGTTTCGTTAATGTTTGTTATTTTGCTAACGATGTTGATACTTATGTACTGTTGTAAGAAAAATAGAATAGGTTTCAAAAGTCCACGATATTTGTTAAGTAATTAGATTATTTATTGACATTTTCTGATTCATGTCAAGAGTCATCGGGTTTCTTTTAAAAAGTAAATTTTTTATGGACTTTCCACAAAGTTTTACTACTGCTAGCAAATTCTAAACGACCAGTGTTTGAGGAAAAACCCTCAGACAATACTTACTGTCCTAGTATATAATTGTAACACTTTTCCTAGTTATAAACCGTCAAATAAAGTCGTTGCATTATTCAAGATTAAGGTGAATGCTACTTTTAATGCTGACTATACACATGTGCCTCGATTCTCTGTTAAGTAGTTTGCAGACTATTATAAATTGCTAATTGTTTATTCATTACTTTTAAATCTAGATTTCTTGGCTTTAAATCAACTGCCATTAGTGTTTCGAGCTTGGCGAACCAGTGAGAAGTCCTATAATAGGAAGCTAGACACATTTCAGTTCGCTGAATCAATTGATTCCGTTGATTGAATACGGCAAGATACCCGGTCTGGCATATTGCAGCTCCACGTTTGCGCAAATCTATCTCGCCGATTTTATGGCCAGTGGCCACACTAATCAGTTATCTGTAGCGATCTGGCCGAAGTCTTTATTAGATTTGATACTCATAAAGCTCCGATAAAGGTTATGTTAACATATTTCAATAGGTAAAAGGAAAACAACGCTTTATTTGGTACTGAATCTAGAGGAGAAGAAGGCGCATTAGCAAATATTTCATGTTTGAACTCATTAAAAATCAACTGTACCTAAGGATAAAGGATAAATAGAGAAGACATACTTATTCTTAGTTTATTTACTCCTTTGTTAATATAAAAATGATGAAATGTTTGAATTAGATCAATCAAAATGTTAAAGAGAAAAATGTGGTTTTTTAAACATTCAAATTTGTTAAAATTTGCCTCCCCATGGGGGCATTTCTCCTTTCTCATCATAGTTATTGAATGTGATAGGAGATTGATACAGTTAATGTTTTAATCTTGTCTAACTCTTATCACGAAGACATAAAGCGCAGTTTTCATTGTACCGCTTTCAAGGGTGCGCGCAGGCGAAAGCTATTATAAAATCGAATACAAGACAATGTTCAAGTAAATTTAACTACTTGACACTTTCATCTTGCTCTCGAACTATGTGACAAGCAGTAGTGCTGCGAGCCAACAGATGTTCTAATAATAGTTATTACCAAAGATTAACGATACTAGGAAACATTTCCAATCACGTGCCGGACAGCACCTAAAGCGCGGTAATAGGTATCGCTAAAAATAACGCGATAGATGTATCTAGTACCTATTTTAATGTGATTTGGCAGTGGTTGCCGCTGAATGATGGCGCCAGGTGGGACCGAGTACCTATTTTTTGTCATATAAGTAGCTTCTGGAGTGCAAGGGCTTATTATGCTATAAGGGGACATGCTAATATCAAATTAGTAGTAGTAGTAACAGTCAAATTTTACCGCAAGGAGACAGCTTAAATATAGGTGAAACCTATACTGTCTTAATCCGATCGGAGGACAGTTTGACAATACCGGAGGGAAGTAACCCGTAGGATCAACAGCTTGACGTGTTTTCCGATGAACGGGGATGTATCACGTCGAAGTGCTAGTAGGGACAAAAAAAGTTTGACGTGCAAAATAATGTACTTGTAAATCTATTTGCAGAAATAAATTATTTTATTTTATTTTATTTATACCCCCAACTTCCCGACTCCAGGGCTGCTACTGAGTAATTTCTAGGCATTTAAACCCATTCACAAGTTTAGGCCCGACCCAATATTCGAATCTGAGCCCTCTCGGTCCTTATACCACTAGACTGAACGGTGAGGTGCAAAAAAACAGTAACAAACAAGTTATTAATGAGTTGTTAGCGAATCTGACGTCAGGCCTGAGCTCATTAGCGCCCCGGGCTATGGGGCGCAATACCTAGTATGTGCTCACTGCTCCGTAATATCGCAGTGATGGTATGCGGGCGCGGCCTTCACTAAACATTTGCTATCCTGAGTATTCGTTAATGTTACCTTTATTATTTTAATAAATACTAGCTGTAAGTCATTAGTATCGCCATATTTTCAACTAAATACTTTTTTGTAGTTTTGATATAACAATAAATAACAAACCAAGAATCATCCCATTTGGTGCAGCCTTTCAAAAGTTAGGTACGGGCGTAAATACATTTCGAAGATACATTTTTGTTTAAGTAGATAAGATATTATATTATTTTAATAAAATAATTATAAAAAAATATATAAGTGGATTTACCCACGACCCGATCCCTAAGTAGCACTTGTGTTATGTAATATCGGAATATTGAAGATAATAATAAAATAATAACAAATACAAAAAATTTAATATAAATAATGAAAATTAATAATTAAATTAACAAATAAATTAAATTAAGTGGGACGTAAATTGTTTAACTTATGTTTGTTCCGGATGGGATTAGAACCCATGACCCCAGGTTCAGAAGACAGGGTTGTATATCAAATAAACTACTGGATTTTACAAAAAAAAAACCATTTATATCTTTTCGTGGTAAGTATCACTATACAACTGATTCATTCATCTTATAATACAAAATCTAGTTTGCTTTATAGAATAAAAAAAAATACTTTGCAATGTTCAGATAAGCATATAGGTAGGTAGGTTTGTTATTTCTTACGTGTGTACTAATCAGGAAATAACTAGGTCCCAAGGTTGTCACATACGAGACAAGAAACACTCATTGTGGTTTGTAAAAACCATAAGTAGGTATTTAGTTAACTATTTATTTACTATGTACAATTAAGTATATCTTTCTATATGCAAATAATACTCGAATATGTATATGTGTACTATGTTTAAACAGACTTGCCTGTTGATACATTGTGGTCACAGAGGCCACCTGACCACCGAGAGGCCCCGGCTTCGAGTCCCGGGCGCACCTAAAATCGTTACTGGGTTTTTCTGTCATGAACGTTGAACAAAACGAACGAAGGTTACGGTATAATAAGCCATTGGTCTTACAACTTGTGTTCTACATAGCCCGGTGGTAGACTGGTAGAGAATGCCTATACGGATTTAAGCTCACCTTTTGTAGACTGCTTTTTTCTGCCATAAAGATTCGATTAATAAATGAATTTACGCAATTATCACCTTCATAATATTCTCCCCAATTTATCTGTGTTTGTATAAAATGTTCCAGCACACGAAATGCCACAGTTGGTGAATCACCCACCGCTGGGCGGACGCTGATAAAGTATGTATTTCATGTGTCCAATTATCTTGGACACGTAGGTATTACCTAGACTAGACACTCATAGTGCAAGAATTCGTGTAAGTACATAGTGCTCGAGTCTAAGCGACGGAAAAAATTGTTTTTCTAATAATATAGTGAATCATAATTAAAATATTAGGAACAGAATACTTTGACCATTAGCGTAGATGCTAAATAATTTGATATTGACAGTGAAGTAAGCGATTAGATCTAATATATGAGGAATAGGTCTTTTGAAGAAGGCTAAAAAAGTAGCCATTCTGTCTAAGATAAAATATTTATTTTTCCAATAAACTTTCGGAAACGTCAAAGACAACTTCGTGTCATCGGTGCTGTAAAGAAATTTAAGAATTTAAAAATGTTTCATTTACCGTTTTTCAAATTATGATTATAAAAGAAAGGGAAGAACAATTATTGAAAAGAACGACAGTCGTTATGTTTATTTCTATTGTAACTACCTAATTAGAATCTACTTTTTCACATGCATTATGTCGTACTCGGGGTATTTATAATATTAACTGTGGTGTACTTGCTATACAGTACTTGTGATGTGACCCAAACATACACAAGTTCGAATAGGACATTGATCTGAATTAACAGATATACTCAAATAAAATATCGGTACACAAATGATTTACTTATTTCTTGATTTCACTGCCCTCCTGATTAGCATCTCAAACAATAATAAAAATGTTTATTTCCTTAATAAACTGTATATTTATCATTACATGTCCACATTTCATACCGTGGCAACCTATAATTAAGGTGACACTAAGCTGTTCATTTGTATTTTCTGTATTGTTTATATGTTGGTGTGAATCTTGTTGGTTGTCCTAATAAATAAATAAATACATGTATTTCTGTTCTAGTTCTTCTGCCTAGTACGAATAAACTAAAATATTTAGAAAAACAAGGTGAGAAGACAGATGAGAGGCGGTACATAAGGTGTAAATGACGGAGGCAGCGTGTCACGGCCGCCCGGTGCGCGCGCGCACCCGCGCCTTACACGCCCGCTGTTGGACACTTTGCACTAATATTAATGCCGTTTTAATTTATGACCGACCCGCTGCTCAGAGCTCATTTGGTCAGAGCCGGATTTAGACTTCTGATCGCCCTGCCGGTGTACTGGGACAGAAGCGCAGCTAATGCTGACTACGCAAAGTCATTGCGGATCACACGCATGTAGGTATTCAGATACGTAAGTGGTCATTTCGTCCGTCAACATTTATAAATAAACCATAAACATGTCTTAACATCTGATTATATAGATAGGTAGCGACCTATCACCTTTTCGGTCCAAGCCATCCTCACCTGCCCGTGGTGCAGCCGAACAACAAACGTGGCTCTGGCAAACGACTGGTGGCGGTATAACCATCACGATAGAAGGCGTAGGTAAATATCACAGACCGATGACTGGCAGCAGCGTCAGCGGAGCAAGAGGCTAAGGCCTGCGATCTCCAACCCGCCTGCCCAGCGTGGCGATTATGGGTATATCCTCCAGATGTTTGCCCTAAGTGGCGAACAACTGGGGAGGCCTATGTCCAGCAGTGGAAGGCAATAGGCTGATGATGATGATGAAGATCTGATTGAGTAAAGGATAAGAATGTTCTATAAGGTGGAGGTCCTTCACCGGACGGGCGGCTCAATTCGAGCGAAGATTCGTTATGCCCTACCTCTCTTACCTATATTAAGTTAAAAGAAACGTAGGTACATATTCGAATTCGCGGGCAGAAGATAGTAATTAATAAATCATTAACAGCCATCCGTTGACGTAAGTGGCATAAATATATTCGTGAGATAAATTAAAAATTCAATGCCAATGTTTATTCCAACACAGTATTTTTTGCTCATAAAACTTTTGTTTGCTTTATTCAATTAAATTAAAATGAATACAAAATATTTATAAACCATTCTGATATATTCAGAGAGACGGATCTGTCTACAATATTAACTTGTGTATAAAGTTTATTTGTAAGTAAGAAGTTCTTAATTTACTGCAACGATTAATAATACAGAAAAATCAAATATAAAATAGGTAAACATGATTATTTTTTGTTTTTATACATAACTAGCTGCTGCCCGCGGCTCTGCCCGCGTGAATATTCGTATAAAACATAGCCTATGTGTTAATCTGATGTACAAACTATATTCCTGTAAAGTTTCATTAAAATCCGTTCAGTAGTTTTTGCGTGAAAGTGGAACAAACATCCATCCATCTATCCAAACAAACTTTCGCGTTTATAATATTAGTAGGATTTGTTCCTGAAACTAGAGTACCTACATACTTAGTTATTTTTTTAAAGTACTTTTTAAATGTCCAAAATATAAGAACAATAAGTGTCCATCTCATTGAATCAAATCAATTCGATGTGATACACGCTGACGTCATGAGAAAAATCAGATCTTTTATGGCAAATTGCAATTTTATTTTCCACGCTTAACACAATTTTATTAACATCTACGTGTAGTACTGACCGAAGTTATCGACATAGCTCACCGGGCTAGCAAGCTGAAGTAGCTGTGGACTGGCCATATCAGCCGCAGAACCGACAAACGCTGGGGTAAACGAGTTCTGGAGTGGATACCGCGCATCGGCATATGTAGTGTGTCTTTAGGCAACTGGAGTGACGATACGCGAAGGTCCACTGGCATGAGCTGGACTCAAGAAGCCCAAGATCGAGCATGAGAACCCGAGAAGTCCAGGTGTGGAAGTAATGGATTACTGATGATGATAATGAAATTTGAAATTTTCTGATTAGTGTGGATATTATTTTATTAACCTAGAAAACTCAACAGTTTGCCTCATAAGGCGTTTCGATAACTAAATAAGTAAGTAAAATTGGAGTAGGTGTTTTTTAACTTGAGGTTATGATATTAAAGAACCCTATTATTCCTATCTATCGAAATATATAAAATTAGATTTCCTTTATCTGAAGGTTGTCTGGAAGCAATGGCGAAAAGACCGCCTAAATTTAACCACAAGACATATCTTGTGGTGTAATTACACATAATGTACCTAACCCCTTTTGCTGTAAATGTATGTATTTTGTACAATAAAAATATCTATCTAATATAAATCTAACACAAAATCTCAGAAACTGAATGAAATATTTTATTTCCCAAATGAACATGACAAAAATTTGCTGCTTACTACACCATGATAATTTATTTAACACAATTCAGATAATTTAATTGACCACAAGTGCAACGAGTCTCAATCTATGAGTTGCATTTCTGATCTATTTTTAATTTGAGGGAATGGATACTTAATTTGTTACACAGCAAACCAAAGCCGTAACAAACGCTAATGAATGACTTAAACAAAGTGATTACTGATTACTCAACTAGTAGGTGCCTATATATTATAGTGTATTTAAGCCCTTATAATATTGTATTTAAAAAAGTGTCTAAGTAAGTTTATCAGTGGTTTGTACCCATGAGTACACGCTTCGGCTTAGTTTGGGGCTATAGTTCATTCGCGTTAAGAAAATAGTGACTGACAGGTCACTGACAGGCCACTAGCCAATTAAAACGCTAGAAATATAATTTGAACTATAGATGGCGCCGTGTGGGCGTAACGTTTTGGGTTATTTATTTACATTCTTTTCACATTTTGAATAGAGACTAAGTTCTATTTTTTATGAATAACAAAATATCATACAATAGTTTATAATAACGCGTAAGTTTTCTTTTCGAATATTTTTTGTCTATAGGGTAGTCCGTACACGAACTTGGCAAGAATGAGCAAAATAACTTCCCGAACGCATTGCCAAACAGCTGATCGGTGATGTATACTTGAAGACTCACAATTTCTTTGATTTTTCGTAAATTATACGAGTATCTTAAGATATCCCGAGTGCCATAAACGTAGGTATACTCACAATAACTTGCAACATTTAGAATAACAATAAATGACGGTATGACAGCCACGACATGAGAATTGTTTTAGAAAATAGCGGAAAATTCATGTCAAATGAAATCATGTTTACTGAGTAAAAATGTTGCTTTGAAATAAATAAAAATTGTTTTTTTTTTAATTTCATAAAGGTTTTTTTTATACAATCTTGTAAATATGTTATAAAATTAGAGAATATTAATTAACGATTTGCCTCGTTCATAAATAAGTAGATAATACCTAGTCTTACTTTAACATAACACAACGTCATAACGGGTAGGCAGAGACCACGTCCTTCCATTTATCTTACTGTACCTACACTTATATTACGAAAACACAAAACAGCTTCACAGATTTAATTTTTTTTCTGTTACTCGTTTGTAATCCTAGCATCGGTAGGAAAATTATAATCTGTTACGAATAAATTAATTTGTATAGGTCTACGTCATAAAATAGTTACGTAGGTTAATTAATAGAAAAAAAAAACACTTATAGGCATACCTACTTTACAATAGCTACTTGAATAAAATTTCGTACTTATGAGAGGTTGTTGTCTACCGATGGAAAATCGTATATTTATTATAGTGTAAGTAAGTAATATACACATACAAATAATCTCTTTTCTTAGACTTGGAATTATGACCTACCTAATGTAGCTGTAGCGATTATTTTCAGGGAACGTACATAGCCCTTTCGCACCTGAGATTTTTTTTGCCTCCTTTTGGCTATATTTGTTAAAAATAATAATACCTAGGGCCTTCAGATTAGGGGGAAAATGGTGAAAAAAATCCATCCTATGTAGTATTTTAGAAAAGCATACCGCACGATCGTGAGTTCCAGGTCTTACTTCTCCCTACGCACAATCGTGAGTTCGGTTAATTTTATTAGTGTTTTTCTCATTATTATACTTTATTATCGGCTAGGTTAAAATATAGTTTTGTAATAAAACAATAAATTTACCAAAATCAAACAAATTCAGTCATATTACACCATTTCACCATAAAATTAGCCTTTTTCTACTTATTTGGTCATATTTATTGCCAGTCTTTACTTATTTTGTAATTATTTGGAGTATTTTTTAAAGTTAACTTTAAATTAACAAACAAAGAAATATTTCCTTCAGTCCTTATCAATATAGGTCTCTTAAAATATAGTAAGAAGTTATGAGAGAGTTCTAAAAAACGACTAAATGTTTCGAAAAAAGCTAGGTAGCGCTTCGCTTCGCTAATTTTAGCACGCGATTTGCAGCTCTCTAAACTACAAACTCGAGGACCCTTTCATGAGGGTTTTCTGAAAAAAGAAATCCACCGGATGCCACCACATAGGCACATATCCATTCAGGTCGCAGGCATAGCGTAAGTGGTCCATGTCAAAACATGGCACTGACATTTACATAGCAACTCACCAATCACATGATAGCTGGACCGCAGGATTACCCATGGAAGTATTAAGTACTACGGGATTACCTAATGCTATCTATCGGATAATTAATTTTGAAACACCTTCATCTATCGAAAATGGGCAAAGGCAAATAAATGTGCCCATCATAACTCTTTCCCTGAAACGGAGTTTTTGCAGGTTTGTATGTTCCTACGATCGAGATGCCTCGATTGGCCAAACCTTTACCTTCTGAACCAAAGGTCGTCAGTTCGATCCCCGCGCAGTACAAACATTTATGTGCATGAACACGTCCGTTTGAGTGATCTAGGTATTTGCTTAGTATGATAAAGATAGATAGAAAAATAATATTCTTTATTGTACCTAAACCACATAATTGTCTTAAATTTAGGTACAGTCAGTAGAAATTTATTATACAATATAGGCGGCCTTATCGCTGTAAGCAATAATACGTATTAATTTACAAAAAAAGTATTTAAATTTATCGTCTACTCCATTCAAGCGTTTCATCTTCCCTCACAGCGGGTGCAGCACAAAATTCCTCGCCAGCTTGATCAATGTCGATATCTGAGCATTCTCCTTTTGTGAGAATATTAAGAACTTGCTAATCATTCAATAAGACACCTGAAAAATAAAATAACACTTACATTTACTCCATGAGTCAAGGTAAATATACGCAACTCATTTTCGTGAGTAGGAACAAATAAGCCCGAGAGCTCACGTTAGTGAGTTCCATATTTCGACACGAGCCAGGTCGACGTAAATGTAAAATATTTTTAATTACCTTATATTATTCGATTATTATGTTAATAAAGATTAAATAGAAACAATTATTTAATAAAAATAAACATTAAAACCGTAAAAGTAATACAAATACTTACGGCGCTTACTACGGGGACCAAGACACACCTTCGTTTTGGGCACACCGGCGAACACACGGACCTGTGAATGCCGCGAAACTGCTTCTGCCTCGTTTTTTGATAAACACACTATCATGTGGACCCGGGCGCGCGTGGCGAAACAGAATAAACGCGCCTTCAGATTTTTTTAAAATTTGAACTCACGATCGTATAAGTCAGGTGCGAAAGGGCTATATAGGCATAGTGGATGAGAGTAGTCTAAAAAAAAATAAAGTACGGTTATAGAGACTTCTTTTGACTTCAAAAATATCTTTTCTGATTTCTTTTTAGAAATTACCTCCTAAAAATGTTTAGGAGGTAATTTTAACACGCACACAATGAACGAGTATGACATTATTAGCGCTCGCTTCAAATAAACAGACGGGCAGGAATGTTTGGATTGTAGTAAATAACTTTTTACGCTTTGGTGTTGGATAACATTGAAAAAATTGCAGTCAAATACGAAACTATTGGCCGGGAGCCAGGCTCGGGAGAGGATTGCCGCTCCGGCGGTGGCGGAGCCGGTGGCGATGGCGTTTTCTGACCGTGAAGATATTTCCGAACGTCCGCGTTGCCAAATCGCACTTTCCGCGAGTCCGCGGCGCGTACGCAGCAATTAACGGCAACGCGGGGTACCCAAGCCCGCTCCCGCCATTGACACTGCGACGGCCGAGCTTATTTCTGTGCGGCCGTGAGGAGTAACTATTCATCGGTTTGGCTCATAGTTTATTTTGACGTGCATCTGAAAATACCATCGCCAGCAGTGTAACAAAAAAATCCGTTAAAATACGAAAACCAGGGAAGAGCTTTTGCGGGTATTTCGATATCGCCAGCGTATGTTTTATTGTAAAAATGTGATATGGGCTGACCTTTTTGTTTTGTCGTCCTGGGGTGAGCCCCACTTGGGAGCCCATCTCGGCTAGGATGTTCTTAGGCATGGTGCACTGATTGTCACTTAGTCTGTTGTCTTAGTCTTAGTCGTTCGCGCACTGCGGCGGCACTGAGTACGGACGCGATGCGCGGGTCTCGCGCACTGGCAGAATGAGCGCGCGCGCACCGCGAAATGGTTTTATTGCGCATGCGCCGCGCTGGGCGGTGACGCGCCGCCTCAGCCTGCTACCCTCCACGCGCCTTATCACAGCTTTGAGGGTGGACCAATTTTTATTAGGTCAACCTGTATTTAACTAACGATGTAATTTTATTTTATTTTATTTATTAGGAACAACAATCGCTTAGGTATTACCGAAAGCTATTTCACTAAACTTAATCTAGTAATATAAGTATATCACTAAACTTGGACCGTTTTATAACTATATTCCTAGTGAGTTCCTAGAGAACTATGTTACGGCATATAATTTCTGAGTCTGTAGTCTTTGTTATATACAACCTTTCTTTTGATGTCTATGTCTGAATATATTATTTATTATTATGTATATATATATGTAACTATATATATAATATATTATTTATATGTATATTGTTATATTCTAACCTTAAATATTTTGTCTAAACTAATATTATAAAGAGGAAAGATTTGATTGTTTGTTTGTTTGTTTGATACGAATAGGCTCCGAAACTACTGGACCGATTTGAATAATTCTTTCACCGTCGGATAGCTACAGTATATGCGCTGAACATAGGATATATGACGTCTCATGACATCGTTCCCATAGCAACCGAAACTGTTATGACATCTAAATAAATAAATTCTAATAATGAAATCGTACTTTCACGTAAAAACTACTGAAAGGATTTTGATGAAACTTTACAGGAATGTTATTTATGCATCAGATTTACACACAGGCTATAGATTACAAGGGTATCATACATTTAGAATTTACAATTTTGGCAAAATATGTTACATACTTTTTGAAATGACCATAGATACGAATTTGTCAAAGAAATTGTCATTTTGACATGACAGGTACTGACATCGAAGTAAATACGGAATTATTATCGGAAATTCACAACAAACAGTGATATAAATATTTGTGAACCGTCGGCTTACTTTCAGAATAAAATTCTTCGGAAAATACTATAAGCAAATTGCTATAGCTAAAAATACGACCAACTTGAAAAAACACCTCCGGTGTTTCCTGCATCAATGGTGCTATCAGCTTGGAGGCTCCTCATTCATTCAGCAACAAATCGGAACAACATTTAGGAATAGTGCACAGTCGAACAGACCTAGCATAATCCGTAAACAAGGCATCCTGAATCATAGTGTCATGAAGCTCTAAGAACCCAAAAATATGAATGCATTCTTTCAAGGTTTAGGAAGGCTCACATAATGAAAACTGCGATCTGTGCATGCATAATAAATATTTTTCTTTTCTAATCCGATGTTATAATTTATGTACACTATAATATGTTATACATTTTAGCCTAATAAAATAGTTTTAATTACGCATGTGGTAGGGGATGTGAATTTTTGTTCGATGTACGATGTGAGGGATCGGCCTATTATCTTTTTGCTCCAAGTCAACCTCACCTGCCCGTGATGCATCCTGCCGAATAACTAACAAAGCGCTGGCAGCCGACTCAGGGTGGTTTATCCATCACAGATGATGAGGCGTAGCTAAATATCACAGACCGATGACGGGCAGCAGCGTCATCGTAGCGTGAAGCTACGCCCTGCGATCGCCAACCCTCCTGCCCAGCGATTATGGAGATCTATGTCCAGTAGTGGACTATAATAAGCTGATGATGAACTACGCATGTCGGAAGAAAATAGCGCTATTAAAGTAGGTATTGCTTTTTGGTCGGCGTCATTATCGCTAAATTATTTTCAAGGTAATTTCATGTAGGTACTAAGATGAAAAATGCCCTAGGTTTTGAGTTTACGGCAAGTAACTGGTCAGTTACCTGTCAGTTGGCACTGCCATGCTGGCCCAACCCAAACCCCCCAAACTCTACTCACCGGCAGAAACACGAACCGGAGGTCATTTGGCTGCGGTATTCTATAGGGTGGAGGTCCTTCCCCGGACGGGCAGCTCAATTCGAGCGAAGATTCGCTATGCCCAACCTCTCTTAAAGTCATCAGTGTTTAAAAGACGTCGCTAGATATTCATCTGAACAAACAGTGTTTAAGTGTTCCTGAACAAAGGGCCAAACCCAACCAGAGGCCAACATGATGAACGTCTACATGACTCAAGGGTTAGCTCCGGTAGGATCAATGTAGTAAACGAACTATCGGTGTTCAGGGAGACATCGCTAGATATAGTATTCATCTGAACTTAGAGTTAAGTGAATCTTAGTTAAGACCAGGTGGTTCCTGGACTAAAGGGTATGGCTTCAAATCCAACCAGAGGCCAACATGATGTACATCTACATGACCCAAGGGTTAACGGGTAGAGAATGCTCCTAGCATTGAATTTCGCCTTTTGTACCATTTTGTGTAATATAATCAAACGTATTGCGTTTACGTTAACTGCATCACGTATTGCGTTTGTTATGTGTCAAACCATATTCAGATTTCTCAGCCTTCGAATATATCTTCATTTTGTTTCTAGCATCCATTAATTTTAGCGTTGTAAGCGTGTGCATGGGTTATATTAAGTAATTGATAGAAAATATTAGAGGTTCTTCCTAAAATAGGTACCAACAATGGATGAAATGATAGCTGAATTAATTGATTTATCCGAAGCGAAGCGAGGACCGGGCTGCTAGTATGTAATATTATTATACGAAATATACATGTAGGTATGTGCATTACTTATATATAGGTGGATATATTATAGCAGTTGTTAGTAAGCCTATTACGGCACCATTTTATAGATTTCTGGCTCGCCCAATGGTTGACTGGTAGAGAATGCCACACGGCATTAAGTCCGCCATTTGTACTTTCCTTGTGCAATAAAGATTAAATAAATAATTATATCCCTAGGGATATAATTATATTACGGCTTTATTTATTTTACTGCGATATGGACATAACATACGAATAGTGTGTAGCGGCCTACAGTAGCAAAACTGCAGCGCACGCAGTTTTGTATTGTGCGCTGCTTAACAACAGTCGTTCCCGCCACGCATTCCACTCGCTAGCATTCGCTAGCAACAGATTTCTGGTCTCAAGGTTGTACCATGTTGGGCTGGAGTTATAGAGAATCCGCAGACGGAAGCAAAGCCCATACAGAGATGAGGTACACCGTTCAGATGCGCGCGTAAGGCATTGGAGCTGACTCAACTGTTTTCGCCGCGTGACTTCGGATGACACAATCATGTTCCATCGCAACAAGCTGGACTCAGGGAAAATAAGTGCAGTGCAAAATGTAGGGAATAAAGGTGTAGAAATTAAATCGAGCGTTTCGCGTGTTGACAAAACTGTTGAATATATGAACGCGCCCATAAAATGACAGATGTCACTGTATCGGTTTTCCGTTTTTACTTTTTGAATATACGCGCTATCATCGTACATCTTGTGTGTTCTCATTTTCTATTCTCCTTGGATAGTTTAGATTTACTAGATAACTAATTAGTCTGGCACTAGTTTTCATTAAAAACAGCCCGTTCAATATTTCGCGACCCTTTCTCGTTTTTGTCTCAAGAAAGGTAATTGAGAAATATGTTATTATTTTGTAATTAATGAGAGAGTCAGTTAATAAAACAATATTTGTCAGCCTATATGATGCTCTGGTTTCAACATATACCGACATTTCGGCTAAGCATAGGTAATACGTTAAAGTAGGTAATTATTCTAAGTAGTGCCCTACATACTCGCCCTTGGCCGGAATTTCACGTAACCAAGTATAATTTTTGCCGTTTGCCCATTGAACCTTAAAGTATGTGATTGTGTTTGCAAAAATACCTCCCTAATGGTCTATCTATATATATTATCATATCTATATGTTATCCCCTCATATTATATTGTAGACATGTCATTTATACTATTGATATTGATAATGGATCATTGTATGGGGTGGAGGGCTAATAACTTGAGATACAGGTTTTCCTAATTCAGGTATTAGCCCGCCATAGACTTACTGGTTCTTTCACGTTACTGTGTCATCGTTGCATTCACTTTGAATGTAATTTACAAAACTACCTACAATTGTTTAATATCCAAAATGTGTGAACTTACCTTGTAAAATGTAATATCCTCTGTGGTGAGAATAAATGAATTTATTATTATTTATTTATATTTATTTATTTAGTATTGTGACAAGGTTCTAATGTGTATATGTCAACGTAAAATTGTAAATACCGTTAGATTTATGATCTATCTCGCGAGATTATAAAGTGTGAAAGATTGTCAACTGTAACATATCTAACGCTTCCATTTTAACTATTATTTTTTAGTAGGTAGACTGTAATCGATCTAAGTGAAATTATTAGAATAAAATCTGTGAACACGTTAAATTATTTATCAACAGTTCCATTGTGATAATAAAAGATCTACCGAAAAATGTGATATTGATAGTTAAAATGTAAAAATGTTACAGTTCACAATCTTTCAACAGTTTACAATCTCGCAAGATGGATCGGGGAGCACGGCAGTGCCCCCGCCAAGTCGAGCGCGAAGCAAACACTGCCGTACCATCCTTTACCGAAACCATTTCGCCGCATTTTCAGGCCCCTATTTGAGAATTAAACTTAATCTAACTATCAGTATTTTAAAATTTCGCCGTGGCATATACATATTATTGCATTTAAAGCTACATACAGAGCAAAGTAGGAGACTTTGAGCCCTGTCATGAGCGTACCTAAATAATAACCCAAGACATGCCACACTGGGCCACAATCGCCCCAAACAAAACCGAAGCTTGTACTATGGGTGCTAGACAACTGATAACTTTACTTAGGTAGATACTTTTCTTTTTGTAAATAAATACAATATTATTATACATAGAAAACACCCAGACCAATACAAACAGACATGTTCATTCGGACACAAATGATTGTATTGTGCGGGGATAGAACCCACGACTCTTGGCTTAGAAGGCAGAGGTCACTACCAAATGAGCCATCGAACCAGACATAATGTGGCTCACGAGTAAAGTAAGAACCATGAAAGTGTAATATCAAAGTTTTCTCGTAACAAACAGACAAATATATCCTCTTCAGTTACCTATAATACATAACTACCTATTTGTAATAAATTTGTAAAAAACGTGTATTTTCCAGATGTTTGCGGAAAACGCCATAGTTCTCGTGCAAACCACTTAAAATGCTCTCTTAACAATTTATTTGTCGTAAATGCTTTAATTAAAATATCTTCGCGGCTTTGTAACTGTGCTTTGTAATCATGATAAACAAAAACAAGATCCAGTGGGTTGTCGATATAATATTATGTACATTACATTAAGAGAGGTAGGGCATAGCGAATCTTCGCTCGAATTGAGCCGCCCGTCCGGGGAAGGACCTCCACCCTATAGAATACCGCAGTCAAATGACCTCTGGGTCGTGTTTCTGCCGGTGAGTAGGGTTTCCGGAGCTCGTGGGGGGTTAGGGTTGGGCCGGCATGGCGGTGGCAACTGACAGGTAACTGACCAGTTACTTGCCCGTTGTCACAGCGACTTGGGCTTCTCTTTCGCTTTCCATCAGGTGTAGGGAAACCATTATGTCGAGCCACTATAAAAAAAACATATTCATACGTATATGTTTTACGTTCGCTTAAAGATTATCTACAAAATAGAGATTAGGATCAGCCTGCAAAACGTACACTGCTGGACATAGGGGCTCCGGAGCTCGTGGGGGGTTAGGGTTGGGCCGGCATGGCAGTGGCAACTGACAGGTAACTAAACAGTTACTTTCCAGTTGTCACAGCGACTTTGGCTTCTTATTCGCTTTCCATCAGGCGTAAAGAAGTCATTATGTCGAGCTACTATAAAAAAAAACATAGGCCATTGTCATTTGGGGGTCATTTGGGAGTCTGCCTTGGTCACGCTTTGCAGGCAGGTGACCGCACTAGGCTTTATTCGTACCCAGGTAAACACTACTGTAAGGGAGCGGCCTTTCGCTTCAAGCCAACCTCACCTGCTCGTGGTGCATCATGCCGAACAACAAACGAGGCGCTGGCAACCGACGGCGGTATAACCATCACAATAGGCTATTATGGCTAAAAATTTTAATTAGTCCGTCTTTTAGCTTATTCAAAAATACGTGTTTTATTATTTTTAAATTAGACTAAAAATTATAAAGTTATAGCCCGTTGAAATTGCGCATGACGCGAAAAATACGTGTCTTTCATTTTTGAATAAGCTAAAAGACGGACTAATTACAATTTTTAGCCGTAATAGCCTATTAAAGGCGTAGCTAAATAACATAGACCGATGACGGGCACCAGCGTCACCGGTGTAAGAAGTTACGCCCTGCGATCGCCAACCCGCCTGCCCACCGTGGCGTTTATAGGTATATCCTCCAGATGCTTGCCCTAAGTGGTGAACAACTGGAGAGACCTATAGCCAGCAGTGGACTGCAATAGGCTGATGATAAAACATCTCCTGATATTCCATTAGTTTTCTTATAGAACAACCACGGGATTAGTTGGGGTGGTCCTCTAAGTCGGAAAACAACACGACATTCTCAGGTCTAGCTTATTATGGTACCTATTCTTGTTATGAAATATCAAATTATTAGGTGTATGACTACAGTGACGCATGAGATAGTGATGAAACTGCTCATAATGACGTATTTACACGTAACGCATAGTTTCGTGACAAATGTTGGGTTTATTCACCTGAATTTATTTACCTGCGTTATTGAAATCCGTAAAGTATGAGATAATATTGATTGAGTGTGCGTTGGAATCGTACACTGGACAAACATTATTGTGATGAATGATGTCTGTTCTATAACTCAATTCTATAACTTAGATATTATTTATTGCACCAAATACAAACATTTATAGACAAGGTATTACAGACAACTAGTGGTACAATTTAGGCGGTCTTATCGCTAGTAAGCGATCTCTTCCAGACTAAGTTAAAAGGTTAGCCTATTATATCAAAAAAGGTTTTATGTCACCCAATTAGAGTTGAATAATAAAAACTAATACAGGTACAGTTGAGTACATTAAACATGGCGTATGAAAATAATTATTTTTTGTTTTAAATTTGTTTTTTTTAGTGAAATTGGTTCTACTTAGTATGCGTAACCTATTTATTTATAATTATTAATATGTTATGTAGTATTTTTATTCTTATAATTGTTTTATGGCCTGCGGCCGCGCAGGCCAGGGTTCAATGCTGAGTGAGGCCCTTTTGCAGTGGACGTATATGTCATTTCTATTTATTTGTTTTATTCCACGTGAAAGTTGTAATGTATATTTCTATTGTTTTTCCACTTTTTTATTGCTGTGTTGTGATTTCAAAATAAATAAAAAGAATCTAGAGTAATTCAGGTTTTACGCTTTATTATGAACACTTTGTAGATAATTATAAGTAAATAGCACACAACGCTTACAGGATAATAGTTATTACATATATTTTATATCTAAGTAGGTGCTTTATTCAAACAATAGGTAGTAATAGTTAAGGTAGTATATCACTTCATATTATGAAACAAAGTCCTCCGCGCCTGTCTGTCTTTTCGCGTTAAACTCAAAACTGTTGTACGTATTTTCAATCGGTCACCATTCTTGAGGAAGGTTTAGTTATATATTTATTTTGTTACGTTATTGTGATTGATGACACTAGTCGATCGCGATCGACCAGTTGACCACCCCTGACATACACTATGACGCGACGACTGATGCAGTCGTCAAGAATACAATTACGCAGTTAATGACTGTCAGTAATCATTCATAGCCTAGTTTGCTTCTTGAGTAACAGTTTTAACCGTTTTATGGGAAATATTGTGTTTTTCCCAAAATTGCCGTTTTAAATTTGAATAATTAGGAAAATGAGCATTCAAAACAAGAGTAAGATGATGCATGACAAACAACTCATCTCTAATTATTTATCCGCTTCCACTTGAAGTATGTACCGACTAGATGGTAGCATGGAATGTAAGTGTGGACTGCGATAGCGCGCCGACAAACCATTTTTTTAAAACCTAATCCTTAATTTATTCCGCGAAAGATTAATAATATCATATTTAACTAATTAGTAATGGTATTACTTTAGTATACATTGACACCCAGAGATCAGGGGTTCAAATTCCAGGCTGGGCCAAAAATATTAGTGGGTTTTCCGGAAAGAAATGACTCATTAGTAGTTCCGGAGTCAATAACTTGACGGTTAAATACACCCCTGTGGAAACCACAAACATCGGGTTAAACCATTTCTAGAATAGATAATGTAAAATACCCATACCTAAGCCAGGTTTAGAGACGATTTGCGCAACTTAACTGGAGAAGCCCGGGATCCAAATCAAAGTTGCGATTATTTGATGAAGTCTATCCAGCAGTGGACGGCTATAGCCTGATTTTGATGAGTGTAAAGACCGCCCTTGACTTTAAGAAATGTAATTTGCTTACGATTATAAGATGTTAAGTACTTACCTACGGATAATACTTTCACTTTAATAAAAAAAATGCATTAATACGTATATACTTTGGCATTAATACGAGAACAATGCATTATTACAACCTCGGAGGTGAAGGTGTTCGTCTAAAGCACGGTAGAAAAGATTCACAGGTTCGATTCCTGGTCGGGTCAAATTTAGAAAGAAATTTAGTTATCTGGGTTTTCTAGGAGACGTGTCCTATAGTCATTAATTGACTCTTAGGTACAATTAAATTCGTACATACTGGTAGTCTATTTCACGTTTAGTAGGAACGAAACAATAACACATTTGCAGACATTGGCAAAATTAAATCTCGAAAAGGGGTTTATTTAGACTCTCTTGATAGATTCTTTAGACCTCTTTGTCAGTACCACCTTATGTAAGAAGGTCCTATGGGAAATGTCGCAGGGGACAAAGTGACAAAGTTATTTGGCCAAGGCCACACAAAAAGACATCAACGCGCGCTTTGCCGCACACACACACTGTGCTTACACACTGAGAGGTGTTTGATAACTCTTTTTTTTTCCTAATTGTCTACGATGACAGCCAATGCGGCCTTGTCATGACTGGACTGTTGGGGGAGCGAACCCCTAGTTTAATAACTCAAGACGCTCAACGAGCTATAGAGAGAGAGAGCTATGCTCCGAGTTTCCCAGGCTGACAGAATGCGTGATGAGGCAAGAGGACCAAAGTGACCGACATAGCCAAAATAATTAGCTATGTACCTAGTTATTTTGCCCAAAGTGGCGAACAAGTGGAGAGGCCTATATCCAGCAGTGGACTGCAATAGGCTGATGATAAAGTCGGTTCACACTAGACGAATCGTTTTTTTTTTTTTTATAGTGGCTCGACATAATGGCTTCCCTACACCTGATGGAAAGCGAAAGAGACGCCCAAGTCGCTGTGACAACGGGCAAGTAACTGGTCAGTTACCTGTCAGTTGCCACCGCCATGCCGGCCCAACCCTAACCCCCCACGAGCTCCGGAAACCCTACTCACCGGCAGAAACACGACCCAGAGGTCATTTGACTGCGGTATTCTATAGGGTGGAGGTCCTTCACCGGACGGGCGGCTCAATTCGAGCGAAGATTCGCTATGCCCTACCTCTCTTTATTCGCTATGCCCTACCTCTCTTGGGCTCTGTGTTCTGCTCATCATGGGCCTCATGATCCTCTCGTGCTCTGCTCGTCTAGCGTAACATACCTTTAAAAATCTCCTTCCAATAGCATACCGTACCGATTATCTATTGGTAGGTATTTAGAATATTGGTTGTTTTCAAGTAAGTAGGAAGGTAAGCGCTGCATTATGATTAATTTGCATATAATTTTCATACGACCAGGTTGTAATTACAAACCTGTTTCTAGTAGTTTATTGCTGAGCTATTAAATGCAGAACATTTATGTGAAGTGCCTACCTATTATTATTCACTGTGCTTACACTACATATTTAGGTATCATATATCAATTGATACCTAAAACCGTGAATTAAATATCACTTAGAACAACTGCATCAGATTCGTCTTTGGACTACGTAAATACGATCATGTTTCCAGTTATCGCGAACAACTTAAATGGCTTCCCATACGTCAGCGTAGAAATTCTCGTATTCTCTGTCTTCTCTTTAATATATTTTTTAATCCTTTGGCCCCCTCTTACCTCTAAAACCATTTTCAGCTTTTATGCCAATCTCATGACCTATCTCTCCGTTCTTCTAACAACCTTCAACTCTCTGTCCCTCTTCACCACTCCAATTTCTTTTCTCAGTCCTTCACTGTGCAAGCCATCCGGCTGTGGAACGCTCTGCCCAGTAAGATTAAATCATCGCAGACTAAGGAACTGTTCAAGAGGAGAGTACGTGAACACCTTTTGAATCATTCCGCTTAGCTTGTATAATTGACACTTAATTGCCTGACTAGTTTATTTATTTATTGTTTATGATTTGTATGTATATTATCTATATGTATATATATGTATGTATATGTCTATGTAATGTTTATAATTTAAGTAATATTTTAAGTACATGGTATATATTTGTCTATTTATGTACGATATGTATATGTCTCTTATATGTTTAAGTATATTATACTTACTTTATTTAGCATATTTCCATATATTAGTTTATTATATAAATAATGTATTTTCTTTTATTGTGTTTCCATTTGTACACTCACCGCACAACAAATCTGCTCTCTGCATGACCCAAGGGTTGACTGGTAGAGAATGCTCCTAGCATTAAGTTCGCCTTTTGTACCATTTTGTGCAATAAAGTTTAAATAAATAAATAAATATTGTTAGTTAGCCAGGTAGTTTCATTCCTTTTAATTTACTGTGGATAGGTATTCAATATTGACGATTTATAAGTGCTTGTCTGAAACCTATATGAATAAAGAGATTTTTGATTCCATATTTAAAAAAACAACCTACTCAAATACTGACACTTATTCGTACCTGCGTTCCTACTTAGGCATTAGATAAATAACTGGTTACAAAATGTTTTGTTTTATTATTCTCACTGGACATTCACCCGTACCAAAATACTTCGAGGGCTTTTTACCGAATACTTTCCTTGTAAAACAACATTTTTGGGATTCAATCTGACCTTCATTTTAACGTAAAATACAACATAATGTCAATAAAACTGGCCAAGAGCGAGTCGGACACGTCCCAATACACTTTTTTACCACTCTCTAAGTTTGTGGTATGGCAATCTAATGTTTATTTTATTTTAATTCAATTCGTTATTTTTTTAATTGCTTTAAAAGGGTCTTGTCAGACAAACGGACGTACAACTATTTCTTTCGAGGTTTAAAACTCTAAAAAAGGGAATACAGTTTGCACGACCTTGCCCCTCTCTTCAGAATAGCACACTTCCTCTACCTGAAGGTTGTCTGGAAGAGATCGCTTACTAGCGATAAGACCGCCTAAATTGTACCACTAGTTGATTGTAATACCTTGTCTGTAATGTTTGTTTTTGTGCAATAAAGAATATCTATCTATCTATCTATACTCTAATTTCAGACCAGTTTGTAGTGCAATGTCCAACGCATTTTTAATAGAACCTGCTCCGTACCTGCTTTCAGTGTGTTAGGCGCTTAAATCAGTATCTGTTAAAATGATTGCTGGCGCGAACCGGTGTCCACCGGCGGGGCTAACGAGACGGGTCGCCGGGCCAACGAGAAACCCGTGGCTGAGTCACAACAGGAGCGGATAACCTGTATTAAATGATGACTTTTTTCTTCATCTCTTCTCATCGATAGAGAACATTTATTAAGGATTTCAGAAATGTTAAGAGAGGTTGTGCATGGCGAATATTCGCTTGAATTTATTTATTTAATAAACACTTGTAGCTTACCTACAGATTAATCCAAAACGCTTACAAGTTCAAAGAAATGTCACATTGATTATGTTGAAAATCTGAGCATTGAATTGAGCTGCCCGTCAATACACAAATACAATAGTGGGGAACAGTTAAGCTTTTTTGGGTTCGATGTCCTCCACTAGGGCTCAACGGAAAGATTTCAGAAGCGTTGTCCCCGACTAGGGGATGTAGCAACTTTTTTTCCCGATGTCCACCGGTGATGGACAAATAGTGGGGGACATCAGTGACAAGCGGTGTTAACTAGTCTAGAAGTTAAATTACACTACCTATGAAATACCTACATGTAAAAAGGAAATGTCCACGCTAACAGGGAAGCCACAGCCTCAACGAAAATACAGTCGACAGTAAAAACAGATGACACATATCCCATTCTTAAGTCAACGCAGTAAGGTCTATTTTGTACACAATCGATCATAAAACTTTGCTATTGACCGTACATTGATTGACGAGGTTCGCATTGTAACAACTTTATTGTCTCCGATGAATGAATCGCCCATGATTGGGCACCGACGGGTCTAACTGACCACTGGTGCGTGACCTTCAACTTGTTGATTTATGCTATGTTTAGGACTGAATTGATCGCCTATAGTTCTCATCAATAGCTTATAAATATATATAACTCAAAGGTGACTGACTGACTGACATAGTGATTTATCAACGCACAGCCAAACCACTGGACGGATCAGGCTGAAATTTGGCATGCAGGTAGATGTTATGACGTAGGCATCCGCTAAGAAATGAATTTGATCAATTCTATTCCCAAGGGGATAAAATAGAGGATGAAACTCTATTCCACGCGGACGAAGTCGCGGGAATAGAGTTTCATCCTCTAATAATCCCAAACTAAGCCGAACTTTTTGCTAGACAACTAATAAACTTAGGTACTTAAATATACTTTTTTTGTAAATAATTATTTATTAAATAGTAATACAACCAAACTTGTCGTTGCACAATGTAATTAGGTAGGTTCATAGTTGCAATAGCTGCTGATAAGCTGATTATTTTAGCAACCATTACCAATGCAGTCATTTAAAATCTGAAAACTGGTAAGTTTTCTATCATTTACGACGCATTAATTTAATAAAAGCGGCTATGGTTCAATTTCGATTGCCACTGCAACTATCCCACCTTTGTCTAAATCAGCCCCTATGTTATGTAATGTTCCCTATCCACATTGTGTGGTTTAATTTTCCCGGACGACCGAGGCCCAGCGTAGCGCATGGTGATAAAATCTGAGCCTCTATTCTATACAATAGTTACGTTTCACGTTTGCATGGATTTTAAGCTGGTTGGAGCTTTGTCAGGTCCGTGCGTGTGTGCCGGACTTTCAACTGAATATAGGCGTTAGCCTCATTTTAGAGAGGCAGGTGGAAATCGTACAAGTCCATTGTTTTAAGCAGATACCTAGTTCAATATGGGTGTTGAACCGTAAAATCGCTTTGATCATTGGCGATAATAATCCCTAAAATATCTACGTTTATATAAAAAACATAGGAACTGTGTGAAGCATCAATTAGCCCTTCTTTACAGCTCATTGCCTAGTTAAGCACCTATCTATGAAATATTGCACGAAAATTTTAAACTAAATAGGTATATTGACTCGATGGCTCCTATGGTAGTGACCTCTGCCCTCTGAGCCAACGGTCGTGGGTTCGATTCCCGCACAGTACAAAACATTTGTGTTCATGAACATGTCTGTTTGTATTGGTCTGGGTGTTTTCTATGTATAATATGTATATAAGTAAGTTTATCAGTTGTCTAGTACCCATAGTACAAGCTTCGGCTTAGTTTGGGGCTAGGTGGCGCTGTGTGGCCCAGCGTGGCGTGTCTTGGGTTATTTTAATTTTTTTTTATTTTAGGTATTATTCTAAAGTTCGTTATACTACCAGATGTATTCAGTTTAGTCACATAAGGGTACCTACGTTGATGAGAACTGGACATAAGTAGGTAGGTAGGTACCTACCTAGTTCTGTTTGTAACAAAAATAGCGGGACGAACCCCGTCGTGCATATGATTTTAAGCGTCAATACAGCCCGTACTATTTAGTTCTAGTCATGGAAGTGTATACCTACGTAGGTACGCCTACCTTTTTATAATCAGTCGACGTTTCGCACTTCGTGGTCCCATATTCAGGGCCAATCGACAAAAGTAAGCAGAGGAAAATGGTTAGGACCTCGACCTTACAACTTGCGAATCATAACAATCAAATTATAGCTACTATCTGTAGTTGGTATGCAATAAGCCTTCTTCCTCAAAACTCGACATAAGTAGTTATGGGTATGGAGATACACGGAAACAGATCCTATAAGATAGTGAGGACCCATAAGCAATGTAGGTAGGTACAAGGGAAGACACCATCACCTTTTTCAAGATGCCGACCCATTGCTCTAATTTCTGTAAGAATTATCTAAGACTACCTAGTTCCAAATCCTAATTATGTACCTAATTACAGTTTGCACGACTTTGCCCCTCTCCGCGGTGTGGCAACTGACAGGTAACTGACCAGTTACTTGCCCGTTGTCACAGCGACTTGGGCTTCTCTTTCGCTTTCCATCAGGCGTAGGGAAGCCATTATGTCGAGCCACTATAAAAAAAAATTAAAAGGAAAACCTAGGTATAAAAAATCTCCGTCTAATAGACATTAATTGAGGATACACGATACCGTCTTTAAGACCAACTCTTCACTGGAAAGGACAGAGATAATTCGGCCTTGACAAAACCGCGCATGTGCCCATTACCTACGGTTGTTTATATTTGCGTAAGACAATTTATTACTATGAACAAAACTCGGACAAAATTACTCGTAATACCGGAATGGTGTGCAGAATATCGAACATTAACCTAAATGCTGCTGACACAAATGTTATTGAACTCGAAATCAATATGAAGTATGTATCTCTATTACGGAGACCAGCAAGATCCTGTAGCTGACGGAAAGCGTCACGTTACCATATAGGTAAATGAAAAAAAAAATGGTGTGACGATCTGGTCTCATCAATCAATGGATTGGCTAGCTCTGACATTAGACTGAGGAATAGTTTGGAGGAGACTTTTGCCCAGCTGTGGGATAGCATAGGTTGATCATGAAAGAAAGTTTTACATTACAGTTCAAATACAGGGAAAATGTACGATGTTACAGTTTATTAAAACAATTTGTTATAAAACACAATTTATTTCAAACTAAATATGTCTTTCGGAGCACTATACACACATAATCACTTGTAAACACCACTTCATGATAAACTCCCGATAGCCAAATAAAGCATTATCCGCCAGATATCAAAAATAGATCGATTTTATTTAAGACAAGTTTCAATTTTTGTAAAGTTATCTGGCATAGTTATAAGAGACTTTATCAGCAAGTGGTGAAACAGGTCATTTTTACAATAATAATTGTCACGACGCATTAGACATTGTTTAAACTTTATAAATAAATAAATTAATTGAGTTGTATAATAAAACCAGACCAGTCCAAGCCACGCATTGGTCCACTGGTCAAAATGATATTTGAGTTGAACAGTTCTGATGTAAAATAGACAATTGGGCACACGAGAGATGTAACACCTGTATGCCCGATTTTAAGTTATCACTAATAAGTTCGCTTATAAACATTACTTCGTTTTTTAGCATTAGAAATTTGGTAAGCAGAGCAGTGTTACAACGTGTCTACAGACGTATCGTTCCGTTTCTGGTTTGCAACATCTTGAGGTCGTTTGTAGTGTAAACTTTTCACAATGTCCAGTTTATTTGGATTGATTTAAAGTGCACTCCAAAAGAACCATATTTTGTTTTGCTAATGCACAAAAATACAGAGTATAGGCTCAAGCAACGTTCCGTACAGACATGAATTAACACATAGGTAAGGTACTTACGAAATTTACTGTGAAAGTTATAGTTTAACGGGCGTAGAGTAGGGCCCCAGTATAGTTCTTATTGTAGCAGTGGACGAATGTGTGTGTTGGGATATAATTTTAATAGAAACGGAATGTAATAATATAATTCAATACCACCAATTAAATATCATACTTCAATCATAATAGACTTAGATAAAAACAACTTATAATTCCAAATAATCACCTAACAGTTATCAGATGTCTAGTACACAGTTGCAAAAGACCAATTTAATAATTGGGATGAGATACTGATGTTACGAGCTATTATAAATACCATCAACACTCTATAGTCATCAATTTCATATCTTAATTTTCCTCATACCAGAAATTCACAAAACCTAAACCATTACAATTTGTGACATAATAAATTTTAACATACAAAATAACAATACTTACTTTAATACAAATTTGGCAACTTTTAAACCTATGATTACTTAAGACTCAAGAGGGATATCGGGCCATTCTTTTCAAGAACTCTCAGTGGGTAGAAGTTCCGTGAGTTTATAGAACTGACACCATTATTCCACGCCGACTCGCAGCTCTAAAATTTAAAGAAGCTAGTAAGATTTTAAGCTGTTGAGCTTTCATTTTATTGTTGAACTCTTAATATTGGTTTTCCTCAATAAATTAATTGGCCCGATATAAAGGTATTTGATAATTATAATTATTTATTTATCATTACCCCAAGGGTTGTTAATATAAAATTATAGTTTTCAATTGACATCCGTATTCAAGGTTAGTAAACAACACGCCGTTAGAAGATGAAAAAATTGGAATGTTTACAAAAGTGTAGTACAAAAACTAATTGTAAAGTAGACGTATCAAAACTCGGAAAAATTTATTGTTAAACAGTCAAATTACGTCTACACCAAGCGGTTTTTATTAACATACATATTTACTTAGTTTCACATCAGGTTATATTTTACAATAATTCAGACTCTTAAAGCAATAATACATCATCATCATCATCAGCCCACATCAGTCCACTGCTGGACATAGGCCTCTCCTAATGCTCGCCACTTCGATCGGTCCCGGGCCTCTCGCGTCCAGCACAGCAATAATACATAAGTATTACTGTTAGATACTAGCTATGAGCGCTGGTGGCTGATTGATATTTGCTTTTAATTTCATTTATCTTGAGATCTTTACTGACGTAACTATTTTTGTTTTTCCTACCGATGATAATGCAGCTTACGACAAAAAACGTAACTTTAACACGGCATAAGAAGTTAAATAATTAATATACTGTAGTGGTTATTTTATTGATACCTTTGATAAATAATGAAATGATTCAGTCCACTTGATAGAAGAGCTTATTCCCTGATGTACAAACTTTAAAAGCATAATTATTCATTATTTAATAAAAAAAAAGTACATTTAAACTCGAAACATATAATATATTATACGTTGGGGCCGATTGCGCTGACACCAGAGATTTCAATACAATAAAATTATTATAATGTAATTATTTATTTGACCTAGCTAACATTACAAATACCAGATCATGGCATTCTCTCAATATCATTTTTCAATAACCAATTACCTACTTATATTTGTTGAATCATTCAAAATTCTAATACAACAATATAATAATTATTCATCAATTAATTATATACATTTTGCATATATACATATCACACACTTGAAAATTAAGCGTTAATTCAATTATATTAAATTTAGTTACACAATATCCGATGTGAAGATACAAAATATTTTGCACTTTAACCGAATTTTGGTATAATGAAAAGAAATCAAATATAGAGAGGGTTATTTATAAGACATCAACCTCTCGAGACTCTGAATGATCTTATCTTTGTGTGCATAGCTTCGCGAAAATAAGGCAATAATCCCCTCCAGGGTAATCACAGGGTAAGGGCCTTTGACCTACCTACCTCCCTGACTTGTAGAACAAAGATGTTATTTTTTAAGATGTTGCCTGTCTAGTCGTGCGAAGTTGTTGATGTTTTACAAATAACCCTTTATATCATATTAGTTACTAAAGGGGATTTCATTAATTTAACACAGAACAAGTTTCGTATCGTACTATATACGCAGTAAAATGCAAAGGTAGCAGAAGTGTTTGGTGTCGCGGCGCGGTCACAGAGGCGGGATCAGCTTTATGCGCATCAGTTTTAGTTTACTGATCTGTATGCTTTATAAGTACCAACAGGTTTCTATCATGTACGTATTGTTAGCTTTGATTCCCCTCGCTGGTTGAAGAAGACACCGGTGCGGCGCTAGTATGCCGCTTACGCTACGATTGGTTGATCGGTACGCGCGCGCAGGAACTTATCAGCGCACGCGCACGGTTCGTTGTAGGTGACCGAGCTGCAATGGTAGCAGAAGTGTGCTAATACCGGGGCTAGTTTGACGAGTAGCAGGAGGGTGTCGCGGCGCGGTCACAAGAGTGAGCTGTGAACGTGTCAGCTTTAGTTAACTGATCTGTTTGCTTTAGAAGTACCAATAGGTTTTATCATGTTAGCACAGAGTAGTGGCTTCCTCGCCAACATTAAGACGTTGCGGCAACGGAACACCGCTTACGCTACAATCGGTTGATTAGTTGTCTTGAACTTGCAAGCGCACGTGCACGGTTCGTTGTAGGTGACCGAGCTGCAAAGGTAGCAGAAGTGTGCTAATACTGGGGCTAGTTTGACGAGTAGCAGGACGGTGTCGCGTCGCGGTCACAAGAGCATTAAAGTGCGTGTCGCTTGTGGCGGACCGCAGCAGAAAGCCGCTTACGCTACGATTGGTTGATCGGTACGCGCGCGCATGAACTTATCAGCGCACGCGCACGGTTCGTTGTAGGTGACCGAGCTGCAAAGGTAGCAGAAGTGTGCTAATACCGGGGCTAGTTTGACGAGTAGCAGGAGGGTGTCGCGGCGCGGTCACAAGAGCGGGAAGTGCGCGTCGCTGTTGTGGCGGACCGCAGCAGAAAGCCGCTTACGCTACGATTGGTTGATCGGTTCGCGAGCGCAGGAACTTGTCAGCGCACGCGCACGGTTCGTTGTAGGTGACCGAGCTGCAAAGGTAGCAGAAGTGTGCTAATACCGGGGCTAGTTTGACGAGTAGCAGGAGGGTGTCGCGGCGCGGTCACAAGTGTATTAAAGTGCGCGTCGCTTGTGGCGGACCGCAGCAGAAAGCCGCTTACGCTACGATTGGTTGATCGGTTCGCGAGCGCAGGAACTTGTCAGCGCACGCGCACGGTTCGTTGTAGGTGACCGAGCTGCAAAGGTAGCAGAAGTGTGCTAATACCGGGGCTAGTTTGACGAGTAGCAGGAGGGTGTCGCGGCGCGGTCACAAGAGCGGGAAGTGCGCGTCGCTGTTGTGGCGGACCGCAGCAGAAAGCCGCTTACGCTACGATTGGTTGATCGGTTCGCGAGCGCAGGAACTTGTCAGCGCACGCGCACGGTTCGTTGTAGGTGACCGAGCTGCAAAGGTAGCAGAAGTGTGCTAATACCGGGGCTAGTTTGACGAGTAGCAGGAGGGTGTCGCGGCGCGGTCACAAGTGTATTAAAGTGCGCGTCGCTTGTGGCGGACCGCAGCAGAAAGCCGCTTACGCTACGATTGGTTGATCGGTTCGCGAGCGCAGGAACTTGTCAGCGCACGCGCACGGTTCGTTGTAGGTGACCGAGCTGCAAAGGTAGCAGAAGTGTGCTAAGACCGGGGCTAGTTTGACGAGTAGCAGGAGGGTGTCGCGGCGCGGTCACAAGAGCGGGAAGTGCGCGTCGCTGTTGTGGCGCACGGCGGCGGCGAGCGCGGCGTGCAGCGCGTGCGAGCGGCCCGGCGGCGGCAGCAGCGACAGCACGCGCGCCTCCGCCACGCCGTCCGCCGCGCCCGCCGCGCCCGTGTAGCGCGCCACGCGGGCCATCGCCGCCGCGCTCAGCTGCCGGCCAACACACCCATCAGAACACATATTCACAACAATACGGAAACATATAAGAAATAACAAATATTTATTACTATTGGGGATGTAAGGGAGCGCCCTATAATCTTTTCGCTCCATGCCAACCTCACCTGCCCGTGGTGCATCCTGCCGAACAACAAACGAGGCGCTGGCAATCGACTGGTGGCGGTATAACCATCACAATTGAAAGCGTAGCTAAATGCCACAGGCCGATGACGGGCAGCAGCGTCACCGGAGAGAGAAGCTACGCGCTGCGATCGCCAACCCGCCTGCCCAGCGTGGCGATTATGGGTATATCCTCCAGATGTTTGCCCTAAGTTGTAGGCCATCTAACCCCAAACTAAGCCGAAGCTTGTACCTACTACGGGTAAACAACTGAAACTTACTTAAATACTTTTTTTTGGTAAATAAATACATATTATACATATTAAAAATCCAGACCAATACAAACAGTCATGTCATGTTCATTGCCCATAATCACCCCGCTGAACAGGCGGATTTGCGATCACAGGGAGTAGTTTCTCGAACCGGTGACGACCTGTGGCTGTGTAGCTTCAATCGTTATACCGCCGCCGGTCGGTTGCCAGAGGCTCATTTACTCGTATTATTTCAATAGAGTGGTAGGGTCACTTGGAGCGAAAAGATGATGATAATATAATGATGATAAACATTTTTACCTGATACTCGTCGTCTTCATCGACCCCGCGAGCCTCCGACATTTTCGAAAGCCGCCTTTGCTTCACGCATAACTGATAACAATTCAATACTGAATGTAAATATGGAAAGCGACATGCGAGGTACATCTTAGAAACAACAAAAAAATATTTAACATGCTCTTGGTCCGCATGAATTGAATCTAAGGGTGCGTTTCCAAAAGTAAGACTGCGCAAATACAAATCCTGATTTACAATATGATAAATAAGGTAAGTTCCAAATAGACAGACAGTAAATTCCTGATTAATACTGATCAAACCAAGCCGCGAGGCTTATGCAAATTTCACATTAAATAAATAACCCAAGACATGCCACACTGGGCCACACATCGCCGTCTAGCCCCATACTAAGCCGAAGCTTGTACTATGGGTACTAGACAACTGATAAACTTACTTAGATAGATATTTTTTTGTAAATGAATACATATTATACATAGAAAATACCCAGACCAATACAAACAGACCTGTTCATGAACACTAATGTTCGTACTGTGCGGGAATCGAACCCACGACCTATGGCTCAGAAGGCAGAGGTCACTACCAAATGAGCCAGTCGTATAATAAAAATAAAGAACGCTGAAAGAGGTATCAAGCTAAAATGAAAGTCACTTTAGATTTTTTAATCTACTAAATAATATAGATTTCCTTTTGTGTGTGTACCAAATATATTTATTCTATAAACACAATAATAGCAAGATGCCATAAAAGCCCGAAAGATGAATTAGCTTCCATTTATTAATTCATTAAAAAAATATAAAAAAGATTATTCTTTTTTAATGGTCCAATCAATTCATCTAGTCTCACGCATTCCATCTAACCAGTATGTGTGTGTACCCTAAAATCATTTCTAATTTCGTCACCCACCGGTATACATTTCGCAATACCAATTCCCATTGGTAACTTCCTTGAATCGTGACTCATTAACAACATACCAGTACAACAACGCCATGATTGACACATCACAGGGAATCCATTGAATCAAGTGTACCTACTATTAAATGAAATCCGTCGCAGGCGCAGCGTACAATGTCAACGATGAAATTGTACGATCACGGACTGACGCAATAGTAGGAGAACATTTTAAATATTATGTGTTTTAATACGTGTATAAGTAAGTTTTGTCAGACAAAAAGTAAATCGCATCACACGGCTGAAAGCTTCCTTAGCTGATCTATCGGAGACTTCATTTCGGATTTGGATGGAGCCCGAGTGGCATTTTTTTTATTGCTATGGGTGGCATTTATGAATACTGCTATAGATGTCATATTAGCATCCGTTGCAAAACTTGCAAACCGTGTCGCTGTTGCTTAGAGGCCCCGCGAATGCTGAGTGGAGACCTTTTAGGTGCTTACGCTTTGTGTATTAGTCTTATAAGCATTTATCAGTTTATCAAATTTCCTAATAAGCATTTATAATTCCATTTCATATTAAAAATTTTGCATTATCAAACATTTGTGGAGTTGTATGACACTCTTTGAGTCGGTAGATAAAAGAACAACAGTTCAAAATGCAGAACCTAATAATCTTAGATCCTTAGAATGGTAATGTGATCCTTAAATAAATAAATAAATAAATAAATGTTCAAATAAATCCAGAAAAGTTTCCTCCCGGTCGGAAATCTTACCCGGGCCATTCGAATCTCATATACTTTAGCATAATCTACTATATAAAAATAAGTCGGATTTTCCTCCCTGACGCTATAACTCCAGAACGCACGAACCGATTTCCACGGTTTTCGTTAGAAAGGTCTCGGGCTCCACGAGGTTTATAGCAAAGAAAATTAAGGAAAAAAAATTTTTACAGCCATCTGGTGGCGAAACGGAGTTCGCCGGGTTTGCTAGTTCCTTATGAAACAGTGTGCTTTGGTCACAGAGTTATTGGAATCATAACTTCAGTGGGCTGCCGTTCATTATAGAAGTCTCACGCCACCGCCCACTCTGCGGCTGATGGAACGTCACCAACGGATGACGAAGGCACACAAAGTGCATACGCTCGTGAAGTGTAACATCCCGCGTAATTGACTGGGCAAAGATTGCCGGCGCTGAAATTGGGTCAGAAGGCCATTATTACGTCTGTTCGCCACGCGTTGCGCTATTTATACCTCCTCCTCACGCGTATATCACCTTAATCTCTCAATTGTTTTATACAATTGTGATGATCATACGTCAGGATTGGACTAGTGATAACCGAAATAAATGTAGCTATTTATAATTGTAAATGTTGTTATGTTTTTGTGAACTTCCACATCATTTAAGAGAGGTAGGGCATAGCGAACCTTCGTTCAAATTGAGCCGCCCGTCCGGGGAAGGACCTCCACCCTATAGAATACCGCAGTCAAATGACCTCTGGGTCGTGTTTCTGCCGGTAAGTAGGGTTTCCGGAGCTCGTGGGGGGTTAGGGTTGGGCCGGCATGGCGGTGGCAACTGACAGGTAACTGACTAGTTACTTGCCCGTTGTCACAGCGACTTGAGCTTCTCTTTCGCTTTCCATTAGGCGTAGGGAAGCCATTATGTCGAGCTACTATAAAAAAAAATCACTTGGAATAAGTAGAGGCGTAACTATAGGGTACCGGGAAAATGCCTCGGGTCTCGAGACCGAGAGGGCCCCAGCCAAGAGGTTGTGAGCTCAGTATTGGTCTGTATATTTTACTGGTAGGGCTCTTTTCAAAGAATTTGCCTCAGAGCAGCCTCTAGTTATGCCGCTGAACAGGAATTAAGTGCCAGCAAGCTTGCGTTTCGCGGGGCATCGCTAACGGGCTCCACGCAATTCACATGCAGAAAATGTTCATTATAAAAGTCATACTTACTAATAAAAATGTTAAGCAATATTCGTTAACATTTAATAAGAGCTTTTCTTTGCATTATAGTAGTAAGTTATCTGTAAATATAAATGTTATTGCTCCAAGCTCCGTGACGCCTTGAATGAACACTTTTTATATCATTTGATGCGCCGCGCATATAATCCACGCGTTAGGTTCAAAGTATAAGACCACATCGCTGACATGACTAGGTAATGTGTCAAAATATCTACGTGTTTTACGGGACAACAAACAAACACATTCAGTATAATGTTGGTAATGACACAGGTTGACGTGTGCAGTGCGTCAACGGGGGCGACGACAAAAACAGTTCAATTTGTTGCGCTTACGCAGCGAACGCCGGCCAAACGTGACGCTGTCAACTAAGACCGGTGTACTTTCCAAGCCTACAGATAATGCGTAATTACCTGTTTTCCCATTCAAATACAAATAAGTTTATTTGCTTGAATGCGCATTTACAGATGTTACATATTCCTGAAGTGCGCACAATTCATCAAAAGTTGGTATGCAATACATAGTATCAAATATTGTTTCTTTTTTTATAAAATTAGCTTCAAATAAGTTTTTATTATAGGCTGGTGCTTCTTTTTTCATTCATCAATCCATAGTATAAAACAAAGTAGCTTTTGTTTTCGGATTTTGATGCCGTTTTTTAGATAGATAGAGGGTTTCAAAAGGAAGGTTTATGTGTTAAAGTATGTATTGCAGCCGTGCGAAGCCGGGGCGGGTCGCTAGTTATAGTATAATTTTACGATAAAAGAGTAAAAACACTAAAACATTTCTGATCAAAGGGAACATTATGAATAAATAAATATCAGACAACATCACATACATTGCTCCGATCCCAAAATAAGTAGCTTAAGCACTTGTGTTATGGGTATTAGAACAACGAAGGTACCACAAATAAATACTTAAATACAAATATAAACACCCAGACACGGAACAAACACAAGTGTTCATCACACGAATGTTTGTCCCGGGTGGGAATCGATGTTCCAAAGGCAGGGGTCACTACCAATTAGCCACCGAGCCAGTCAATATTTTATTTTTAATTAAAGAAAGGCCTAAGTTCAGCAGTGGACCAAGGCTGTTCATGGATTAATTTTGGTGCTCTATGATTTTATCAGTGCGCGTGTTTACTAGTATTTACCTGTATGATGGGCCCCTTGTACGGCTCGACGGAGCAGAACTTGAAGTCGATCATTTCCACTATTTTCTCCGTGTCCAGGTCAGCCACCACCAAGAACTGGAAACGAAATAGAAATAAATAATCTGTTTTATGCCGGTGACGTGTAATCAATACTCCGATTTCTTCCTGTGGGTGTTGTAAGAGTCGACTAAAGACATATTATCTTAGCTGGTGGTAGGGTGTTGACGGATAACCACCAGAATGAAAAAGCTAGGACATTGAAATTTTGCATAAGAGACCTTTATGGTTCGCAAGAAGATGTAGTGACTAGGATTGAGAAAGGTTTGCTTAGATGGTTTTGGATAGTTTTTAAAGGATAGATGAGAGTAGATTAGCCAAGAAAATACCAAATAGAAAGTGTCCTAAAAAAGGATATTCTATGACCAAACAAAAAGTGTCATAAAAAAGGACATTCTATGACCAAATAGAAAGTGTCCTAAAGAGGACATTCTATCACCAAATATGTACTAAAAATAGTGTCCTAACAAAAGGTATAATACCTATGAGCATGTATGAAGAGATTGATAAATGTGGACGAAGCAAAAGTTGTGTGCCAGGATCGTAGCAAATGGAAGGACGTGGTCCCTGCCTAAGCCTCTTTAGGGAAAGGCGTGATGTTAAATATGTATGTATGTGTTTAGTTGTTGTGTGTGTGACCTTGTGCGTGAGCAGCAGCTGCAGCGGCGCGTTGTCGAGCAGCACCTCGAAGCCGGCCAGCGCCGTGAGCTCGGCCAGCCGGAACGCCCAGCGCACGCAGTCGCGCCGCCAGCCCACCGTGCCGCCCTCCGCGCCGCCCCAGCGCGACGGCCGAGGCTGCGCAAACAGACGGATGAAATGAAATGAAAAATATCCTTTTTTTTTAAATAAATAACCCAAGACATGGGCCACACAGCGCCATTTAGCCCCAAACTAAGCCGAAGCTTGTACTATGGGTACTAGACAACTGATAAACTTACTGACGATACATTTTTTTTTGTAAATAAATACATATACATAGAAAACACCCAGACCAATACAAACATGTTCATGCACACAAATGTTTGCACTGTGTGACCCACGACCCTTGGCTCAGAAGGCAAAGGTCACTACCAATAAGTAGGCTTATGATAAGTACTTATGAATCGTCAAATAATACAAGTACAAATAATGAATCGAGGTGATCCGGCAAAGAACCAAAGTCACCGACATAGCTCAACGGATTAGTAAGCTGAAGTGGCAGCGGGCTGGCCATATTAGCCGCAGAACCGACAACCCTTGTGTGGAGACCGCGTCTCGAAAAACGTAATGTAGGACGCCCTCAGGCCAGGTGAAGTGACGATTTGCGCAGGACGGCTGGCAACCCACCCTAGTGGCACTTGACTAAGGGTTTTTTATGGACATTTTTGCCAAAAAGGGTCTATAACTTTTAATCAGTTCTATGTGTCTAAACATTGCATTGATAGCAACCATCTTTGAACCGTTCAATAACATTCGATAGTAAAACATATTAGCGAGTATTCCCTTGCTGGTTCTAGTGTGTTTTGGGTAGTAATGGGACATAATTGACTGCAGCACCGTCACGCCGCTAGCAGCGTCACGTCTCAAAGACACTCACCTGCGGTACAGGATCCCAGCCAGTCTGCGTCAGCAAGCCGTGCCCGGCATATGCTACAAGGTCCGCAGTAGCGCTGAGTGGCTTGGTGAGCGCGCCAAGCAACCCGCGCCGCAGCGCCGTCGCGCCGCTCGCCGTCTCGCCCACGGCCACGCCCACCAGTGGGTGGTGCGCCAGCCCGCCTACTGCGCCTGACCAACATATTACATAGGATTTAATACTGATTAGATGCTTCTTGTTATCGATGAGGCTACACTCCAAACTCGACCCAACGCCCGCTGTTGGTTCGGACCGCTAAGCCGAGAGGCTCTCAGCAGGAGCTACAAAACCTGAAGGTCTTTGACGTCACTCAGTGGCGAAAGAGCTCCCACTCTTTGATGTCACGCGTAATTTTAATGGGCTATATCTTTGTCATTTTTGGTCTAATTTATAAATAAAAAAATACGGTAATAATATTTTTTTTACGGCAACAGGCCTATTGCGCTGTGCTATAAAATAAAATATAATAAAAAAAAGAGGATTTAATCTTACCCAATATATTGATAGCGAAGTTAGTTATCCCGGCGACGAGTCCCGCCACCAGGCTAGGCGGAGGCCTCCGCCTGGCCGCCGCGGCCCGTCTGGCGTGCTCCTCGTCCCCGGCCAGCAGGTCCAGGTTCCTGGCCAGCGAGCCGGCCCAGGCGCTCAGCGAGCGCACCAGCGCCGCCGCGGCGGCTGAGGCCACGCCCCGCACGCCGCCCGACGCGCCGCCCACGCGCGCCGCTAGGGCTCCCGGCGCGCCCAGCAGCTCTAAGCCTCCTACTACCCAACCTGTAGGGAAGACAACATGTAAGTTCATATTCTCCAGATCGTTGGCTCTTTTTTTATGGAAGGGGCGGCAGATGAGCAAGTATGATGCCTGGTGGTCTTCTGGCGATAAGGCCCTATACGGTAAGACCTATGTATTTAAGTTCTTCCGTCAACCGACAGATGGCGCTGTGCCTAAATAAATAAAATAAATATAATATTGTAAGCATGTGGTTAATACCAGATAGTAAGTGGGTTTGCGATCGCAGGGCTTCTCGCTCCGGTGACGCTGCTGCCCGGCCTGTGGTATTTATCTACGCCTTTAATCGTGATGGTTATACCGTCATCAGTAAGTTGCTAAAACCTCGTTTGTTATTCGGCAGGATGCACCACGGGCAGATGAGGCTTGAAGCGAAAATATGATGGGTCGCTCCCTTACATCCCTACTCATCCCTATGTAACAAATAACCCTATCTACACTAATATTATAAAGAGGAAAGATTTGCACCTATTTTTGTATGTTTGTAACGAACAGGTTCAAAAAGAAATGGGCCGATTTGAAAATTCTTTCACCAATAGAATGCTACATTCTTCCAATTTTACATAGGCTACATATCATTTTGAAAAAAAATAGGGATCCTTGGTAAAATTTTAACAATGTAACCGAAGGTGTAGAAAAATGAGTCTCCCGTGCGAAGCCGGGACGGGCTGCTAGTATTTTATACTTTGGCCAACTCACCGGCTCCCAGTATGGCGGCGGACAGGTAGTGCACGGTGAGCGCGTGCGTGAGCTGCTCCACGGACGTCATCATGCGCTGCAGCCGGAACGCGCCCAGGTGCAGCGGGCTCTGGTCCAGCGCTATGTACATGCGGACCTGCAAGCGAACGCTGGCGTTAGGTGATAGATAACTCAAGACATGCCTCGCTGGGCCACACAGCGCCTTCTAGCCCCAAACTAAGCCGAAGCTTGTAATATGGGTACTAGACAACTGATAAAGATACTTATATAGATATTTTTTTTGTAAATAAATACATATGTTCGGGTTTCACGCCGAGATTGATAAATAACAAACTTGATTAAGATAAAAAGACTTATATTTGGAGATAAAATTACTTGATACAAATACTTGATATTGCATTCTACTACATCTGAAGGAACAAATGAGTTCCACTAGCGCCACTAGAGGATGCATATCCTCCAGATACGATTATACGTCTCGGGGAATGATTGAGCGGGGATTGGAGAGGCCTATGTCCAGCAGTGGATTGATGATGACTACTGACCGCAGTGTGCAGCGTCAGGGTGAGGTCGAGCGGCCGCACGTGCAACGCATGCAGCCTCAACGGCGCCTGTAGCGCGTAGTTCCACCAGCGTGCTCAAATACGCGTCCTCCACCTATGATTGTACGTCTTGGGTAACGACTGATCCATTTGGATCTGGATTGGAGTGGCCTATGTCTAGCAGTGGACTATGAAAGGCTGATGGCGACTGACCGCAGTGTGCAGCGTCAGCGTGAGGTCGAGCGGCCTCACGTGTAGCGCCTGCAGTCTCAACGGCGCCTGTAGCGCGCGCAGCTCGGCCAGCGCGGGCGCCGCGTCGCGCCCACCGGTGGGCGGCCACGCCAGCCGCGCCAGCTCCACCAGCGCGCTCACGTACGCGTCCTCTACGTACAGCGCCAGCGGGCCCACTGACAGCTCCAGCTCCGTCAGCTCTAACGAACGTCATACAATCACAATTAATAACTACATTAGTACAAAAGAAAGTCGTTTATTGTCTGTTTCTATGTATGCATAGATTTTGGTGCGGTTTTTAAAATAGATAGTGATTAAGAGGACAGTTTATATGTATAATACATTCATATTATATAGTAGAGAAATCTGAAATACTTCGTTTCTGAATCATGTGCGGGTCGCTAGTTGAAGATAGAACAAATTCAAAGGGAATGGCTGTCTGTTTTGGATTTGAGTGTTGATCACTGCAACCGCTATGTTGCCATCTACCCGAAACACTATTTTGCAAAAACCCCGATTTATCACAAAATTGTTGCCAGTATGTCAAATGCTGAGTATATGATATCGAAATACAAAGTTTCTAGAAAGAATCAGAAATAAACTGGGGTGTCAAAAACAAAATATTACTTAATACAATTTCCGGAGATTTGACACACATTTTATGACTTTCGAAGAATCTCTCGCGCAAACTATTCAGTTTAGAAAAAAAATAATGCGGTTTACAGAATACATCTACGCACCAAATTTCAATTATGTAGCTCTTTTACTCGTAGTTACGGAATAAACTGGCTGTGACAGACAGACAGACATGACGAATCTATAAGGGTCCCGTTTTTGCCGTTTGGCTACCTCCTCCTCCTCCTCGCGTCGTAATCCTCATTACTGAGGGTCGTGAAGTTCCCCTTGGATGAGCTTCCTTCTGATGATGTCTCGTCATCTGTTCCGGTTTCTGGCATCATGCAGTGCGACGTGTAGCCGTGTGTCCAAGGCGGAACGGATCTGGCCGTCTGATCCGTTTGGCTACGGAACCCTAAAAACATCCCACTTAAGAGAACCTCACCCGTATAGTCCCGCTCGGCCGCCGCCCACGTGTCGTGCTGGGCGCGCAGCAGCACGCGCGCGGTCTCGTGGCGCGTGCTGAACGCCTGCGCGTCCACCAGCATGCTCCACAGCGGCGGCCACGGGTCCTCCTCCCCGGCCTCCGTCGGGGTAGACGCCACCACGCCGAAGTCGAACTGCCCGCTCTCGTACTGCAGATTGTCGATCTGCAGGCCCGCTATAGATATCGTCGTTTTCGTCCTCTGTGAAGGTATTTAAATGGAAAAGTTATTTATTTAGCACCACACATTTTGTTACATAATAGAATGACCGAACACAAGCAATTGCGCTGATACTAAAAAGGCATCTCGCTCAGCATGTGCCGAGGCGTGTCTTCCGCGGATGCCTCGAGAGATCTGCTGTGTGCACCGTAGGCGGATCCGTCGAGAGACACAATTTCAATTAAATATAATGAATGAGAAAAAAGAATACTACAATTTAAACATAAATAGGTAACAAGGTCTCTAAGAATCAAACACGGGATCCGTAAATAGAACTCAGATCGTACATTTCCCGTCGGATTTAGAATAGGCCGTCCCATCTCTTTTCGTGGGTATCGTAGAAGACGACTAAGGGAATATCAGGAAACAGGCAGCAGCATTTATCTGGGTACAAATAAAACCTACTGCGGACACCAACACGCTTGCCAAGCGTGGCGGCTAAGGCAAATCCTTCCCAAATGGCTATTGTCATTGGGGCGCCCTATTTCCAGCAGTGAACGTTTGCAGGCTGATAATAAATAAAAAAACCCTTCTTTTATTCTTCCTAATTCATAAAAAACTAAGCATATTGGCGGCGTCCGTAATATTACACCGATCAATAAAATAAAATAACTTATTTCTGCATATAGATTCACTACTTTTGGCGACTGGTTACCGGTGGCAGACCAGAGTGTACGAAATCGCCTGTCAGAGGCCAAGATCCACTTCGTAAGTGATACTTTTGCACATCAACACTGTTTTCCTACTTGCACTTCCGGCTGAGAAGAAGACGCAACAGCTAGCCAATAACGGACGTACCTTAGGCTCGGCCAGCACCAGCAGCGCAGCCCTCGACACGTGCAGCGCGACCAGCGGCCGCGCCTCGGCGCTGGCCGACAGCTCCACCGACAGCGCGGCGAACACGCAGCGCGCCCACTCGAACCTGGTCCACGGCGCCGTGCTGCCCACCTCGTGCTCTTCCCAAGCTGTACCACATACGGAGGAAATTTATCTGTCTGCCTGACCAGCGCACCAGCGCATTAATTATAGCAACATTTTTCAAAAGCAGCTGCGTAACTATTTGAACCACTGTATGTACTGTCCTGTTTGCAAAAGAAAAGAACTGCATTATGCCGGCCATACACGCTACGGTCACCTGTACGTGTATACAATAGGTACGTAAATTTTCATAATACATTTAAACGACCCTATAGCAACGGCAGTATGATTAAAATTCCAGTAAGTTTAGAAAAAAAAACAAATTAAACCGTAATGACTAGGTGCATTATTATAAAACAACAAACCTGCTCTAGTAATTTCTGGATACAAGAAGGCCACCTCGGACGGGCACGGGTCTCCCGTGTGGAATTTGGTTGAATGGGCGTCAACGTCTGCAACAAAATACTAAACGGTCATTTTTTTCTACATAACCATAGCACATTATTATGATGGTAAATTTTGTCGATCTAGTGTCTCATACATTATTGCATAGTGCATATACTTGATAATAATTTTTCCAGGTGTTTGAATATCCGATGAGTATCTAAACTTCTAAACTACGGTCTTAACTTAGATGAGTGACCCTGAACATAAAGGGCGCTACCACAGAAGCGGGGTTGCGTTAAGATGACAAAAATACATAATGTTTCACTGAAATGGGGAGGAAATGGTTAACCAATAATGTTGCTCAAATCACACATGTCATTGTAATTTGAGCAACTTTTGTAAGCCTCAGTTTAACGCCGCAACCGCGCTGGGGTAATTTAACGTATATCTACAACTTAAGGTCACAGAACATAGTTATGTTCTTTCTAATGCTAGAGAAGTACGAAGTATAGGTACCAATTATCTATAGCTAAGTCTACATAACTCTCACCGTCGTCCTCCTCATCCTTATTCGGTTCTACCAGTCTGACGGTATCTTTGATCACTTGGAGACTGCTGGGGGGGCATTGGAGCGCACACTCTTGTAAATCTGAGGATTGTCGCCAACGTGATACGTGATGTCAACTTCAATAGTGCCGTGGCTACCTATTAACTTACTTCGTAATGTTTGAAAGCGATATGAGCTATGCCCTGCGATCGCTGAGCGCCTGCCCAGCGTGTGGATTATGGGTTAAGACTTTTTTTTTATAGTGGCTCGACATAATGGCTTCCCTACGCCTGATGGAAAGCGAAAGAGAAGCCCAAGTCGCTGTGACAACGGGTAAGTAACTGGTCAGTTACCTGTCAGTTGCCACCGCCATGCCGGCCCAGCCCCAACCCCCCACGAGCTCCGGAAACCCTACTCACCGGCAGAAACACGACTCAGAGGACATTTGACTGCGGTATTCTATAGGGTGGAGGTCCTTCCCCGGACGGGCGGCTCAATTCGAGCGAAGATTCGCTATCCCTTTACCTTATTTTTGCCTCCAGATGTTTGACCAAAGTCGCGACCAACTGGAGAAGCCTATGTCCGGCAGTGGACTGCGATGCTGATGATGATGAAAAATGGTGATGATCTCTGATTTTGGACCTCTTCGACTCCTTGTCCTTGACTTGGCGATCGTGAGGATATGGCTTATGTAGCCTACGTTCTCTACAAAACTTCATATATATACTGGCATGTAAGCACTATTCAGATAGTAGCAAGTTATGTGCCACGGTCAGTTTTACGCTGGTCCTCGAATTCGCGTACATTGGTCATTGACTTTAGTGCGAGATATTGTTCGGTGTGCCAAGCGCTCCCAATGAAACGGCTGTACGTTGCATCTCATCATGTGACGCTTTCGGACGTCCTTGTACCGAAAGAGTTTTTCGCCATGTTTCCCCCTCTTTCCTCCGACATACGTGACCATAACATCAAAGCAGCCAACTACCTATTTTAGATTCCTCTTATAACGCAATTTCTACTATGGAATAGTTTGTGCTATAATAAGTACATATCTCGAATGTCCTATTCTCAATCATCCTATTATTGACAGGCCCGGTGGCTCATTTGGTAGTGACCTCTGCCCTCTGAGCCAAGGGTCGTGGGTTCGATTCCCGCACAGTACAAACATTTGTGTTCAGGAACATGTCTGTTTGTATTGGTCTGGGTGTTTTCTATGTATAATATGTATTTATTTACAAAAAAAAATGTATCTAAGTAAGTTTATCAGTTGTCTAGTACCCATAGTACAAGCTTCGGCTTAGTTTGGGGCTAGGTGGCGCTGTGTGGCCCAGCGTGGCATGTCTTGGGTTATTATTATTAGAATGTCCTATATGTATGCCTAAGTGTTATATCAACAATCTGACCTGTCTCGGGCGCCCTCCTCTCGCCCGTAACGCCGCCAGGCATGGGTGTGTGTGTCGATAGCTGCTCTTCCGACGGTTCCGGCTCCGCCAGGACCACGGTGTCTGCGTCCCCCTCGAACGGGTCTAAGGTCGCTTCGCCCAACTCTTCGGGCGCTAACGAACTGTCCAGCACTGTGATGGAAAGGTAATAAAATCATAGGGTTTTAAGTTATAGGGTGCGTAATGGTAAGGTACATGTTGGTAGCGGGCGACAGAAGTAATTGACATTGACAGAAGTCAACGGACGGAATGCCTATTTCAGCCTATTATGGACGGAATTTCAAAGAAATACATAGAAATGTATTTCCGTCCATAGTTCGACACGTCGTACTGTTACAACGGATATGGGAGCTTGTATTTTAAAAAAGATTTTACTTGTTTGAGTCTAATTTATTGGACTTTGGAAATGGTACCGACGTTGATCGAGTTTTGAAATAGACTGACTTGCCGGTGCAACGGGCTCGCCGGCTAGAGCTTAGGATGCTGACGTAGCAGCATCGTGTAGGGGTGTCAGCAAGCTTACTCAGCAGCTGCCTCATGTCGCCCGCTAACAACTTGTACCTTTAGACTTAAAGGACGGAAAATTCAGATCATTGAATTGTGTGATTCTTTCGGATCAATTTAGGAAATTAGCTTTTCTGTTAAAGTCGCAATGTATGTTAAAGTGAAAATGGATCTTACGTTTCTCGTCACCACCCGTACGCTGTAGCTTCCGTGAATGTGATCTTTGCAAGTCCTTTTTCTGTAAACATATAATAAATTCTAATAACTACTATGTACTATGGCAGAATCGCTGCAGGACCTACAACAGATGCTGAATGAACTGGCTGACTCCTCTGTGCGCATCGGCCTACGGATGAACTTGGATAAAACCAAGGTCATGTTCAATGAACATGTTCTACCGGAACCGATTGCAGTGCACGGCGCCGTCCTCGAAGTTGTTCAAAAATATGTATACCTCGGGCAGACATTGCAGTTGGGTGGAAACAACTTTGAGGACGAGATAAATAGGAGAATTCAGCTAGGCTGGGCAGCGTTTGGGAATCTTCGTCGAGTCTTCACATTGTCGATCCCACAGTGCATAAAGACGAAAGTCTTCGATCAGTGCGTCCTACCGGTTATGACATACGGAGCTGAAACGTGGACACTCACGGTACGGCTAGTCCACAAGGTGAAGGTCGCTCAGCGAGCTATGGAAAGGGCTATGCTCGGCGTCTCTCTGCGAGATCGGATCCGAAATGAGGTGATCCGGCAGAGAACCAGAGTTACCGACATAGCTCACCGGATCAGTAATCTGAAGTGGCAGTGGGCTGGCCATATTAGCCGCAGAACCGATAACCGTTGGGGTAAACGAGTTCTGGAGTGGAGACCGCGTCTCGGCAAACGTAGTGTAGGACGCCCTCAGGCCAGGTGGAGTGACGATTTGCGCAGGACGGCTGGCAAGTGCTGGATGCGAGAGGCCCGGGACCGATCGAAGTGGCGAGCATTGGGAGAGGCCTATGTCCAGCAGTGGACTGATATGGGCTGATGATGACTATGTACTTCTTCATACTTCGTTTTTTTTTCATAAATGAAAAACATTTTCTTTTTGTAATAGGTTTTTTTTCAAAAGTTCTACATTAGCAGTAACCTACCGTAATTACCACAGTATCTTTGGATATGTGTGGCTCAAGGAGACGATTCCTGATGTCACTCGCCGATATGTCATGCTGAAACAAAACGATGTAGTAAGTAAAGGATATTTAAGCAAACACTTGCTGAATCAATTATGCACATAGTTCAACGCCATCTGTTGACGCAGCGAGGCGAGGCGCGACAACGTGAAGTCACCGCGAGCCGCCCCCCGTCGCGACCTTTTTTAACACGAGTCAACTTCAATTCATTCGTCATAACAAGATTTTAAAAAACCACGTTATGTTTACTGTCAACTTTGCTTCTAAAAATAAACGACTATTTATCGTTTAAATATACGATTTATTGAAGTCTATTACTCCAGTTCTCCAAACACACATATCGATATTTTTCGGGCTCGTTTGTATTGATCTAGGTGTTTGCTCAGTCAGTCGGTCAGTGGCCTGTACTAAACTGGTCGTTCACAATAGTTGCGGCACAAGCTGTGACGTCACGGTACCTGCTCCACGTCCTGCAGCTCGAGCAGCGTGGAGTGCGGCTGCGTGCGCACGCGCAGCTTGACCGTCACGCCGCCCGTCAGCTGCAGCAGCTGCTCGCCGTCGGCGGCCGCCACCGGGGCACACCACTCCGGCTCGCCGTCCTCTGCGTAACAAAACAATAGCTTTATTCGTCACTAGCTGTGCTCGCGGCTTCGTCCGCGTGGAATAGTAATTTTTTTCCCGTTTTTTTTTTACATTTTCCATTATTTCTTCGCACCTAATAGCTGCAGCGTGATGTTATATAGCCTAAAGCCTTCCTCGATAAATGGTCTATTCAATACAAAAAGAAGTTTTCAATTCGGACCAGTAGTTCCTGAGCTTAGCGCGTTCAAACAAACAAACAAACTCTTCAGCTTTATAATATTAGTTAAGATTATCAGCCTATCGCAGTCTACTGCGGAACACAGGCCTAGTGGTGGAAGGGAGCGTGGTCTATTCGCTCCACTCTCACTTTCACAATAGACGAGGCTCTGGCAACCGACTGGTCCTAAATAGTACAGGCCGATGACGAGCACCAGCATCACCGAAGCGAGAAGCTTACGCCCTGCGATTGCCAACCCGTCTGCCAAGCATGGCGATTATGGGTATATCCTCCCATCGTCGTTGGATGGGTGAATGGGTGATGCATCGGCAGCCGGGGGTTAGGGTCGGCATCGCGCGTCTCATCCCTGGTGTTGCAAGCCTCTATAGGCTGCGTTAATGGGTATATTTCGGGAGATGTGAGTTCCATACACCATGTCACCCCGAAGCAAAAAGATGTTTGACCAAAATGGCGAATCACTGGAGAGGCACATGTCCTGCAGTGGAGTGTAATGCTGCTAATGCTGACTGGTACGTTACCTTTGACCCTCGCCAGGGTGAGCATCTGTATGCCGTCGGGCGCGGGCGGCGCCTGCGGCGGGTAGCGCGCGCAGTGCTGCGGGCTGGAGTAGTGCGTGAGCGCGCCCGCCGCCACCAGGCAGCGCCACTTCGCGCCCGGGCACTCCGCCACCGCCTGCCACCAACGAGGTTAACCTCATTATACTCCGCAGACGAAACGATAATAACCAACTGATCAATGTTACTGTGATGATCTTAAGTACGTTACTATAGGCTTGTTGCCGTAAAAAAAATAATTAGACCGTCTTTGAGATTGTTCAAAATTAAATACACGTATTTATTCATTTGTAAATTAGACCAATAATGACAAAGTATATTTTTGTCATTATTGGTCTAATTAACCCGTTAAAATTACGCGTGACGTCAAAGAGTGCGAGTCTTTTCTCACTGAGTGACGTCAAAGACTCTTAAATTTTGATGCCTTGTATCTTTGTTATTTTTTGTTGAAATGAAAATATACGTCCTTTTTTAAAATGTTGAACCTTCAAACATCCTTATCCTTATGCGACTAAGTTCTAAAACACCATAATATGTTTTTTTTTATTTATTTTTTTATAAGAAGAGCTTTCAGGATGACCTCACTCCACCTGATGGTAAGCGGTCGTGAGGTCCAAAAGTTAGGTCGACAGGCACAATAGAGCCCATTGGCCTGAAGGCCCACTGAGATGCCGTTTCACGCCCCGCCTAAAGAACCCAGGATTGTAAGAAGAAGGAAACACATGAGCTGGAAGGGCATTCCATGACTTAATGGCACGGGGCAGGAACGAGGAACTAAACCTCTTGGTGCGCGCCACCATCGTCTGGATGGTATGCGGATGACAACGCTGTCCAGCACGTGTTGTTCGGGAGTGGAAAGGAGAGGGCGGAACGAGTTGGAATAACTCTTCGGAGCATTCCCCATTGTAAAGACGATAGAGAACACTAAGACTGGCAATGTCTCTACGTAGCTGAAGAGGTTCCAGGTTTTTGGTCACCTCTTGATCCCCAACAATACGGATAGCACGTCGCTGCAAACTATCAAGAGCCTCCAACAGGTACTTAGCAGAACCGTCCCAGAGATGAGAGCAGTACTCCACACACGGACGAACCTGCGTCTTATATAAGACACAGAGCTGCGCCGGAGTAAAGAACCGTCTCACTCTGTTTAGGATTCCGAGTTTACGGGAAGCTGTTTTGATGACGCTCTCGATATAATCCCGCTGATTTAGGTTGCTACGAACATCGATGCCAAGGATGCTAAGACTATCCTGTATTGGTAAGGAGGTGCTCCGGAGAGTGGGATAGGATTGAAAAGGAGACACCTTGGCAGAAAATACGCACACCTGTGTTTTCTTGGCATTGAACTCGACGAGATTGCCGGCACCCCATTCGGCAATGCGGTCCAGGACCCCGTCGAGCTCAGCGACAAGAAGATCAAAATTAAGTATTAAGGATTTGAATCATATAAGGCAGGTAGGCGGTTATTTTTATTACCGACGAAGGAAAATACAGATTCACCCTCGACTTAAACATCTGTTGTCTCAAGGAACAAAGGGTTTCATAGTTTGGCCGTTGGGTGTTTGTTTACCACCTTTGTGGTATAAAAAAGAACATAATGATGGCATACCTCGGTGCGCGAGGTGCAGGGCTCGTGCGTGGCGCGCACCGGCTGCGCGAGCAGCAGCGGCGCGCGCGTGCGGTTGTGCACCAGGAATTGCGGGCACGGGTCGCTCGCCACCATCACCAGCCAGCGGCCCTCGTGCTTCAGCTGCGTCACCACCACTGGCACCTGGTGACGGAGAAACAACAATCAGCACCAACAATGAATACAGAACACAAATCAAATCAGATCATTTATTTGTTAAACATAGGTAGAGCATACATAAGATGGAACATTTTATAGGTATCACTATGTTTGGCCCTAGGTAGGCATACAAATATTAATTATTAACAGATCTTACTGATAGCATTATGACAATTTAAAATTAGAGATCAATTCACACTGTACAATAGTGTACAACGGGTGAGTTAGTAGGAGCAAAAGCGATGATCATAAGCCTTTGCTTTTGATATGAGTATAATGTTATGTTATTAGTTATTTAAGTTAATTTATCAATTTCATTGCATTGATTATTTGGAGACACGGTTATGCCCCTGTCAAGACGAGCCAAACGAAACGCAATGAAACACTATCTCCTTTTCTCGAAAAGTTTAGTTGTTTTAGCTACATTTTACATAAAAATGGTTTAGGTAATTATTTATTTATTTAAGTACAACCACATGATACATATTATACATTTACAAATATTATACGTATACAACATAAACGTCTGATATGTACCACAATTACGGCGTACATAACATTCACAAAAAATGAAAAACTCGAAACGAATACACAGTAACATAAAATTTAGGTAGGTCCTCAAGATCGTGAGACCCAACACCGGTGCGGGTGGGTTACCAAGCTAAGGAGAGTCTGATAGGTAGGACAACAAAAACAATTTGAACCTAGGAAGAGAAGCTCCAAATAGGTCCAATTCTGGTATCTTAGCATTGAATGCGTTAAATTCGATAAGAATTCGTGCCAAAGGAGATTGGAGGCCTAGATTGGTTCGAGCAAATGGAGGTAAGAAAAAAAAGAAACAAAGAATGTTTATTAGGTACCTTAAACGATTTAATACGGCTTAATGACTTTGAGGGATTTTCATTAAATAATAATAATTATAATTATCATCATCATCATCATCATCAGCCCACATCAGTCCACTGCTGGACATAGGCCTCTCCCAAAGTTCGCCACTGTGCTCGATTTTGGGCTTCTCGCATCCAGCACTTGCCAGCCGTCCTGCGCAAATCGTCACTCCACCTGGCCTGAGGGCGTCCTACACTACGTTTGCCGAGACGCGGTCTCCACTCCAGAACTCGTTTACCCCAACGGTTATCGGTTCTGCGGCTAATGTGGCCAGCCCACTGCCACTTCAGCTTACTGATCCGGTGAGCTATGTCGGTAACTTTGGTTCTCTGCCGGATCACCTCATTTCGGATCCGATATCGCAGAGAGACGCCGAGCATAGCTCTTTCCATAGCTCGCTGAGCGACCTTCAACTTGTGGACTAGCCGTACCGTGAGTGTCCACGTTTCGGCTCCGTATGTCATAACCGGTAGAACGCACTGATCGAAGACTTTCGTCTTTAGGCACTGTGGGATCGACGATGTGAAGACTCGACGAAGTTTCCCAAACGCTGCCCAGCCTAGCTGAATTCTCCTATTTATCTCGTCCTCAAAGTTGTTTCCACCCAACTGCAATGTCTACATAGGGTATACATATTTTTGAACAACTTCGAGGACGGCGCCGTGCACTGCAATCGGTTCCGGTAGAACATGTTCATTGAACATGACCTTGGTTTTATCCAAGTTCATCCGTAGGCCGATGCGCACAGAGGAGTCAGCCAGTCATTATAATGTAAATGCAAAAAAATAAAGTTTTTCTTACCGGGCGGCCCTCGGCGTCGCTCAGCGCGAGCGCGCGGCGCAGCGGCGGCTCGCCCAGGCGCACGGGCACGGGCGCGCACGCCGGGTACCCGCCCGCCGGCAGCGCCACGCACAGGAACGCGCCCAGCTCCGCGGGGCAGCCGCCGCGCCAGCGCCCCGCCAGCCAGAACCGGCACAGCGGCATGCCGTGGATACTGCAACAATACACGAACATTAAGGGGCAGCGCAGACGACAGACTATCCGTGACGCACTTTTTAGTCTGTAATGCAATTATATGCAGTAACGCACACGACGCGCACAAATCTGTCGCGGATATTTCACAGACTCAACGCACATCATCAAAATCAAAAATACCTTTATTCACATAGAATTAAAATAATCACTTATGAATCGTCAAGTAAAAAAATAATGTACAAATGTAAAAAGTAATGTAAAAATGTGAATAACAGCAATTTAAAAGAAGCTACCACCGTGTTCGGAAAGTAGATTTCTACCGAGAAGAAACGGCAAGAAACTCGGTAGTTACTCTTTTTAAATCGCGAATTGGTACATGTTTTAATATCATCGATCAACATCTTTGATCATTCTGTCGGCAGAGCTGTAGGGACCTAGATGCTCTTTTTAAATGTCTCAGACGCAGACTCTATCGCACAAAAAGTCTGTCGAATACGAATGCGGCGCAGCCCCTTATACAAATCCTACTAATATTATTGTACGTTACAGTACAATATCCCAAAACTATAAGAGTTGAAATTAAATGAAACTCCAACCTCGGAACAGATACATTTATTAATTGAATACAGAGACCTTTAGGGGCTGCGCAGACGACACACTTTTTGTACAACAACAACAACAAAAAAAGGTAGTAGTAAGTAGCTTAACAATAATAATTATAAATGAGAAAGTTTGTTTGAATGGATGTATGGATATGGGGATGAATGTTAGTTCCTCTTTCACGAAAAAACGATCAAATCGATACGTCAGCAACCTATTGCAGTCCACTCTCTCCAGTTGTTCGACATTTAGAACAAACATCTGGAGGATATACCCATAACCGCCACGCTAGGCAGGCGGGTTGGCGATCGCAGGACGTAACTTCTCGCTCCGGTGACGCTGCTGCCCGTCATCGGTTTGTGGTATTTCGGGACGCCTCGAGTTGTGATGGTTATACCGCTACCAGTCGGTAATAGGCCGATCCCTTACATCAAACCAATTATGCTAAAACTTTACAGAATAGTAATACTTCATTGACGAAAGCGACATAACAGAAATACAAAGATTCATTAAGTAAACTTACCTGCCCTCTTTAGTGGGTTCCACCACTTTGAAGGTTTTGGGCCGCAGGTCCATCGCTGCTCCGGCGTCGATCGGTACAGCTATCGCAGACACCTAAGCGGAACAAGGCATATTGTTAATTCAGTAACAGTAATGTGGATGGCCACGGTAACGGGAACGGAAAAGCGACCGGGAGAGGGAACAGGAAACCAATCCCTATTCGGTTCCTGATCCCTTATCCAGTCAGTCAGCCAGTCCCTACTGGCAATCAGGACTCTCATAAAGATTCGATTTGGGAAAGGGATTGGGCATAGATTAAACATATGCCTAAATACGTTACGAATTATAACACTCAAGAGAGGTAGGGCATAGCGAATCTTCGCTCGAATTGAGCCGCCCGTCCAGGTAAGGACCTCCACCCTATAGAATACCGCAGCCAAATAACCTCCGGGTCGTGTTTCTGCCGGTGAGTACGGTTTCCGGAGCTCGTGGGGGGTTAGGGTTGGGCCGGCATGGCGGTGGCAACTGACAGGTAACTGACCAGTTACTTGCCTGTTGTCACAGGGAATTGGGCTTCTCTTTCGCTTTCCATCAGGCGTAGGGAAGCCATTATGTCGAGCTACTATAAAAAGAAAAAAAAGTCACCAGTATATCCGCATGGAGCCGGTTGATGAGCACGAAGGTGGTGCTGACGCCGAGCACATTGATGTCTTGTTTGATTTCGTAGTACATAGTGAGCAGTGCCACCTGCAAATAATACCAAACTGTTTCATTCCCACTCAGTCAACATTGATGAAGTTCTTGTTCCGACAAATAGGAGAAAAACAACTTGGAGATTTAGATTATTCTGTCCCATAATAATTCTCATTGGTTAAAGGCCTATAAATAAATAAATAACCCAAGACGTGCCACCCTGGGCCACACAGCGCCACCTAGCCCCAAACTAAGCCGAAGCTTGTACTATGGGTACTAGACAACTGATAAACTTACTTAGATATTTTTTTTTGTAAATAAATACATATTATACATAGTACACCACCCAGACCAATACAAAAAGACATGTTCATGAATACAACATTTTTGTACTGTGCGGCGAATCGAACCCTTGTGTCCAAAGGCAGAGGTCACTACCGAATGAGTGATCGAGCCAGTCAGTCCTATGTCCAGCTTGATGAGTTTCTTGCGGCACTTCTTCTCATCAGGCCTCATCCTTATCACGTCGAAGGGCTAGTAGGGAAAAAAAAAGTTTGACATGCAAAAGAATTTACTTGTAAATCTATTTGCAGAAATAAATTATTTTATTTTATTTTTTTATTTTTTATTTTAGCTGTGGACTGCGATAGGCTACTAATGTTGGTTGTGTTGTGTACCTTCTGGTTGCAGTGCACGACGAAGGGCGAGGCGCGGTCGAGCGTGACGCGGCCGGGCGGCGGCGCCGCGTAGCGCCCGGCCGGCTCGTCGCTCACCTCCAGCTGCCCGCTCACGAACGTCTCCCGCCCCACCTCCACCGATATGAAGAACGGTTTCTGTCGAGGAACAGTATGTTACTTAATGGTGATGGACCAAGAGGCAAAGTAAAAGTTGGGTACTATGGAAAATCAAGGAATAAATAAACGAAAAGCATCAGGGACATTCTTCACATCGTCGATCCCACAGTGCCTAAAGACGAAAGTCTTCGATCAGTGCGTTCTACCGGTTATGACATACGGAGCCGAAACGTGGGCACTCCCGGTACGGCTAGTCCACAAGTTGAAGGTCGCTCAGCGAGCTATGGAAAGGGCTATGCTCGGCGTCTCTCTGCGAGATCGGATCCGAAAGTTACCGACATAGGCATTGATGAAATTTTGAAATATCTTTTCTATTATACGAATTAGATTTACTTTATTGCACACCATACAATTGACTTAAAACTAAGTATATTAGATTATAGTTGTATAATTAGGCGGCATTACTGCTTTAAGCGATCTATCCTAGACAACCTTAGGTTAGAGGATAAATGAAATAGAAAGGTTGAGGTGAGCTATAGATTCAATAGAATTGAGTTATCAGATCTCTCTGCCTAATCGATAACTTTAAAGCTTTTTAAGTTAGTAGTAAGTTAGTTATTCATGTGTATAAGTGTTATCCTGAAAATATGCTCCAAATAAAAATTATTTTTATTTAGTTTTGTTTATTGAATTCGCATCCTAAAATTCCATAGAAAAATCTGTTTTTGTGAAAACGGATATATTTGCTTTAAACTATATATATCTCGTCCATTTTTGATTTTGTTTTCACTGTACGTTCCCTGTTGTCATTGTGGGAGGTATACGTCCAGCGGTGGACCATATCCAGGCTGGGAGTGTACCTTGAGCAGCTGCGCGGGCGGCGCGATGGCCGCGCCCGCCTCCAGCTTGCACAGCGGCGCGGCGTCGTGCGCGCGCAGCGTGAGCGCCAGCGGCGCGGCGTTGCACAGCAGCACCAGCGGGCACAGCTGCAGCTCCAGGCAGCAGCCGCCGCCGGCGCGCACCGCCTGGTACCGGACCTGCCACAAAACGTTCGTACAGGTCACTTAACCAAAGCTGGCACGTTCATAGTACTCACTATACAAGGTGACTTTTTAATCAATATCCAAATTTTTTCTGGGCATTAGGTATCGTTAATAGAGCCCATTTCTGCAAAAAAAATTTTTTACAACAAATTCATTGTCCCGAATCAATTATAAATTTCACATGGTTACCATTTCGTAGTACTCGCGGTAATACCGTCTTACCTTTAATTCGTACCTTAATTCGTAATACCATTGATATTTATCGATTTGGGTACTAAATATTTATATCAGAAATGGTAACCATGCGAAATTTATAATGGATTCGGGACAACAACTTTGTTGTGTAATATTAACTATATTTATTTTCAGAAATAGGCTCTAATAATGCTCAGAAAAATACCTGATGCTCAGAAAAATTTTAGATAGTGATTAAAAAGTCACCTTGTATAGTATGTACAAAAATAAATGATTTTGATCCAAAATGCGACGATTCTGATCCAGAATGCGCATTCGTCCGTGGGCTTCACTCAGCAGGATTCACTGGAAACCAGCGCACTGGCTCCTGCGCGGGCCACGGCTTATATACTGAGTGAGGGCCTTTTATGTAGGACGTGACAGCAGCGCCGTGTTAAAAGTAATGAACCAAATTCCTAATCTATATCTATAGTCTTTATTTGTAATCTGTTGTGTTAATGTTTTTTTATGTGTTGATCTTGTAAGAAGACAATAAATAAATCTGAAGTGCATAATTCTTTTTCATATTAATTCATATATTTTTTTTTTACTTAAAAATACCTAATTCAGGTCACGCATGTAACGTTCGTAGCTGCTTAGTCAGTAGTTTTATTATAAGAAGTTGATCTATTGACACTCAATATAGAGCCACCGTACTCTCAAGATGTCTCTCATTTACCCTAATACCAGACCAATCTAGTAGTCAATAACAAGATACTTCAAATATTTTTTTTTTAAAGTGGCTCGACATAGTGACTTCCCTACGCCTGATGGAAAGCGAAAGAGAAGCCCAAGTCGCTGTGACAACGGGCAAGTAACTAGACAGTTACCTGTAAGTTGCCACCGCCATGCCGGCCCAACCCTAACCCCCCACGAGCTCCGGAAACCCTACTCACCGGCAGAAACACGACCCAGAGGTCATTTGACTGCGGTATTCTATAGGGTGGAGGTCCTTCCCCAGACGGGCGGCTCAATTCGAGCGAAGATTCGCTATGCCCTACCTCTCTTATTCTTTTTTTATTCTAATTCAGACAAAATGGGCGACTTACGGTGATGTCACACCTGGGCTGCAGCAGCGCCGGCTGCCACTTGCCGGGCCAGTGCTTGGCCACCATCGAGTACGGCCACGGGGACGCCGCGTCGCGCCCGGACCGGTCCAGCCTGCGATCAAATACACAGCTTCATAACGGAAACGATGTCAAATTCGATTGAAGACCTCTTTTATGAAATGAAATGAAATAATTTTTATTTGGAGCATAAAACTTATGACTAGGTAACTTAACATAAAAAACAATTTTATGCATCCAAAATGGCTGTCACTCAGCATAAGTCGCGGCGAGGGCGCGCCCCGACGCTGGTTTTCGGTGACACCAGAAATGAGAGTGCTACATTGTCATGCTTGGACGATTGTACGTACATTGGACCACATAGTGTCTCTACATTTTATATAGATTTTTTAGGCTTAACGGTCTACGTAATTATTTACATGAGTTTAGCAGTTGTTAATTAATAATGAATGAAGTGACGTAAAGGTTCTGTAATACAAGTGCCGGAGTCATAGTGCAGCTAATATAGAGGGTACGCCGGAAAAAGAACCTCTATACATAGAGTTTTGTTAGAGCCAATCAGCGTTCCAATTTGTAATCGTCCGTAATAAACTTGGATTTTTGCAAAGATCCTAAACACGGCTCGGATAATTAATGATATTTCATTCTTAGATTCCAATCATCGGGTCTTTGGTATATTGTCTTAGGATTTTTGAGAACATCTGTTTTTTTTTTGTAAATTATCTTACAGATCAGTTAACTAAAATTGGTGCGTTCACAGTACTCACACTTATGCATTTTTCACTAACCAGAAGCAAAAGTAAAACTATAACAGTCCCCTTCACACTCATAAGCTAGATCGCGCGCGTGAGAAATAGGCAGACTTTTAATGATGCGTATGCAGTACGACGCTTGCTTATTCTCAGACACTGTTGATCGTGTCAGCTTTAGTTAACTGACCTGTACGACATATACAAGTTTACCACCAATATGTATTCAGCAATCCTCAGACACTATCAATGACTGCATTTCTTGACTTACCAGCTGAGAACATCTTCTATGACCTCCTCAACAGTGGCGACCGGCGTGCGCTTGTCGAACACCGACGTGTCCGTCACGCCGTAATGCAGCGGGATCGCTTCCCGCGTCACCGGACACTCTATGTTCCTGTCAACGTAATTACAAAAGTAAATGTATCCGAGCGTCCACTCGAGCGTTTGAGTTTGACAGCTATTGTGACGTCTTACGTCCCACTCTCGCAAATAATGTACTCAAACCTAGGCAAACAACAAAAATCTTTAACAGCATCGATAATTTGACGACAATATTAAACGTTTTCGTGGCATCTTGAATAGCCACAGTATTTAGAATTTAGTCATAATGACTACAATTATTATGACTAAATTTTTTAGTGTCTGATCAATAGTCATCTTAAGTAATGAGGCTATTCATTACAAACATACAAAAATAGGTCCAAATCTTTCCTCTTTATAATATTAGATTTATTTTTTTTTATAAGAAGAGCTTTCAGGATGACCTCACTCCACCTGATGGTAAGCGGTCGTGAGGTCCAAAAGTTAGGTCGACAGGCATAATAGAGCCCATTGCGCCTGTCGCCCTCACCCCGAAGGCCCACTGAGATGCCGTTTCACGCCCCGCCTAAAGAACCCAGGATTGTAAGAAGAAGGAAACACATGAGCTGGAAGGGCATTCCATGACTTAATGGCACGGGGCAGGAACGAGGAACTAAACCTCTTGGTACGCGCCACCATCGTCTGGATGGTATGCGGATGACAACGCTGTCCAGCACGTGTTGTTCGGGAGTGGAAAGGAGAGGGCGGAACGAGTTGGAATAACTCTTCGGAGCATTCCCCATTGTAAAGACGATAGAGAACACTAAGACTGGCAAATTTGTCTGTACGTAGCTGAAGAGGTTCCAGGTTTTTGGTCACCTCTTGATCCCCAACAATACGGATAGCACGTCGCTGCAACCTATCAAGAGCCTCCAACAGGTACTTAGCAGAACCGTCCCAGAGATGAGAGCAGTACTCCACACACGGACGAACCTGCGTCTTATATAAGACACAGAGCTGCGCCGGAGTAAAGAACCGTCTCACTCTGTTTAGGATTCCGAGTTTACGGGAAGCTGTTTTGATGACGCTCTCGATATAATCCCGCTGATTTAGGTTGCTACGAACATCGATGCCAAGGATGCTAAGACTATCCTGTATTGGTAAGGAGGTGCTGCGGAGAGTGGGATAGGATTGAAAAGGAGACACCTTGGCAGAAAATACGCACACCTGTGTTTTCTTGGCATTGAACTCGACGAGATTGCCGGCACCCCATTCGGCAATGCGGTCCAGGACCCCGTCGAGCTCAGCGACAAGAAGATTCCTCTTCATCTCGGTTTCGGTCTGCTTTGCCGCAGGTCTTCCGAAATAACGTGCGTGGACAGTGCTGTCGTCCGCATAGCAATGAATGCTACCCAATGATAGCATGTCATTGATATGCAGCAGAAACAAAGTCGGCGACAGTACGGATACCTTGCGGCACTCCGGAATTTATTGGGAGGAAGCAGGAAGCGCATCCATCACAAAGGACACGAATCCTACGACCCTCCAAAAAACCGGCTACCCAATCGCATAGGCGAGGTGGCAGACCGTATGCCGGAAGCTTGGAGAGAAGCGAACGGTGCCAAACACGGTCAAAAGCCTTGGCAATATCCAGGCTAACTGCCATAGATTCACCATGCTTTTCCATAGCCTCCCCCCAGAGTGGCGGTATAACCATCACAATTGAAGGCGTAGCTAAATACTAAAGACCGGTGACGGGCAGCAGCGTCACCGGAGCAAGAGGCGATCGCCAACCCACCTGCCCAGCGTGGTGATTATGGGTATATCCTCCAGATGTTTGGTCTAAGTGGCGAACAACTGGAGAGGCCTATGTCCAGCAGTGGACTGTATTTAGGCTGATGATGATGATGACCTGTACTGCAGGGAGAGGCTGTGCCGCGCCGAGGTGGTGCCGGGCGCGACCAGGTGCGTGCTGGCGCCGCGGCCGGGCGCGCTCTGCACCAGCGGCGCCGCGTTGGGGTCGTCCGCGTCGTCCAGGAACGTCGCCGCCGTCTCCGTCACTATCAGCACCTGGGTGTATGCATGTCTAATTAAAGGCACAATAGGGAATATGCATGACTTTTTTTTATGGATTTATTGAGATCTTTTATCTTCCAGATACATAAATATCTAAGAATTTTGAAACTATCTATGGAACTCTTTGCCGGAGTCCGTGTTCCCTGAGAGATAGTCCTCAGATCTTCAAGGCGAGAGTGAATCGGTTTTTGTTGGGTGAGCGCGCTCCACCTTAGGCTCTAACATCGCTTAAGATCAGGCCAGTTAGGGTCAAGCGCTACCCCACTCGAATATAAAAAAAAATATTTTTTCTATTAAGCGAGTTATAAAGCGTTAAAGTTATTGCTTAGACAGAGAGATCCGACGTGGCGGGTGACGTCACGTACCGTGCACGCCATACAAACTCCATAGAAAAATCTGTTTCGCGTGAGAGAGGCTTACTTTGAACGACTGTATCTGTACCCTATTGTCATCTCGTATGTACAGAGTCTGTAGGCTGTTGATGAAGATGATTACAAGGTCTCAGGCCCAGTTCGATAGGCCTTTAGGTCTCGTGCTGCGGCGTGACTAGTGCACAAGATACTCACATCGGTGTCGAGCGGCAGATGCGAGTGCAGCACGTACAGCGGCCAGATGGTGGCCAGCACGCGGCCGTCGCTGCGCGCGCGCACCACGCGGCACCACACCGACATGTACGGCACGTCGCCGTCGCTGGGGACTGACCACAAACACCAAATGTATCCAAAATAACTTAAAAGATTATTTTGGCCCAACTATAGGGTCAAACCACTACATGTACGAGTATTGGACGGAGTAAAATAACAATTATACGATCAGTGGCGTCACTACAGGGTGGCAAATCGGCAAATTCCACAGATGTAAGGGTCCCCCCGTCAAAAGAGGATCTCGACACCAAACATTAATTTATTACACATTTACAAATCTGATGGACCACTGGATAATATAAGAAAACGACTAGAATACTGGATGAGACAATCACGGGGCAGCTACAAGAGCAGTGTTTGTGGAAGGGGGAACGGGGTTCACCGTTCTAAAAGGTATTTAAGTTAGCCAAGACATCACTGGAAGTCTTTTTCTTTTTTGCTAAACAAGAATGAAGAAAAATACTTCCAATGACTTCATTGTTTCACGGTTGGGCAGACGCCTCCCCCAGTTTTCTCCACTCATCCCGATTCCCAGCTAGTTCTTGCCACCGGTGAAAAGTGGTCCAGGTTATCACGCCATCTCGTCTTCACCTTGCCCGCTTAAACGGCGCACACGTATTGGGTGACAATCCATCTACTTGCTTCCATCCATATACATACGTGTTCCGCCCATGCCCATGTCTATTTTACGAAAATAATTTTGATGCATGAAATATGCAACAAAAACTGAATATACATCATAAATATTTTCATAAACTATTGGAATAATGTACTAACATAAATAAAATAGACTATTGGAATCCTTTTAAAATTTTGTTAGCAAGTTTCTTAAGTAAAATGTAGCTGAGTTACATGAATCCTTCAAAAGATTGAATGAAGAATTGTCTTCCCACAGCGTTGTTATGCCCGTTCGTGCCTCCATAATTGCAAACATAGCAACTATGAGTAGGAAATACGGGTCTTATGGATATTAATAGTACAATTTGTTGCTTGCAGTAACTCACCTTTTACCAACCAAGGCACATTTTCCTTCGGGCACTCTTTCAGCGGTATATCCCCCGACCAACCAGTATTGTGGGCCGCGAATTTAATTCTGCAATAAACGTATTTAATCAGACCACTTTAAAGCTTCTTATAAACAATAGGGAATATGCATGATTTCTTTATGGCTATGTTAAAAACTTTTTTCGTCCAGATACGCAAGGAGCCACGAATGTATTTTACAGCTTTGAAGTAATTGATTATACAGAGGGATCCCATGTCTAATACGTCAGGTTACAAATTCACGCTATAAAACTTATAGATAAATCTGTTTTTGTAAAGAGGACGATAATATTTTCTTTATTTTATTGCATTGTTCATAATAATATTTTTTCTCTTTTTCACGAAAAGATTTTCTATGCAGTCCAGTAGGGAATATCCCTTAAGACTTAAAACAGTAAAGTTTCTCCAGTCAAATGTAGCTGTTATTAATATTGCTTCAAAAGATTGAATGAAGCAACAGGCTGTAACAGCGTTGATATGCCCGTTTCTGCCTCAATAGTTGCAAACATAGCAACCATGACCCGCATGAATTAAACGTTAACGGGTATTTTGGTTATCTAATTAATGTTTGGACAATAGTAATCATGCAAAATACTACCACACTCTAAATTAACATCTTTGAATTGATCATAATATTGAGTAGATAATTGGCGAAGTTGAAGGTTAGGCAGAGTTCAATAATAAATACATATAATATAAATAAAAATATATATATATACATGTCATATTGTAATAGAAATTATAAATGTAATAAATATCAGACATATTACATACTAGCTTTCCGCCCGCGACTTCGTCCGCGTAAAGTTTTTTTTTTCCAAAATAAAATTGTGCCTATGTTACTCGTGGATAATGTAGCTTTCGAATGGTGAAAGAATTTTTAAAAACGGTCCAGTAGTTTTTGAGCCTATTCATTACAACCAAACAAAGTTTTCCTCTTTATAATATTAGTGTAGACTACTGTAACAAACATCATAAATGTAATAAATATCTGACAACATCACGTACTCGTAACACACATTACGATGTAATCATTATGAGAATGCCTTATAACTCCTCCAGGTTTGTCCAAAGTGGCAAACAACTGGAGAGGCCTATATCCAGCAGTGGACTGCATCAGGTTGATGATGATTATGAGACATTGCCACATACTGTAGTAACGACGTATAGTGATTAACAGTCTTACTTGAGGGTCATCTCGCACTCGGCGCCGCACATGACGCTGCGGCCGACGGTCTCCGACTCGAGCTCGCCCGAGCACACGGTGCGCCACTGCGCCTCCGGGCAGCGCGCGCGCACCTGCACACAACACACGCGCTTATTATGCCTCCAATCGTATGTACATTAGCTCGTTCATTGCTTGATGGACAGACAATATGCATCGAAAATATTTAAGTAAATTTATAATATACAACATCAAAATTGGCTGAAAAATGGAAGACATCATCATCCTCTTAGCGTTGTCCCGGTTTGTGCCTCTAGGCCCAGGGTCCGCTTTGACCATGATCCTAGATTTAGCGAGTCTGGTTATTACATTGAAGCGACTGCCATCTGACCTTCGTAACCCTCAGAAAGGGGAACCAGACAAATTTGGATCATGGTGGAAAAATGGAAGACATATAGACATTAAATCACGAGTATATCCATCCCTCTCACTCTCAGTTGTATGGCGTCACATTGGATCTCTTTGTCTAACCTAAAAAGTTTAAAACTCTAAGGAAGTATAATTTACAAAAATATTTTAGATGCATATACATTCCCTATCGAATTTCTGTTACAACAGTAAAGTTTCTTTATTGATATGTAGCTGTGGTTTATAATACTTCAAAAGATTGAATGAAGCATCTAATCTCAACAGCGTTGATATGCCCGTTTGTTCCTCCATAATTGTAAGCATACCAAAGACGGAAAAATAGATAACGGGACTTTTGCTAATCTTAAGTATGGATAACAGTAAATCTGTCAGCCTGCCAACCTTTTTTTTCTAAATTTACGATGAAAGCCAATGCCGCCTTGTTATCATCGCCGGACTATTGCGGGAGCGGAAAGCTCCTACTAGCGGAGATACCTAGCGTCAGGACCCAATAGGCTATTATGGCTAAAAATTAGTCCGTCTTTTAGCTTATTCAAAAATAAAAGACACGTATTTTTCCTTTTTTCATTCGAATGAACAATAGCAACGATACAATGCATCAAAAGTTAGGAGTGGGAGTCTTTGACGTCACTCGCTCCCGTAAAAATGCGTCACCGAGTGACGTCACGCGTAATTTCAACGGGCTATAACTTTGTAATTTTTACAAAGAAAAAAATACGTGTCTTTTGTTTTTGAATGAGCTAAAAGACGGACTAATTACAATTTTTAGCCATAACAGCCTATTGGGCGTCACAATGCACATTTGCTTAAGCCGTTTCGTTAGTGAAAAAATGTAACAAGATGTATTATTTTGGTGACTATTACGCGTCGTGACGTCACTTGCCTTGTACAGCACGTTGTAGCGCAGCATGTTGGCGAGCGCCAGCCGGCCGCTGATGTGCATGCTGCGGCGCGCGCCGGCCTCCTCCACGCGCAGGTGCGCGTACACGCCGCCCCCGGGACTCGCCTTGCTGCCCAGCGCCTCGGCGTCCTCCAGCCGCACGCGGTACGTGCCGGCCACGAACCCAGTGCCTGTTGGATACGGTTCAACTTACAAGACGAAGGGATGTAAGGGAGCGGCCTATCATCTTTTCGCTCCAAGCCAATCTCACCTGCCCGTGGAGCATCCTGCTGAATAACAAACGAGGCGCCGGCAACCGACTGATAGCGGTATAACCATCACAATAGGGAATATGCATGACTTTTTTTTATGGATTTATTGAGATCTTTTGTCTTCCAGATACATAAATATCGAAGAATTTTTAAACTATCTTTTCTATTAAGCGAGTTATAAAGCGTTAAAGTTATTGATTAGACAGAGAGATCCGATGCGGTAGTTGACGTCACGTACCGTAAGCGCCGTACTAACTCCATAGAAAAATCTGTTTCGCGAGAGAGAGACGGATATATTCACTTTCAATGACTGTATCTCGCCCATTTTTCAACCAATTTTGATTTTGTTTTCACTGTTCGTAGTAGATTTTGATCTATTTTACGATAAATTAGTAAATACCTGAAACTATTTTTCATGCATATTCCCTATTGAAGGCGTAGCTAAATTCCACAGGCCGATGACGGGCTGCAGCGTCATCGGAGCGAGAAGCTACGTCCTGCGATCGCCAACCCGCCTGCCCAGCGTGGCGATTATGGGCATATCCTCCAGATGTTTGCCCTGAGTGGCGAGCAACTAGAGAGGCCTATGTCCAGCAGTGGACTGCAATACTTTATAGAACTTGACTTCAAAAAAAAGGAGAAGTTCTCAATTCGACTGGAAACTGAGGTCCCACCCGTGGCCAGAGCGACTTGGGCTCCGTTTTCAGCCACTATGCCAACCCAATATAAAAAAAATCGACTGATTTTTTTTGAAGATATAAATGTTACCATAACTCTCCGCGAATTGAGAACCGATTTCAAACATTTTTTTTTGTTCGAAAATCACGCGAAGGACACGCACGTTGCCGCGGTCATAGTCCTGTGGGATGTAAGGGAGCGACCTGTCATCTTTTCGCTCCAAGCTAACCTCACAAGCCTGTGATGTATCCTGCCGAATAACAATAAAAAGCGTAGCTAAATATAGCGACGCCTTCAATTTTGATGGGTATACCGCCACCTGTCGGTTGCCAGCGCCTCGTTTGTTATTCGGCAGGAAGCACCGCGGGCAGGTGACGTTGGCTTGAAGACAAGAGATGACAGGTACACTCTCTTACGTTCCCCAGAACACCCCAACCCAAAACCACCTTTTAGATGTCCATGCACATTTATGGAAGTCTATTTTACGAGAACATTTTAGTTTCATATTCATTCCATATTGGATTTCTGTTACAATAGTAAAGTTTCTTAAGTGAAATGTAGCTGCGTTGTATTAAACACTTCATAAGATTTAGTGAAGTATTTTGATTCCACAGCGTTGATATGCCCGTTAGTGCATCCATTTATTGCAAACATAGCAACGATGGTTAGGAAACGGAACATTTAATAATCTTATTAATGTATGGATGTCGGTAAATCAGTAAATATAGTAAAAAGTCTTTTTATGAAAAATCCGAACAATATAAATATTGTACCAATGCTAAATATTATTGGCATTTTGAAACGTTTTTTTAATGCCAGAGAGGACAAATAACCCTGTAGGTAACCTGATGTTAAGTAACCACTTCAGCATATGGACATTATAACACTAAAGAAGTCACAGGTGTGTTATCGGCCCTTGAGAAATTTAAAGGTCCCTAAGAGCACCCGTACATAATCAAAATCATTCATCCGCTGACGTACACACGACCGCCCGAGCAGTCGCGACCGCTCCTATAGATCTCCGCGGTCGCGCCTTTAAGCAGTCCGTGTCAACTTGTTGAAGCAGTCCGCTCTAAGTCGTATCTATTCGCAAGAGATGCAGCTGGAAGTTGATTCTAAAGAACCATTGCACTACACTTAAACTACACTACATTTTAACTAAAAGCTGCACTTTTGTGTACTATAACTAACGCGATACTCACTGGTAGACCAATGCCAATCAGTCGCAGGTCCAGCTAGAGCGATGCGTAGTTTCTTCGGTGCAGTAGGGCTGCGCCACCTGTACCATAATAATGCAAATTAATATTAGTACTTTAGAAATAATACTATGTACATTTTTCCGATACCTAATCCAATCCTAGTCTAGTGATGGTGGCATGCCGTGCCGTCAAAAAATATAAAATGGAGCTGTGTATGCGCATACACCTAAGTGTCAGTTACGTCTCTTGCGTGTTTGGCTGTGATGAAAGACTTGACTCGTCTTTCATCATCAGCATATCTTCGTATATCACATAGTCCACTGCTGGACATAGGCCTCGCCAATTTGATTGGCTTGTTTTGGTCGAAATTTGGTCAGAACAATTTTAGTCGACATTTGTGTGAATTCGCCCGTCGCTTCGGACATCTCTGTCTAATAGGGGTTTTTCCTAGGATCAAGATACTTACATTATATTATTATTTAGTCCGTATTTTAGATATTAAAAACAATATTGGACACGTATTTTTTATAACAAAGATACAAGGCATCAAAATTTAGTAGTGGGAGTCATGACGTCAGCCCTTGCGAGAAAATGGCTTGACGTCACAGGTAACTTTAGCGAGCCATATCTTCTGGTGTAATTTAGTGTGTCTCTTATTTTTAAATAATCTAAAAGACAGACTAATACGTTTTTTACGGCAACAAGCCTATTACAACTGTAAAGTTATTATAAAAATTTTTAGATACACATTCATTTCCTATTGGATTTCTGTTACAACAGTAAAGTTTATTAAGCGAATGTAGCCGAGTTTTGCAATACTTCAAAAGATTGAATGAAGCATCTGACTGCAACAGCGTTGATATGCCCGTCCGTGCCTCCATAATTGCAAACATAGCAACAATGAAATATTAAACGGGCCTTTAACTTACGTTTTGGTCGTAATTTGGTCAGGACAATATTGGTCAATGTCTGTGTGACTGATTTTTCATTAGGTTCATACCATCAATTCGAATCAGAAAAGTAAGTATTATTAATAATTAGACAAATTTGGTATATGAGTGACATTTTGAAACAAAAAAGTCATAAATCGACGTTTTTCTTCTTTGCGTTTCGATGGTAAAACGAAATCAAACCCGCTGTGCCCGGTTGCATGGTAGTCGACCTTAACAATGATATTTTTCGTAGAACCGTTCGAGGCACAGCGACATGCGCCCGTCCAGCTACAGCTGTGTGTGTGGTCACCTGTACGCGAGCCTGGCGCCCGGGCCGAGCGGCACGATCTCGTCGGTGCCCTCCTGACCCACGCGCAGCGCCGCCGCGCAGCTGTTGTGCAGCCACAGCGACACGCGCCCGTCCAGCTACAGCTGTGTGTGTGGTCACCAGTACGCGAGCCTGGCGCCCGGGCCGAGCGGCACGATCTCGTCGGTGCCCTCCTGACCCACGCGCAGCGCCGCCGCGCAGCTGTTGTGCAGCCACAGCGACACGCGCCCGTCCAGCTACAGCTGTGTGTGTGGTCACCAGTACGCGAGCCTGGCGCCCGGGCCGAGCGGCACGATCTCGTCGGTGCCCTCCTGGCCCACGCGCAGCGCCGCCGCGCAGCTGTTGTGCAGCCACAGCGACACGCGCCCGTCCAGCTACAGCTGTGTGTGTGGTCACCTGTACGCGAGCCTGGCGCCCGGGCCGAGCGGCACGATCTCGTCGGTGCCCTCCTGACCCACGCGCAGCGCCGCCGCGCAGCTGTTGTGCAGCCACAGCGACACGCGCCCGTCCAGCTACAGCTGTGTGTGTGGTCACCTGTACGCGAGCCTGGCGCCCGGGCCGAGCGGCACGATCTCGTCGGTGCCCTCCTGACCCACGCGCAGCGCCGCCGCGCAGCTGTTGTGCAGCCACAGCGACACGCGCCCGTCCAGCTACAGCTGTGTGTGTGGTCACCTGTACGCGAGCCTGGCGCCCGGGCCGAGCGGCACGATCTCGTCGGTGCCCTCCTGGCCCACGCGCAGCGCCGCCGCGCAGCTGTTGTGCAGCCACAGCGACACGCGCCCGTCCAGCGCCGCCGCCGTCACGGCCGCTAGCTCCCGCTTGCGAAGCGGCTTTTGCGGCGACTCCATCGAGCTTTGCGATGCCGACTCGTCCATGTACTGCAAATAACACACATTTAGCATTTTTTTACATACTTAGTAGCTCGACTAATGGCTTCCCTACGCCTGATGGAAAGCGAATGAGAAGCCCAAGTTGCTGTGACAACGGGCAGGTAACTGGTCAGTTGCCACCCAGCTCCGGAAACCCTACTCACCAGAACACGAGAGACTGTGCCCTTTTGATTGTATGTGTTAGTATGTGTACATTTATATGGGCAACACTGGCAGCACTGGCAACACTGTTCAATTCAACAAGATGTCTTCCTTATAGAAATGTGTCTGTCTGTCTATAGTACGGTTGGCTAGATGGCTAAAATAAATAAGTTGATTAATCAAGTGTGTTTTCTGCTGCTCCAAAAGCTTGTCCTGTTTAGTAATTTATTCTAACATGGCAGCAGCCGTAGTTTTTTGAAAATATAAAAGTGAAAGTAACTGGGAACAAGTGAACACCACGTGGAATATGGCGGCGAAAAACAATGATGTTAATATTCCAATCTTTGACGGCTCGGACTATAGCAATTGGAAAATACGAATCTTAAAATTCCTACAATTTAAAAAGTGCAAGGACGTAACTACAAGGCCAAAATCAAATGCCGACAATGCAGATTGGTACGATCGCGATATCCAAGCCACTAATTACATTTACAGTGCTATAACAAATAGGCAACTAGAATATATAAGCGAGTTAGAAACTGCTTACGAAATCATGCAAAAGTTCGATGAAATGTATCTTAAAAAGTCGACGGCGTTGCAAATTGTGTGCCGGCATAACCTCGAAAATGTCAAATTGAAAAACTACTCGGAAGTGTCTTTATTTTTCGATGAGTTCGAAAAGTCTGTAAACGAATTGAAACAAGCCGGGGCGGCTATATCAGAACAGGAAAAACTTAATTACATGTTGAAATCTTTGCCGCAGAATTACAGTCATATCGGGGATTTGATTGACGTACTCCCAGAAAAGGACAGAACTGTGGACTATTTAAAAAGCAAAATAAAATTAAAAAGGGCTGAAGAAGAATCGAATGAGGCATCACATGACAGCTCTAATGCCTTTCGAGCGGAAACCAAGTCATTATCACACAAAAGCTGTTATAATTGTGGCAAACCGGGTCATTTTCAAAGGGACTGTCGTTCCCGTACTGAACATACACAAAGAGGTCGAGGTCGTGGACATTCTACAAATAGAGGTCATGGATATTTTGCAAATAGAGGACGTGGATATTCTGGAAGTCGAGGACGTGGTAATATTACTAGAAATTTTCATGGACGAGGATATTTTCATAATGAGCGAACCAAGTATGATCACCAAGAGCAATACGGAAATAGCTTCCACACAACTATCGCATATAATACCACAGCAAATGGCAAGACAAAGAAAGGAGTAATAGAATGGTTACTGGACAGCGGCTGTACCGACCACATTATAAATACTGATGAATATTTTGAGACCTGCGAGACATTAAAGAAAACGGTTAAAGTGAAAATTGGTGATGGACGAATACTAGAAGCAACGAAGGTAGGAAATATTAAAGCATATTTTCTGGTTTATGGGAAAAGGTCGGAAGTTACATTGACAAATGTATTTTATGTTAAAGAAATGAAAGCCAGTCTATTAAGTTACTCGAGAATCACAGATAAAAACTCTATCATGTCGAAGGGAAGATTGTCAAAAATATACAACTCATTTGGAAAGGTTATAGCGGTTGCAATTAAAGAGGAAAGATTATATAAAATGAAAAGTTATGTGAATGAAAGTTACCTGGAAGCAAATTTAAGTAAAAATAAGATGACTGCGAAAGAAAAATTACACCGTACTTTGGGCCATGTAAACTTCAATTATTTAGAAAATATGTGCAGGAATGAAACTTTAGAAGGATTACCTAAACAGATAGAACGTGAATATTTTAAATGTGTGACCTGTATAGAAAATAAAATGCATAACTTACCTTTTCAAAACAATAGAAGAAGGGCAGATGATATATTACAAATAGTACATACAGATTTGAATGGCCCACATCAAACAGTAGGAGACCATGGTGAAAAATATTTTTTAAGTTTTATAGACGACTATAGCAAACTGGTTAAGGTGTATTGTATCCGGACAAAAGATGAAGTATATGATTGCTTAGTGCAATATGTTAATGAAGTACAAAATCTCACTAATAAGATGATAAAAGAGTTACGCTGTGACAATGGCAGGGAATATATAAATTCTAGAATATTTCAGTTTGCAAAAGAGAAAGGAATAATAATAAAACCTTGTCCAGCATATGTTCATGAACTTAATGGAACTGCAGAAAGGTATAACCGGTCTTTAATGGATATGGCAAGATGTCTCTTATCGGAAGCGAAAGTTGAAAGAAAATATTGGCCAGAAATAATTAAAACAGCTGCATATCTCAAAAATAGAATCATAACTAATACAATTGAAAGGAAAACTCCATATGAAATATTTTTTAAAAGAAAGCCTACAGTAAAGTATCTGAAAATGTATGGCAGTAAAGTCTTTGTACGAATACCAGAAGAGAGAAGAAAATCTAAATGGGACAAGAAAGCAGAACCTGGAATCTTACTGGGTTATACAGATACTGGATATAGAGTATTAATCAACAACAGGGTAATAGTAGCGAGACATTGTGATATTATAGAAGAAGACATGACATTATGCGGATTTCAAGATGAAAATGAGGAAGAAGAAAAAGAAATTGAAAAGGATATTCCAAATTGTGTGAATGAAAATGATACAGATAAACTAAACAGTAGAAATGATAATATAGAAGGTAATGAAGACATAAATAAAAGGAAATCCAAAAGAAATATTAAAGCTCCAACGAGATTTGATGAAGAGTTTGGCTATTATTGTATTAATGTAAACTACTGTGATGCGATGACCCCAGTTAATTTTCAGGAGGCGATGAACTGTGATGATGCTAATAAATGGAAGGCAGCCATGGACCGTGAGATGACCAGCCTAGTGGAAAACAAAACATGGGTACTAGTTGACAAACCACCCAAGGACAAAAAGGTGATTGATGTGAAATGGGTATACAAAAAGAAGAGTGACCGTGAGTATAAAGCCCGATTAGTAGTTAGGGGGTTTCAACAAACTGATTGTGTAGATGATACTTATTCTCCTGTAGCAAAAATGCCAACTTTAAAGCTTTTATTGTCATATTGTTGTCAAAATTCTATGGAAATCCATCAGATGGATGTAGAGACTGCATTTCTAAATGGTAAAGTTTTATCTGAAGTCTATGTAAAGCAGCCAATGGGTTATGAAGATAGCTCTGAAAAGGTTTATTTGTTAAATAAAGCATTATATGGTTTAAAAGAGAGTCCACGCGCTTGGTATGAATGTTTCAATAATTTTTTGACTGAACTAGGGTTTCAAAGATGCAAATATGATTATTGTTTATATTTCAAAAAGGAAAATGATATGTCTGTTTACATTTTATTGTTCGTTGATGATCTGTTAATTTGCTGTAAAGACCAAAATGTTATTGAGGATATTAAAAACACACTGTCAGATAAATTTAAAATGAAAAATTTGGGTAAAGTAAAAAATTATATTGGTATAGACATTGAATATAACTATGAACAAAACAACATTTTATCTTTAAGTCAGGAACATTATATTGAGTCATTAGCAAAACGCTATAATATCGAAAATGCAAAATTGTACAAAACACCTATGGAAATAAATTTGAAATTAGAAAAATGTCAGTTAAATGAAGATATTAAGTATAGAAATTTGATAGGAGCATTGTTGTATATTAGCTCTGGTACTAGACCGGATATTTCATTCTCTGTAAATTACTTAAGTCGTTTTCAAAATTGTTGTAATGAGACACATTTTAAATATGCTTTGAGGGTGCTGAAATATTTGTATTTGACAAAGACATTAAAACTAAAATATTATCAGAGTAAGAATGTTGATATATTAGACTGCTTTGTTGATTCTGATTGGGCAGGAGATGTAGTAGACCGAAAATCTACCACCGGATATGTAATTAGGTTGTATGGTAATGTAATCTTGTGGAAATCAAAAAAACAAAACTGTGTAACGAAATCGTCTACATTTGCAGAGTATATAGCCTTGTCTGACGCAGTAACAGAAATAAATTTCTTAATAAGTTTAATAAATGATGTATTTACTAAAATTTGTCAACCAGTAAAAATGTATGAAGATAATTCAGGTGCTGTAGCTATAGCTAAGTATGGAAATTTTACTAAGAACTCTAAGCACATTGAGGTGCAGTATCACTATATTCATGAAAATGTCAAAAATCAATTTGTTGATGTTGTTAAAATAGAGTCAGAAAATAATCTTGCAGATGTATTTACTAAAGCTTTGGGAAATAATAAATTTTTGAAGTTCAGAGATGTGTTAAACATTAAGAATTAGAGTATTTAGATAATAAGTGTTAGCCCATTTTATGAACTGATAAGTTACATAAACCTGTTCTATGTTTTACTTTGAGTAAGTTTACTTTGTATAAGTGAATTGCTAGTGTTACCTATTGATTGCAATATAAATGTAAGGAGGCGTGTTAGTATGTGTACATTTATATGGGCAACACTGGCAGCACTGGCAACACTGTTCAATTCAACAAGATGTCTTCCTTATAGAAATGTGTCTGTCTGTCTATAGTATGGTTGGCTAGATGGCTAAAATAAATAAGTTGATTAATCAAGTGTGTTTTCTGCTGCTCCAAAAGCTTGTCCTGTTTAGTAATTTATTCTAACAGTATGTATTAATTTATTTAATCTTTATTGCACAATTAAACTGTGTACAAAAGGCGGACTTAATGCCACATAGGCATGTATCCTAATAAAAATAATATGGGTGTCTTATGTTGGAGATCCTATAAATAAATAAATAAAAACATTCCCTATTGGATTTCTGAAACAACAGTAAAGTTTCTTAAGTGAAATGTAGCTGAGTTAGATAACACTTCAAAAGATTGAATGAAGCATTTAGTTTGTACAGCGTTGATATGCCCCTTCGTAGGTCCATAATTGCAAACATAGCAACGATGGTAAGGATCGACGGGACTTTTACTAATCTTGGTACGCCTGTCGGGTAAATGTTTACCTGAACTGTTGACCTATTTAGGCAAACCTGTGGAGTGCACCCTTGTGTGTTTGGCCAGCTCCACACGCCACGGTCTAACGGAGAGGCCACCTGTGCAGGTACACGGGGACGTGTACCAGTGTATAGGAGCGGTCCAGTTCATTGCGACGGCATCAAATGAGGACGATGACGCGCTGGCATCGCTAGCGAAGGCACGCGCTTTCAAATACACAGGGTGTCCCGTAAATAACACGACATAGTCTACAGGCTGGTAGTTGATACCAAGGCCTATCAAAATAACGAAAAGAATGTTAAGTTGAGCGACATTTTACGGTTTTCAAGTTACATTGATTTATGTACAAAAGACAGAATCCCTATATTAAATACAATTTCGTCGTATCATGTTAATAAAAATATTTAGGCATTGTTGCGGGCAGAACGACCTTTTTTACGACCTTATTCTTTCGTCCTTTATTCGAATTTTCTTTTATAAACATTTCTTTACCTTTTGTCCAATCCTCGCTAACTCAGTCCTTGGCTGAAGCACAAACCATGCAGAGCCAAAAAGCCCAAAAAAATGTTTTGGGTTATTAATATATTCAGTCCCAGACTTGGTCGTACGATTGATGAATGTGGACGAAGCAAAAGTTGTGTGCCAGGATCGTAGCAAATGGAAGGACGTGGTCTCTGCCTACCCCTACGGGAGAAAGGCGTGACGTTATGTATGTATGTATGTACCTGGTCGAATGCGGCGCGCCAATCAGCGACGAGGGCGTGTACGGTGCGCAGCCGCGGCACGTGCAGCGCCACGTGCACGGGCGTGGCGTACGTGCGCACGCGCGCGTGCCGCCCCTCCCCGCTGGCCAGCGACACCGCCCCCTCTATGCGGAACTCCTCCACCAGCTGCTCCATGGTGCCTGTTGCACAGTCGAGGATATCGCCCCTGTACAAATAGATAGATTTTAATACTAATACGGGATGTAAGGGTGCGGCCTATAATCTTTTCGCTCCAAGCCAACCTCACCTGTCTGTGGTTCATCCTGCTGAATAACAAAGAGGCGCTGGCTACCGACTGGTGGCGACATAACCATCACAATTGAAGGCGTAGCTGAATACCACAGACCGATGACGGGCAGCAGCGTCACCGGAGCGAGAAACTACGCCCTGCGATCGCCAACCCAGCGCGCAGCGTGGCGATTATGTGGAGAGGCTTATGTCCAGCAGGACTGTGATAGGCTGATGATGATAATGATAATACTGATCTGATTTTAACCTTGTAGTAATCATCATTAGCCTACAAACATCCACTGCTGGATTAGCTGGCACTAATTGTGATTTGGGGAAAGTTGCCTTAATCACCACGCTGTGGAGGCGGGTATGTTAAATCCGAGTTTACTTGGCTTGTATCCTCGGATATTCCCAGCGACCCCACTTGTGCACTATAGTCGGGCACGCGCACTCACCCCACGCGCGCGTCCAGCAGCGCCTTGCAGCCGTCGGGCGCGCCGAGGTGCGCGTGCAGCGCGGCGTCGCGCGCGCTCAGCGTCAGCACGCGGTGGCTGCGCATCAGCGGCCGCGACACGTAGTACCCCTCCAGTGCGGTCACCTGGCTGTATCAACATACAATAGACATTATTCAATTAGTCACTCAAAGCTGAGAGACAGGATAAGAAACTACAAAATTAGAGAAGTAACGAAGGTTTCGGACATAATTGCTCGCATTGACCACCTAAAGTAGGGCTGGACGGGGCACATGCTGCGTTGTAGAATCGACAAATGGAGCAGACGAGTCACTCTATGGTACCCCAGAGAAAACTGTAGAAGGAGAGGGCGACCAAGAGTGAGATGGAGGGATGAAATCCGCCTAACTCTGGGACCATACTGGACCAGGGTGGCGGAGGACAGAGCCCAATGGAGAGAGCTGGAGGAGGCCTATGCCAAAAGGCACGCCGAGATAAGGGACATTCTCTAGTCTCGGATTAAAAGGGCTATCATCATCACTCAAAGCGAGTTTTCTTACAGAGTCTGTTAGTCGTAGGTAAACTATCAAGGACAGTTTTATACTGTGCAATATAAGGCGGTGAACTGCTATTGGCAGCTGCCCGGCTCACCTGGACAGTGCGCCGCTACTGGCAGATGCCCGGCTCACCTGGACAGTGCGCTACTCCTGGCAGATGTCCGGCTCACCTGGACAGTGCGCTACAACTGGCAGCTGTCCGGCTCACCTGGACAGTGCGCTACTCCTGGCAGATGCCCGGCTCACCTGGACAGTGCGCCGCTCCTGGCAGATGCCCGGCTCACCTGGACAGTGCCCCACTACAGGCAACTACTCTGCACTCAGCGGACAGTGCGCCGCTACTGGCAGCTACTCTGTGCTCAGCGGACTGTGCGCTGCTGCTGACAGCCGCCCTGCGCTCACCTGGACAGGAAGGGCAGCGCGTTGTGCGCGTGCAGCTGCAGCGCGGCGAGGCGCACGGCGAGGCGCAGCCGCGGCAGCGCGCGCGGCGCCAGGTACGAGTCCACGCGCACCACGCCCGACAACTGCTCTGCGCTGACCGGCACTCGGCCGCGAGGGTACTCCATCTCCGGCTGGCAGTCGTATAGCTAACAACAACAATGTAACATTTACTGGTACCGTCAAGGATGTAAGGCCTATCTTCTTTTCGCACCAAGCCATCATCACCTGCCCGTTGTACTGTACATCCTGCCTAATAACACACAAGGCGCTGGCAACCGACTGATGGCCGGTATAATCATCACGATTGAAAGCGTAACTAAAACCATAGGTCGATGACGGGTCCCCGGAGCGAAGCTACGCCCTGCGATTACCAACCCGCCTGCCCAGAATGGCGATTATAGGTCCTTACCTAGGCCTTCCTCCAGATGTTGGCCCAAAGAGGCGAACCACTGGAAAAGCCTATGTCTATCAGTAGGCTGCGATAGACTGATGATGATGAATGTGGTGGTACCGTCAATAAAACGTCAACATCTCTCACAAGCGCTGAATGCGAGAAGCCCAGGATCGAGCAAAGTGCCAAACAATAAGGGTGTTTCAAAATGAAATATCCGATAGATGGCGTTAGACATTAGCCCTGCGGTCCAATTATCATGTCATTGGTCAGTTGCTATGTAAATGTCAGTGCCATGTCAAAATGAACCAATTACGTTACAGTTAGACCTGCTGCCTATGTGGTGGCACCTGGTGAATTTATGTTTTCAGAAAGCCCTCAGAAGTTGATGATGATGGTGGTTTCAAGTCAGATTAGAGTTAAAGTAAGTTAATTGGCACATACCAGCGGGTCGCTCCGGGGCACGTAGCGCGCGGTGTCGAACTCAAAGGGCACGTCTGCGTTCTCGTTCGGGACGCACGCTCGGAACCGCCACATATGCGCGAACACAGTTTCTACGTAGTAAATAAAAACAATTAACTTGGCTGTGTAAAGGACGTAACAGATATGAATTGCCGAATTTTTTTATTCGTAATGGAATGTTTTGTGTACTTTTTTACCTAAGCTACATACCTACATATGTTAGGTATTTTTTTTTCAAATAGACTAAAATTTGATGTCGATAACATTGTTCAAAACATTTGAGGAGCTATACAAATTCATATACATGAAGTTTACATCAGTTCAATCCGATTAACAGTGTGAACTAACACTGACCTGGTGTCGATATACACAGCTGCAATTCCCGAGGTTCTCCCACGGGGATCTTGAAGTAAGTATGCGGGTGCCAACGCATCAGCATCGGGCTGTATAACTCCAGGATACACTGCACTTCCTCATCCTGTGTACAGACGAAATGACATTAAAATAATCAGACAACATCACGTTTTTGTATGGGATAACGCCACTGGAGTCTTGTACAAAAATAGGCCATATCCACTATAGCAGTTGCCTTGCGCTGTCCCTTCAAAGGCAGGTTATAGAAGGTGAGGCACTGCGGGTGGAAAGGAAATGCTACGACAAGAAGAGACCTTTATAGACCTCGACCGACCTCGTTTGCGCTAGACGTCACAGCTCGCGGAGAACGGCTCCGCTTGTACTTCGCTCGGTTCGTCTAGCATAGACCCGCTTTTAGGCTGAAATCGTGGAGATTGTGGATTTCAAGCCATGTGATTGGTGTATGTGGCACAGTTCGTCTTCGCTCCGTAGAACCGCAGCCTTACTTAGATAGATAAATAAACACTATTGAGTTTAATGTACGGCGGTACAGTTAGTGGATATTATGAAGTTAGTTTTATAGCGATACCTATCTTTACCAACTCAGATAGCAGTCGTTACATCATATCAGAGATGATGATAACTCTGACGCCTAAACTGGGAATGGGTATAGCTTACCCTAAGTGTTGCGGAGGTCTGATGGCAGTCGCTCTGTGTAAAAGCTTAGCCCTCGCCAAATCTCTCAGTTTGGGAAGCCGACCCTGAGACAATCGGGAAAAAGGCTAGGATGATGTGTTGTATAGCGATACCTGCTCGGGCAGCGGGAAGGCGACGATGCGCGTGATGGCGCGCGGGTGCGGGTAGCGCCACGCCACGCCGGGCCCGTGCAGCGTCACCTGGTACGCCATCGGCAGCTGCCCGCCGCTCACTATCTTGAACGCGCCACTCCTTAAAAAACATTATGGAAGTCTTTGTTTTAGCTAGCAGCCGACCGAAATATAAGTTTCAGTGTCGGTTTCCGCCACAATACAGCCGAAACCTTCGGCCCGCCGAAACTCTAGCTTGTGATTTGTCGTGGGTCCTTTGGCAAACTTCGCAGCTAACTTTTCCTCTTTTTTTATTGTCTGTTACTTAAACAAAAATAAAAAAATAGTAATTTTAAGTAAATAATCGTAATTTTAAATTAAATTGCCTTAGTTTCTGTTTCGGCCGAAATGGAGAGCAAGGCTAAAACTAGTTTCCGACTACTATGAAACCCATGATAGTAAAAACTTTCATAGCGCGAAGGGCCAAACCATGGAACTTCATGCTGAGTTCCTTGTTCTCCATTTTGTGAGTTGAAAATTAGACCCACTTGTATTGACACACATGGAAAAGCCCCTGGAGAGGACGGCGTTACAACAGAGCTGATGAGAGCTGGAGGTAGAGCCGTATTGAGGGAGCTCCAAAAGCTTTTTAACGCTGTCCTTCTGGAAGGGAGAACTCCGGAGGCGTGGACTAGGAGTGTGGTTGTCCTGTTCTTCAAAAAGGGAGACAAAACCCTATTGAAGAACTATAGACCCATTTCCCTTCTAAGCCACGTCTATAAGCTGTTCTCAAGAGTGGTTACGAACCGCCTTGCGCGAAGACTTGACGAATTCCAACCGCCGGAACAGGCTGGGTTTCGGAGCGGATACGGCACCATAGACCACATCCACACAGTGCGGCAGATTATACAGAAGACCGAAGAGTATAATCAGCCCCTGTGTCTAGCATTCGTGGACTATGAGAAAGCCTTTGACTCGGTTGAAACCTGGTCTGTTCTGGAGTCCCTGCAGCGATGACAAGTAGATTGGCGATACATCCAAGTGATGAGATGTCTCTATGAAGCCGCCACCATGTCCGTCCAAATACAGAATCAGCAAACAAGGCCTATACCGTTGCATCGAGGAGTGAGACAAGGAGATGTCATTTCCCCAAAGTTGTTCACTAATGCAATGGAGGATATGTTCAACACGCTGAACTGGAAAGGACGTGGCATCAACATAAATGGCGAATACATCTCTCATTTGCGATTTGCAGACGACATCGTCATAATGGCAGAATCGCCGCAGGACCTACAACAGATGCTGAATGAACTGGCTGACTCCTCTGTGCGCATCGGCCTACGGATGAACTTGGATAAAACCAAGGTCATGTTCAATGAACATGTTCTACCGGAACCGATTGCAGTGCACGGCGCCGTCCTCGAAGTTGTTCAAAAATATGTATACCTCGGGCAGACATTGCAGTTGGGTGGAAACAACTTTGAGGACGAGGTGAATAGGAGAATTCAGCTAGGCTGGGCAGCGTTTGGGAAACTCCGTCGAGTCTTCACATCGTCGTTCGCACAGTGCCTAAAGACGAAAGTCTTCGATCAGTGCGTTCTACCGGCTATGACATACGGAGCCGAAACGTGGACACTCACGGTACGGCTAGTCCACAAGTTGAAGGTCGCTCAGCGAGCTATGGAAAGAGCTATGCTCGGCGTCGAGATCGGATCCGAAATGGGGTGATCCGGCAGAGAACCAAAGTTACCGACATAGCTCACCGGATCAGTAAGCTAAAGTGGCAGTGGGCTGGCCACATTAGCCGCAGAACCGATAACCGTTGGGGTAAACGAGTTCTGGAGTGGAGACCGCGTCTCGGCAAACTTAGTGTAGGACGCCCTCAGGCCAGGTGGAGTGACGATTTGCGCAGGACGGCTGGCAAGTGCTGGATGCGAGAAGCCCAAAATCGAGCACAGTGGCGAACTTTGGGAGAGGCCTATGTCCAGCAGTGGACTGATGTGGGCTGATGATGATGTATTGACACGCATTTTTTTCCTAATCATTACCAAAAATCTTCTGAGGCAAAGTTAGTACCAACATCGTCGATTATCGTTGAATTTTTTAGACACACCTCACCGAGACACGTACCTCAAGTCATCCTTATAGTAGTGGTCAGCGGGCTCCGCTTCGGCGCCGCCTCCGCCTCCGCCTCCGAACTGCTGCAAGTTGAGCGTGGAGGGCGAAACTCCGCTAGCTCGCGAGCGGTGAAGAGTATCTGATGCCGAGCTGTTCGCGGGGGTCCGGGGCACGCGCTGGAACAAACGCTTTATTGATTGCAGATCAACTAGAGAGAGAACAACTAGTTACTAGTTTGATAAGGAACAATATCGCACGACGCAAAGGAGGAGATGCGCGGGCGGCGGACTTCGAGGTAGTGACGCCCTTCGTCCGTCCGTCCCTTTCTTTTTTCGAGTAGAATCCATTCGGACGTTCACTGTCCGCAGCGGTGAGGCACACACAGGTGTGCTGAGTGTGCATGTTGTTAGCTAAGCTCCTCGGTGTGCTCGACAGCGTCGCAGTTCTGGGTAAAGGGATGCGCAGCGCGATTCGACACAGTTCTTCTAGTAGTGCGATGTGCTGCCCGGCAGCTCGCCGTCCCGCGCGTGAGCTCTGCTTGGGGACGTACCCACCAGCCTCTGGACAACATCAGCGGTTCCCGATCTATCTACACTTGATCCAAGTGTACACCAGCTACTATGGTCCTTATTATTTTAGTCGCAGCATCCTTTACAAGTTACTCACGTCCTTGTGGCCGCTGAGCTGGTAGAGCGCGTCGCGGATGCGGCTGGCGGCGGCGAGCTCGCTCGGCCGCAGGTCCAGCGTGACGCGGTCCAGGTCGAGCGTCATGCGCATGCTCGGCTCGCACGCAGACACGCCGCCCTCTATCCGACGCCAGGTCTCCCATGCAGCTTCTAGTTCGCCTCTGTGTAATGAGAAATAGCATGGTTTGGAATGAACGAGAATAAACGAACAGTAGGAACTCGCTCTTTGCTTATAGGGCCGAATTACTGTAGCAATATTTGTCGAACAACAAAGCGACCGAAGCATTAGATCGGCTTTCTTTCGGCTTATGTCGATCATGTAGTTTATTGGGGTCGTCCCATCATTCGATTCAGCAGTAATAGGCTTGTTGCCATAAAAAATTTAATAAGTCCGTCTTCTAGATTATTTAAAAATAAAAGATACGTATTTTGATTTGTAAATTAGACCAAAGATTACAAAGATATAGCCCGTTAAAGTTGCACGTGACGTCATGTCAAACACTCCCACTCCTAAATTTTGAAGCTTTATATTATCTTTGTTTTGTGTAAACGAAAAAAGGAAAAATACGTGTCCAATATATTTTTATAATCTAAAATACGGACTAAATATAATCGGCCCGGGATCGAGTGGCGAGTATTGGGAGAGACATATGTCCAGCAGTGGACTGATGTGGGCTGATGATGATGATGAAATATAATCTAAGTATTTTGACCCTATTGTTTTGTTCTATCATCATTGCCAGCTGCAGCGCGCGCGTCGCTGTACAGTACGCACCCCAGCGTGAGCGGCTGCAGCAGCACGTGGCGCGTGTCGGCGGGCGGCCCGGCGGCCAGCAGCAGCGCGCACAGCAGCGCGCGCGCCGTGATGCGCTCGGGCCGCGCGCCCGCCGCCAGCTGCAGCGACGCGCTGTCGCAGCCGACGGCGCCCTCCGACCCGCACACGCTCAGCTGGCTCGTCTGCACCGTGATGCTCTCCATCGCTTGGTAGACTGTGGATATATGACATACTTCAAACATACTAGCCAAATATTGCAGCACACAATAAGGTGTTAAAGACAACGTATAAACATCGATTTATTACTAAAACTATAGCATCACCGTACATTGGTCCTTCGAGCCGGATATTAACCAGCAACCTACGAATTTATGAAAGAAAATGTAAGAGTTATTCGTTTTGTTAGTACGCTTATTATGGGAGATATTCTTTTGCCTGCCGGTTTCTATTTCATTTATTCAAGTTGATATATCGCATTTTTCGTTGATACAATAGGCAACATTTAATTTAGGTATTCTGAGTTATTGTGAATTCATAGCTTAATGTAAAAAAAAGTTTCGATAGTTGTGGAAAAGCCATGGTTGTTGATAATTGACTGACCGCTTTCTCTGTCGGAACTAGAAATATATTTTTTTATGTAAACCTGCGCATGCGCAATTGACTTACTTAGAAACCGTCGCAATCTGTATAAAATTGGTAGTTGAACAACTGGAGTATCAACGTCGTCCGTGCGTGAAATGCGATCGGAAATCTGAAACAAAAATCGTACTTGTATAGACTGTTGTAGTAGCCTTTATCAACTGTCCTCATCCGTATATGTGCGAAGTTGACCAGATTTGCTTGATGAAAATCTAGGACAGTGGCTTCCTTCTTATATCTTTTTAACCGACTTCGAAAAAAGGAGGAGGTTCTCAATTCGTCTGTATTGGTCTGTATGTATAATATTTTTTTTTTTTTTTTTATGTTTGTTCACCGATATTTCCGTCAATTATGGATGGATTTCAAAAATTTTTCGACAGTTCGACAGAGGACACTTGCGAGGTGGTCCCATTATCACCAAGTCAGGATCTGATGATGGGATCCTGGAGAAATTGAGGGCAACAACCGAAAATTGTATGGTGTTTTTGTTACGTAATCATATTTTACTCAAGTATATGCTTCCGGGCGTCAACATCTGGTGCTGATGATAAAGCCACAGAACTCCTTAACGGTTAGGAGTTAGGGGACAGTACTGACATTGGTCGATATTAAACTAGGAAGTAGTATGTACTTATGCAGGGCTAATAGGGAAGGTGATTTGGTAAGTGATATGCTTGATTCTAGATCGCAAAGTCTTCACTAGACTTTAAGCAAAATGTTTCATTCCTAAGTAAAACTCTTAAGGACATTAATTAACCTTTATTCAAGGTCACAGCACATTAACGCAACTAAAAATAGAGAAATAAAATTATTTTTAAAAAAAAATTAAACCGACTTCAAAAAAAAAACACAACCGACTAAAACTAAAAAGCGATAAATAACGTAAGTAATTCTATCCTTAATACATAATTATTTAAATATTCGAATTATCACTTATTTTTGAAGTCGGTGCCAGCCAAACAAATAAATGTATATTGTCGTGCGGATTTGCCGGCCGCGCGCGTCATACAACAACAGTCTACGTTAGGTACCGAGAGGCTGGCACCGACTTCAAAAATAAGTGATAATTCTAATATTTAAATAATTATGTATTAAGGATAGAATTACTTACGTTATTTATCGCTTTTTAGTTTTAGTCGGTTGTGTTTTTTTTTTGAAGTCGGTTTAATTTTTTTTTTAAAATAATGAAATATCCTCCTGATTTCTCTTACATTACTTTTTATATTTTTACATTATTTTTTACTTGACGATTCATAAGTGCTTATTTTAAGTCTATGTGAATAAAGGTATTTTGATTTGATTTGACTTCATTTGCTCGGACCGTCTGGTTGGTGAGCCGCCGCGGAATCTCTTTTCTTCTACGCCACCAACCACAACCAACGTTTCAAGACTCCCTTTACCCCTTTTCATTTGCTGATATGTTAATTTATGAGATATGAAACAGACATGGATATAAGCAAGTATACTCACGAGTGCTAAGATGCCCTTGAGCCGCCGTAACCGGTCGGTGCACACTTCGACCTGCACGGGTCGTTCTACGTCTATCTTGATGCTGCCTTTGGTGCTGCTGCCTATGATCAATTTACACATTTTAATTCACATAAATGATTAACTGTGCTTTGTATGATTTGCACTCATTGAATTCGGTATTTAAGATGAAAGTAAGTACATATGTAAAATCTGGTTTCGTGTTTGCAACCTTTTCTTCTTTAAATCATTTATAGTGCAAACTTTTGACATAAGTAGATATAATTGGAATCTTTTCATGCAAATAATTGTAGTTTGTGATTCTTTGAATTTTTACACTACTGTTCCATTTCTGTACGAAATAACATTCTTAGTACGATTACACACTTTGAACGTGCATAATCAAGGACCCAAATTTATTCTTCCTAATGCTAAAAAACGGATTATGGGAGCCGTTAGTCACTATTTTTCACTTGCAAAAAGTAATCTTACAAAGAGTCTTCTCTCAGTAAGAGAAGACAAGTTGGAGAGTTTATATGGACGCAAATAAGCAATAATGGTTTAACCGACATAAAAGTCAATCCGAGAAAATGGCGCTTGAAAATTTATAACAAGTTTTAAATTACTTTGTATGGCGATTTTTCGAATACTGGACTTTTTCGAGAAGACGCCAAATAGAAGAGTAAAGGGAGGAGATATTAAAGGGACAGAAAGTAACTTTGAACACGATAGAGTAGAGTGAGTGAGAGGGTACTGACTGCCGATGGGCGCGGTGGCCTTGACGGTGACGAGCGCGGGCGGTATGTCGGTGACGGGGTCGGGCGCGCCGCGCGACGTGCTCAGCAGCGGCGCGCTCCACTGGCCCTCCGCCTGCCCGCCGCCCAGGCCCACCCACGCGTTGAACAGGGACACCTGGAACGACGCACTTGTAAGGCCTACCGCATGAGGTCAACTATAGGATCCCGCTATACCGTTGTATACCCTGGACTAAATTTTGATCGGCAACCCATATGCATAGAGCCGTGGTAGCCTAGTGGTAAGATCGTCGCTTCACACACGTGAGGTCGTCGGTTCGAATCCGCGCGGGGCACGCACCTCTGGATTTGCAAAAATCTATGTGCGGAATTATACCACTAGCTTAGCGGTGAAGGAAAACATCGTGAGGAAACCTGCACATCCATTTTAATTCTGAATGTGTAACCATGATCCAAATTTATCTGGTTCCCCTTTCTGAGGGTTACGAAGGTCAGATGGCAGTCGCTTCAATTAATTAACCAGACTCGCTAAATCTAGGACCATGGTCAAAGCAGACCCTGGGCCTAGAGGCACAAACCGGGATAACGCTAAGAAGATGATGATGAACCCATATGCATTATATTTATTGACATATTTAATAGGCTTGTTTTGCTAAAAAATGTAATTAGTACGTCTTTTAGCTTATTTAAACGTTAATGCCTAATGTTATTTCATTATTTTTCTTTTATATCGATGCAAAAGACAGCATTATATTATCACAAACTTTAGTGGTTTATCAAATGCTGTAACACTTACTATTTCTATTGTAATATCTCTTTTTTATGTTGATAAGTAAATTTTAAAAAAAAGGACACGTACTTTTTTATTTGTAAATTAGACTAAAAATCACAAAGTATAGCCCGTTCAAATTACGCGTGACGTCACTCCTAACTTTTGATGCCTTGTATCTTTGCTATTTTTTATTTGAATGAAAAAAGGAAAAATACGTGTCCAATACATTTTCATGATGTAAAATACGGACTAAATATAATGTAATTATTTTGACACCCAAAACATCCCTATTACATATAAAATAAGTTTCACCCAATAAACGTCTCGGTGAAGGTCGTTGTATAGCGGGGTCTTAGACCAGTGTGCAACTTTAACATCGACTCAACTGTTTGGTCGAGTTCCCGAGATTTTTTAAAAAAAATCTGTATAATAAATGTTTTTAAAGCAGAGTGAACACTTTACCTGCAGACTCTTCTGAGCCTTCCTTCGCCAGTAGTAGAGGTTCGGCTGATGCAGTGTGCAGTGGACCAACGGCACGCTGCCCTCGGTGCGCCGCGCCGGTGTGAACATCGTATGCTGGTAAATAAATTGTGAGAAGGTTAACCTCGTCTCGAATTTTAAGGCCTTTTGTTTAAGGAGAATCGTCGGGTTTAACTACCTATATAGCTATTTTATTCTTTATTCATATAGGTTGCTCACCTACCTATATGAATAAAGAATAAAATAGCTTGCAAAACGTCAAACTACCACCAGTTAGGACAGCAGTATTCTATCGAGAAGAAACTCGTGTAGCTCCACTTTAAATTTTCACGGTACAGCTCATTTTATAGTCTATCATTTTATTACCTTCTTAGCGGTCGCGGGCAACCGGTGCAAAGCAAATCAATGTACGAAGCTTCTTACAAGCTACTAGAGAAGTGGCGAAATACAATGTCCTAGTTTTCTGTACAGTACGGCTAACATAATGCCTATTTACGTTCGGATTCGGAACCCTTCATAAATTGACTCGATTGGTAATCAAACCCGGAAGCTTACAGATCGTCTTTTGGTTCAAAGCTCTGCTCATTACGCTACCACGGACAATATCATTACAATCTTACCTTAAAGTGGAGCGTCGACTTGCCCAAATCCCTGCCCCCTACGTCAGAGAGGCTCTTAGTCTTGCTACCGACTGAGCTCGTCATATCATCCTTGTTAGGGTCTGCCTCTTCGAACACCACCTATTGGATAATTATGTATAGTAAACAGCTTGCTTATTTATAAATGGAACTTCAAATATTCTATTTTTAACTTTTCCCATCGCACAGCGGTTCTGCAACATATTTATGTCGCTGATGATACGAGCCGTCATAAATGACGTCACTGTCGACCACAATGATCATAACACACGGTTACGTTGGACGGCACCGAGAGCGTACGGCGAGACGGTGATGTCATCAAATGCGCCGCCAACATAATAGTTATGACTGCGCGGCGACGGCGACACCTCATCAGGCGTCAGGCGTGACGTCACTAGACGACTCACGTTCACTGGCAGGGGTGGCTCAGGCGGCGGTCGCAGCGCTGTCGCCTCAGGGCTGCTGTCGCGTGTACAGCGACACGTGTCGTCACTACGTAACTCATGTTCACTTGCAGGGGCGGCTCGGGCGCCAGCCGCAGCGCTGTCGCCTCAGGGCTGCTGTCGCGTGTACAGCGACACGTGTCGTTACTACACAACTCACGTTCACTTGCAGGTGCGGCTCGGCGGCGGCCGCAGCGCTATCGCGTCATGGCTGCTGTCGCGTGTACAGCGACACGTGTCGTCACTACACAACTCACGTTCACTTGCAGGGGCGGCTCGGGCGGCGCGGCGGGCGCAGCCACGGGCGGCGGCCGCAGCGCTATCACCTCAGGGCTGCTGTCGTCCGCCGTGTACAGCGACACTTCGATGGTGCCCATGGTCACGAACACTTCGAGGAACTCGGACGAGTCCGTCCTAAGCAAAAATTACATATAGATAGACAGATACTCTCTCTTTACAATATACCAAAAAATTACTTAGATACAAAGTATCTAGCAGACAACATTTGGATAAAGAATAGCGACATATAAAGGGGAAAGGTGTAGTTCAAACGATATAGGTAAGAGTATATTCATTAAAAATAAAGAAATATACATTCTTACTATCAGTCATTGTACAGCATCGCGTTTAAGACACTGGTTTCATAGCAAAATATCCTACGGCTAATGCAGCTTGAAGGGTGGCTTTTAACTTGGGAGAAAGGTTGATATATGACCACAGTAAACACACCCCACTCATCAATGTCCCATACTCACATCTGGTCCACAAACGCGATCGACACGGACTTCTTGACGACAGAGGGCGGCGCGTCGTCGCGGTTGCGCGAGCCGGACCGCATCGAGTGCGACGTCACCGTGTCCACTCCGGAGTCGGTGCCCGCGCCGCGGCTGCCTCCGCCTCCCCCTCCGACACTACCGCCTCCGCCCCCTGCCTCGCTGCCGCCCCCGCCTTCGGCCGGCGCCGTTTCGGAAGGACTTGGCTTCAGCGTTTCTGCTATCGTAAAAAAAACATTTATTCATAAGTATGGCAACACAACACCCTAAACAATCCTGGCGGCGGACGGTCACAGCAGAAGCTAAGGAGATAGGAATGACCTGGAGCGAAGTGAAGCGCGAAGCCCAAGACCGTTCGGGATGGCGACGTACTGTGGACGCCCTCTGCCCCATCCAGGGGACATAGGACATTAAGTCAAGTAAGTCATGGCAACACAACAGCTTTCAAAGAACCACCAAAATATGTCAATGCACTCGTATCATTATTATTCAGCCGTTGCAAATCCACGACACATAGGCCTCCCTAAAAAAGTGCACAACGCTGCACAAAGTGCATATCCCCTATTATGTACCAAGTGGGTGATAATGGTGAGCAATAAACATATTATTCATCATCATCATCATCATCAGCCCATATCAGTCCACTGCTGGACATAGGCCTCTCCCAATGCTCGCCACTTCGATCGGTCCCGGGCCTCTCGCATCCAGCACTTGCCAGCCGTCCTGCGCAAATCGTCACTCCACCTGGCCTGAGGGCGTCCTACACTACGTTTGCCGAGACGCGGTCTCCACTCTAGAACTCGTTTACCCCAACGGTTATCAGTTCTGCGGCTAATATGGCCAGCCCACTGCCACTTCAGCTTACTGATCCGGTGAGCTATGTCGGTAACTCTGGTTCTCTGCCGGATCACCTCATTTCGGATCCGATCTCGCAGAGAGACGCCGAGCATAGCCCTTTCCATAGCTCGCTGAGCGACCTTCACCTTGTGGACTAGCCGTACCGTGAGTGTCCACGTTTCAGCTCCGTATGTCATAACCGGTAGGACGCACTGATCGAAGACTTTCGTCTTTAGGCACTGTGGGATCGACGATGTGAAGACTCGACGAAGTTTCCCAAACGCTGCCCAACCTAGCTGAATTCTCCTATTTATCTCGTCCTCAAAGTTGTTTCCACCCAACTGCAATGTCTGCCCGAGGTATACATATTTTTGAACAACTTCGAGGACGGCGCCGTGCACTGCAATCGGTTCCGGTAGAACATGTTCATTGAACATGACCTTGGTTTTATCCAAGTTCATCCGTAGGCCGATGCGCACAGAGGAGTCAGCCAGTTCATTCAGCATCTGTTGTAGGTCCTGCAGCGATTCTGCCATTATGACGATGTCGTCTGCAAATCGCAAATGAGAGATGTATTCGCCATTTACGTTGATGCCACGTCCTTTTCAGTTCAGCGTGTTGAACATATCCTCCATTGCATTAGTGAACAACTTTGGGGAAATGACATCCCCTTGTCTCACTCCTCGATGCAACGGTATAGGCCTTGTTTGCTGATTCTGTACTTGGACGGACATGGTGGCGGCTTCATAGAGACATCTCATCACTTGGATGTATCGCCAATCTACTTGGCATCGCTGCAGGGACTCCAGGACAGACCAGGTTTCAACCGAGTCAAAGGCTTTCTCATAGTCCACGAATGCTAGACACAGGGGCTGATTATACTCTTCGGTCTTCTGTATAATCTGCCACACTGTGTGGATGTGGTCTATGGTGCCGTATCCGCTCCGAAACCCAGCCTGTTCTGGTGGTTGGAATTCGTCGAGTCTTCGCGCAAGACGGTTCGTGACCACTCTTGAGAACAGCTTATAGACGTGGCTTAGAAGGGAAATGGGTCTATAGTTCTTCAATATGGTTTTGTCTCCCTTTTTGAAGAACAGGACAACCACACTCCTACTCCACGCCTCCGGAGTTCTCCCTTCCAGAAGGACAGCGTTAAAAAGCTTTTGGAGCTCTCTCAATACGGCTCTACCTCCAGCCCTCATCAGCTCTGTTGTAACGCCGTCCTCTCCAGGGGCTTTTCCATTTTTAAGCTGCCCAAGAGCGATCTCGATTTCGTCAGTACTGACTTCTGGCAAGTCTTCGGTGAAGTGGCGTGTTAATGTGGCTCTAGTATCCTCATTTCCGGGATCAGGTCGAGATGCATGCAAAGCGTATAACCGGCCTTAGAAGTCTTCTACTTCCGAAAGAACCGCCGGCTTGGATGCAACGACTTTTCCACTTGCTGTGGTCAGCTTAGTCAGGTGGCTTCTTCCAAGAGATTGTACGAACACCTTAGACCCCCGATTTTGCTCAATAGCTCTTTCGATCAAAAGAGTATTGAAGCGTCGGAGGTCGCGTCGTACGAGTTTATTGATCTCTCGGTTTAGAGTCCGTTTTCCTGACGAAATGAAGGGTGGGTCTTCACGTCGTTGCCTCATTAGCCCTAAGGTTTCTTCAGAAAGTTTCGACTTCTTACCCATACGCCGCATGTTGCAAAATCTCGATCCTTCTTCCCTGAGGACTCGAACCACATCTTCGAGTTTCTGGTTAACGTCAGTTGTGGTTTCCACGGCGGCGAATCGGCTTTCCAGGTTTAACTGAAACTTTTCAGATCCTGCCAGGCTTTGGAGTAGAGTAGGCCGGAGTCTTGACTTCATCAAGCGGACGCGTTCGGCTCTTAAGTCGATATTCAGAGAGCCTCTGACAAGTCTGTGATCGCTACCGGTGTTAAACCTGTTGATCACGGAAACGTCTCTGAATATATGCCGGCTGTCCGCTATGATATAGTCAATCTCGTTCCTTGTCATAGCGTCGGGGCTTTGCCACGTCCACTTTCTTTGGGGCTTCTTCTTATTATTCATCATACATCATATATACTATGTACATGATTTCTTTTGAATAAAACTTTAACTTTTAATTATTAGGAAAAGTAATATGTCGGCATCTCCTTACATAACATCTCGTGACGTCAGGCTTTCCATCTAAAGGTTCAGGTCTTGGTTAATATAATTAACCAAGTGGTTATTGATACTATACTATAAGGATTGTAATAGTGGACACAACATTTTCTGGTGGATGCTTTCAATAATTTTATAACCAAGCCATCGGTGTGCAATATCAGTGATTTATAAATATAATAAACTAACCATCCATAGACAAACAATCGCTGATAATAGACAAATCGTCGAGAGTTTGGAAGTCCTTCAACAACGAGGCGTATGGACAAGTGTCGTGCTCCTCAAACGCTAACCCTGGCGGCCTGCAAACAGACAAAGAAACAAAAATTTACACTTCATTTATGTAAATAAATCATACACTTCATATAAAGACTACTTTGTAGTGGGGGCACCCTGTCTCTAGGTGGAAGGGTCAAGGAATACCCACTAGAAAACCGGGTTCTCTGCTAAATGCTCCAAGGGTGGTATGGCTGCCACAACGCCACGAGCGTATTAAACACATAACAGCATTTTCTTGTCAAAAATTATTACTTCTTGGATTTTTGGATTTTGAATTATGAAAAGCAATGTACGGAATCTAATTGTTTAAAACTTCAAATTTGTACGCCTTTCTAGGCAAAACATGCAGAACTTATATTGTGTATTTGACATCTGTTACTCACTCATGTTTTTACAAATAAAAATATCTTATCTTCTATCTTTAAAAAAACCGACTAGCTCGACTAGGAAGTTAGAATTGGTTCACAATCCTCGGAGATAATATGTTGTAACTAGAATTGGTTCACAATCCATATTGTAACAAACATACAAAAAAGAAAGAATATTCAGTCGATTAGACAACCTCCTTTAATTGAAGTCTTTTTTTATAGTGGCTCGACATAATGGCTTCCCTACGCCTGATGGAAAGCGAAAGAAAAGCCCAAGTCGCTGTGACAACGGTCAAGTAACTGGTCAGTTACCTGTCAGTTGCCACCGCCATGCCGGCCCAACCCTAACCCCCCACGAGCTCCGGAAACCCTACTCACCGGCAGAAACACGACTCAGAGGTTATTTGACTGTGGTATTCAATAGGGTGGAGGTCCTTCACCGGACGGGCGGCTCAATTCGAGCGAAGATTCGCTATGCCCTACCTCTCTTAAATCGGTTAATAAAGTACAAATCCTGTAACTCTATACCTGTGGTGTACCAGAGCGACGAGCACGTCGCGCGCGACGCGCTGCACCAGGCCCAGTTGCTGCACGCTCAGCTCCAGAGCGCAGTCCGACACCAGGTTCAGCTCCAGAGCGGGGCCGCACGCCAGCGCGCCGGTGACGTACATCGCCGGCGCCACTACGCACCCTATGTCCACCCTGGTAAACGTATATTTAAAAATATAGATAAATAAATAAATAACCCAAGCCATGCCACGCTGGGCCACACAGCGCCATCTAGCCTCAAACTAAGCCGAAGCTTGTACTATGGGTACTAGACAACTGATAAACTTACTTAGATACATTATTTTTTTGTAAATATCGATCCCACCCACGACCCTTGGCTCAGAAGGCAGAGGTCACTACCAATTGAGCCACCGAGACAGTCGAGATATAGCGTGTATATGTATTTCGTTAAACATACTTTTTTTTTGTATTTACTTTGGCATACACAACAAATAACAATGTGACCGCTCCTATTAATAAATAGGAGCGGTCATGTAACTTGATTTTGATGAGTTGAGTATACAATTCCACAATGTACCTAGCTAGTCTCATTATGTTTAGCCACAGATTACCCCCAATAGATACCGCATGTTCGGCATTTTGCTTTGAGTTTCGCGAGTCAATTTCAGGTGGTATGGAAGGGTGTGCGGGGGACGTAACTCATTTCTCAAGTGATGTACATTTGTATTGTGCAATGTCGATAATTTTATCGAAAAATTACCAATCAGGTATATTAGACTAGATTATGTCTGTATCAAGAAAATAGCAAGAATCGTAAGTTGATCAATTTCCTAGGTAGTTGATTATCTTTCGGAATATAACAAACGGTAGTGGAAATGTATTATTTAACGCAATGGATTTCAGTTAGTTAATCAACTTACGGTAGCCTGACAGTCATTTAATAATTTACGATTTTGACACAAGTAAAATCGTCCTCAAATGGGCCAATCGTTGCTCAATGTACTATTTAACGGTGCACTATTACCCGTAACTTAATACACTGTTCCCTGATTGGTTGCCGGGATAACGCCACGTGAGCCATTGAACCAATCAACGTTCACCTCACCTTCGTCGGATGATTTTACGGCAAGATCCCGTAAAATGATCAATTTACTAAAATACATACGTTAAATAATACATTTCAACTGCCGTTTTGACATTATAAGTATATTTAAATGTATCTAAGTAAGTTTATCAGTTGTCTAGTACCCATAGTACAAGCTTCGGCTTAGTTTGGGGCTAGGTGGCACTGTGTGGCCCAGCGTGGCATGTCTTGGGAAAAAAAAATTCAAATGAGTATAGTTATAAATATGGTTAGGTGAAGTAATCACAGCAGTTTTCATTTACTCGTCTTCTATCCTTCATACATTGAAAACTATCCTATGTAAATGTCTCTAACAGCAGGGTGCGGCATTTGTCCATTTTAATGTTCTCTCAGGACACTTTGGAAATCTAAAGTAGAAACACTAAAATTTTTCTCATCTTGCATTATCGATATACTTGAAAGTAATACATTGTAACACTATTGTCAAACGTGTCTATGCTAGAAAGGGATAAAAATAGTGAAATTGGTAATGAAAGAAAGGGATCATGAAAAAAGACATCAACGCGAGCTAACATCTGTCAAATATTTTCCATCGTAACTTGAGCTCCGGCGCCAAGGAGTTCAATACTAAGATTCATACGTTTATGTTCTACAAACTATTAAAAGTGTCTCCGATACACACGGGTCTGACTTCTGGTCAGTACTGACCGTGGTACTGACGCACTTTAAGCGCATGCGTATTTCGCGCCTGCATTGCACTGATGTATTACCTCTCGCGCGATATCTTAAGTGCGGTATCTATTGGAGATATCTGTGTGTTTAGCCGCTGCAGCCGTAATCGGTCAGGAGAGTATGATTATAATTATAATTCAGTCCGGTACTTTAAGATTGTAACTCACGCGTGCAGTATGGGCGTGATGACCGGAGACACGATCGGCTGAGTCCACTTCAGCGCGGGGTTCTCACCGCCTGTACTCTGCATGCTCCCCTTTTCGCTCGCCTGCAAGTTATTTGCGGTTAATTCAAATGTCATTCAGCCAGCTTACTATAGAAAGAATATGTTAATCCTAATATATGTAGCTAGATAAGGAACTATTACCGCCCTGCTTCCATCCAGCAAAAAGAATAATATTCAAATATGGGCTTTAATTTTTGATGCCAATGTAAAAGATGTCTAAAGAGCAATAAATTAAAGCCCATTTGAATTTTATTGTTTTTGCCGGGTGAGAGCAGGGCGATATAAATGTGCTGTGTGTGTACTTAGTAGTTATGTATGTGTCGGTAACACTCTTACACTTGAACATTTTTAATGTGATTGAGTTACCTCCTGGTATACGAGTTGGCTGAACTGCGCAGAGCGTATGGCGAAGTTCTTGACTATCATTTCGTACTGGCGGCCCTCGAACGGGCCGCTGCCGCTCATCCAATCGGCTCCCGTGTTCACAGCGCGTCTGAAGTGATCACAGTTTTAGAACAGTTTTGAAAATGCTAATTTGTGATCCCAATATAAAACGCACAGGTACCATTTAGCCTTGAAACTTCTTCAAATTAACTGTTGTTTACTTAGTCGTAAAATCGTCTTCAATGGAAGAGCGTTTGAATTTAACCTTGTATTATTAAAAATTAATGACTTGTATTGATGAAAAGTTCGGTCCACTTAACCTCAAGTACGCCTTAAAATATAATTAATTTTACTTACCTACAAATTGGGTTTTCCGGGTGTGGATTGACGGTTACTTTACCAATCTGAAATAGTATAAGCCATTATTATCAAGTTTAGTCATCTCGTACACTTATAAATAACCACCAAAAAGGATAATTTTTTTCTGGTCCAATTATTTATTTCGTTGGTGTTGTTAATTGTCATATGGGTAACCAGAGACCCCCAAAAATACTTTTTCTTTTGTCTCTAGTATTTCAGCTAAAAGCGCAAGGATCTCGGGAATCATTTATTTTACTGTACGAGTACAATAGCAGGCACTTTTAAAATTTTAAACTTTATCTAGATATATTTTGTTGCACACCAAATAGTTGACTTATAACGATAAGATCGTTATAAGCGTTGAGACAACCTTTGGGGTAGAGGATAATTGAAAAGAAGGGGTAAGGTAAAGGTACGTAATACTCACAACTATCATAAAGGTGTCATCAGAATCCTTCTCCTCATCCTCGCTGGTGATAAGCAGGCGCAGACCGCCCGCGTTGACGTAGCAGAACGGCCACTGCCAATTTGTAGGCCTGCGCACAAATTTGGACACGTGACATGACAACACCGAGTAACTAACCCCAAGTCACGGAGGAGTATGAACTTCGTCGGCTCTCACGCATAAGATTTCATTTACAGTGTGAATAACACAATTCGTTCAATGGGTAGTTTTTCAAGTAAGCTCTGTTAAAAATCATAAATATAGCTGTAAGTAAGGAGGAGATATATACAGGCGTTCTGTAGCCTGCGGGTCAACTATCATGTGATTGGTCAGTTGCTGTGTAAAAATCAGTGCCATGACAATCACGTAACAGTTGCGTATGTGTTGCCATCTCATGCATTTATTTTTTTAGAAACCCTCATTGTAGAATTATTATTATTATTCTTTTTTCACACGAACAATTGTTTTTTTGTGTCTTAGTGTGAATTCCGGATTAAAATTGTCTAGGGTTAAAATAGTCTTTATCGATGAGCTACACAAACCTCTGAGCGAGCTCGGCCCGTAGCGAACAGAAGGACCTCGGAGCGAACTCGTTTAGCACCGAGACTACATTCTCCAGGATCGTCGGCTGCACCACCACCTCCAAGGGGGCGAGGGTCGCGTATATCTCCCACATACTATCCACACCCTAGAAGCAATACACCCGTCACTACTCATGGACTCGGCACACATACAGCTAATGCCGCGGCCACATATTGGCAATATTTGCACCAACGTAACGTTTTGCGCCCAATGCACCAATGTGTGTATCGGTACTTTGACACAATGAAGACATTGAGCGCCTTAGTATTGGGCATTGGACAGTGATTGGACGCAAAGTTGTATCCAATGTGTGGTCGCGGCATATTAGAATCGTTTGTCCTCCAGGTTGAGAAATATTATTTATTGTAAACAACACAAATTTTACAGGAAAACAATGATGTGTTTTCCTAACTTAATGCAGTACCATTTAGGCAGCCTTATGGCTAATAGGCTCAATGATCGTACAAACTGTAGTATATTTGATTTGACATGTCGTTGCCAGTATTACATTAAGATACAACTAAAAACAACTCACGTTTCTTTGTTCTAGCAGCTTAGGATGCAGCTCCTCTTTCCAATTCGGAGGCAGATTTGATATCCTGTGGTAAAGCGATTAAGTCAGGGGGGGTAATAACAACTTAATAATAATTGTATATTTGTCATATTTTATAAAGAAATAAATTCAGTATGGCAAAACTGAAGAACAGATGACTTATGCCAAACATCTGGTTTAATGTATGTCTGCAAATTAGGGGATTTCTTTGCTAATGTATTTCGTTCTGCCTACAGTAAGATCTTTTGAACGAGGCTCTTAATCATCAGCCTGCAAATCGGGCACTGCTGGACACAGGCCTCCCCCCATGATGGGGGGATTTGCCTTCACCATGGTATACGATACGCTGCTGTCAGTTTTCTGATATCCCCAAAGGTATGTCTACAAAAGTATCTTGCTAATATCATAAACTTATAACTTTGTACGGATGTTTGTTTCTTTTTCAAGCGAAACCTACTGATTCAATTTGATGAAACTCTACAGTCATTTAGCTACATCAGATTAAAACATAAACTATAGACTATATTTATGTAAGACATCACTTTGGATGGGTGAAGGGCACAGTTGGGGGTAATCTGTGGTGAAGGGGGAGGCCGCCCGAACAAAAAATTGGATGGACTTCGCGAATTGCTGATTGGGATGAATGGAAGAAGAAAACATATTTCACCGACCTAAGATGCAGGAGCAGAACAGGCTTACTTAATATACTCATAAATTAGTCTACACATTTACTCACTGTGCCTGCGTGATAGTGACGGACATGAAGTGGTTCTCTTCCTGCGCATTGGTCGGCTCGCGCGCCTCCAACACGCGACCGCCCAACACGCCGGCTGTCCATTCGTCGCTGCCCGTTCTAAATGATACAACACAGATTCATGATGATTTCAAATGGTTATCTACTCCTGGCATTAACAAAGCCTCATCATCATTATCATCATCATCAGCCCAGCATCAGTCCACCAAAACAACTGTACAACAAAAAAAGGAAGAATCTTCTCTTTTTTTTCTTTAAGATAAACAAGAGTTTGAGAGAGATAGGTTTCTGGGAATACTTGAATGAAGAGTAACAGAGAGTTACTCTTCATTCAAGTATTCCCAGAAACCTATTGTGTATATTACTGACGCCGCATTGCATCTCTGTCAGTAGTACAAAGCCATGATGATGTAAGTGGACGGCACTCGCCGAGAGCGCGAATTCGATGGTTCTGTGTCACTTTAGGAAACTTCATCTTTGTACGGGCAGGAGCATTCCTCCCGACCCGCCAAGGGTCAAAATGTCCGGGCAGGAGCGGTGGTTGTAAGGCACCGCGTCCCGCCAGTCAGAAATATATGAGGTTAGGAAGGGAACCTAACTCCCTAGTGATCCTAGAGTCCCTTTACCCCTAAGACACTAAGTCCCTAGAGCCCTAGCCCCGCCTAACCGTGTAAATATATACTTATATAAATAATAGGTGTAGAGAGCTCGCTCCCGGGATGCCCGGGGTAGCGAGCGGGAAGAGACAGGACAGTAGGTAGGTGGTGCGGACCCGCTGCCAGCCGCGCAGACTCACGCGACTGATCATAGTGACGGCTAAAGGTGTCTTGGCCGCAGCGGGGGGAAATGAGACCCAACACAGACGGTTGAAATCTATTTAATTATGATAAATCAATGCTATTTATAGTAAAATGTATTGTATGCACACTGTCGAGGGTCTTGGGTTGTGTGTCGTCGGTGTAGAACGCCGACGCTGCACTCGCTGGGTCCATCGGTCAGGTCGCTGCATGTAGGTCGCTGCTGACGGCTGCACCATGTACGACGTAGCTCGTACATATTCCCCAATCGGAGAAGATGCAGGAGAAGAGGGGATAGCCGGCGCGCTGTCATGGTGGCGGTCGGTTTCTCGTTCCGTGCCGTGATGTTGCGACGACCCTTAGGTTGCGCTGACTCGATGTCCTCTGGTTGTGTTGTAATTGCTTGTTGCCGATGTCTTCGCTACAGGTGTCAGAACCGGGCTGACTCTCAACTAATGGCTCCTCAGTACACTGGTGAGACCTGCTTGTAGGAGGCCAGTGACCGGTCCAATCGCTGGGGCATGATACATGCTATGACTGTAGCGAAGTTGATATTGCTTGCTCGTAGGTAGATCCCATCGAAGTGTGCTGTTGGTGTTGATGATCGTCTTGCTCTGATAGTGGTAGGCAGGTGTTTACTGAACAGCATATGCGACTTCTCAGTGTACTGGTGAGTTCCGCTTGTGGAAGGCCAGCAACCGATCCGCTGCTGTCAGTTCTCTGTTCTTCTTGCTTGATAGTGGTAGTTATGATGAACCTGCCGATGATATTTATGATTGTTAATAAACGTGGAAGTATGTATGTTAAAATGCTCTTGTTGATGTACTTGGTTTCATTTGTTGATAATAATTTCTTGATAATGATAAATTGCTGACCCGTTGTTCGGGATTTCGTTAGGTATTCCAAGTAATTATTCTCCGTAGAGAATCTTCCACTTTGTATAGAAAAAAAAATTAAACAAAATAATGATGCGTGATTGACGATTGATTGATATTATTTATTAATTGTATATTAAAGGTCTTTGTTAGACCAAGAGCCATGCATGCTCTTATTGTTTGTTATTGATATTGTAGGAATCAAATTTTGTTAAATGGTAAATAAGTACTTGTTAAAATGGTCTTTGTTAGACCAAGAGTCTGATAGCTCTTAAATTTTGTCATTGATACAAAGTGATTCTTTGATAAAATGTGGTCAAGTTGCTTGCTTCAAAATTGATGTGCTGGTTTATCTGCCCCGATGTATGTGGTGGCAGCTCAAGATGGTAAATGTCATTGTAGACTAAGAGCCTTGGTGCTTTTAATTGATCAAATATACAAATATTGCCTGCTGTTGGCGGCGATATAATTAAAACTACTTGCTAATGGTCATTGTAGACCAGGAGCCTTGTTTGCTCCATGATGTATTCTTGCTTGTCTGCTCCGCTGTTTACGGCGACAGAATTAAATTACTTGGTAATGAGCCTTGTTGCTCTATAATGCTTGATTGATATTCTGTCCCGCTGTCTGCGGTGACAGAATTAAAATTACTTGCTAATGAGCCTTGTTGCTCTTGCTTGATAAAAGGTCATAGTTGACCAGGAGCCTTGGTTGCTCCATAATGTTGTTTGCTAGTATGTCCCGCTGTCTGCGGTGACAAACTTAAAGTTACTTGATAAATGATAAAAGGTCATAGTTGACCAGGAGCCTTGGTTGCTCCATAATGTTGTTTGCTAGTATGTCCCGCTGTCTGCGGTGACAAACTTAAAGTTACTTGATAAATGATAAAAGGTCATAGTTGACCAGGAGCCTTGGTTGCTCCATAATGTTGTTTGTTAGTATGTCCCGCTGTCTGCGGTGACAAACTTAAAGTTACTTGATAAATGATAAAAGGTCATAGTTGACCAGGAGCCTTGGTTGCTCCATAATGTTGTTTGTTAGTATGTCCCGCTGTCTGCGGTGACAAACTTAAAGTTACTTGATAAATGATAAAAGGTCATAGTTGACCAGGAGCCTTGGTTGCTCCATAATGTTGTTTGTTAGTATGTCGCGCTGTCTGCGGTGACAAACTTAAAGTTACTTGATAAATGATAAAAGGTCATAGTTGACCAGGAGCCTTGGTTGCTCCATAATGTTTGCTTGATAGTTTGTCCCGCTGTCTGCGATGACAAACTTATTTGATAAATGATAAACCTAATGCTAATTAATTTCCCCACCTAGTACCCTACACTACCGATGTTAAAAATGCTGCATTGCTAAATCAGTACAATGATTGATAGTACACAATTTAATTTAATAAAATGTAGTTGCTAATTGTTTCTGCTTGCGTAACATGATGCTTGTTTACATTAACTTGATAATAATAAAGTATGTTATGATATTTATGCGAGTGTAGAGCTATTGTTTAGATACACCGCTAGTAAATTGTTTGTAAAAAAGTAAAGTTGATAAATATCTAGAATCCCTAAAAGTATATGGGATCTAGCTTCCCCCAGGAATGGTTGATATCCTAGGTCATGGTTCAAGTTTCGTCGAAGGACCATTATGTACGGGCAGGAGCATTCCTCCCGACCCGCCAAGGGTCAAAATGTCCGGGCAGGAGCGGTGGTTGTAAGGCACCGCGTCCCGCCAGTCAGAAATATATGAGGTTAGGAAGGGAACCTAACTCCCTAGTGATCCTAGAGTCCCTTTACCCCTAAGACACTAAGTCCCTAGAGCCCTAGCCCCGCCTAACCGTGTAAATATATACTTATATAAATAATAGGTGTAGAGAGCTCGCTCCCGGGATGCCCGGGGTAGCGAGCGGGAAGAGACAGGACAGTAGGTAGGTGGTGCGGACCCGCTGCCAGCCGCGCAGACTCACGCGACTGATCATAGTGACGGCTAAAGGTGTCTTGGCCGCAGCGGGGGGAAATGAGACCCAACACAGACGGTTGAAATCTATTTAATTATGATAAATCAATGCTATTTATAGTAAAATGTATTGTATGCACACTGTCGAGGGTCTTGGGTTGTGTGTCGTCGGTGTAGAACGCCGACGCTGCACTCGCTGGGTCCATCGGTCAGGTCGCTGCATGTAGGTCGCTGCTGACGGCTGCACCATGTACGACGTAGCTCGTACAATCTTCTTAAATCGGATAGTCGGCTCTTCTAGGAGATGCCCTCATAGTAATCATCTAGTATTAATGGTAAAAGGTGTACGCGTCGAAGACCAGCTCAGAGCAACTACAATGTAACCTGAAGGCATGTTACGTCACGTAGTGGCGCACGGAGGCGGAGGCGACTTTGATCTTGAACCGGTTGTAGTGCCGCTGAAGGTCTACGGTAGAGATGATGTCACCAGCTCACAGCAGCGCTGTATGTAGCCTGAAGGCATCACACCTCTCGTAGTGGCGCACGGAGGCGGAGGCGACTTTGATCTTGAACTGGTTGTAGTGCTGCTGAAGGTCTACGGTAGAGATGATGTCACCAGCTCACAGCAGCGCTGTATGTAGCCTGAAGGCATCACACCTCTCGTAGTGGCGCACGGAGGCGGAGGCGACTTTGATCTTGAACTGGTTGTAGTGCTGCTGAAGGTCTACGGTAGAGATGATGTCACCAGCTCACAGCAGCGCTGTATGTAGCCTGAAGGCATCTCACCTCTCGTAGTGGCGCACGGAGGCGGAGGCGACTTTGATCTTGAACTGGTTGTAGTGCTGCTGAAGGTCTACGGTAGAGATGATGTCACCAGCTCACAGCAGCGCTGTATGTAGCCTGAAGGCATCTCACCTCTCGTAGTGGCGCACGGAGGCGGAGGCGACTTTGATCTTGAACTGGTTGTAGTGCTGCTGAAGGTCTACGGTAGAGATGATGTCACCAGCTCACAGCAGCGCTGTATGTAGCCTGAAGGCATCACACCTCTCGTAGTGGCGCACGGAGGCGGAGGCGACTTTGATCTTGAACTGGTTGTAGTGCTGCTGAAGGTCTACGGTAGAGATGATGTCACCAGCTCACAGCAGCGCTGTATGTAGCCTGAAGGCATCTCACCTCTCGTAGTGGCGCACGGAGGCGGAGGCGACTTTGATCTTGAACTGGTTGTAGTGCTGCTGAAGGTCTACGGTAGAGATGATGTCACCAGCTCACAGCAGCGCTGTATGTAGCCTGAAGGCATCTCACCTCTCGTAGTGGCGCACGGAGGCGGAGGCGACTTTGATCTTGAACTGGTTGTAGTGCTGCTGAAGGTCTACGGTAGAGATGATGTCACCAGCTCACAGCAGCGCTGTATGTAGCCTGAAGGCATCTCACCTCTCGTAGTGGCGCACGGAGGCGGAGGCGACTTTGATCTTGAACTGGTTGTAGTGCTGCTGAAGGTCTACGGTAGAGATGATGTCACCAGCTCACAGCAGCGCTGTATGTAGCCTGAAGGCATCTCACCTCTCGTAGTGGCGCACGGAGGCGGAGGCGACTTTGATCTTGAACTGGTTGTAGTGCTGCTGAAGGTCTACGGTAGAGATGATGTCACCAGCTCACAGCAGCGCTGTATGTAGCCTGAAGGCATCTCACCTCTCGTAGTGGCGCACGGAGGCGGAGGCGACTTTGATCTTGAACTGGTTGTAGTGCTGCTGAAGGTCTACGGTAGAGATGATGTCGTCCGCGTCGAAGGCCAGCTTCACGTTGTGCGTGGCCACCACCAGCGTCGCGCGGCTCACCACCCATTGGAACCAGAAGAACGTCTTCATTTTCGGTTCTATTCAAACAAATAAAAATAATAAATTTCATTGACAACAAGTATCTTTTAATTTGGTGAAGATCAGAGTCAAGCAGTTACGAAAACGGAAGGGGAACCTTATTTTCTAGTTCTGTGTCATTGCTATCCTGAGGAAATTCAATAAATCTAGTCACATTCACGTTTAACGTTGCAAGAAACCTATAGGTTCTAAAAGACTCATTTACCGATTAAAAGGCGAACCAGACCTAAAGAATCATAGTTTCCTCACTAATTTTAGAATAGAATCATAGTTTTCACACTTTTGTATATCAAGCCCTGTGTCAGAACAGAAAAGAGAGAGGTAATAACTTTTATCAATATCTTAATAACACAAGTAACTGACCTTCAGTCACGGAGCGGGCTTCGAATATGGAGATCAGTTCGGAGCGGTTCTCGCTCGGAGTGTCTTCAGAGTTGCTTCGTACTTCTTCTAATTCAGACACGGATCTGCGTGGGAGGAAAAAGAGGCGTTACTATGATATCCCTTAGTTTAATAGCGATTTCTTAAGAGTAAGAAATAAAAATAGCTAGTAGTAACATCCATTTACAATGCGGTATTTGGATTTTTTTTACACAAACAAGCTGCCACATATTTATTTATTTGTCGGGAGACTAACAGCTAAATAAATAAGTAGGTATTCAATAAGTCTTCAGGATTACACAATTTTTATATTTAGTTTTATATCAATTGTATGGTGTTCAACAAAGTATATCTCTTGGTACGGGAGAAATTTATGGTGCAAAAGTACGCGATCCGTTCAAAGAACGATCGTTTTCGATTTCGGTGGTATCTGGTATTTTACTGGTCGGTGGCACAATTGGTAGTGACTTCTGCTTCTGAGCCAAGGGTCGTGGGTTCGATCCCCACACATTACAAACATTAGTGTGCATGAACATGTCTGTTTGTATTGGTCTGGGTGTTTTCTATATGTCGCAGGCAAATCCTATAATTCGCTCGTATACAAACGGCGTCGGCAGTTTGCAAAGATAAATACGTGTTATAAAATGCCGACGGCAAATTGTCATCGCATCAACGTCGATATGGTTTGTGTATTAGGGTGACCATGATAATAGAATTGAGACAGGGTTTTCAATTATTTCATTTAGGTATTTAAGTTTAATAATAGAATATTATTAAATTATTGACTTCGAAAATAAATTCGTCGATGAAATAAACATGAAATTGAAACCGAAACCAAACAAAACCTGCACTAAATGGTACCGTGTCACCCGTGTGAGAACATATTCTCTCTTCATCTTCATCATCTTAGGATACTTACACATACATAGTAAACTTACCAAGAATTACCTATTAATTGAACAAGACATTCAGTGGTAATAACAAAAATAAATTCAACAATGTTTCTTTGTTTCACTTATTCTGCTAAGCTTAAACAAGCATAAAACCATTCGCGAAACAATTTATTTACAAAAATCAAAATACAAAGCATTTTATTGCAATTTTCAGTTCCACTTTACCAGTTTCCATGGACACCCTAGCGTTTATATGTGCTGGATAACCTCGTTTTTTTTTTTGTTTTTTTCCACGGTGTTTTCGGAGCTCCCTTTGTGATTGGTTTAATTTTAATAGTTTCCTATAATACTAGCCCTTAAAATCTATTTGAAACAGCCGATATTAGACCTATTTTTAATATTTTTTTTCTTCCACATTTTAACAGCTGACCGCCATATTGGTTTTGGCGACATGTAGCGCCACGTGCGGTCAAATTTGGTACTAATTCGAACGATATGCCGAGGCAATTTGCAATCGGCTGTAATATCGTAGCTCGACATATTAGAAAATGAACAACATCTTACATACGGCGTACGGCATTTTATATAACGAATTCGTCTTTGTAAACTGCCGACGCCGTTTGTATACGGGCGAATTATAGAATTTGCCTGCGACATATATATAATATGTATTTATTTACAAAAAAATGTATCGTCAGTAAGTTTATCAGTTGTCTAGTACCCATAGTACAAGCTTCGGCTTAGTTTGGGGCTAGATGGCGCTGTGTGGCCAAGCGTGGCATGTCTTGGGTTATTTATTTTTTATTTTATTTTTTTATTTGGCGGTGGCCCTGGATCGTCGTTCATCCGTTGGTCCGCGGATGGCTGTGGGCGCGTTACCTGATGAGGGAGCGGTGCGAGCCGCCCACGGAGGTGTAGGAGCCGCGGCTGAGCACGGGCGCGCGCTGCAGCAGCGTCACGATGTGCTGCACGCCGTGCAGCGCCGACGCCACTAGGTGCACCTAGTCCAACATGACCATAACTACACCGTGACTCAAGAGCTTTGGTCTCACATAAAAGTATAGCCGTTTTGTAGTCAACTCGAGAAGAAGATAATTTTTATGATAAAGACTGCTTTTTGATTGGCCCGTGGCTCTATTCGCAGTGGCACTGCCTTTTGAACCAAGGATTGTGTGAGTCGATCCTAATCCTGTTCAAACATTCATTAATATAATATTTACTATATCAAATACTAATTCAGCCTATTTGCTTAGAAATAAAAGCGCATTCGCACTTTTAAATGAACAATGGTAGCAATCGACGTCGTCATCAGCAATCAAGATGGCGTCCACTTCCAACGATTTAATCAACGGTTAAGTACATTGATTCTGAAAGCGTGGGTTCGATCCCCATCCGGTATAAACACTTATGTTTCTTTAGTGTATGGATGTTATATTTGTATTTTTTTTGTACGAAGAGCTTTCTGGGCGACTTCAATCCACCTTATGGTAAGCGGTATTGAGGTTTGGTTGTATAAGTATGTATTTGTGGAACCTCTGTTGTTCTGATACGCATAACAAATGCTTAAGCTACCTTCTCTGCAATGCGGAGCAATGTATGTTATGTTGCTGATATTTATTTATTTATATTGAACAAAAGTACAATAACTATAATAAATAACCTAATTAAAATATTATTCACAAGTAACTAATGAATTCGGTGTAATTTCAAAACTAACCTGCTCATGATCCAGACGCACGATGATGGGCGGCGTGTCGGCGTGCATGTGCACTCCCAGAGACACCACGGGGCCGCTGGAGGTGGCCGGCGTCGGGGGGGCCTCCTCTGGCGGGGGCGCCTCGGGCTGCGCAATTAACATACCATCACAACGCTTGAATGACTTACACCCGTATTCACAAGCAATGCTTATCTATGGCTAGCTGTGCCCGCGACTTCTATGGGAATAGTTTCATCCCCTATTTTATCCCCTTGGGGGTAGAATTTATCAAAATCCTTTGTTAGCGGTAATCCGATGCCTAAGTCATAACATTTATCTGCATGCCAAATTTCAGCCTGATCCGTCCAGTGGTTTGGGCTGTGCGTTGATAGATCACTATGTCAGTCAGTCAGTCACTCTTAAGTTTTATATATTTAGATAGATAGATAGAAGATAGATATTTTTTTAAATAGACTTCAATATGGTGACATTTCAAAAAAAACTTCCTAGTTTTTCTTTAGAAGTGAATGGGTAGCGCTTGACCCCAACTAGCCTGATGTTACACCTTTCTTAACAAAAATAATAATAATTTTTCAAAGCGGTGAAGAAGTAGCAACACTGTGCGAATATAGCATTTACGATGGCGAGCGACACTCAATCGACATCGACATGGAAGCTTTGTCTATGAATAGGTTTTTGGGTACCTGAGCCTCCATGAAATACAAATAGAAGGGTTCGTTATATGAACGAAATCGGACATTTGGGTCGCTATAACGATAGCATTTACAGATTGTATCTGATCATGATATTATTAAAATAAATGACTGAATAACGTACCTCTGGCGTGGCTTTTCTCCTGCGAAACAAATAACAAAGTTAAATATAAACAAGAAGAAAGAAAATATAATAATTACTAAAATTTGACAATAAAATCGTGACAAGATCATTGATAAGAGATTAAGAAAGTACATACTTTGCCGGTCCTCTGAAGAATTCTTTGAGCGTAGAGGGTTTGAAATCGACACCCGCAGTAAAATACTTCATTCTCTGAAACAAACATTTGTAATCAATATCTGCGATATTTGATAGAAGGTTCTTACGGAAAGAAAAAATACATTGAAAATTGGAACATTTCAGGCACTTTAACGACGATTGAACATTCACGCGCTTTTAAATTTAGGCGATTCCTATACAATAATAAGTTACAATAAGTTCAGGAAACGAAAAAGATTTTGTTCACAACAAAATGCATTAAAATGTTTTCTTGTACATACAAAAATACAAATTTATCATACCAATAAAAGTTAAAAATATATTAGTTGATTGGTTGGAAACGCCAAATTGTGGTGCTGGTAGGAAAAAAGTTTGACGTGCAAAAGTATTACTAGTGAATCTATTTGCAGGAATAAACTATTTTATTTTATTTTAGTGGTGGGAACAGTTCTTTTCGTTACTGGATCGTATCCTAGGATTTAATAACAAACTAGCCAAACTGCCCTCGCTTCGCTTCGGGTATTTTAGGTTGCTATGGTAACGTTTTCAATACACGTCAGTTTGAAAGATAGCTTTTTGGTAATTACGGGATAGCCAACCCGCCTGCCCAGCGTGGCGATTATGGGTATATCCTCGAGATGTTTGCCCTAAGTGGCGAACAACTGGAGAGGCCTATGTCCAGCAGTGGACTGCAATAGGCTAATGATGATGATGATAAATAGATAATCACTAACATCCTCCTCCGTGCTAGTCTCAGTGTGCTTCATATGGTCCCTCTTGGGCGCGGTCTTGTGTTGCAGGCTCTTGGTGACCACCGAGAGCGTGACGGTGGTGGTGAGCATCTCCAGCACAGTCTTGGGGCTGGCGGCGGCGGAGACCTTGAGCTGCGAGCGCAGCGCGCCCGCGGAGCGCTCGCGGCTGGACCGCTCGCTGCGCGCGCGCACCTCCAGCGTGTAGCACGACACGTCCGCGAGACGCATCTTCCACGGGAACGAGTCGTCGTCCGCTGCGGGTGGATGCTTTTTATTTATTTATTTCAAAAAGCCTTAAAACTATCATTACAAGTAAGTAACCTAATGCGACAGTTTGGCCTAAAATTAATTTAAAAATTATATAATATACAAAACAAATAAATTCTAACTTAACCTATCTTTTTACACTATTTTAATAACTATATGAAATTATGTACAATAGAATTTTTGCGAGCTCACTCGAGCTCGATAATTGTAAGCATAACATAACAAAAAAATGACTGGCTCGGTGGCTCATTTGGTAGTGACTTCTGCCCTCTGAGCCAAGGGTCGTGGGTTCAATTCCCGCACAGTACAAACATTTGTGTTCATGAACATGTCTGTTTGTATTGGTCTGGGTGTTTTCTATGTATAATATGTATTTATTTACAAAAAAAAATGTATCTAAGTAAGTTTATCAGTTGTCTAGTACCCATAATACAAGCTTCGGCTTAGTTTGGGGCTAGGTGGCGCTGTGTGGCCCAGCGTGGCATATCTTGGGTTATTTATTTATTTATACACAGGTACACGTTGTACTTAAAAAAAAATTAAACCGACTTCGAAAAAAACACAAACGACCAAAACTAAAAAGCGATAAATAACGTAAGTAATTCCATCCTTAATACATAATTATTTAAATATTACAATTATCACTTATTTTTGAAGTCGGTGCCAGTCTCTCGGTACCTAACGTAAACTGTTGTTGTATGACGCGCGCGGCCGGCAAACACGACAATATATTTATTTGTTTGGCACCGACTTCAAAAATAAGTGATAATTGTAATATTTAAATAATTATGTATTAAGGATGGAATTACTTACGTTATTTATCGCTTTTTAGTTTTGGTCGTTTGTGTTTTTTTCGAAGTCGGTTTAATTTTTTTTTAAAAATAATTTTATTTCTCTATTTTTAGTCGCGTTAATGTGCTGTGAACTTGAATAAAGGCTAATTAATGTCCTCAAGAGTTTTACTTAGGAATGAAAAATTTTGCTTTAAGTCAAGTGAAGACTTTGCGATCTAGAATCAAGCAAGTCACTTGTCCAAATCACCTGCCCTATTAGCCCTGCATAAGTAGGCATACTACTACCTAGTTTAATATCGACCAATGTCAGTACTGTCCCCTAACTCCTAACCGTTAAGGAGTTCTGTGGCTTCATCATCAGCACCAGATGTTGACGCCCGGAAGCATATACCTGAGTAAAATATAATTACGTAACAAAAACACCATATGAGCATACAATTTTCGGTTGTTGCCCTCAATTTCTCCAGGATCCCATCATCAGATCCTGACTTGGTGAAAATGGGACCACCTCGGAAGTGTCCTCTGTCGAACTGTCGAAAAATTTTTGAAATCCATCCATAATTGACGGAAATATCGGTGAACAAACATAAAAAAAAAAAAAAAAATATTATACATACAGACGAATTGAGAACCTCCTCCCTTTTCGAAGTCGGTTAAAAAGAAGGGGTCTACCCTTGCATAATTAAGTTCTAAGTGGTTTAAAATGAAAATAAAATATTAATTATTAATCTGAGATTGAATCCACATCATTATAACAAGCATGACTGTGGTAATCTCTCATTCCCAAGGATAAAACACACAATATAACTGCATTTTAATGAATGTTTGTTGTAGAATTGAGATTGTGCCATATGGTACACTCAGTTTGAAGAATCGTTAGGGTCATCAAGACATGACACGTGGTTGTCTTGTTATGTGTTGGCTGCCGGGCCATCTGATGGCCTATGAACGTCCGAAACACCAATGGCATCGCATAACAGGGGGACTGCACAAAATATATGAAGTTACTGAGAAGTATTCAGTAATGATTTCTCAGTATTACGTACGGTTTTCCGTGTTAGGAGTGATGAAAGTAGGTCCATCGTGACGAATCTCCTGCCACAGGTGTTTCTTCGTGGCGTTGGAGTGCATCGATACTCGGCCCAAACTGAAATAATTATAAAAGTTGAGAAATCCTGAAATCCCGACCACGCTCAGACCGGACATTTGTACTGGACCACCGCCGGGTTAAGTAGATATTCTCCGCTACATATGAGAGAGCCTCATATAAGCCAGCTATCCCGTACTTATGATCTGTTGTATGCATACATAATCGTCAGCCTCGCAATACAATAGCATAACAATAGCAGTCCACTGCTGGACATAGATATCTCTAATTGTTCGCCACTGTTACTCAGCTTACTAACTTGGTAAGTTGTCGTTGACCTTGGTTCTCTGTCGGATCACCTCATTTCAGATCCCATCCCGCAGAGAAACGTCGAGCATAGTCCTTTAGCCGCCGTATCTAAGTGTGCACATTTCGTCTCCGTCCTTTCGGTCATGCAAAATAGAGGCTCAGACGTTGAGTTACGGAAATCGGCCCGTTCTACTTGGGCTTCTCTTTCGCTTTCTATCAGGCGTAGGGAAGCCAATATGTACAGCTACGACTTGGGAACCTTCAAGAAACTCGGTTAGAGCTGCTTACCATCAGGCACGAGTTCGTCTGCCCCCACTCGCATAAAAAAAAATGTCGTGCTACTATAAAAAACAACTTTGGCGTGTGGCATGGTCGGTAAGACACGCTGATTGAAGATTTTCATCTTAGGAACTCCCGACGAAAAAAAGGCAGTAGTAGGCAGTAGACAGGCTCGGTGGCTCATTTGGTAGTGACCTCTGCCCTCTGAGCCGAGGGTCGTGGGTTCGATTCCCGCACAGTACAAACATTTGTGTTCATGAACATGTCTGTTTGTATTGGTCTGGGTGTTTTCTATGTATAAATACATATTATTTATTTACAAAAAAAAAAGGATCGTCAGTAAGTTTATCAGTTGTCTAGTACCCATAGTACAAGCTTCGGCTTAGTTTGGGGCTAGGTGGCGCTGTGTGGCCCAGCGTGGCCTGTCTTCGGTTACTTATTATTATTATGTAGTCTCTCTTTGGATTTCACGGGAAGGTGTCACCCCTCCCGGTCCTTTGGAAGGCTTGCGTGGGGGCACAGGCCCAACACGTAGAGCCCTAAATAATTATTATTAGTAGTTTCAAAGTACCTGAGCGCCAACACGGGCTGCCTGTCGGCGGCGTGCCGCTCCATCGCGTCGCGCACGGTGGCGCAGTCCAGCGCGGAGGCGGAGGCGCCGCTCACGTACAGCAGCACCAGCCCCAGCTCCACGTGCACCAGCGTGCGCCGCAGCCGCGCGTGCGCCGCCACCAGCCACTCGCCGCTGCCCCACGACGGGGAGCTCTTGGCCTGCGAGTAACAAGTTTAACAACACATTGCTTAGCATAATCTATCGCGATGTGGACGCACTGCTTGTAAGGAACTCAGTCACACACACACTTTTTTACAACCACATTCAAACCAAGCACAGTGTAAGTCGAAGCTGCGAGTGCACCAGCACCAGCCACTCGCCGCTGCCCCACGACGGGGAGCTCTTGGCCTGCGAGTAACCAGACATTGCTCAACATAAACAATAGCGATGTGTTATGAAACTCAGTCACACACTGTAATGCTACGATATAAAAGAAATATTTGGGCGCCGTTCATCATATTATTTTTATAAGGATAATCTTTTTAAGTTTTTAGTATTGGTGACAAAGTCTGAATTTTAGTCGATGATTGTCTGATTTGCCGCCCCCCTGAATGCGCCGCCCGCGTGCATTGCACGCCTTGCACGCCCGCTTACGGCGGGCCTGGGCGCTGGCAACCGACTGGTGGCGGTATAACCATCACAATTGAAGGCGTAGGCCTTGGTGTGAATGTTGTTATAAAAGACTCTTTTACAACAACATTCACACCAAGAATAGTGTAAGTCGGAGCTGCGAGTGCACCAGCACCAGCCACTTACCACTGCCCCATGACGGAGCGGAGCAGGCCAAGCCTGGGAATAACAAGACTATGCTAACCAAATTCGGCGGCGACCCTTCACTAGGAGACTAGCTAATTACGCGGGCTAGCTAGCGCGCTGACACTACTTTTTGAATTACTGCTTTTCATTCTGTGAATCTATATTATGTGACTAATGGTCAAACGTGTGTAGCGGCCTACAGTAGCAGTTTTGCAGCGCACGCAGTTTTGTATTGTGCGCTGCTTAACAGGCAGTCGTTCCCCGCCGCGCATTCCGACCACCCGCCAACAACATGTAATATTATTGTATTATACGGTGCACCGACAAATATATATTCTCCCGGAAACTGAACATTTATCATTTCACCACACCGCACAGATGAACCTTCCCATCTCCAATCCCATACGTGCAATGTGCAGACTGCAGTTCCATGCACAGGCATTCAAGGCATATGTGGAAACCGCCAGTTTTAAACTAAGGAACGAAACGTAAATTCATCAAATCACCATGACCTACACCAATCACTACAGTTGACGAAGCATCAACAACGTATAACTCTGCATACATACGGGTGTAAGCGGCTGCTTGGGGCGGTCCTCCCGTCTCTCGCTGGGCTCGCTGCTGGAGCCGAGGCTGCGCGGGCGCTGGTGCACCAGCTCGGCGCCCGACAGGCGGGTCGCGCGGCCACCCGACGACTGTAGTATGTTAAAAAAAAACGAATTATTTGTTGAAGAACAAATCTACTTTGAGTACTATTAGCCGTCCGCGCTGACAGTTGAAATGTAATATTTCGTTTTTTTTTTTATAGTGGCTCGACATAATGGCTTCCCTACGCCTGATGGAAAGCGAGAGAGAAGCCCAAGTCGCTGTGACAACGGGCAAGTAACTGGTCAGTTGCCACCGCCATGCCTGCCCAACCCCAACCCCCCACGAGCTCCGGAAACCCTACTCACCGGCAGAAACACGACCCAGAGGTCATTTGACTGCGGTATTCTATAGGGTGGAGGTCCTTACCCGGACGGGCGGCTCAATTCGAGCGAAGAGTCGCTATGCCCTACCTCTCTTAGTCGCTATGCCCTACCTCTCTTAGTCGCTATGCCCTACCTCTCTTTTGTAGAAAATTTAGAATAACGGGTTTAACATTCATACGTTTCGGCTGTCAGTATCTGATCAGCTAAACTAAAACCTTTAACCACAGCCAATTCTATATCTATACTAATATTATAAAGAGAAAAGATTTGATTGTATGTTTGCATTTAATAGTGCCGGAAACTACTTGACGGATTTGATAAAATCTTTCTACGCTGGGAAGCTACAATATCTCCGTTGAATATAGGCTATATTATATTTCCAAAAACTTTAGGAATCCAATGTCAAAAAATGCCAATAACCTAATCCAAGGTGCCAAAAAATTACCAAAATAATCCGCGTACATTGTGTAACAACTGATAAAACTTGGTTGGATCATTCCAAAAACCATAATCATAGCCTTACCGGTGGAGTGCGGCGTCGCAGGAAATACTGAGTAGTAGAGAGTGATTTTGGTAGATTAGCAGCAGACGCCATTGTCACAGTTTCTGCGGACAATAGAGCAAAGAGGCAGTGGTAAAAAACTTTGTTATATAAACAAAACAAATCACAACACGTGATTTTAAGTTGTCAAGCAAACTCGTTCCTTTTGTAATAATTAATCAATGTTTGCAGCTTCTGCTTCTTTAGGTCCTTTACAGTGCAAACTTTTCACAATGATGTTTTCGCTCGCCATATCTATCCTATAAATGTGTAGGTATAAGTATGTCAACGTAAAAGCTTGTAAACCGTAACGACTGCAAACAATTAAAACTTCTTTTTTTTGGTAGATTGTGATCGATCGGAGTGGAACCGTTAATAATTTAACGCATGACAGATTTTAATTTAAGTATTTCACTTCGATCGATTACAGTCCAAAAAATAATAATGAAACTGTAAGCATTATGTTACAGTTCACAATCTGTCCATAATCTCGCAAGACAGATTATAATCTAACGGTATTTGCAATTTTAGGGCGACATAAATATAAAAATAATCAAGAAGAAAACGAAATATGTACCTATAGTATTTTGGTATTTAACCCTTTACCTCCCGGAATTGACTTTCTTTTATAAGAAAAGCTTTCAGGATAACCTCACTCCACCTGATGGTAAGCGTTCGTGAGGTTCAAAAGTTAGGTCGACAGGCACACTAGAACAAACCCATTGCGCTTGTCGCCTTTACCGTGAAGGCCCACTGAGATGCCGTTTCACGCCCCGCCTAAAGAACCCAGGATTGTAAGAGGAAGGAAACACATGAGCTGGAAGGGCATTCTATGACTTAATGGCACGGGGACTTACCGCAATTGGGTCGAACTACAGGCTTATACGCGAGCCAGGCGATGAGCAGCGGGTCCGCGGAGTAGGACACGGGCTCCGTCCACATGCCCACGTAGTCCAGCGAGTTGGGCAGCGGCGTCCAGCACCACTGCACGGCGCAGCGGAGGTACGGCCTGGAACCAAACCATTATATATATAAGCTACTAGCAAACCCGGCGAACTCCGTTTCGCCACCAGATGGCTGTAATTTTTTTTTTCCATAATTTTCTTTGCTATAAACCTCACGGAGCCCGAGACCTTTCTAACGAATGCAAAACCGTGGAAATCGGTTCGTGCGTTCTGGAGTTATAGCGCCATGGAGGAAAACCCGACTTATTTTTATATAGTAAGCTATAATACAAAAAAGCAAAGCGTATATACTTTCCAATCCAAACTTCACGTTTTTAAGTATGAGTCATACTCGAGTGACACTGTTACTCGATGCGAATATATTTCTCAACCAGTCATAGTGTGACCCTATCGAGTGTGACTCGTTGAGAATTCAAAATTCAAAAATATTTATTTAAACACAAGTAGGTTTACATACTTCGGTTCACATAGTAATGTATTACTAAGACCTTGTTATGAGAACAACAGAAAAATAATTAGCTGTGACACCTACACTAGATAAATCTGTATCGTAGGTGCCCGGACGTAACAAAAGTATTGGCCTCTCTTAACTTAATAAACGTACTATTACTCAATGCGAATATTTTTTTCAACCAGTCACAGTGTGACCCGATTGTGTGACTCTCTGAGAATAAACTAAATTTCACCCATTACGGTGAATTTCCATGGAGATTAAGCGAGTCCGTAGGAAATATTAAGGAGCGACTGCGCAAACTCAGGTGCACTCAGTTCCTTCATTATCATGATCCGATGGGACGGTCCTTCGACACTTCAAGATACTAATTAGAGATTACATACAATTTTTACATTAGATACAAGATTTTAATTTAGAGACTCGTGCCTGATTCCACAGACAAACTATTTAAATAGTTTTGTGGGACTACTGTGTATATGTATGTAGTTATATACTTTGTTGGTGTAATAATAAATAAATAAATAAAAAATAATAATAGAGTACAATATTTATAAAAATTTTCAACTTGTCCTATGTCAGCTAAGTAAACCAGCAAAAACTCTTTTCTGAGCAACTGAGAACACAGTAAAACGTAATATTTATCTAATTTATTTATATATTTATTTGACACACACAACGGATATACAGTAGTTACAATTTTAGTGATACAAGCTAATGCGACACAAGTTAGGCTGTATCTCCACCAACATGTGTGAACAGCATGTTAATCTAGCCCATCCCTTGATAGCGGAATATCCACCACAGTATTAGTACGGACGACGATCGCGGTGGCAACGGGCCAGTACTTGATTTGGTTACTTATATTTTGACGCACCGGCTTGGGCCTGTTTTGTGCTGTGCATTAAGCGACGGGAGGCCCAAATGTTGTGCTACTATAATAAATAAGTAGTATTTTTAGTGACTATTAGTAAATACGTGTACTTACGTTGTAGTAGGAGTATCAGGTGCGGAAAACAACCACGCCTGTTTTAGTTCTCCGCCCTCTGAAAGAGAAACAATATATTATTGACTGGCGCGATGGCTCATTTGGTAGTAACCTCCGCCTTCTGAACCAAGGGTCGAGGGTTCGATCCCGGCACAGTACAAACATTTGTGTGCATGAACATGTCAATTTGTATTGGTCTCGGTGTTCTCTATGTATAATATGTATTTATTTACAAAAAAAAGTGTTTAAGTAAGTTTATCAGTTGTTGGTATGTGAGACTCACCCCACCTCGAAGATGGAAGTGAGGCGGGATATACCCACTAAAACCCCGGCCCCTTCGTCATGCGCCTTAAAGGTGGTGTCGAGGGTGCTATGAATATGTACACCAAGACATCACCGACGCGGCCTGGTCATGACAGGCCCCAACAGGCTCCTATGTCACCAGTGGGCAGCAAGTTGCAGGGACACGGGTAACGCCGAAGCATACGGCCGCATATGATCTATAGATAGATATTCTTTATTGCACAAAATACACAATTAGTACAGAAAAGGTGATACAGACATCTTGTGGTACAATCTAGGCGGTCTTATCGCTAGTAAGCGATCTCTTCCAGACAACCTTTAAGTAAAGGAAGTGTAGATTTCTGAAGAGAGGGTCTATCTACGCTAGTATAACGTAAACTCACTCGGCGCATGCAAGGCGGTGGCGCGGGCGGACTGCAGCGACAATATGTGCGTGTTGATGTGCTTGGTCAGGTACCCGCGGAGGGAAAAGTCCTCCAGCGTCATGTCTATGGCCACAGATTCTGAAACAAAACGTTAGCTATAGTCATATTTTAGTATTAACATTACACTTAACTGATTTTTCAATGGGCTAAAACCTTAGGGCCTTATTGGTGCAAGGGTCAGAGTATCTGCCCGTCGGCCTACCTTCATCAGCGAGCGCGTCCCTGGCCAGCGAGGTGTGTCGCAGCGGCAGCGAGACGCGACCCGCTAGCAGCGAGGCGGGCACGTGCCACGCGGCCTGCAGCCGCGCCGCCGATCCGCAGATGTTCGCTTCGCCTGTAACCAACCAAGATAAATATACAATTACACCATGTTGAAATATCATAAAATGCAAAAAAATTATACAAATATTGAAATGTGATGCTAAAATAATGTGATGATAACTGTTGGCACTGTATCGCGATGTGAAGTCAGCAGCCATCACCGGCCCATCGGCGACAAACTTCATTCGGGTCATAGCTCGCTCGCTAGCCACCATCGTACGCGTGCGCAGGATCAGGTCAAGAGTCACTCACGTATCTTGACCGTGTAGCTGAGCACGACAGACTCGCGGCGCGTGAACAGCCGCCGGTTGAGCAGCAGGTTGACGACGAAGCGCAGGTCGGCGCGTGCGCAGGGCCGCGGCGGCGCGTCGCCCGCGCAGATCTGCGCCTGCAGCGTCGCGAACGTGCCCGACACGTGCAGCCGCGCGCCGTTCCACAGCGGCCCGGCGTCTTTGGGCATCTGGCATGCGGCGGAACACACCCTGGACACAACAGATGAAGAGGTTATGGTAATAGCCAAATTTCTTTTTTTTATATAGTGACTCGACATAATGGCCTCCCTACGCCTGTTGGAAAGCGAGAGAGAAGCCCAAGTCGCTGTGACAACGGACAAGTAACTGGTCAGTTACTTGTCAGTTGCCACCGCCATGCCGGCCCAACCCTAACCCCCCATGAGCTCCTTTTCTACCCTATTTTTTCTAGTGAAAAAGAAAAAACAAAGGATAAGGCTGCCTGTTGCACTGGTAATGCTGTATAGTGCAATTTTTGACGTAATACATGTATAATAATATGCTTTGCACTTTTTAAATTTAAGGGCTATATATAGCCAGTCCTTTTGATGTTAGAAGCTAATTTAACTACATCCTTTACTATTCTTTATTTCAATAATTCATTTGTAAAGTAGCCAATTTATAACTTGCCAAGCGAAGAAAGACAACAACAACGAAAATCTACGTCGAACAAAGTAATGAAAAGAACGAACTACAAACTAAAAGTTCCAGTACCTCATAATACACATGTATCAACTCCTCTACCTGAGGGCTGCAAGGAAAAGATCGCTAATATTTTCAAAAAACCTGTTAATCGTTAGAGTGTCCCACGGTAATAAGCTGTCTCGCTCTCTGCTTGCTGTGCTCACCTGTGCGGGTACAGTGGGCCTGTGCAAGCCAGCACAGCGCGTGGAACAATCAGCTCTAGCGCCAGCGGGGGCTCCGCCGGCCGCTCGGACGGCGCGTGGTCCCACGGCAGGAGGCGCACGCGCAGCCCTAGCGCTTCGATGTTGGCCCGCCGCTGGGGCAGGTTGTCCATTAGTGCGTCGCACTCTTCCACGGTTAAGACGCGCATTGGTAGGTCTGGGGGCGAGATGTGTTGTTAGAAGGGTAAAAGTGTTTGATCGGAAAGGCTACTTTACTGTCAAATAATTGACAATGCCAACCAAACCGACATTTCAATAGGGTATTCCACTATGTTTGATTTTTCTTGTTACTATGAAGTATTCTTTCTCCGAAGAATCCGTAAAATTTGACCTATTTGAGAAATCACAAATAAAATTAGGACAATAGGCCTGCAAAATTGATAGGAAATGTGTGAAATTCATTCCATAATATTATATTATACCATCGTTTAAGTGGCTTTAATTATAACATATTTTGTTATGAAACCAATTACATAAACGCAACATTTAACATAGCTATCAAACAAACTTTATATAAGAGGCTAACGAAATAATAAACTAGTGACGTCACTCAGACATAACTATTTTGTAGGACGCGTTTTTGGACTCGTCGATTAATGGTGATTTTAAAATTGTGATAACTCGAAGACTAAGACCTAATGTTACGGAACAAATTTTTTCACCTTTAATGAGGTAGTCTCGATAAGAAGTCAAATTAAAAAGTAGTAAAATAGCCTATTGTTCTATGTGATTGTCCAGGTACCTGCTTGAAGATGAACTCACCAATCACATGATAGCTGGACCTGCCTCTTATGTGGTGCCATCTGGTAGATTTCATTTTCAGACAACCCTCCTACTTTTATTGAAGCTAGTTAACAAACACTGTCTCGGTGGCTCAATTGGTAGTGACCCCTGCCTTCTGAACCAAGGGTCGTGGGTTCGATCCCCACCCGGGACAAACATTCGTGTCATGAATACTTGTGTTTGTTCCGTGTCTGGGTGTTTATATTTGTATTTAAGTATTTATTTGTGGTACCTTCGTTGTTCTGATACCCATAACACAAGTGCTTAAGCTACTTACTTTGGGATCGGAGGAATGTATGTGATGTTATCTGATATTTATTTATTTATTTAAACTTTATTGCACAATAGAAACAGTGTACAAAAGGCGGACTTAAGCCACATAGGCATTTATTTATTTAAACAATCCAATCTTTATTTTTTATAATATCAGTGTTGATTAATGTTGTGCACAGGGGTCTGACCTGGGTCCGCGGGCGGGGGCGTGTCCCCCAGCGCGGCGCCGAGCGCGGCCAACCGGTGCGCCAGGCCCATGCACACGCGCAGCTCCACCGGCTGCAGCCGCACCGTCGCGTTGCACACCTCGCTCCAGTCACTGCGCATGCGCAACAATACGTACGGCACGTTACATACAACTTGTACAACGAAAGGGATGTAAGGGAGCGGCCTGTCATCATTTCGCTCCAAGCCAACCTCACCTGCTCGTGGTGCATCCTGCCAAGAAACAAACGAGGCACTGGCAACCGACTAGTGGCGGTATAACCATCACAATTGAAGGCGTAGCTAAATACCACAGACCGATGACGGGCAGCAGCGTCACCGGAGCGAGAAGCTACGCCCTGCGATCGCCAACCCGCCTGCCCAGCGTGGCGATTATGGGTATATCCTCCAGACGTTTGTCCTAAGTGGCGAACAACTGGAGAGGCCTATGTCCAGCAGTGGACTGTAATAGGCTGATGATGATGATGTACAACGACCTTCACTGACACATTTATTGGATAATAGCTATGCCGGCGGCGTCGCACGCGTGGACATCGGGATTCGAAAATAAAGGACTTCCATAAAATGGATGGAGAGACATGTAGTATTTTTATTCCTATAATTAATTTATTTAAGAGCAACACACGTCCGTCCGGTCTATCTGCCAACTTTATTTTGTCTTTGTATTTTTAATTCTTGTTTTGATCCATATAAAAGTTGTAATGTATGATTCTATTTTTTCCTCCTGTCTTATGTTTGTGTTGTGATTTAAAAATGTTTGTACTTATGTGTCTATTTTTTTATTGCTGTGTTCACAACAATAAGAAAAATTGTAATAAAATTTTCTTATTCTTATTCTTCTTATAACAATACAATACAAGAACGGACAACACACCTGGTTTGACAACTTACCTGTACTGAAAGTCCATTGGCGGATTCTCGTAAGGGTTAGTGTAAGCGTGCGGGGGGGAGCGCTCGTGCAGATACTCCACGTAGAGCACGGGCGCCATGTTGAGCCACAGTTCGTCCGTCTCCGGCGCCTGGGAGGGGGGCGGCTCTTCGGACGCGCCCCCCTCCGCGTCCGGCTGGCTCTGCTCTATCACGGACTTGAGTTGGGATTGGGCCTGCAAAGAAATTATAACAAGAAAATCAATAACTTTAAATACCCGATTATGGGTAGGTATATCCTCCGGAAGTTTGCCCTAGGTGGCGAACTACTGGAGAGGCCTATGTCCAGCAGTGGATTGCAATAGGCTGATGATGATGATGATGACCAAATCTCTGCATATTCCTCATAAACGGCTTAACTTATTTTGATAAAACTTACTTCAAAACACGTTCGATTCAAATACTTTTGAAACAAAAAATACAATATCCCTCCAAGCGATGCCGCTGACACACAGGGATAGACAATGAAATACGATAAACTTATAACACCCCTCTTTTTGCGTCGGGGGTTAAAAATAATAGTGGTTGTCGGTTCTGCGTCTGATAGTCCAGACCACTTTAGCTTACTTATCTGGTGAGCTATGTCGATGAATTTGTTTTTTTATAGTGGCTCGACATAATGGCTTCCCTACGCCTGATGGAAAGCGAAAGAGAAGCCCAAGTCGCTGTGACAACGGGCAAGTAACTGGTCAGTTACCTGTCAGTTGCCACCGCCATGCCGGCCCAACCCCAACCCCCCACGAGCTCCGAAACCCTACTCACCGGTAGAAACACGACTGCGGTCATTTGACTGCGGTATACTATAGGGCGAAGGTCCTTCCCCGGACGGGCGGCTCAATTCGAGCGAAGATTCGCTATGCTCTTAAATATGGTTCTCTGGTCTATCCGACATTCAGACAGACCCTATATCCTTCCCCGACCGGATAATAACAAGAAAACTATCATTATACTCATAACATACTCACGGGTATAAAAGTCGCATTCACATGTAGCGCCTCATCAGCAGCCTGTGCTAGTTCCACTTTGGTATCCGTCAAGTCCTCCTCCGGCCACGTCCAGTCTTCCTCGCTGTTGTCTACGTCAGTCTTGCGAAGATATATAGTCGGTTCTTCCCTGGACTGAAAGGGAAGATGATAGTAAAACACAGAACATTCTATATCAGCGTACTTAGGTAAGCTGCAGCGCAGGCACGTGCCTTTTTTGTCGTCGGGAATACGCGGGTCTTTACGCATATACCAGGGTCCTGGCACAGGCCGCTCTACTTATGTGGGGCCTACTACTGGTAGGCTTCATCATCATCATCATCAGCCTATTACAGTCCACTGCTGGACATAGGCCTCTCCAGTTATTCGCCACTTAGAGCAAACATCTGGAGGATATACCCATAATCGCCACGCTGGGCAGGCGGGTTGGCGATCGCAGGGCTTATCTAGCGGAAAATACTCACTAGGCTCAGTGGTCCGCTACGAGCACGTCTAAGTGGAGTAGGGATGCCCGGAGGGACTCAAAGCAACTCCTCACTGCGCCTGCGCGTGGACGGCACACTTCAGGAGGACGCTGTGGTGTCCTCCTGGCACCCTGCAGTGCTGCAGACCACTGTGCTCGAAGACAAGTGTCATCATCTTTGCCGCTAACCGGAGCGAAACCCAGTAGCTACCCTGACCGCATAGCGCACTCTGTAGCGGCGTGGTGTACAGCTAGCTACGCAGACTCACCGCCTCCAAGCCGAGGTGGCCGCACGCGCAGCGGCCGCGCGACAGCAGCGTCAGCGTGCGCAGGCCGCAGTGCAGCCGCAGCAGCGTCGGCGACCGCATGGCGCACTTCACAGCGGCGTGGTGTACAGCTAGCTACGCCGACTCACCGCCTCCAAGCCGAGGTGGCCGCACGCGCAGCGGCCGCGCGACAGCAGCGTCAGCGTGCGCAGGCCGCAGTGCAGCCGCAGCAGCGTCGGCGACCGCATGGCGCACTTCACAGCGGCGTGGTGTACAGCTAGCTACGCCGACTCACCGCCTCCAAGCCGAGGTGGCCGCACGCGCAGCGGCCGCGCGACAGCAGCGTCAGCGTGCGCAGGCCGCAGTGCAGCCGCAGCAGCGTCGGCGACCGCATGGCGCACTTCACAGCGGCGTGGTGTACAGCTAGCTACGCTGACTCACCGCCTCCAAGCCGAGGTGGCCGCACGCGCAGCGGCCGCGCGACAGCAGCGTCAGCGTGCGCAGGCCGCAGTGCAGCCGCAGCAGCGTCGGCGACCGCATAGCGCACTTCACAGCGGCGTGGTGTGCGCACAGCTCGAGTACGCCTCGAGCGCGCTTGCGGTTGCCGCCCTCGACTTCCATCATCTGTATGTTTTGAACAAGAAAATACGTTAGTTTATGAACATACACGTTTTTATAAAATTTACGAATTATTGCTTTTATGACCAAAAAATAAGCGTGTGGACGACACTTTCGATTGGTATAGAATTTATCTAATAATCAAACCGGTGAAATGTTTAATCATGCTTACCCCATCCATCAAATCATACCCTGGACCAAAATTTAATCGGCAACCCACATGCATTATGTTTAATGACATATTTAAAATCAGTTTCATCCAATTAACGTCTCGGTGAAGGTCGTTGTATGGCGGAATCTTAGACCATCATCCAAATAGATTGGCCCCTAATTACACCTCATTCTTACTTGATGGAACCCCCAGTGTCTCCAAGCCTCACCTTGAACACCAGCGACACGTCGTCCAGGTAGGCGGCGAAGTGCACCGGTATCGGCACGGCGGGCACGGGCGCCTCCTCCACGGCGCCCTCGCGGTCCAGCCACGTGGGCAGCCACGACCACGCCCAGTCCGACCAGCTCTCCTGACGCGCCGGCTCCGCTGAGTTCGATGACGTTACGTCTATAAACAAAGTGACCATTAATACAAACGTATCGCTTTACTGCTAGGATATATGACTATGTTTGATTTTCCACGTGACTTATTTGAAAAATCGCAACTAAAATTCGAACAAAGAATTTTTTTTTTTAAATCGGTTCACAACTCTCACCTAGCGAATTTTCGCTCGAATTGAGCCACCCAACCGGGGAAGGACCTCCACTCTATAAAATACCGCAGTCAAATGACCTCCGGGTCGTGAGTAGGGTTTTCGGAGCTCGGTGGTTAGGGTTGGGCCGGCATGGCGGCAGCAACTGACAGTTAACTGACCGATTACTTGCCCGTTGTCACAGCGACTTGGGCTTCTCTTTCGCTTTTTATCAGGTGTAGGGAAGCCATTATGCCATATGACTGATCCGATGGCTCAATTGGTAGTGACCTCTGCCTTTTGAACCAAGGGGTAGGTTCGATCCCCGCACAGTACAAACATTTGTGTGCATTAACAGATTTTTAGAACAGGTATTTATGAACAAAAAATTTGTCTAGTACCCATAGTACAAGCTTCGGTTTAGTTTGGGGCTAGGTGACGCTGTGTGGCCCAGTGTGGCATGTCTTGAATTATTTATTTTACTACTAACGTTTTTTACGTCTACATAAGTCGGATGGCTTGAATCCCTCTATCTTTAAAAAAAATCCATGAAAATCCATTGCGTAGTTTTAACGATATAAGCATACATTCGGACAGACAGAAAAAGCGACTTAGTTTTAGACTATGTAGTGATGTCGAGCTACTTTAAAAAAAAGAGATTACTAACGCAACGGCTGCGTCTGTGTGAGCGAGGTCTTGGGCGTCGGCGGCGGCGGCTTGGCCTCGACCGAGGGCCGCTCGCGCAGCAGCCGCAGCAGCAGGACCAGCTGGTCGCTGGTGACGCCCCACGCCAGCTTGGTAGAGCGCAGGTGCACGCTCAGGCTGGCTGCGCGGCGGGTGTTCGCGGAAACCAGCCGTGTTAGGACTCTGCGCAGTAAGAGATAGGTAAAGCAACGAGTTCTCATCGGGTGGTCTCGTTATTATATGACCTTTGACTGGCTCGGTGGCTCAATTGGTAGTGACCCCTGCCTTCTGATCCGAGAGTCGTGGGATCGATTCCCACCCCACAAACATTCGTGTAATGAACACTTGTGTTTGTTCCGTGTATGGGTGTTTATATTTGTATTTAAGTATATATTTGTGGTACCTTCGTTGTTCTGATACCCATAACACAAGTGCTTAAGCTACTTACTTTGGAATCTGAGCAATGTATGTGATGTTGTCTGATATTTATATTTATTTATTTATAGATAAGATACAGATATTAACGGGGAGGGCCGTTCGCGGGGTGAGTCAGAGCAATCCTCGCCGTGAGACTTGTACGCCCAAAAGTCCAACGATGAAAGGCCGCCCTACACATCATTGTAATCTTATAAAAAAAAGTAATACCACTTGCTTCTTAATATATTAAATGCGAAGGTTTGTATGAAACTTTACAGTAATATAGCTAGCTCTTTGTCCTCCTCCTCGCGTCGTATTCCTCATTACTGAGGGTCGCAAATCCCCCGATAAGACGACAGTTTGTGCTTAGGCTTTAGGCATTGATATTCACACGGGCAAAACTGTAGGCTGTAGCTAGTTAAGATGGGCTTCTAACCTCAAATCCAGTTGACATCTGTACAGCAACGGTTCCTGGTAGAAGCGTATCTTCCCGTCGGAGTCGGCCCGGTCCAGGCATAGCGTCAGGTCGTCGAGTCGCACGAGGCGGCGTATAACCGGCTCGTTCTGATCAATATCTATAAGAAAGAACCATATAAATAAATAAATAACCAAGACATGCCACGCTGGGCCACACAGCGCCACCTAGCCCCAAACTAAGCCGAAGCTTGTACTATGGGTACTAGACAACTGATAAACTTACTTAGATACATTTTTTTTTTTGTAAATAAATACATATTATACATAGAAAACACCCAGACCATTACAAACAGACATGTTCATGAACAGAAATGTTTGTACTGTGCGGGAATCGAACCCACGACCCTTGGCTCAGAGGGCAGAGGTCACTACCAAATGAGCCACCGAGCCTGTCAATATAAAATATAAAAATAATATAATCAATATAAAAGTCATTGCTGAAGGTCTTCTTTGTAGTAGACAAAAATACACACTGTCTTTCCCTCACTGACTAGGGCAAATATTCCCAAATGGCATTTGTCATTGTGGGGAGGCCTATGTCTAGCAGCACGAACATGTGTGTTTATAGGTATACGAAAAAAATATCCAAGTAAGTTAATTAGTTGTCTAGTAACCATATATTACAATCCTCGGCTTAGTATGGGACTAGATGGCTGTGTGTGATCCAGCTTCGCGTGTCTTATCATCTTAGGGTCTTAATGACGTAACGTTGTTTCCTATTTAAATAGAAAATTTAGTAATTAAAGCTCCCAAATTGGCAACCCTTTTCGTTAACGCTTTACGGAAATTCCCTCGATTCCATTGCCATTTTCAAATCGTTCTCGCAAGTTGGCAAAGTTTATCGTTCATATTTCACAGGGAATCCCTCGATTGTCTTGTACCTACTTTATTTAATGTTGTTTCCGTCGTCAGTATTCGTCCACAAAAGTGGGAGATTTGTATCATAAGTTGTTCTTGGCCTATAAAGAAACGAAGAAGAAAGGCAGAAAGAAAAATGTTTATAAAGAAGAAAGTAACATTAGAGGGGGAGGGGGGAGTAAAGAAAAACGTTAGCGTGCGTTACATAGGGGAGGGGGGGTCAAAAATCTTCAAAAATTGCGTTACGTAATACTTGGACGCTCCCAAGCCACAGTGACGTACCAGCGAAGGCGGGCTGCCAGTCGGCGCCGGCGCTGTCCACGGCGAGGTGCTTCACGTTGAGCGACAGCACGATGTCGTCCTGGACGTACTTCACGATCAGGTGGTGCACGCGCAGCGCGATGTTGCTCACTATGCGCCGGACTAGCGCTTGCATGTAGCCCGGCGGCGCCTCTACCACCTGCGTCCGCCGGCTGGGAACAAAGGGCGTACGGAAAATTAAAAACCGGCCAAGTGCGAGTCGGACTCTCGCACGTTTTACTATATTGGAGTTAATTAAATGAAAAAATTAGGTAATTTTATTTATGACGTTTAAAAAAAAACTACTGGCTAGATTTCATTCAAACCAAATTTCGTTAGTAGTTTGCATAGTGATACACATTATATATTTTTTTCAGTTTTATCATGCCCATATTTTAGAAGTTACGGGGGGGGGACACTCATTTTACCACTTTGGAAGAGTCTCTCGCGCAAACTATTCAGTTTAGAAAAAAATGATGTTAGTAACCTCAACATCATTTTCAAATGCCTATTCATAGATACCCCACACGTATAGGTTCGATGAAAAATTTTTTTTTCAGTTTCAGTTCTATGTATGGGGAACCCCAAAAATTTTGGATTTTTTTTCTGATTTTATTTTAAAATCTTAATGCGGTTCACAGAATACATCTACGTACCAAATTTCAATAATGTAGCTCTTATAGTTTCGGAATAAACTGGCTGTGACATACGGACGGACAGACAGACAGACAGACAGACATGACGAATCTATAAGGGTCCCGTTTTTGCCATTTTGGCTACGGAACCCTAAAAAAACCGGCCAACGTAACGTAGCGTCGCGCACGTAGGGTTCCGTACCACTGATTGAATGAAAAAAAAATAGGTAATTTGATTTATGGCGTTTAAAAAAAAACTACTGTCTAGATTTCATTCAAACCAATTTTCGTTAGTAGTTTGCATAGACACATCATATATTTTTTTCCGTTTTATTATTATACTTTGTTACTGGATTGTTACTGGTATATATAAATTGTTACTGGGCTTTTGTGTCAAGAAACTCAGCAGCAACTTAGGAGTCAAGAAATGAGATTAAAAGTGTCTTTTGTTTCTGTAAATAAAAAATTTAAATTCAGAAATTAATCTACCACCGGGAAGATGACTGCAATAAATTCTAGTTGTCTTTTCAAAAAGTGGTCATATGTCCCTCCGACATTTTATGTCCATCTATTGTATCACTATGTATTTTTGCAAATAAACTTTTGTTATTATTGTTATTGTTTAGCAAGAAGTACTCACCTTGGTGGTTCGGCCGGCGCCGATTCGTCCCCGGGCGCAGGTGGGTTTAAGCTGAGAACGCATTCTATAAAAAGGAAAAAAAAAACAATTAATAATAGAAAGTAGGTAGTTCGTTACATTACATTCCGGCTAAACATAAATAAACTTTAAATAATCGGTGCAAAGTATCCATTAATTTATCAAAACCAATCTAAATTTTATGTCGCAGTCGGCGTGTGTAATCCGCCGTATTACATTACGCCTAGTTGTTAACAAAGGACGGCCATTTTAAATGGCCGTGTTTTGAAGTTATTCAATACGACAACGTGCACCACGTTTAGCAACATCTTACTACTACTAAATTGTATCATACTAACATAAAACAAATTTTAAAATAAAAATGAATATTAATTATCAGAAGAAGTTAAAAGATGTCTTTGTTCGCCCTTTTTTGAACATAACGTTTTATTTTGATAACGTTCGCCATTTTGTCTCGCCCACCACGTGATCACGTTCTTTGTCAATTTCTAATCAATTATCAAAATACTGTTGGTACTACTCAAATAGTCAGATCACGTGGTTAATTTTTCTTTAGATAAAAATAATTTTCAACCGCCATATTCATGAGATCATATTTTTTCCACCAATAATATTGTGTAGGGTTTTGATGACTGTACCTCGAAGACTGCTTCTGTCTTTCCTTTGTTTTTAATTTCCTTTGTGTCTCCTTTCTTTTGTTTCTTCTTTGTCCACCCATTCTTTTTTCACTCCTTTGTTCTTTGTTCATGGGTTCTTGATAGTTCCATATTGAAAATAATATAAATCCTTAATTGTACCGTGAAAATTGTTCAAAAATTCTTTGTTCACGAACATATGTAGCATGTTTCCTTTGTTCACTTGTTACTTCGTTACTACTAACGTAGCTTCTGTACTCGATGTAACACAGCTTGCTGCCCGACTTAACAATGGTAATGTTCGGTTCGGGCCGCGAGCTTTATATAGATAGTGGTTGACGAACTATCGATAGCTAAACTATCGATAGTGATCATTTCGACTATATAAGATAGTATCGATATCGAGGACCTACGATACTATCGACATTTCAGAACCAGGCAATAGTATTGCATGAAAGACATACTATCGATAGTATTGATTACGAAACATAAACTATCGTTACTATTGCAATCGATACTGTGTACGATAAAGTGAAATTTTGTATAGGTGGTGGCGCTAGTCTCGATTTCGACCACGTGGCATAAAATCCTTATCGGTCTATACATTATGGCTTGCCGTTTTTATAACGTACGGCACGATAAACCGCCGTATTTTAAAATGGCCCTGTTTTTGATTCCAGCGAAGTAGTCTTAATACAGCGTATTATACGATCCAACTGCGACATTTATACATAAAATGCTTGGTTGATGAGTTTCAATTTATCATCATCAACATGGTAGAACTCATCAACCAATCATCTAAACGGATATCTCGACTTTCGCACAGGCATACTTAACACGAATGGCTAACAAAGGCACAGTCCTTCGCGTTAACATTATTTAAAAAAAAACAGTTGCAAATTACTAAGCTAGTTTGCACTAAATAGGTATTTAATTAAGTATGTTTTGCAAAATGCACAGAATGAAAACACTACCGATCTATTGGAGCTTATTTCTAATTATTAACATTAATTTATTCATAGCATTCGCACTTATATTAGGATAACTATCGCTTTGCATCATAGTTTAGCCATTTTATCAACAACTGTTTGTCTACAGTTTATCACAAAGGCACTCATTATTCCTGTGATTATGACTATATGATTATTGCATCAACAATATGTATGTTCACATGTTCTATTTATCATCATCATCATCACCAACAGCCTTTCGCAGTCCACTGCTGAACATAGGCCTAAATTAGAACTGCACAAAATAAATAAATACGCCAGTAATAAAATACATCGCCACACAATTCGCAATATACATCTTAAAAGGGTTCTCCATTGTAGTAGGAGTAGGTACCAAATGATAATTGGGAGTGTCATCAAGAACACTCATAAATTATTAAATAACCAAGACAATTTAGAAAAGTTAATATCTCAACAAATCAATGAAGTTTATTTTCAAATTATGTTTATTTCTTAAAGAAAATAAGATAAAAATATTGAACAGATCGGGAATTGAAATCAGTTAATCTTTTTTGTAATATTTGCTTTAAGTATTGCAACACAGAGGCAGCAAAATTTTTTTAATAACAATAAAAGTAGATATTCGAAACAGAAAATTTTGATTAACATAAAAACTATCTTAATTTTACATAGCACTATAACACTTACCTATCGTATCAATGGTGACGATGATGGGCTCTGACATAATTTTGGTCCATGGCACCTGTATAAGGAGCTCGTGGATCCGTCCCGAGACGAGTGTGAAGGGCAAAGCCACCTCCTGCTGCAGCACATCTGCCTTGAGGACCAGGTTGTGCAGCGCCACTCCGCCTCCCCATAGTGATACCTAAATTAAATTTGTAGAAAGAAAGAAAAACATTTATTGAATGCAGAAGAGAATAATCTGACACAAAATACATTAACTATGTATAGCACACCGAACGCTAAGTGCATTTGCCATGACACAGGCGCTGCGGCACTGATTTTCAATGGTAGCATTATTTTATCATTGTGTCCATATTCAATAGATCTATAATAAAGTGTAGGCAAATACACTTTACTACATCAAGACGCAAACAGACCTATAATACCCCACAAAAGGTGCAGTTCAGTATGATGTTCTGATTACCCGACCAGACCTGATAAACTAAAGGATGATAAAGGGTGGATTTTTCAATCAATGGCAAAAGTTTAACAGATTCAAATAGGCTCAACTGGCTTGATGGCTGATTAGGTAGTGAGCCCTGCTTTCTGAACCAAGGGTTGTGGGGTAGATTCCCATCCAGGACAACATTTGTGTATGTTCCATGTCTGAGAGCTTTGTATTTTACAAGTGCTCAAGCTACTTACTTTAGAACCCGAGCAATGTATGTGACATTGCCTGATATTTTTATTTATTTAATTAAGTATACCTAGTTAATAATATTACAAAAATCATTACTTATTCAGTAGAAATTATATCTTGTCATGGTCAATCATGCCTTTTAGCAGACTGTTAAATCATATCTTAGTCAGATATATAAATCTTGATCATTTACTTCAATTCCCTGTACATCATGACATTAATTTTTTCTTCAATTGTTGGGTATGGTTCCTGATGGAGTCCAGGGAAGATTGGAAATTGCTCCACCAACAAGAGTCGGGCTCTTAAATTTTGAATGAATCATTTACCTAAAGTATTAAAGGAAGTATTTAACAAGGAAGTAAGAAAACATTACAATAAACTTACTTGTGCATCAATGGGTTTGAAGTCTCGTACATATTTATCAACATAACTTAATAGTATTGGTGTGACATATGATTCAATTTTGAACATTTTTCATATCAATCAGAATATACTACTGAGCATCAACATAGTTAGCAGTGTAGCAGCTGAAAACATAAGAATATATACTGCTGTAGCTGCACTTTAGAAAGCATAATGAATAAAGCTGCAAAATTAAGGCAAATGATACAAGTGATGGTTGACACATAGTATTTTCTATATGTTATAATAAACTGTTTCCCTAATAATGAAAAGTAGGTGTAACTTAATTATTTTTTATAAGTTATAACCCATCAAATGTTTTGGGAACACCTGGATGTGCATAACATTTTGTAGCCATATATGGCTATACTCTCACACCCCAGTCAATATAAATATATCACAATATTGACCCGGGTGTGAGAGGATTGCGTTTGTACATGAAATTTTATGCACACCCAACAGTTGGACACAACAGGTGAGCTTTGTAAATGTTTTTTACTACTCTTCATTTTTAAGATTCATGGAATATGATATCCACAAAATGAATTTATTATCATGAAAACTTTATAAATGGCCAAATAGGATGTTAAAATTGTTTAACAGGGTTAATACAACGAAATACAAATGTGGTGTTCAAATACGTAATATTTCATCATTCACAACTTTGTCTTTTTTATTGCCTTACTGAACTGATGATTCACACTTCAGAGAAAACATTCAAACTATTATGTAATAAAAATATAATCTATGGTTATTAAACAGAGAGAAACTTATTTAGAAAATTAAACTTTTTTTAAAAGTTCAAACGGACAGATAATTTTAATACAATATGAAGATTTTATATGAAACTAGGCCGACATCAAAAAGCCTCTATGTTATTGGTAAATAAGCAGTTACACTATATCGTGTTAAAAAAGATTATAAATCACAATTTTATACAAAGATTTTAATTACAAAATTTCTACACACCCCTTCAGCCTTTTCAATAGGAATTTGGAAAAATTACCTTGGTACTCCCCAAATGCAAATGGACGCACCTGAATAAACTGCACAGGTGCAGGATATTTCGGTAGGGGAAAGGGTAATCAATAATCAATAAAGCTGTCTAGATGATACCTATCTAGATTTACACCTAGGTTGCACTGTATTGCACTGTTTGTAATTACACCATAATTTCATTCACTCTAGTTTTTTGTGTAAGACGAGACCCGCGGCGTAAAAAGAAGCATTAAAATTACTAATTAATCTTATTTTAAGGCATTTAAATGAATTGATAAAAATATAAAGTCGTTTATGCACACAATAATCATTCAAACTTACAGACTTAGCTACGTAATACAACAAACTGTTTTTACACTACACAGTCATTGTTACTACAGAAATTTTCGCTTATTGGAATGCAATAGGAATACGAAATTCTTTAAAATAAAATAAATAAACACCGGTGACTACTTTTTGATTGACGTGCTATTATTCGTCATGAAATTGATTGTTGTAGACAGTTCGTGCCAAGTGGATTTCGTTCGGAAAGTATTCATAATTTCTTTTTAAAGATTGTATAGAAGGGCTACCGGCGCGCCATCTATATTTGAAGAAGACATTCAGTTGATTTTCAATCCATGTCCATGTTTTGACCATGGAAGTATTTGTACGTAGTACTTAATACTTCCATGGTTTTGACATCCTGCCTTTGCTAATAAATATTACAGCACACCCAAATAGCCCTGTATATGTGTACTTTTGATAAACTATCTTAAGGTGCCTACCAAATTGTGGATATAGTTACTCCAAGTACATTTATTTACATTTTCTATTTTATTTTTCAACTTGTTGTCCGCTATATAGATAAATTTATAGTAGAGCGTCGATTATCCGAACTATTTGGGGGGCATGGGTGTTCGAATAACCGGTATTTTCGAATAATCGAACAGTTCTGATTCAGACATACCTACTTAGAAGTATAATAATAATACAGTACTGGTGCATTTAAATAATCTCAAATATGGTTTGTAGCTATCATTGTAGCGCGGTTCAGGCGGGCAGGGGGCCAGTAGTTCGGATAAGTGGTCGTTCGGTTAATCGACGTTCAGATAAGCTGTCGTTCGGATAATCGACATTCAGATAATCGAAGCTGTACTTTTTTGTAACTTTAACAACTGGCATTAACTCTCATGTACCTACTCGTATGCGGGTAATTTACTAAATTAAAAATATTTATATTCTGAACAAAAATATTTGCAGATAAATAATTTGCTAATCCGGATTATATAGCGCACGAGCCGCCAACCGTTGCGGTAAACCGCACGAGCAGTTCTGGAGTTGTGACTGCATTTCGGCAAATATAGTGTCCTCAGGCCAGGAGGAGCAAGGATGCCGGAGGTAATTTGTAGTTTTGACGATTAGTAAGTTTTTTTTAAATAGTTCCAAAAAATGCAAGCTCTGCCCAGTTTGTTTCTAATAATGTTTATTGTAAGCTGTAATGTTATATGGGGCCTATATTTTACAGATTATGTCAAAAAAAAGATTAAGCATTTAAACAAAAAATACAAGTTTCACATTGTATGAAAAAAAAAATTCGTGCTATTATAGAAACAGGTGAGAAGCCATTGGGTTAGCCTGTGATTTACAGATGGCATGACAATCTTATTTAATGTTAAATTATCACTGGGATGATTCGGACACAGCGCTTTTTAATCTGTTGCGAAATTGTCTAAGGTGACATGCATGACAGATGACATTTCAGATACGATACGAACTCTACTGATACGAGAGGTCGGTGGGTCAATAAAAATGTATTTTTACAGTAGATTTTAGATGCTCGTCATGGTTTTTGCTCTTTGCATTACAAGTTACTAAACTATGGCTTTAATTAAGTGCATGTAAGTTATTTTGAGCGTTACAAATTAATTATTTGTTTTTATTGTTATAGGTTACTCTAATATGTTGTCATATCGATGGATATTTTGTAGTTCTTTTTGAATGTTTTAGACTGACGGTAGGCGAAATAAAGTTATATAATAGGTAAAGTGTTTTGTTTGTTCGGTAATGAGTGTTTGTTGATGTTTGGGCGGCATAAGGGGTTGTGGAAGTTAGGTTGATTGAGATTCGTAATATTTTAATGTGACTTGCTGGCATGTTGTTTTCCTTGTTTATGCGGGTGGGCGGCCTTCTGCTTGACTGTGCACCTGCAGGCGGCTAATCATGCGACTTGTGGAGGCTTATCGTAAACAGTTTAGGTCTCTTGATGGGTTAATTAAAGATCTATCTTGAATTGCTATCATGATCGTTTATCATTCTGAACATATATATTGGAAAAATAAACAATAGCAGGGGTTGTGTTGTTGCCTACTTGTTCAGCTTAGTTATCTGTGAAGTATCTCTGTGTATCAATCATCATTAAATATAATAATACTTAGCTTATTCTAGTTAGAAACTGCTAGTTAAGTACATGGGACCATTACTTATTTCTGATTAATAAAAAAACATTGTAATGAATTATGTTTGTAGAAATAAGAATCACAAGTACTATTGGTAAACAATAAATATAACATCATTTTGAATGTCCAAATTCATCTGCTTCACTAATAGGTAGGTTCATGAAAAAAAAGTATGTTTCATTGAAAACAAAATCTCATTATAATAGTTTATGCTTATAATTTTTTTTTAATAGTGAAGTAATTTGTGTGTTACTTTTTACATAGTCTAATGAGGTATATTTTTATTATTGTTGTATGTAGCAAGTGCTCTTAAATAAAAGCCTTTTTTATTTACAGGTCACAATATTAAAATTGTCACAGAGCAAATACCATGTCAAATATAAGTTAACACGGGAGGCGTAGTTGAATGTAATGCATGTCAAACGGCTGTGGTGCTAGGCTAGTCATGATTTTAATAAGTTTTTAGTTTCTTATACATATTTATAAAGCTATGATGAAATTGCCCCACAGTTTTTGCAGATATTTGAGGGTCACATATGAGAGAATAGGTCACAGAACACATGTGAGGCGTTTCACACATTTGACCTGTGTAGGAAAAACATGCAATGCAGAGGGCACACTGAGCGCATTATTAGTGCCGTCATTGCATAGCGGCTTACAGTCCAGGCAGTTGGCAAGCAAAAAGAAACGGTTTCGGATAAAAATACCCCCTTTGGCCAATGAGCAAGCTCCACCCAAGCAAATGAGTGAGTCACTGCAACCAAACCTGAACCACATCAGCTATGGAGGACAATTTGAAGTGTAAGAAACATTTTCTTTTATATACAAATTTACCATATAAAATTTAATGGTATTGTTGCAAAACATTAACAACATATGATAGGTTCTTGCTAATAGATCCTCCAGGGACAAACTGAGCTTATATTATAATATTATCTAAACTAACAATATATAATTTATAATATTAGTTTAGATATTCATGGGAGGCAATGCCATGAGTTGCAGCTAGTATTTTATATCATATAAAATTCACAGAATGTTGCAATAGAGATAAGATAACAAAAATAGTTAATTATTCTTTTAAAGTCATATCAGTGGCCTAGTTTACATGCAACTCAATGAAATTTTTTGTATGTTGTTCATGTAAAGTACTTCACAGTATAAATTATGATAGGGAAGAGAAAAGAAGCATTGTTTCTTTTCTTTTACAATAAATTTTCAATTTGTTTATGTTCAGTCTCTCAATTTCAACTATTTCTATCAATTATGGGTAACTATTACTACCGCCAATTCCTTTGATAATTTAAACATTTATGCATTATAAAATTAGATAATAATTTAAGTTTTAAATACCTATTTATGTCTCTAATTTTAGTTTTAATAACTTTTATTTGTCAATAGAATCCCTATTGCCATTTTATCTGTTACAAGACGTCCCACTGAATTTGTTTTTTTAGCTATTTTGTATGACAGTCCATTGAAATATTAAACTTAATTCTCTCTTGGATGGGTGAAAAAGAAAACTTAACTCATTGCTTCTAGCAATAAATTTTAGTGATAGAAATGAATGCAACCCTGCTTGTATATTAGGTATGTTTATTGTAGACTAACAGATACAAAAGTGTTATCATAATCTAAATTATTTGTTTGTTTACTAGTACCTCTAACGACGACAGTCTTAGCGAATGGCGGACGCAATATGACGAGTCCGGATCGACAAACATAAGGCAATGCTCAGTCCCGCCAGATTTCCGGATATGGGAGCCAGTTGGGAAAAAGAATGACACAGGCGATGGTATGTCCCTATTTGGTAACTTGATATACTTTATCTAGTTTTATAGTTATAAGTTGCTTACCTTTTTTGATCAAATCTATTTATCTTGCTATAGCTAGAAACTCCTACCAGTATAATAGGCCTCTTTTAGAATGTGAAAAGGGAAAGATGGAGGTGTTTATGCAGCGTTTTTGCCAAGGAACCGCGACATACGACGCGTTGTGCACCTCTTCTCCTTAAATGAGACCTTAGAGAAACCTTCATGGATTATTATTCGTTGCTGAAATCGCAAATGTGTCAAGATGAGATTATTGGCAGAGTTTCAAACAAACGCAAGCATGGAAATAGTTGACCCTCACCATTTACATCTGTATGTAATATACCCAGGGCTGTCAGTACCTTAATAGAAGTGATGTTTATTGCATTTATTGATAACTAGCGACCAGCCCTCGATACGCTTCGAGTATTTTATTATGTACATAAAGCTTCCCCTTGAATTACTCTATTGATTAAAAAAAACTGCAGCAAAATCCGTTGCATAGTTTTAAAGATTAAAGCGCACATAGGGATCAAGGGACAGAAAAAGCGACTTTGTTTTATACTAATGAAATAGTATTGAAGTAAGATCTAAATTACATAGTTACATAAATTAACTAATTAGAAGTGTATAAAATAGCTTTAATTCAAAATGTTAATTCATCATAATAATATTTCTTTTACAGTGTATAAATTTTTACGTTGAGTATAAAATATAGCGGTTGAATAAATGCATGACGAGGCTCATGAGTCTCAGCAGTGGACTGATGTGGGCTGATGATGATGATGATGATGAGTCTCATGAATAGGTTGGGAATTCCAGGGGCGCGTCCGCCAGTCAAGCGGATTTTATGCGATGTTACTAATATCTAAGGCCCGGAACGTGTTTCAGTACAATATAGTAAAACATGTCTATGTGGTTATATATGTATGTTGTCGTATATGACGACCAGTTTATTTCAGTGGTAGTGAACGCTGCATTCAATACTGTGATCGCGGGTTCGATCCCTGCGCAGTACCTACATTTGCATGTGCAAGGAAATGCATGTTTGTATTAGGCAAATACTTAATTTGCCATGTATAATAAGTATTTATTTCTTTACCTCTATTATTTTTTCAAAATAATCCCCGTCACCCCGGGGGAGCGACGTGGTATGTGGGACTCACCCCACCAAAGTGGCAGGGAATACCCACTAAAACTCCGGTCCCTCCGTCATGCGCGTAAGGGGTCAAGGCATACCTATAAAAAAGTTTCTAGGTTTATCAAATGTCTTGCAAGTCCGTGTATGAAAACGAACAATGTTTGATGTTAATTTTTTTTATATTGCAGGTAGCAGCGGGTTCAGGTTTCGAGTGGTGTCGTACAACGTGTTGGCGCAGTACCTGCTGGAGTGCCACCCGTACCTGTACACGGGCTGCGCGCCCAGGAACCTCAAGTGGAAGGTCAGGGCGGCGCGGCTCTACGACGAGATCGTCAGCCTGGCGCCAGACGTAAGATTCACACTTTGAGTGGTCATCATCACAGCTTATCTTAATCTTAACTAATAACATCACGCTGCAACTATTAGGAGCGAAGAAAAAATGGAAAATGTAAAAAAAAAACGGGGAAAAAATAACTATTCCACGCGGACGAAGTCGCGAGCACAGCTAGTTGTTTATGAAGTTGAAGAAATTGGTGCAAGAAATTACTACATGCGACATTGACCTTTCAATCATATCGATAATTCCGTCACGATTTGATACGATGTGATGATTTGATGCGTCTTACGATCGAACGTGCGTTATTACGTCACAGATCAACTACGTTCAATTGCTGTGCATATATTTATTGCAACTGTCATAATTTGTGATTTTAATTGAAATGGTGAGTGTGGTTCGTGTGGCTTCCGGATTTAGAATAGGGCCACCCCTTTTTATCCCGTGAGGTCATCCTCAGGGAATATTAGGAAACAGGCAACAGCATTTCATCATCATTATTATCATCATCAGCTCGTGTCAGTCCACTGCTACCTTGATCGATTTTGGGCCTCTCGCATCCAGCATTTGCCAGCCGTCCTGACCAACAGCATTTACCTGGATACAAATAAAATAAAACTTAGTGCGTTCATTAACCTGCCATGTGTGATGGCTAAAGCAAATCAACCAGATGATAATTTGTCATTGAGGGCGGCCGGTGTCCAGCAGTGGCCGTTTGCAAGATGAGGATGATGATGAAACACAGTTGAAAGAAATTAAATTTTTCCACTTACTCTGTCATGTTTAGGGTATATTTTGGCGCATTATTATTATGAGACTATTATATCAGTGCCTTATCTGAACAGACGGTCATCGCTCTTAGTAGTAATGCCAAGTTTTATCAAGTTTAGATGATAAGAAACTATTGAAAAATGTATCGTTTTGTTTATTTATCATTATCGACAAGCTATTATTATTGGCTATCAAACAAATGATCTAATTATATTCCTTTAATTATGACACTGTTGTCATAGGAAACATTTGTTTTATCTCTGGGCGACTTTATTGTCTGCCGCGTTGGTCTAGTGGTACCTAAGTGCCTCCTAAGAATGGAGAGGTTGGCTCAAAACAGTTACTTGAAGTTGGAGGTGAAGAAATCCTCCACGGGTCCTCGTCTTCGCCGGACGGGAGTGGGCTGGCCCACCGGGCCGCTCCCGTCGCTCCCCCCTAAGGGGTGAGCTTGTTGGGTGCGCTTTAAGGGCAGATAGCGCTGGCGGTCCAAGGTCGTATAGGTACGCCTTGGCCCCTTACGCGCATGACGGAGGGACCAGAGTTTTAGTGGGTATTCCGTGCCACTTTGGCGGGGTGAGTCCCACATACCACGTCGCTACCCCGGGTGACGGATATTATTTTAAAAAAATAATGGAGATAAAGAAATTACTTAGTAGCAGCTCAGGAGTTAGTGAGTTGGCAGTGATACCCGTGGGTCGGGAAGCACATAAAGTGGTTATTCTGCCCCCGATCTGTTACGTCCCATTGGATTATGATAGTGAAGGAACAGGGAGTGCAGTGCACCTGTTTTTGTATATAAATTATATTACGTTGAATGGACGAGTTATAACAGAATCATAAATGTTTGTTAGGGTGTAAGGTTAAATCTTTGAAGAAAAAGTTTTAACTCTCATATCGAGCATTAGTATCACTATTATACTCGTAGTAATTACGCCATCTTTAAGATTAAAATGTAAACAGAACGTAAACCTATGAAATTATTCCATAGAGCGTATTTAGCAGCGAATTGTAAAAAGTTTTTTTATATGTTAGTTATTTAATGTAAGCCATTCTTTACAGATATTGTGTCTCCAAGAAGTTCAAGCGTCACATCTCAGCAGTTTTTATTCAAAATTCGAGGAAATAGGCTACACCGGTATATTCAAGCAGAAAACGGGTCACAGACAAGACGGGTGCGCGATATACTTCAAACAGTCTCTCTTTGAGTTGCAAGATCACGTTAGCGTAAGTAATATTTTTGTTATTGTGTCTCCTTATGTTTATTTGCTCTGTGACCTTTTTGTTTTTTTTTTCCTGTAATACGTTAACGATGCTATAAGCAATGCGTATGCGCCACTTGGTACGTTGATTGCATCATGTTATAATATGTAGCTATAGGTATACACTAAAAATTTTATAAGCATGTAGATCATGCTTATAAAATTTTCATGCTAATGCGTTGTGAAAGTTCTCATAATGTAAAGGTTACATGATGATTTTTATGGTTTGTAGGTTATATTTTTTGTAGTGTTGTAATTTGAAGTAGAGGTACTTTATGTCTCTCGTGTTAAACCTTTCTTTGTAATGTTTGTGCTTGGCGAATAACAATTATTTATTTAGCTTATTAAGAAATGGATCACAAACTTGTATGGCACGTTTATTGGAGACACCCATGTCCAGCAGTGGACTGCGATAGTCTGAAGATGCTGGTGATAATATTAGTTCTACTATCCTCAAGGTATTTTTAAATTGGGTTTCACAGCTAATAAATCAGTAACAGTTTGGAGTTATCTCATATACATTTGTATATGTGTTATCCGAAATATATTGTGTTCTACTTGACTTCAGTGAACCTATTCATACAACTGCTTTAAAAATCACAGGAACGAACATTCATATTGAGATGAATCCGCATTCGAATTGGTCCTTGAGTTGTGATCACATGTGCGATAAAGCCATACACAAATAAGTCAAATGGATTGTAACCTTTGTACACACATGTTTTTGGCTTATGCAATATGGATAGGTACTTCATTATTTATTTAGATTTTGCGTTTGCATGGATATTCTATTGTTTATTTTTATTTGTTTATTTACTTTGGCATACACACCAAGTAACAAACGAATATCTGACAACATATAAGAATAGATGCTTAGAACTAGATTCTTACTCAAAAATGTAACACACAGCATGATAAAAAAATATGCATGTATTATACAAAAATCAAAAAATGTCTTCCATTTACTATCGGCCTAACGAGCGAAAGTGATACATTTTTGTACAAAAGTGTTTTATTTTTACGTTTTATATACTTTTTTAATTTTTTTGCATTGCGAGATAGAGAACATTTATCCGTTTAGACTTTAGTAAGTATTTCATGAATGTGATTCAGCGATTGCATTAGATACATTTGTTCGTGTTATGTGATTGCTTTTCTGAAATAAAATGTAGCGACATGTATTATTTCACTAGTATGTACTTTATAAATTTAAAGCCGCGGCCACACATTGGCGATATTTGCACCAACGTAACGCGTTAGTATTGGGCATTGGACAGTGATTGGACGCAAAGTTCAATCCAATGTGTAGCCGCGGCATAAGACATGCAATAACCGATATTTAATGCGCAGCCTGCAAATGACTACTGGTAGATATAGGCAAATGACATGGCAAATCATTGGTAGAGAAGATTGGCTTTAGTCAGTACGCCTGACAGGCGGGCTAGTGACTGCAGTAGGTTTTATTTGTAAACGCTGCTGCCCTTTTTCTGATATTCCCTTAGTCGTCCTTTACGACGGTATGAGAAGGGGAGGTCCTATTCTAAATCCGGAAATCACTAGGACGTACCGTAGTCACGAGACTACGGTACGTCCGAGACTATGATGACGACATCATCATCATCATCAGCCTCTCGCGGTCCACTGCAGGACGTAGGCCTGTCCAGTTGTTCGCCACTTTAGGCAAATACTTGGAGGCTTCACCTATAATCGCCACGCTGGGCAGGCGGGTTGGGTATCGCAGGGCGTAACTTCTCGCTCCGGTGACGCTGCTTGTGGTATAAATAAATATCGCACAATATCACATACATTGCTCCGATCCAAAGTGAGTAGCTTAAGCCTTCGTGTTATGAGTATCAGAACAACGATGGACCCAGACACGGAACAAATACAAATGTTCATAACACGAAGTCTGAATGTCCCGAGTGGGTATCGAACCGACGACTTTTGGCTCAGAAGGCATTATTATATTACCAATTGTGCCACCGAGCCAGTCAGGTATTTAGCTACGCCTTCAATTGTGATGGTTATACCGCCACAGTCTTGGGTTTGTTAATTATTAATGTCCCTCATCATCATATCACCTTCCAGGTAGAGTTCTACCAGCCCGAGCTGCCGCTGCTGAACCGCGACAACATCGGCGTGATGGTGAAGCTGGTCCCGCGCGCGCTGCCGCGCACACCCGTCGTGGTGGCCACCACGCACCTGCTGTACAACCCCAAGCGGACGGACGTGCGGCTCGCGCAGCTACAGGTGCTCCTGGCGGAGATCGACCGGTTCGCTTACTACGACAATGGGCGGGAGTAAGTACTTTTTTATTATTGTTTAGATTGTTCCATTTGGCTTTTGGCCAAGCAAAACTGATTTAGTAAAATAAACATTAAAAGGAAGATTTGATATTTTAAAACTGTAGCAATAATACGGATGACAAGGTATGAAAATGAAGAAAATAATTAGTCCGTCTCTTAGATAATAAAAAAATATAAGACCCGTATTTTTTGTTTTGTCGAAATAACAAAAAAATACTTAGATATAGCGCATTAAAGTTACAGAGTGGGGGCTAACTACGTCACGTTAGAGTATATTTTGTACTCTAACGTGACGTCATGTGACATTTAAAATCAATGTATCTTCGTAAGTTTTTGAACAAGAGGCAAAATAAAAAATACGTATCCAATATTTTTCATTAATCTATCTGATGGACATTAAAATATTTTTTAGTCATCATCCCAATTTAGATAAATGAGAGCAGGTATATGACATTTCTGAATCTGGGGCCCTACTACAGAAAACGAAAACGATCGTTCGTTGAACGGATCGCGTATTTTTGCCCCATAAATCCCTCTCATTTGTCCCTTCCGTGTTCGATTGTATTGTTATTTTTTGTTTAAATGAAAAAAGGAAAAATACGTGACTAATATATTTTTATAATCTAAAATACGGACTAAATATAATGTAATTATTTTGACCCTGGAAACATCCCCATTCCTGCTCTGGTGTGTATGGCCCAATATATTTTTTCATTTGCCTGCCCTGTTCTCATTATCTGAGGTAGGCATAATACATATACCTATATGAAATATGATTAGTTGCCTTAAGCGATAGGAGATACCTCGTTGCTTAATTGAGGTAGTTTCGTAAAATGTTGAAACTTAGAAACGTTTAAAAAATCCTATCAACATTACACAATTTGTTCATTATTCGCTAATTTACAGCTTATACATGAATTTTCAGATCTGGCCATCTTCCTATCGTTTTGACAGGAGACTTGAACTCGACGCCCGATAGTGCAGTAATAAAGCTTCTAGACAGAGGACAAGTTAGGTAAGAACATTATTTTAATTACAAAAAATGCACGATAAATGTTCTATTAAATATAGCTGAAAATTGCTTTAGAAATTATGCCCCGCAAAATTGTGGGTAACCATTGAAGGGCTAACTTAACTAGTGTTAAGTTCCATCACCAAATTATGGTTCTTTTTTTTTTCTTTGATGCTATCAAAATTCCGTTCCGTAAATTCCAATTACTTTTTCCTTACAACATGTTTCCCAAACTTTTATCGAAACTGGCATAAGCACAAGCCGTGCATTGCCATCCAACCACCAAAAAGAAAATTATTTTGGTTCCTTCATAGATAGGATCTGAAAATGTTCTTCAACTTGTCAAAGATGAACCATCTTTGACAAGTTACGGCATCATCATCAGACTATCGCAGTCCACTGCTGGACGTGGGTCTCTCCAGTTGTTCGCCACGTTGCTCAAACATCTGGAGGCTTTGCCCATAATCGCAACTGCTGTCACATTGAGCAAGGCTGGTTGGCGATCGCAGAGCGTCGCTTCTCGCTCCGGTGACGCTGCTGCCCGTCATCGGCCTGTGCCCATGATGGTCTTACCGGCATCAGTCGGTCCTCCTTCGTTATTCGGCAGGATGCACCATGGATTGATGAGGGTGACTTGGAGCAAAAAGATTACATCCGGCACATGACATGTAATGTGGGGTCACCTTTTAATCGCGTGTATTGTTTTGACAGTGCGAGCCCATTTCGGGACAGTTCAGACTGGCAGCGGATAGGCGTGACCGACAACTGCCAGCATCTGTCAGTCTACCTCAACAGGCAAGAAGGGAAGAAGACCGAGTATAATACTATAAAGGTATATATACAGTCAGTTTATAATTACATATACTCTATTTTAGACACGAGAGAGACTGCTGTCTCGTTGCTGAATTAGCTAAAGCTCGGACGATCTGAAGGATTGAACCCGGTTCTATTCCCGGTCGGTTCGTTTTAGGAACTTTTCTCAATTGTCTCCTGTGTCGGTATTCTAGGAGACGGCCCCATCATTACAATTAATTAAAATAGGAATTTAATTGTTATTTTTATACTGACATTTTAAACTTATTTCTATTTTTGACATTTAATTTTGCGATTTATTTTTAATATTGACATTTGTGACGTTAATCAAATTTATGCATGTGTGTACATTATAATTATATTTGACTTGTTGATATATATGCTGATGCTTGAGATATATGCTGGCGCTTTGGGAGACTGTGAGCTGGGATGTGAAAAATGAATGAAAAATTAAATAAATAAATTATGTTATTTAGAGTATTAGGGAAATCCTTAACGTCACTGATCCTCTAACTAGACAATGCATAACACGCGAAACTGGAAAAGAAAGCTGCCGAACATGTTGTATCAACGTGTGTGGCGATTGGAATATAGTAATTATCGAGTTTCTTGCCGGTTCTTCTCGGTAGAAATGTACTTTCCGCACAAGGCGGAAGTTAATTATTTTACATTACTTTTATTCACATTTAAGCATTATTTTTTGCTAACTTGACGATTCGTAAGGTATTTTCATTTCATTTGGCTTTAAAATACTCCATATGTGTTCCTCAGATATACAACTCGGACTACTGCCGGTCGTTGCCGTCGCCGCGCGCCTCCCCGGAGCCGGAGGGCGAGCACAGCGGGCTGTTCAACAGCGGCGCCATCGCGCACTCGCTGCGCCTCGCCTCCGCCTACGACACGCGCAAGCAGGACGGGCTCAGCGAGGCCTCCACCTTCCAGGACTACTGGGTCACTGTCGACTACGTGTACTTTAGGTCAGTCCTTCATTATATCATGTACAGCCATCTGCCGGCGACGTCGTCGCGGCCAATCAGAGCGCAGCTGCCAAGCAGCGCGTCAACCACTGAAAAATATCTACAAGCACGCTACCGGCAAAGAATGATTACGGGCAGCGGCGTCACCAGAGCGAGAATCTACGCACTGCGAATGCCAACCTGCCTGCCCAGCGTGGCGATTATGGGTAAAGTTTCCGGATGGTTGCCCAAAGTGGCGATAGGCTGATGATGATGATAATCTTAACTAATATTATAAAGCTGAAGAGTTTGTTTGTTTGTTTGTTTGAACGCGCTAATCTCAGGAACTACTGGTCCGAATTGAAAAATTCTTCTTTGTGTTGAATAGACCATTTATCGAGGAAGGCTTTAGGCTATATAACATCCCGCTGCAACTATTAGGAGCGAAGAAATAATGGAAAATGTGGGGAAAAAATAACTATTCCACGCGGACGAAGTCGCGAGCACAGCTAGTAAGGCATAAATTTTATTCTTGTCGTAATTACTTCCACTATACCTACACTTTCAGTAGTCATCCATAGTGCGTCATAACAAATGGTTTTATGAACTGACCCCTGCTTACGTTAATGCGTAAGGCATGCCAACTGATAACACACGAGAAATTCCGCTACAAAGTCAGTGAAGGTCAACACACTTACACTTAGGTTGGCACGGGTCAAATATCGGATCAAAACATTAGCCACTTTGTAGTGAAACTAGATAATATATACAGTACGTGGCGAACTGGGGACGTTTGGAGACGTTAGGTCACTAACGGTTTGGAGACGTTAGGTCTGCGTAGAGGCTTTGCAGAGCCAAAATGTTCTACAGACTTTTTCAGGAAGAATACTCGAACTAAGGAGCTCTTTCACATCATGCTAGATAAATAAATAAATAACCCAAGACATGCCACGCTGGGCCACACAGCGCCATCTAGCCCCAAACAAAGCCGAAGCTTGTACTATGGGTACTAGACAACTGATAAACTTACTTAGATACATTTTTTTGTAAATAAATACATAGAATACACCCAGACCAATACAAATAGACATGTTCATGCACACAAATGTTTGTAATGTGTGTGGATCGATCCCACGACCCTTGTCTCAGAAGAGGTCACTATCAATTGAGCCACCGAGCCAGTCCACCATTCTACCTTGACGCCGCGGCAGGTTCCATCGGTACCATTTGGAAATTCTACATTTAGAAGTACTTAGGAAAATGTGAGGCCATGTTGGGGAAAATTACAGATATTCTAAGTTTTACGCCATGACGGTATGTATAACCAACACAATTGAAGACGTAGCTAAATATCACAGACCGATAACGGGAGCGAGTAGCTGCGCTCTACGATCGACAACCCGCCTGCCCTTACATGTACTCATCAAACTGATATAAGTCAACCTAGATAATTTTTCAGTGTCTGGTAGTGTTATGGGTATATACTCCAGATGTTTGCCTTAGGGAAAACAACAATGGACTGCCATAGGCTGATGATCATGTTGAGAATTATTGAATTAATTATATTATTTATATTTCCAGCGCTTGCAGCAACCTGAAGCTCGTAGAGCGCCTTCGCTTGCCGACCTCCGAGGAGTGCGACGCGCTGGGCTGCCTGCCCAACGACGTATACGGGTCGGACCACCTCGCGCTCGCCGCCGCCTTCGAGCTGCGGCCTACGACGCAAGTCAGCAAGTCCTCCTTATGAGAGGCTGCGAGCACGCAGGTACAGTGCGTCTGTAGCTAGTGCTGAGTCGTATTAGTGGGGAGAAGGGACCTAAAGTACCCAAGGCAAGTCCTCCTTGTACGAAGACTGGAGCACGCAGTTGCAGTGCGTCTGTAGCTAGTGCCGACTCGTATTAGTGGGGAGAAGGGACCTAAAGTACCAAAGGCAAGTCCCCCTTATAGGAAGCTTGGAGCACGCAGGTACAATGCGTCTGTAGCTAGTGTCGACTCGGAATTAGTGGGGAGAAGGGATCTAAAGTAACCAAGGCAAACGCTCCTTGTGAGAAGACTGGAGCACTCGGTAGGGACCTAAAGTACCTAAGGCTAGTCCACCTTACGAAAAGACGCGCGCATTCAGCTACAGGGCGTCTGTAGCTAGTGTCGACTCGGAATTAGTGGGGAGAAGGGACCTAAAGTACCCAAGGCTAGTCCTTATGAAAAGCCGCGCGCACTCAGCTACAGGGCGCCTGTGCTAGTTCTGCCTCGGAATAGTGTCTTCAGAATTTTTAAGGCAATTTTATGTCTTTTCTCAATAGGGCATTGTCCATTAGGCCATTACTGTGAGCCCTGTTTTCTAATGAACACACACACTGCTCTTAGCTGGTAAAAGGTTTCGGCAATCGCGATCAACCATCGATCGCGATTGAAGTGGCGAGCATTGGGAGAGGCCTATGTCCAGCAGTGGACTGATGTGGGCTGATGATGATGATGATGATGATCAACCATAGCAGTCGAAATGGGCGTTTTAGCAGCGCGTGTGCTGAGTCCGTAAGGCTACCGAATAATTGTAAACGATAAAAATGGATCGCGGTAAAACATGCGTGTTTATCCTGTCTTAATAATGACTTGTTGATATTAATATGAAAATTTTACTTGTGAAGTCCGACACTTTGATATAGACAACAAATGGTTATTTCTTAGTTGATGCGGTCGTGAATTGCTTGCCGCGATTTCAATACTATGATACTCTACTTTAGCGACTGCCTAGCACCTTAAATAATACACAATTTTGACATGAGCCTCTTGCTAGTATCTCACAGTCTCAAGATGTAACAAAAATCTGCCCTACCCCTATTTTTAACCGACTTAAAGAAAGGAGGAGGTGCTCAATTCGTCTGTATGTATAATTTTTTTTATGTATTTTCACCGATTTTTCTATGTAAACACGCCACGCGGACGAAGTCGCGGGCAAAAGCTAGTTATACATACAGACGAATTGAGAACCTTCTTCTTTTTTGATGTCAGTTAAACAGCAAATAAAAGTATTTATAATACTATATAGGAACTATCTGCCTTAACCTTGATGTGTTGTCCATCGCAATCCTCGTTGGGATGGACGTCATATAGTACAAAGTAGGATTGCACCCGGAAGGGCAGGACTATATACCCGTCATATTACCGTAGAAGTTGTATCCCAAAAATAGACTTGTAAAGTTGTGATATTATAGCGAACGAATCAATTAAATATGATTACTTCCACACTCTACGTAAAGCAATATACTTACCGTCTACAATATTATATAGAATTAAATATATTATTATTATATACAGATATAGTTGACGCGTAGTTACGCTACTAGAAAATATATGTAGTTGACATTATAGTATTACATGTAGGACAATTCATGTTAAGTTTCAGTGCTCATAAATAATATTATTATCCTATAAATGTTTAAATACATTTTTATTGGCCCACTAATTTTTAACAAATTTTAGTGTATTTGTGACCACAGACAACGGTTGTATCGTTAGTAGGAATATTTACACATTTATATGGCCGTTTTTATACTCATTACTCACAACCACAAATCGTAGGCCAAATTACATGCAAAAACATGCTGTGTAAACTTGTATGTGTCTTTATGAGTGTGTGTGAACAGTTCAGCTACCTATCTTATTATTACTAAACTTACACGTGCAGATTTTTATAAATATAAAAAATACAGTATTTTAATGTTATAAGATGCTACCCTAATAGACTATAGTTGCTACCTTGAAACGATAACATTTAATTGAAGAAAATATTGTTAAAGCTTATTTTTATACTTAATATTTGTTACTGGGTAGTCTTAAATGTTGAAAATACCATGGAGAAAATACAAAGAGGAGACTGCCTGAGCAATTGTACATTCCTAAAGGAGTTTTGACGTCATCACTTCAATATCATTGGTGGGCGTGGTATATTAGTCTGTTCTTGTAGCTGCCAAAGTTCAGACGTGCACACCGCTTTGTTGTCAATTATATTGTAAGCAATGCACCATCTGTTGTCAAACTTAAAAACCATAAAAGTTTTAAAATGCCAGTATACAACCCTTAGAATACTACTATATAGTGCAAAATACCTAAACAACATAAAAAGACGAGACTACTACTTGTGATTTTAGCCATAAAGAAAGGAGTGTCTAAATAACAAACCCTCTCAATGAGACACGCATTGTGTCCAAGAAAATATTTATTAACAACATCTCTTTGTATTTGCTCTGTGATAAAAGCCGTTGCCCGAAGTATTGGTAGTCATTGCATTAGTATTATCTCAATTTTCCTTTCTAGATTCATCGAAACAAATGTTATAGAAATTAATATATCTGCTTACATTTAAAAATAACAATAGCGTAGTAATGGTGGGTTAAACTACATAGATAGGAGCTACAAAAATTATAGTAATGTTAGAAAAAATTTTTCTCTGCCCAAAATTACTGGCAACTTTGTCATAGATTTAATTATTATGACTAGATCAAGAGGTCCTTTGAAGCAATTACTACAATAAGAATGTTTAACTATTTTACTATCTGCGCGGGTTTAAAATATTTTTATAAGCAATTCTAATGTTTGCACGGTGTCGAGATACATATTATATGTTGGTTTTTGGAAAGGTATTAATATTGTTTGATTTTTTAATCAGTTTAGAATGTTAGATTTTGGCACACGGGTTGTGACGATAACGTTTCGACAATAAACATCATAGCTCCGCTTAGTTTGTGGATGTTTTAGAAATTAGCTTCCAGCTGCGACTTTTCCGAATACCTGGACCTTCAAAAAGAGAGCCAACAAATTCATCAAGGGCCTGCAACACACCTGTGACTCCCCTGTTGTTGCCGAGAATTTGCCCATTTCATGAAATGTTCACTGTCTATTGGCCATATCATAATGTGCCCAGGCCTGATCAATGATAAGAGATCGTTCGACGATAGGGCCAGCTAGAGTGCTATTTCAAGAAACGGTCAGTCTCAATCGATATGATCGATTCGTTGAATTATTTCATAGACTACTGGTAGAGGGCTGTAAGCGCCAGTGTTGCCATATTAGCATATTATTTTATCTCTTAGCATTTCAAAAATTTGGGTGAAACAACGAGATTTTTATAAAACTCATGTAATTTTTAAAGCGGGGAGAAAGGGGCAACCAGACATACACTCTTTATCACAGATCTGATACAGTTGGTTAGGATAGACTTGTGACCCTTTTTTACGATATGGTCAAACGTGGGTGACCAAATCGTTAAACGTTTATCGTTTAATGATTCGGTTACCATTAGTTGGCCACTTCATGAAATGATCAATTCGTCGATTTGGCCACGACATGTAGACACCGGACAGCCCTTAGGGACTGAAGGGATTGACTTACCGATTGTATTGCTGTCGCCTTATGCGTATATTACGATACGCTTACGATACGACGCTGTGTGCGAAAGGCCCTAACTCTTGTTTTGACTATTCGATAAGCGTTGCTGCGATTCGACTTTTGCGTCGATGGTGATCTTCGGCCGACATCTAAAGCCAACTGTCGTTGGTGAAAACGAGGCTATAATCACATTGACGTTTCTGTTAATTGTTTAACACACTTTGCAGAATCATTTTAATGTGTTCAATTAGCTTAGTTCTGGTAATCAGAACTGGCAGGAAAAGCTATTATAATATTTAGTATTTTAGGATGATTATGCTGATTATTTAATTTGATTTGAAAGGTATTCCCTTTAGTGCAATTGCGCATCGATCGGTTCATATTCTAATTGATTTATTCGTCATCATAGGTTAATTAAGTTGGTAGGTACTAGTGTATCTCCATGATGGATCTTAAAAGACATACGAAATTCAAGGACACAAAAAGGTTACAATATTAATAATTAATAGTCTCATCAGTTATTTTTATAAGTTTCGATTTAATATAAATTACCAGTCTAATTCCACAGTGTGCCTACAGCAACGTGAGGTACAATATTATGTGACAACAGATGAACAGACTTGGGCTTAGCCTTAAAATTTATGTAGCTCATAATCATAATTGATTAAATGGTATCCGTCGACGTATTTATGCTCTAATGGAGGAATTTAGTAGGAGAAGTGCCTTGTTATATTGAGTTATGGAATAATCACACGTGCTAAGCAATATGTGTCGTAACTTAACTTCAAATGAAGAATATATCAACTTTTTTTTAAAGATGATTAGCTTATTATAATCAGTACCTAATTGGTTTGGAAGCAAAGGCGATAGCCAAAAAAATACCCAGAATCGACAGGAATGAATGTGCACATAATTAACATATATACGATTAACAATAAAATATAGTAAATATCACCAAAAGGGCAACCCCTAAATATGTATAGTATAAGAGCAAAGAGCCAACAAAAAACAAGTTTAATAAAAATCGGAAGTGCACATTTCATTCCTGTCGATTCTGGGTTTTTTGTTCATACATTTTTGGTCATCTCCTTAGTGAAAACATATTGAAGTGATTCTACAAAGTGAGCTCAATTGAACTTTGTTTTATTTGTATGTTAATTATAAAATCTGTAAATTTTGTACATAACGTGATAATTTGAGTGGTTGTTTTTGTTAACAATAGTATCTGATTCGTTCATTTCAAGAGTAGATAGATAATTAATATATTGTGGTATTCTTTTAAATAAAAGGCAATTAATGTATTTTATTCTTTTAATGTACTATTTTAAGTATCCTCAATATATTCCTACATAGGTATAAAGTTTATCTGTTATAAATGTTTTATAAAAAGACTGAGGAATAAATAGAAAGATATAATTTATTATATATCAAAGTCTGGCTGAACCTGGTGTCACTATTACGACGCATTAAATGACCTAGCGTGTCACGCCGTTCAAGTTGTAGGGCGTGCTATGGAAATACATATTCCATAGATACAGACATACGTACTCCCGAAAAACATTAAAAAAGTGGATACATTTATCGTACAATTTCGTCACTCGAGTTTGTTGGTAAAAGTGTATCTAGGTATTTGTAAGTCTATGGCTCTAATCGTATGGGATGCGCGTTTATGATGAATAGAAAGATAACAGATGCTCAGGGGAGTGACATCGCTAATTTCATGACTATAACATGAGGACAAGTATTTTTTTCATAGAAAGACCCGGTAACACATTTTGGGCTTACCCGGGATTAAAACTTTGTCATATCTTCCAGGTCTTAACGGCGCGCTTAGTAAACCAAGGCGGTCATATTTGTGCTGGCATTGCTATGTCGTTGTCTACCATGAGGAAAGACTTAGTGGGGATCAGGGTGTGCTTATAAGTTGAATTCGCTTCGCACTTGGTGGCCAATTAAACAGGGTGTTCGGTGCATCTTGTGCCAAATTGAAATCAATGAGTGTAGACTTTCGTAAATTTTTACCCAAATTAGTTTTAGCTCAGAAAAAAAGGTTGGGCCAAGATTTTTTATTTTTTAAGGGGGGGGGGGGGGGGGGGTGAGGAGGTAGCCAAAGACTTCACCAATTATTGATTTCAATTGGCACACGATGCACCAAACACCCTGTATATTACGTCACGCGAAAAGGGGAAAGTAGGGGTTTACGAAGTGTGACACGCCAGGATGAAAGGTGACAAAAGTGACCAGTTATGACTTGGGGAGGGGGGCGGTGTCCAAAAGACATACATTTATAATATGACGTAATTGGTTGATGGCACCATCTAATATCGCTCTGTACTCGTCGTTGTGTCGTTACGCTAAGAGCATCGGGCAAAAGCAGTTACGCAAAGGGCATAATCATTATATAAATAATGTAGTGTTTAGTTCTTGTACAGCTGGTCTTGTAATCTAGGACAAATTCATTAGAACGACGATATTTTAATTTGATGATTTGCCTCTGTCCGTCATTTCGCACCTCCTACATGGCTAGCTGGAGTAGTAGACATGAAAGGGCACATACAGGGAATACATCAACATCTACAAAATAAAACATCAATTTCACTTTATTGAATCATTTATACAATTCTCAATTTTACAACTGATATTAAAAAGAAATCATTCGTACAGCATAGCACTGTTAACTCAAGTATAAATGTGGAAAAGCTCCATACATACCATGGGAGTATTACATAGAAATGCTCTTTAAGCTTGGTACTGCGATCGTACGGTTTGGACGAATAGACGGAATAACCCAATAGCGTCACCTTACCCTTTGTCTTTCGAACCGAAAACACCTTCCAGAAACGCACACTTACTATCCTTCAAACTAATGTTTGTTGTAAAAGTCGCCCGTTAGATCTACAGAAACTCAGTTATATGATATTCTAATCGTACATTTAGCGATAAAGACAGTAAGCGTGCATTTGCAGTTGGTAAAAATTTCGTTACAAAATCATCACTTCAATAGGTAAAAGGTTTAACAAAGCTTTCACGAAACAATTAATCGTAACCACCATCTGTCGTCTGCGACGTTTTGGTTAGAGTATGGGCCTTAGCTTAGGTAATACAGTCTCTGGACAGCTCCCGCTGCGCTAAGTGACGTCACAGGTTCGACAGAGCTATCGTTTTTAATATAGATTGTGCATTGATCATACTCCAATAATCTTGTGCGTGATGTGGTCGCGGTAAATAGACGGTTTCATTGTTGCGCTTAGGCATAGGCGAATCCTACTTATATTACTATGTAACGAATAGAAAGAGTTATCTTCCTTTCTGTCTGTCGAATACTATGACGGCACCAGCCGATACAGCGTGAACGCTAAACGTTACTGCCAGTTCTCACGACTACAATTCAACTGCTATTTCATTGATGCCACAAAATAAGTGCGTTAGTCTTATAATTTTACTGTTCGGTCAACACGTGGTTTGCACACTAATCTTAGTAAGTTACATATTTGCACTGAATAAGGAACATGCACACGAATGTTAGAAATAAAAGTCTGTTGATGTTTTTCATAAGATCTAGCTTGTCGAAGGTCGAATAGTATAACATCAATCGGTTATATCGCGCTACATAACTTGATTAAGCATGACAGTAACAAAATGTAGTGTGCATATTCCCATTTAGTGCTAGCCGAGCGTAACACAACATTAAAATAGATGAACAGGTGTCTAGTACACGTGTAGCGTCCTAGAGTAAATTAAAATAAGGTCTAACGTCCAAACTATCTATGCCCAATGTTCGGAAAGTTTAAAATTCTACAGCGTTTCAACGACTGGTCAACAAAATGGCGCCGACCAGCTACAGACTTGAGTAACATTGCTAACGTTTGGCTTCACGAAGCGTGACTCAAAATTTAATTTAAACTGTCGCAGTTTTGTCGTATGACGGGCACGCGTGAACTTTATCTTTATTCCGGTGGTAGCCACTCTTATTGAACATGTTGAAAACAACCAATAGATATAATGTATCGCCATTACAAACCTTCGATCGTATTCGCCTTAATTGGAGATGTTTTCAGTAACCACGATCCGATACAGCGGCGAGTACTATAAACGCCCGTAGCCAGCCCCCTCATTCAGAACACTACGGGAACATAATTGAATTAGATGTATGCCGTAACTCTAACAGTAAACAGTTTGGCATAGATACAGGATACGGAATCCAGTATTATTTCCTTAGTGTTCTGGGTTTTCAAGCAATCAAGATTGATACCGACTTTTTTCTATCAACGCGATACGAATGACGTCGGTCACAATAAATATCACTTTATGACGAACGTCATTGACATCAGAATCCTAGGCGACTACATCTATTGCGTGGAATTACTCAACTATCTCGTTGAGCCGAGGGACTGGTGAGCATACCTGATTCCCTGACGGTGTGACAGAGTGCAAGCGTGCCCGTCACACGCAAACTGCACATACGAGTGCGTATCCGCTGTCTCATTCACATTCCTGACGTAGATCCTACGCAATAATCACAATATCAAATAAAAAAGCGCCCGGCGACGTCCAGTAGTTATTTACACGGCGCGTTTTGTGTTCGACATTTACAGTGTGTGCCGCCGCCGGGCAGTTCATACCAAACAATGTCTTTTGACACCGTGCAGTGTTCTGTGGAGCGCGAGACGCAGGTACATAATCACCTCGTGTGTATTCACAATACGTTTGAACAGCCACTATTTTACGATCGAAACTTTATTGTCTCTGTGATATGTACGACGATGTTATCTCCGCGTGCGATCCTTACCATAATGCAAACGCTTTGTTTACAGACTAGGTACCGATAAACTGTAGTTTAACCGCCAGTTTCCTTTACAATCTAGAAATGATAGCAGAAATCCATTTCAAGTCTTTGTTATAGCATAATCTATATCATCACGTCTGTGAAATGTGACATTTGCCATAGATTGAATGTACTTTGTAAATTAAAATTGATTGGATTTCTACAGTTTCCTTCGACTCTTTACATTTTATATTCATTTCAGTCCTTTCACCTTTAATTCTATTAAATAAATTGTGATCTTCCTGCTGCTTTGTATGTTGCACTCGTTAGCTCAAAGACATCCATTTTACCTACACTATATTCACCCACAGATGACGCGACTAGTCCATGCCGTCGGGTTTATTCTCCTCATCACTAAAGTATATAAATTTCCTTAAACTTCTAAATTATACTCGTATTTTTCTTAAGGGATGTCACGTGCCAGTTTCATACAAGTCCTCCATAGAACACTGCACAGAAACCATCGCTCGTTATTCTTACTACGCCTATAATTATTAAATAAAAATATCCGTGATTTAAAACTAATAATTTCGACTTACACAGGACTACGAATGGAATCTCATACTAAAATGTACACGAGGTATACGTACTCCATGAGCTGCAGGCTCGATTTGATGAATTCCGAAACCATTGCTTCTCGAGAATTAAGAAAAAATTCAAATTTGAATTTAGTAAAAAACGTTTACCAATTGTTTTTGTTTAATGCTTCCTCTGGTCTTGTAACGTGACAACTATCTTTCTTCGCGGCCAACACTATCAATAGATGTTCGCAAACTCGATCTCGTCTTTTAACAAAGCCTTACATAATCAAAAGCACCTAACATCCTCAACATTTCTTCTTTAAAGACCAAAAAGGTTGTCTCGTTACAATCACACCCAACAAATTTCAAGACCGGGTCGTGAGTGGAGTATTTTCCACACAAAATTTTGAATTGACTGGTAACGTTAAGTGAAACAAGATTTTTTTTGCCGGAAAACACACCAACTCAGCCTATCCGAGACGGTTTAGCGTTTCTCCATTTCGCTTCTTTGGTTCTTAAGGCAAATTATCCTGGAGTTGGCAATTTGTTTACTTCATAATGCGACTGTCTGTCTATGCGGCAGCTTGGTCGCGATGGAGAATGTAGATGTAGGATAATTTGTAGTAAGATCATCTTACCGTTAGACCCACGACGCGGCTCAGGCGAGTATACGCCAATAAGCATTGCCTCCTGGATTGCACAAATAAGCAAATTGACCCCCCTTACAAAACGTAACGAAGAGAAAATTTCCACGCTCCCTGTATAACGCCAGGGGTGACCCCGACACGATACTCCCCCGAGCCCTGTAACCACCCATTCTTCCACAAATACCGAATAAATTTCTTAAAGAATTTATGGGACCAAGTTTTGAATAAGAACAAATTCGGAAAATTTGTACTTAATTTAAAAATTGTTGGCCAATTATTGAACCTATGTTACATTAAATACTATAGGAGCTAGAAATGGCATTTCCACCATTACACCTATTTATCTAATAATACTGGATGGATATTAAATATAATAAATTATCGCGAAAAATTCAGATTATTTCATAAGATCTCATCTTTTTGTAAGTATACTAGTCGAAAAGCTCTTAATATTATAAATCCTTATTTAATGTTATGTATTTGTAAGAGGATAATGTAATTATGTACCTAGAGAACTCGCTTCTTATATTACGTGATTGAATTTAATACGAATAGTGATAATATTTAATTTCAAATAATTGTTAAGCTCGTAGCGATTTTAGCGTAACCTGATTTATTGTAGGTATATCATAATTAGGCGTGACGCGGCGCCGGAGCGCGGGCGCAGGCGGTGTATTCGGACGAAACGCCGATAAAACTGACGATATTTGTAAATTCGAAAAATATCCAACCATAATTCAATATAAACAAACTTTAATCGCGTATCATAATATTGAGAATAACTCGAAACGTACAAAATGCAACGAATCACAAGAGTTCATACAGTCCTCGCTAATAACATGATGTTGACTGTGATTTATATTCAATATATGAACACGCTTCAACCTGGACGGAGAGGGGGCAAGTGAATAAGGGAAATTATAGCTAACGATTAGACTTTAGCACTTGTTACAATGTCATAAGGCTGAGACTCCTTCACCCACTACGTAAGCTAATTGAAGGTATCCAAGAGCGGGAGCACCTACAGAAGCGCTGCAGGCGGGCGCGGCGGCCGGCGGCCCGAGGCGGTTTCAGAATTCACGCAATCGCATGCCGCAGCTATGGACGTTGTAACGAAGTAAGCAAAATATATCTAAAACAAACTTTTAGATATACCACACACTGCTAAAAGTTTTGCGGATTATACCTAACTATAAATCTTAAATCAAATCGAATTTAATTTACAGATAAAATTACCGATTACAGTTGTTTCCTAAAGACCATATTAAATACAGTCTGTTATACATAACGGACATTTTCAGACTTCTTAATAAATTTAAAATTTGCCAACTCGATCCTAACTACGAGATTGATATTACTCAAGTAAATAGAAAAACGTGATTTCCTCAGCGAAATCTATGTGGCTTTATCTATCTACGATAATAATGTTCATTTTAATAAATGTTAATACACGTAACAGAGTCCGACGATCCAGAGCGGGTGCGGCGGGACGAGCGGGACGCGGGCCCCGGCTGCGCGGGCGCCGCGAGCTACGACTAGTAATACTGAGCGAAAATTATAATACGCCCTTATTGAACGCGGCGTAACTACAATTTTGGCCAACATGAGTAATTCAATAACTTCTAATTTGGATCTCATGTCTATGGTGTGATCGCTCGACCTTCGACGGGGCATAGACAATCAAACAGCGGTGTAGCCACGCCCGGGCCGCGCGGGCCCTGATCCCACGCGGCCGCAAGGTTATCCAATACGAGGTCCCGTTGGAAAAGACGATCGCTCCTTACGATAAATCGAGTAAACAATAACAGAGTGACGATACCAGTGGTCGGGCCGCCCGGCGGACGCGACGAGCGCGGCTCGCCCGCCCGCCCAGCGGCCGAACTGTAAGGCCAGTGCAACACAACACGACGAGATGTAGGTACAACATCGTTATGTAACAAACATTCACCACAAACAAGTTTACTTTAAATCTACTGTAATACAGACACAAAACACTATTGCCAGTCGATGACCTATGGCGGTTGTCGTTGCACTGCTGTTACAGCGGTCGGTTGACAACTGTTACATAGTTTAATATATGGATTACATATAACACCTAAGGTCGCAGCAACAGCCTCGGTCTCCATTGTTACGTATGTGTATTCGTGTCCCCACCTGACGGTGCTGCCTGCACTCAAACGAACGACGAGGCTTATCCTTACACTTCCCATTAATAAGACTGATTGCACCTGGTCATTTGTTTAAGCTTTACGTCGCGTGTGGTGATTCAGCCTGAAGCGAGCCTACCGCGTGATTTATTTTACTAACTAAAGCAGTGGCTTCTTTCCCTCGCATGATAGTAGACCAAAAGCCCAACGGCCATATGCCAGTTTCTTGTTAGTTACGTTTAAGTGATCCCGTATCAAAGTGGTAATGAAAAAAACATGTGCTGGAATATTTTTCAATGATTTATTAACTGGACGAAATTTTGTTTGTCTAAACTCTCAGGTACCGACATTCTACATACAATAGTATTCTATTGTGTTTGTGTGTCGCTGGATTTGACAGATTAATAGCTTAGTAACGTCACGCGATAGGCTGTCATCAATCAGTGCTGGCAATGCTGCGTGCGCGCAGTCTATTCGCTTGTATTCCTACGACTAGCGGCATGACGCGGCGATGTGTCTTGTTACTGCGCACTGAGAACGGTCATGTGGAACTCATTCGTGCTTCTCAGTAGCTGTGTATGAACTAGCAAAGCCCACACAGGCTGAAACGCTAACGGTGACTCGCTTCACCCCTTTATACAAATAATAATTGACTAGAGTTCCATTTGTTGTTCGTTTAACGCAGTGTAACAAAATGCTGTGTGTGTTTCGATTATGTAGAACGTATTATAACTAGGAACTGCGTGACAAGATGGCTAAAATCGTTCCGTTGAATGAAATTAAATTGTAAGTATGTCGTTTTTGGTGTTACAATTATCTGTGCTCTTCATGTTTGTAAATTGCACGATACGTTAAATGAACACAAACTTAAAAGATCGATCCTAAATCAGTTGGCCAAATGGGAGCCTGTGATTGCAAATAGAATTGTTGGAAAATTATATAAAACCTAATAATTTCACACAGAACTTGAAAAGTACCCCAGTATGACCTGAGACTTGAGAAATATAACCTGACTCTCCCGCACCAACCACATACTGCCATACGTAACGAAAATATGTATTTTAGACAATTATATATTTTACATTTATTGATTTTTAACACTTACTAATAATATAGACTTTTCGTATAATGATTTTTTAAAAGTGAATCGCCTATAAAGGAATGCTAGAAACGCTAGGCCGGGGTAATTGACGCAATTTTGGCAAAAAGTGCACTCCGCGGTTCCACTGCCGGGAACTAACATGGCTTTAACGGTTCGGTCCGGGCCATCGACTGAGTTGGCACGCCCTGTACTAAGTGATGTTGGATCTCATCTCAAATGGCATGCTCTGTTGCTAGCATCGGCGCCGGCGCACGCCAGCGCCCCACCGGCCATAACTTCACTTGAAAATTGACGGGGTCGTGAATGTAGCATCAAAAAAACAACGCCCCGAGCAAGGGCAGCACTTAACACTATCGTAACGCTATCTCTACACTAATCTATGTATATAATAGGGCGTAAATATCATGTCTTTTCATCTAGATGTTTAAACGCTATGAAATGTGTATTAATGATATGATGAAAATTATTTGAATGTATCCTCTACACCTATTACGTAATTATTTACTTTAAAACTCAAGTCTACATAATGGTGGTTTAAGGTTGAGCGACATTTGATTCTATTTCAATTTGTACGTATGATATTAACAGTCAATAAATCCGTAAAGTTTCTTTCAGTCGTTTTTTGTTAGTTTCATTACTCGCGTCTAGGCAATTAGGTATTTGGATCTGTCCGGTCAAGTGTAGCTCAACCTTGAACAGAACGGCGCCTCTCTACTCTGTTGCCGCGTGAATCTCCCCGTTTGGCACGACAATTAAAATGTTGTCTTCTCAAAGTGGAGAAGGTGTGCGGTGTCTCGCATGGTGCGGACGGGGCGGCCCGCGCGGCGCCTGCTGTCTGCCTGCCCACTAACTCGCAACATAATCTAGCTACCCTAAATGCTCGAATGGCCAGTCAGTCTGCCGCCGGTCTACAACTTATACAACGTATATTAAATTCACTTCTTACTGGATATGTTTAAAAGGTAATACATTATAAGCTAACATTCGTAAAGACCTCACTATATGTAGCATGAATAAATGTCATCGCACGCATGTAGCCTATCTCAGTACTGCGTCAGGAACGACGCCTCACAACCTTCCTGTGTAGTCGTATAATTAAACAACACCGATAAAACATTGGTAAAGTAACGTTACACGATAATATCCCCTGCGGGTGAACACTGAGTCGTTACATCATCTAAGTCTAGAACATTTAAACAACAGATTACAGCGGCTGGAGCCCGAGACTGTTGAGCGACGCACACCGGGGAGGCAGCGCGGCGGGCCGCGTGCGAACATGTCGGATCTCACAACATATAACATAAATAACTTATAGCTACGTCGATCGAGCGGAGCCCCCCGGCCCCGTCGTGAATGCTTATCACCGAGACTGCATCGGGCGTAAACAAATTGAACATGATCACGTTCGAAACTAACTCCTGCGCAGCTGTAAAAAGCTATACTCAAAGTGTAAACCTAGTGCAGGCGCTCGGCGCTCGGCGGGCGGCGCGGGGCGGCGGGCGCGTCGGGCGGCGTCGGCGCGGCCACGGCGCGGCGGCGGCGCGGTTACGGCGCGGCGGCCGCGGCGCTCCGGCGCAGCTGCCTGCGCGTTAGGCCTTCGCAGCGAGCGCGTCGCTCAGTCCTCGTGGCGCGTCGTGTCGGCACTGTCACTGTCGCGGAGCGTGCGCCCCTGCGCCTTCCACCCGACTAACTATGTATTTACAAACTACTAAGTGGATAAGCATCAAGCGACACTCGGATACGTCCCCCACGAACGGAACGAGAACTATAGGCCTATTTTGATTTATTTGTCTCGAAGAATCATCCCTAACATTACACGTGTGTCGAAATGTAGAAAGTGTATGAAGCGGTAGGTAAGCTGGTTATTTTTATTTACAATCGTGCCGCCGCGGCGGCGAGTCGCGCTCAGTACAAGCTTATTTAAAAAGATTTTTTATAGTACTCGAAAACACTTCGTCTCTAATATACGATACTAACTAACGGGTCGGAGTTCGCTCGAGTGAAGCACCTATTTAGAATTCAGTGACGTTTAGGGTGTCACTGTCGGACGAGAGCGAGCTGTCGCGGTGGCGGGAGCGGGAGCTTGAGGGGCGGGCGGCGGGCTGGTGGGGGGCGCGCGTCACACGTGGCAGGGGGGCGGCGAGCGCGCGGGCAGCCGGCCGCGCCACACTGCCTGCGCGCCCTCGCACCGCCACGCCGTCTCTGCAACACGCCACGCACGCCCACGTTAGCACACTCCCCACGCGACGACGCGTCCACGACACGTAGCAGGCTCGCCGAGCCACCAAAGCGCAAAGGCAGATCATCACTCACTTGGCCAAAAAACTTGAGTGAACTTGCAAAAAGCATAACCAATCAATTCAAACCGCTGACTTTGATGGCTTGACGGCTTCGCCGTAACAGAATGGCATATACACACATAAACATCAACCTGGCACTAAACTACTGAGTACATAATGTTGTAACATAAACGTAAAATAACAAAACAGAAATAATAGAAACAGTTGGATGCAGCACTGTCAGTCGTTTAGTATTGAAGAGTCTGTTGTTAAGTGCTATACTAGCCTTGAGTGGGGCTTATTATGCAAACGACATGATTGTACACACAGGCTGCTGTTTTAACATTTGCATTCATTAAAGAAGTGCTCCATACAAACATGTAGCACACCTACAATACTTAGCTTCATTAAAGCTGGAAGAAGTAATATAAAATACGGTACGAACATAACAATTTTATGTACACGTTCTTCAGGTTGACGAATTGCACATCATTGATCTTACATTGTAAAGTTTGTGGAGTAATTATGAACTAAAATAAACATTAGGTGCGAACTTTTTTGTTGAAAAATCCAGTATAATATCTAACCGCTTTAACTGCTCGTTAAATGTCAGTAACGAGTAAAACAGCAGCCTGCTCAAACACAGAACATCTAAACTGCATGTAGACCTAAGTGCAGACAGGTCGACATCAGGAAGGGACGATTACGTCCCTCGGACCGCGCGTCCGTAGCCAAAGAGAATGATGTCCCGGCTATGGGCGTCTCTCGGGCTACAATGGCGGTTCATACTCTTGTCACAGCGGTACGATGCAGCTGAAATCGAACAGAAGATCACCGGCACCTTACTATCGACTTCAGAAACGTTTCTGATACGGAAAATCGTTGCATTCTTTAAAATCTTTCAAGTCATTACAAAAGTAACGAATACCAAAAGTTAAAGCATAATATCCAAACACGGAATCTTTAAAGGAGTCAGAAATAAAGGAGCAATAACACCATTAAGGGACTCCTTGTCTCTGTTCGATTTCAACATTTCCAATTTGCGACAGCTTTCGAATTTTCCTAGAAAACGTGTGTCTCTTTTGAACTATCCGTGTATGTTTAGTTTATCAAGACTGTGTACGGTAATCGATTTGTAAGGACATCCAATAGCCGATACGAATTACGAAGGCATTCATGCCGTTACATTTCAGCAATTTACGACCATAGATAACGATTACAAGCAATTGAATATACATGAAACATAACAGTAGGTAACAAGTAGATATGAAAAAAAACATGTACTGATCTGCTCCCAACGTAGGTCAAGCAATTGGATTATTGAAAATCATAAATTCAAATGTTATAAGCGAATCGAATATTTCTAAACCAATTATAATGATGATTGTTTTCAAGCCAATGAGAATAAGCTGTCGCGCGTCGCTGAGTTGTACCACAATCGTCCTGCTACTGTGTCTGCACAAGAATACAAACCTAACTAGAATGGGTCTATTCGCGAAATAATGAATTAGGTGTAGTCAGTACCTAATCCTATTTGAAAGTCGATCGATGGTTTTGGAATAAGAGTACTTTGGATTCAAATTCAAAGAAATGTTGCGCCAATTTGACTGTGTTTCTTCAAGAATAGCTCCATTCAAATCTGAAGGGCAGTCTTAGTGTTAATCTCACCAAAATACTAACTAATAGTGTATCCAATGGCAGTTCCTACGATTACATTTAGAACATTTAACATTTGACACAGAAGGATTCATTCAAGGTCATAACTGTAAGGTTTCAGACGTCACAGATTTGGCATGCGACAGTTATTGGAGGTAGCGCCATTGCTTGAGACTGGGTCGATGCAAACTAAAGCGGCACTAAGGAGGAAGTCATAGGAGAGTGAAACCATCCGGAACCCTTTGTATAAAGAATTTTGCAGTGCGTCAGCAAACCGTGGCTCACATGACGACACTTTGCCAATTAATATGCCAATCGGGAGAATTTACATAGGATTTCGTTTTAGGGAAAGTTCCGAAAGAATCATGCATTTCATATACAATTGACTTACGAGGCTTCGGGCTCACAGTGATGGAGCTCGATATAGCCTGAAGAGAGGTAAAATTGTATTAGTAAGGCGAGAGGCGTCGGGTGTAGAATTTGGGTGGAATTAGTGTTGTGTGTGCGGGTGGGCTAGTGGTTTGGCGGTTTGGCGGGCTGGGTGTCGCGGCCCGGCGGGCGAGCGCGCGGGCGCGGCGCGGCGGGGCGTGATGATCCCGCGGCATCGATTCCGGGCTCGACCGCGCGACCGAGCGACCCCGTGCACCGAGCACGTGGCGGGCGCGGGGGGCGTGACGTCACGGGCGCGCGCTGCCGCAGCGGCTATCGATCCCAGCTCGCTCCGCATTCATTCAAGTCGGCGATCGAAGGGCACCCGCTGCACCGATGCGCCATGTGTGCTGATGCCGTGAATGGTGCCCGCCATTCACTGCACCCGCAAAGGTTTGCATGTCGAACGCTTTCACGTTATGTACACACGCCGATGAAAAAGGTTTAATTATTTAGCGCCGACACATTGCCGCTTAGGTGACGGATCACTTTTCAGTACTTCAGTTTTTACTCTTAGAGATTGCCACTTTTCAGTGTAATTTTTGACCGTTTGTTTTTGTAGACAAGGGCGTGGCTGGCTTTTTGTTTGGATTATTTTGGTACTTATGTATTCTGGTCTAGCATTTAAATTAATTATAGGTATCATTTGTTTAGTAAATGATGAAAGTCTACTCTGAAATTGACGTCGCTCAGATTATCAATTTGAAATTCATGATTAGTCATGATATTTACGTTATTCCAATTATCTAGTTCATCGCTTTTGCAATCAAATGGGATTTCTAATTAGACACATTAATCATTCCATTACTGTCTGAATTGCCTGCATCAGTAGCAATATTCAGCCGGAATAATTTGATTCTCTGTTCTTCCAAACTCACTATAACAATTTCATCCTCGTTTCTTGGGTTTGCAAAATCTTCCAATTTTACAGCAATGCCATATAAAGAAATTACTTCCAACTCTGAAATAGGTTTCTGTGTTATAAATCTTTCGGTAAATTCTAGCTATACCAGTATACGACTATACATGGTGTGCGATACCGTCCCCTTTTCGTTTTGGGTCTGCCCGGTCCTGTTTGGTTAGGTCAATCCATTATTTTATTTGGGTCAACGGTTCAGCTCTTTTCATTGGGAAACAATTAAAGCTTTGTCGGTGTAAATGTTAATCAATGTATTATGTACAATTTAGCTTCATTTTGATTCATAGGATGTAAGTATTTTGGTGATCTTCTAACCAGTTATAGAAAATGGGTCACAAACGTGTAAAATGAATGATAGAAGTTCTTTCCGCATGTTAGATTTTTCATTGTTTGGGAAGAGACAAGAAATATTTTTTAATTATTGTCTTTTTTAATTGTAGGTATGTATTGGTATGTATTTACATCATATTTTTTTATTTTTTGGGTAATCACTCCATTCCCTGAGATACTGTCCAGATAAGTACTCGTACAAATTGTATGGTACAATGTAGACTAAGAAAAGTATTGCTTTTAGTTTTTACGTACTTACATACCTAGTCTTTTTGCATTTAAACAGGATGTATCAAATCAGTAAATTTAATTACTTTTAAAACTATACTTAAGGGCAGTCAATGTTAAAATCGAAGCTTTTGAAATTGATATTGTCTATTAGGATCAAACTGGAAGTAAATTAAAGGTCTCAGCGTAGCGCCTTTCTTTATACGCAATTCTATTGTTGTGGATTCAACATCCGTTGAAACTATTCATAGCAGATTCCAGAGATCTAAATATGATTTTGCGCTAAATGCGCTACTTGCTCTGGCATTTAACATCGGTACATACGTTTTTTGTGTAACGTTGTATTTCTATATTATTTGAATATGTATCCAAATCTTCCTCTTTCGTTTTTGATCAATGTTCTTGAGTTCTTGTTTGGTCAAAATCTGAGTAAAAAATTTCGTGATTGCTTCTATGTACCCATTGAACAAGATTTGTTATTTAAATATCTTTTATCGTGTTGAACTTTCGAATGAAAGCTTATTGTTTAAAACGTTTGTCAGGTGTGTATCGACTGTCGGTCCCGCCGCGAGCGCCGCGCCGTTTCGCCCGCCCGCGTTCCACCATCCCGTCATTTCCTGGGAAGCTAGCTTTCTCCATCGTGTCACGAGGCACGAGGTCACCAGCTGTCCTATATTTACCGACGCGCAACTTGCGAGCTAGCTCTCAGGAAAACACGTTTAAAATTAGCTCGGTTGCCTTTCAAGGGTACCCTATTGAAATTTCTTTCGCCGCAAGTAAAGCGGTCAAGTTCAGCGGTTTAACTGAGCTAATTTTGTCGTGGATATGTATGCGTTGGTTTCGTGTGTGTGCTTTGAGATATTTACATTGACGGCGGAGATGTCAGCAAATGGTTTGAGAAAAGCGTGAGTATTTTGGTACGGGTTTGTTTTCAGTTGATGCTTGTTTTTTAGGAATTTTCTCTCTGCTGTCAATGTTTTTGGTATTGTCGATAACAGACTTGTAAAGAGTAGTTAATGGTGGGATTAGTTGTGATTTTAGGTTGTATTTCTCCAAGAAATCGTAGAAGATTAAATAATCTTAGTTACTTCTTGCTTGGGCTTATTTTGGTTTCATGGTCTTTGTTTACTTGCTAATGTGTACCAAGATTCAAGTCTGTTACCAACATTGCCAAGAGTACACAAAACATTTTGATTGGTTGTTCCTGAAGGTAACGTTGAGTTGCATGATCGGGTTGGATAGTGCTTCCTTATGTCTTCTGCCGAAATCTTAGCAGTGTTAACAAATACATTAGTAACAAAATTGGTATTGCAAGTTTGTAGCCTGACTAGAAAACTGAATTGAACTTTGCCAAATTATTTATTAACAACGTTAGGTAGTAAGGAAGGAGTAGGAAAATCACAACACAGTATTGGTCTAGTTACATTATTTTTCTGGTCAGGCAGGGCTAATATTATCATTAGTAAACCTCGTATTTCTTACGGTTCCAATAAGCCTATACTCGTAATTGTTATTCCAATCTTGTAATGAACAGAAATTAAAAAAATGTAATTTAAATAAGTGGTATAATTGATTAAATATTATAAATATATCAAACTAATTAAGTAAGGCTTACTAGTAGTTTACTAAAACAAACGTTATTTCAAGGTGTTGACTGACTGTTTGTATTTAAAGGCACTTACATTCCAACTCCTGTTATTTAATCACATGAAAAATTTCACATTGATGACAATAAATCTATGCCTATAAAAACAGCCTTTTTTTTTGGTTTTATGTCTTGAATTTAATTATGTATGTATTTATTTTTCTTTTGTTTACAGTGCCTATGATAGCAAGCTGAGTGAGAAGTGATAAAAATACTTAGTTCAAAGTTACCTACGTGCAAAACTTTTCCATCTGTTGAAGTTAAAGTCTCGTCACATCCCACTTGTGTATTATGGATGAAGATACTTACTACCAATATTATATGATATGATAAAATGAAAATTCCAGAATATTTGTGACAAAGATCTTGCATAAAATGAGACTGATGCAAGACTATCTAAGTTTTGCAAATAAAGTCGAAGCGTAAAAGCGGCTTGACGTTGCCGAAGCATCTATTGTGAGTGCAATCCCATTGAGACGCCCCGCTCAATAACAATAGTTGCTCGGCTAGGAAGGAGATAACGCTTTCTTGACACAAATTTCCGTCAAGCATTGTTTCCGGATTGTCTTTATGCAGTCTTAAACACAGATCTCAAGTACATGGTACAAGATGGACATTGATTAAGACTTAAGACTTTAGCCGTTTCATCAAGTGAAATAATAAACTCTCAATAGAGGAAAACAGGGCTGAGTGATGGCTACCGGTTGGGAAGTTCGTATCATTTCATAAAGCAAGGCGCTGGGCCTAAAACGCCTAAAATGATGTCACCCTTAAACTTTCATATAATAATGCCTTACAAATGTAACGGGGTTTTTATGATTTTCTTTGCTACTTGTTACTACGCTAATTACACAGGGATATAATAAGACCATAATCTTTTTTGTTCTGAAAAATTTTCTTACTCCTGATTCAAATGACCGCATCACATAGATAATTCGATGTTAAAGTAGGTAGGTAGCTTACGAGTAATAAAATGAACAGCCCTTTAATTAATTGTTTTCAACGATAGAGTTGAAAGTGCTTTGAAATTCAAAAGTACTCTCATTATTTAGTACCTAGGGTTCTTGATTATCGTGAAATCTTTTTACTTGCCTATAGGTAGATTTCCGTGTATTGCAGCTGATAGCAGCCACGCGATGTACAAGCGACTGTCACGCGGGGCTAATGCGACAATTTCAGGGTATGAAAATATATGACGGCGTTTATGAAGTCTGCAATAGATGCGTGCGGCCGTCAGGCGGCTCAAATCGAGCGAAGATCGCTATGCTACCTCTCTTAAAAGACGAACGAGTGTGTCCGTTCCGATCGAGTAAGTAAGTTCGGTTCAGTAGGTTCGGATGTCAGCGAGCTCACCCAATGGTCAGACGTCCGTTTCTATAGCTTCTGCGGCGTGCAGGTTGTTGACCCGCACGGTGCAGGCGGCGCGGCGGCGCGGCGCGGGCTCGCGGCGCGCGTGGCTGGGCTGCGCCGGCGCAGGCTCGCCGGCCAGCTGCTGGTAGCGGGCGATGCGCGCGGCTTGCTGCTGCTGCTGCCGCTGCAGCTCTTGTTGCTTCAGCTGGTGATGGACGACAAATGGTTATCCTTGTACTATCGTTCAGATTACATGATAGGGTAGCTTCTAAAAATAAAGGCTATTTTTGATAGGCTCAATGGCTCATTTGGTAGTGATCTCCAGCTTCTGAGGAAAGGGTCGTGGGTTCGATTCCCGCACAGTTCGAACATTTGTGTTCATGAACGTGTCTGTTTGTATTAGTCTGGACGTTTACTATGTATAACATGTATTTATTAACAATTTACAAAAAACTATATACCTAAGTAAGTTTATCAGTTGTCTAGTACCCATACTACAAGCTTCGGCTTAGTTTGGGGCTAGGTGGCGATGCGTGGCATGTCTTAAACATCCTATTTCCAAAAAAAACGTCTATTTACGCCTGCTAGCTTTCAGTTTTTGCAGTAAACTCCACCAACAAACAAGAAACAAGAGTTTCTTCAGCCGGTGGTGAACAACAAATGGTTAGCCTTGATGTACTATCGCTGGATTTACAGCAATATGATAGGGTAGCTTGTAGAAAAAAGGCTATTAGGCTCCCTTATAAAGGCTCCTTTATGCAATCAGTTTTAGCAGTAAACCATACCTACTGCGGAAACAGAGCTGCGTGTTTATTCATTCAATGGCATATCTAATCTTGGCATTTCTGATAGAATGAACACACTGAATGTAGAGATACACTGCTGCATATCAGGATACCTTATCTATCCTGTCGTTTCCCTACCTTTTACTCGATACTGGCTTAACAAAAACACTGTAGTTTAATTACTTTTTGGTGATATTTGACTAAATACATATTATTATTAAAGAATTGCTCTCTCTAACTAGGTACTATTCTGTTGGCTGTACTTACTAACATTCATAGGAAACAAAATTGAATTTGTTGTATCACCACATTCAGCCTAAGAATATTTCTACCTGAGATCAGTAATTTATTTGAATACATTATAAACGAAGTTTCGGGTTCAGTTTCTCGTAAAATCACTTATTGCCTCGTACATCGGTAATGGTCAGCATTGTTGTCCAATCACAATTTAGCAGTAGGTGATAAATGCTGAATTACAGAATATCTAATTGGTTATGCCAGCTGACTTGTTCTGTAAACCCACTTTAATGCAATACGGTCAATAATGCACTGAATCACTGAGTATGAGAGTTCACTTTGCGATGAATTTAACAAACGGATTATAGCAGTCTTGCTACGACTCAATAGAGCGTGTTTTAGCTTATACGAGAGTCCTTTGGAGGGCTTTTCTTTACGTCTAATAGGATGAAGATAACATTACGTCGATATTTGGTACTTTGGATGTAATAATTGACTTACTTAATTCGACGTATCAAACAAAGCATTTAAGTCAAGGTTTTGCCTCGTTCCTAGTTACCTCGTTCAGTCAGTTCAAAATAACAAAAAAGCCTTAAAAATTGGTGGAGAGTCAGAAAGTGTGATAGTGGTTACACTATGTTCTACTAATGGTTACATTACAATTGAAAGCGTAGCTAAATACCACAGACCGATAACGGGCAGCAGTACCACCGGAGCGAGAAGCTACGCCCTGCGATCGCCAACCCGCCGGCCCAGCGTGGCGATTATGGGTATATCCTCCAGATGTATTTTCTAAGTGGTGAACACCTGGAGATGCCTATGTCCAGCAGTGGACTGCAATAGGCTGATGATGATGATGACAACGACTGGTGGTTTTGTAACCATCACAATTAAAAGCGTAGCTGGTAATTGAAAGCGCACAGACCGATGATGGGCAACAGCGTCACCGGAGCAAGAAGCTACGCCCTGCGATCGCCCGCTTACCCAGTGTAGCGATTATGCCACTTAGGGCTAACATCTGGAGGATATTACATGGTGCAATAGGCTGATGATGATCACCTGATTAAGCCGCAGCGCGTCCTGGTGGTCCAAGGCGGTGAAGTCGTCCACAGTGCCGGCCTCCATGGTGGCCTGCTGCTCCAACAGCAGCCGCTCCTCCTCCTGCAGCCTGCGCAGGTTCTGCTCCAGGTGAGGGTCCGCTACCAGCGCGCTCTCGTCCAGCTCCATCATGTCGGAGGACGAGTCGTCGCTCATCGACGATTTCTTCTGGATCGGTCCTGAAACTGTTCCAAAGATATAAGGTTGCTGAACTAGATACCAGTTGACTCCTAGCCTGAGAAGTACAAAGGTGTGGAAGTAGGACGAGAACGGTGAAAGGGTGAGGTGCGCGCGGAATGCGCTACTACATTTGGCAGAGCGTTACACCTGTTTAAGAGAGGTAGGGCATAGCGAATCTTCGTTCGAATTGAGCTGCCCGTCCGGGGAAGGACCTCCACACTATAGAATACCGCAGCCAAATGACCTCCGGGTCGTGTTTCTGCTGGTGAGTAGGGTCTCCGGAGCTCGTGGGGGGTTAGGGTTGGGCCGACATGGCAGTGGCAACTGACAGGTAACTAACCAGCTACTTGCCAGTTGTCACAGCGACTTGGGCTTCTCTTTGGCTTTCCATCAGGCGTAGGGAAGCCATTATGTCGAGCTACTATAAAAAAAAAACCCTCCTGCACCTCAACCGTTCCCCGTTTAATTCTTACCCCCACGTCTCTATACTCCGCAAGCGAGGATACGATATTTAAGCTGCCTGTCCATTGAAGCGGACCGAGCTTGCGGAGCGGAGAAATATTAATAGGATTGCACAAAAACTCCGCTCGGAAAGGCATCCTTAGTTTATCTAAGCAACAAACATAGCGTAATGATCGTTGTTAGTCATGCTGCTTCCACTCTGCAATAAGGGCTATCGCGTGTGAATTCACCACCAGAGGTGCTAGTGTAGCGTGAGGTATCAGAAATGTCAAATTACATTGGTATTGTGGGTAAAACGAGTTTATTTCGGAAAATTAAATAATTTTGTGCAATTTTGGCACAGCTGGCATTAATTTTGGACAATATGAGACACGGCTCAATGATTGTCAGCGCTTTAAAAACGAAGCCGTGAAAATGAGGTGTAAAGTTTAGCGGTCTGATAGAAAAGCTAGTTCACTGGTTTGTTTATTAACCGTTAACAAACAGTTTTGCCTTTCGGAAACTCATGTCCTCCTTCTTTTAACGAACAAACAGTCATCACATGCATAAAATAAACCTTTAACAGTTATGCCCGAGGACCTCACTATACAGTGGCGCCCTCTGGTGATTACAAAAACGGTAGCCCACATTACTTTCCGGACTTACATAAAGTTAGTAATCTTTATTTTAATAGTAGGTGCTTAAGGATATCAAAGTAGCATACATGTGTATGTGATATGTGAATTTCTACATTTTTCGGTTCTTATGTTCGTATGTTTTTAGCTAGGTGCGGATTTACAGTAGGAAGAGTTTTCAGATGTTATGTCAATGATTCACAGAAACGTCTATTCAACAAAAGACAATCACGAAGTATCACTTATCGATCGCTTGGTGTTTTATTTTGAACTCCAAGCGGGAGGCAGCGGTTCAAACACCGTTACGAACATATACGTTGGCTTCAAATTTAAAATTCATATATGATTTTTGGCCTATGTCCAGCAGTGGACGTCTACGGGCTGATGATGATGATGATGATGATATGATTTTTTACTTATAAGCAACCGTGGGATCATCGGATGGAATCATACTTAAGGGAGACATCGAGCTAGTGTGGTCATCTAACGCGTTATTGGTCTCTATCCCTAGACTGGATGTAGCGTGAAGGCTTTACTCTAGTTCAGAGTAAGCCTGGGGTAAGCCCTAGCACGAACTCTTAATGCTAAAAACCTACGAGATTCGCATCAATAAATTTCTCAAACAATGATAAAGTTAGAGTACAACCTATACATATCACAACAGACAACACAATATTAATTACAGTGTAGCATGCTGCACGTCGACTGTGCGTTACAGGACACGCGATTGGCGAGCAGCGATGGTGACAGCACAGACAGCATGATCGTTTACTTATACTCGTATAAGTATTACGTTTGTTTCAGCTCATAGAATAATAAATGTATGTCTCAATCGACATCGAATTATATCAAAACATAGGTACACAAACATATCTACTAAAATAAAAAGATTGTATAAAACTTGAATTTTGATGAATAATTAGATGTAGGTATCTATTTGTTTTAATAATGTAGGTAATGTAAATGTTAAAACACAGAAAACAAAAGCATAAATAGATAAGAAGAAAATAGATATAATATAGGTAGGTATATTGTATTACCATTTTATTGTAGTTACTTTGTAGAACCAAATAATTTTTGAATTTCAGAGTTCATAGTTTGAAAATAGCTTAAAATTACGTTGATTTGAACGTTATACTTATTACGTTTCTTCGATATAAAGTCTTATTGACGTCTATATAGTTACATATAGTATGTACCTACAAGTATCATATAATGTAAAGGCTGAAATTATTTTTTTAGTAAAACTAATTTTGTTTTGTCCTGGTTTGTTATATTAAGTATTCTATATCTCAGTGTTTTGATAATAAACTTCTGTTATTATTACACCTAAATAACTCTGGAGAACGTTTACGCCAATAAACCGTTATTTAATTTACATCTGTGTATTATTTTAGTGTTGTATCACAGTTCTAATAATATCTGACCGACATGGCCAGTAAGTCTTGCAGTGATATTCAGAGAACAGCATTTGTAAGGTAAACAATCATAAGATGGGTGACCATGAGACGTGCCAGCCGACGTCATACGACGAAGGAGTATTAAGGCCTATTATAATAATACCTACTCTCCTAATATAGTTTCGGCTAATCACCAAGAACCCTAGCAGGATATATTAAAGTGTAGGTACAAGTGGGTAAAAAGTTCAAATTGCTTCAAAGAAAAGCTAGCTTGGCAGCGGCATAAAAAGCAGCTCTGCTAGTTTGGGTCCTAAACATAGAAACCAGTCTAGCCAGAGAGCTGATCTAAATAATGCACGGGAATGCTGGGAAGGCCCATCAAATATGTATAAGTGTTGCGGGCGCGACAACTGCCATGCACCAAGTCACCTAATTCTGTGCACGAATATGGAATTATAAATGGAGTGAGGGGACGAAGTGGAGCGTTCCACAGTCGTATTTAAAATCTGCACACTAGCAAAACTTGTTGACGTAACTAAAACCTGAGGTTAGATTCCCGATCGGCTCCATTTTTAACCGACTTCAAAAAAGGAGGAAGGTTTCTCAATTCGACCGTATGTTTTTTTTTGTTTTATGTTTGTTCTTGTAACACTCCTTAGTAGTATCTAAGTACTGAACATAATATTTAAATTAGTACAGGACAGTTTCAGAAGACACCTGTGGGCGTCATTTCGTAGCAAATTCTGCCTATTGACTCAGAGATCGCGCGTTTCTTGAACGTACAGCAGCATCGGTTATAACGCTACAGAGCGATACTAACTCGCTACCAACTATATACCTATGGATGCAAATGCGATCGTGTCGGGCGACGAGGGATAGACTTACTTTTCTACGGCTACTGAATCGCGTTTGCTTCTCGCCAGAATCGCGGTAGTAGGTATCGCTTTTGCCTCGCGGCTGAATTCTGTTTTGTGGGCGAGGGCACACAGCATCGCTGCAAAGTCGCCATGAGCGAGAGCCCTAATGAAGTTTAGATCCTGAACAGAAGTTCAGTTCAGTTCAGATGCTCCTTTAGATACAGGATTCCTTCCTTCAGGATTAACACAAGAACAAACTTGCTTCATAAACAGGTCAACCTTTCCGCCAATTTGATGGAATTGACCGCGTTCGTTTCGAAATTCTTGGATTCCTTACGGCGAACAGTTCTCTGGCCGAGTGCCATCGTGAGTGCTATATCTACATGCCTGGTTGATTTATAACTTAATTGTAAGCGTAAACATTATAATGCCTATGATGTGTGTCTGGTTGTAATAAACTGGTGTAAGATTTGAAGTGTGCGGTATTTGAGGTGCGAGGTTTGTTGAGAAGATCCAATTTTTGTGACATCGGGATTTTGTTTTAGCTTGTGAGAGAAGTGTGATCTTCCTTTGTTCGTTTCATGTTGCGATGTATTGAAACATTTAGTGGTGTCGGCGGCGAATACCTTATTACACATATGAGAGCTATTACACATATCAGATAAGCTGAGGCTTCATCATATCAGACAAATTAGTAACTGCGTTTGTTGGTAAGTAGGGTTGTAGCAAGGTATTGCTCAAGGAATGCGAATGTGTTCGGAATGCGAGCGGCAGGTGCATTAACCGGTGCAGTGCAGCCTCCGCAGTCGTTATTGCCATTCCGCGCTGATATTGAAGCCAAGCCGACATACCGGGCGCTACGGGATGGCGGCGCTCAGGCATACTCTATGCACGAAGGTGCAAAAAAGCATACGCGATCTTATTCGTTTGGGCATTTTATCTACTTAAACATAGATTTCGCGGTTTTTAGATTTAGGATAGGTCCATTTCAACTTCCCGGGGTGTCTTAGAAGACTCATCTTGCGCTTTTAAATTGTCTATCAGAGACAATAAAATTAACTACCAACGTTTTGTTTCTTTATTGCAACTACCAGGTCCACTATTCTTTTCCTAATAAATACATGATGATTCTACACTAACAGCAAAGGATCAAGTAGGGACAGTATCAACTCTAGAGAAGACTAATTAGTTTAATTTTAAAATAAAAACAATTGTTTTTAAGCAGTTAGTTAATATTAGGTACAACAGAATCGACAAACGTGTATGGACAAAAGTTTAAAGTTAAATCAGGTTGCTACATGTTAGCACAAAAGTGTTCTTAATTATGAATAGTTAAATGCAGCCGTTCAATAGTTAAATCAAGTCTTTTCCATCATCAATTATTAATAAATAGTATATACCTACTCAGTTGGATATCTAAATGAAAAGACAGGTTTCTTGCCGGCTCTTATAGATAGAAACAATTTTCCGAATCCGACAGCATTTATTTGTGCGAGACGATTCATAAGAGCTTGCCTATATGAAAATAGATATTTTCTATTTCTATTTCATCATTCTACAGACAATTCGAACTAGATTTTATAGCCGTTCTATTTATTCAGAGCCTACACAATGTTCTCGGCGCACGGCCCACTGCACTCTGCGATATGACCGTTGCATCAATACGAGGGTCCGATTGTTCCGTACTAAGTTCGCAAAATCAATTTCCTCGAGAGCGGACCAACTCGGGAACTTGCGTCCATCAGAGTCGGTAACTGCATTTGAAGCGGTCGGAACTGCCATTGGGCAACGGGCTGTAATATTGTTATGCTCCTAGCAATAGATCCGTTAAACGTTTGAATAGATTCATCGATGCAACAACAGGTAGCCCTTTTACGTAGAGTTTAGTGCATGTAATTAGATCTGTATTTTAAACAACATTATCAGTCTGTAAGCATCTTTTTTGTTTTAAGTTATAACATTCGACGCGCGGAATTAAGCTAATAAAAAATGTTTTAAACATTCAAATGTAGAACATCAATTCAGCAATACAAAGCTAGGCATGTCCGTGCGGTTTAGACAAATGCCTGGTTTATGGGTCGTCGCGTTTTATTCGGCCGGACGCAGCGAGCAAAGGTTTGCTAGGCAAAGGAATGCCTCGTGTTCAGCCATTGATCCAATTGATGTCAATTTAAATTAAATTGGAATAGTTCAACGGAAACCACATTTTGCGGATGCGTGGATACGTGGTATTTTATCTTCGTATGTCTAATATTTTCAGCACGGTCAGTAGCTGATAGTATCTGTGGCATATTATATTTGTCCAATACGAATGCTTAAAGCTCGGAAGATCTGAAGGTTTATCATATTAGCCTACGTATTTTTTTTTAAATCTTTTTTATCATATTCCAAGGTGTCCGTGTGGGTTCCGGATTCTCATCTAGTAAGTGTCATAGAAGACGACTAAGGGAATATCAGTAAAAGGGTAGCATCCTTTACCTGGGCACAAATGTAACATTCTAAGGTCACCAACTCGCCTGCCAAGCGTCCGACTAAGGCAAATCTCCCAAATGACAATTGTCATTGTGGGAGGCTTATGTCCAGCTGTGGACGTTTACAGGTTGACGACGATTATCGTCATATTATTCGTTTGAGCAATTAGGAAGACTACGTACCCGGGCTCCTACCATCAAAATCGAAAACGATCGTTCGTTGAACGGATCGCGTACTTTTGCACCATACATCCCTCTCATTTGCCTCCCCTCGTTCGAACATATCAATTAAATTATTGAAAATTGACTTTGACGAATTTTAGTTCGTATATTTGAACACGGGAGGGACAAATGGGAGGAATTTATGGGACAAAAATACGAGATCCGTTCAACGAACGTTCGTTTTCGACTTTGGTGGTAGGGGCCCTGCTAGTTCGTAGTACTACCTAACCTTTTATCGTCGATGTATCCTAGGAGTTATATCGATGTCAGAACAACATTACATCGATACGATTAATCATACCTACGAGTATATTGCACAGTTACTCTTTCGCGAACTCTGTGTAATATAAAAGTTAAAGTTACCTGCCGGCGTTTTCGTGTGCCGTATTACGGCGGCGTACAGCTTAAATTAGAATAGCAGATGAGGTTTTAGCCCCAGGCTTCCGAATTGAAATTTATTTGCTGGCAAACATTTGTGTTCGCGAAATGGCGGAAAAGAAAATACTCACGAAAGAGTGAGTTATTACTATACGAGAATATACTACCAAAATATACCAACAATGGCTTAGTCAATGATGCATTAAATTCAGCCGATTGGTACATTATGGTTGGCTATTTAAAAGGCGTGCCTAGTTATTTAAAAAAGTTTACTATTCATCCAATAAAACCGATTCACTCTCGCTTGAAAATCTGAAGTTTATATCTCTCAGGGAACACGGACTTTGGCAAAGAGAGCCGTTAGCACTATGATCGATGATGATGATCGATGATGCACCGTGTTATGTTAGTAGTACGCCTGCAAGTATGGGCAAAGCCTCTGGATGTTTGGCCATAGTGGCGAACAAGTGGAGAGGCCTGTGGCAAGCAGTAAATAATAAATAATAATAATAAATAACCCAAGACATGCCACGCTGGGCCACTCAGCGCCATCTAGCCCCAAACTAAGCCGAAGCTTGTACTATGGGTACTAGACAACTGATAAACTTACTTAGATACTTGTTTTTTGTAAATAAATACATGTTATACATAGAAAACACCCAGACCAATACAAACAGACATGTTCATGCACAGAAATGTTTGTACTGTGTGGGGATCGAACCCACGACCCTTGGCTCAGAAGCAGAAGTCACTACCAATTGAGCCACCAAGCCAGTCGAAAGTAGACTCCGATAGGGTGACGCTGAATGAATAAATTTTTCCTCACGCGAAACGGGCTGTTTTTGACATCAGTGGCGAAAAGGTTCGTTCAACTAACTTGCAGTTCTATGTATATCGCTACCTATGAATAGCAGATGCGGCTAAGGCATAGGCCGCACTACGGCTAAACCGCCAGACTTTTTGAGTAAAGAAAACTAGTAGAAGCAGCACTGACGTTTTTTTTTCGCGACTGATTATAAAACCGCGTTTTGCTGAATGCCTAGCGGGAAGACAGCACACAAATTTGTAGTACATAGAACTTATATTACGAGTACTAACGGAATACGTCTATAGGTATAGCAATCCAGTCAAGCTGAATACAACCCGGCCACTGCTCGTAACGAGCCATTGTTCTTCGGAATCGCTCGCCGCTAGACACCGCTCGTATTGTCCGCGCGCTACGGCTTGATCTCGTTTCTATTAACAATGTCTGTGAACTGATATCTGGTGCAGTAGATACGTTTGTTACGAGTTGCGAGATATTCGTTGTCGAAGTCGGTCTCGTTTAAGTAATGACAATGATTTAATAAGTATGTACGTAAAAGCAAACGTTGCTAATTTAAAAATATCTTATCAGATTCCAAAAAAAAAACGAACATAATAATAAATTATTCCCAATATTTGCGCTAGAAATAGACTGCATATTTGTAAATAGGTACTTGTTACTATATACCCATTTAACATCCAATAACTTTATATCGGTTTTGAAACTTCAATAAACTCGCCGTTAAAATAAAAATATCTGAATACTTCCTGAATATCTCTGTCATGTTGTTCTCTGAATTTTACGTATGACAAAATGTATTTTTTTAAATAAATATTTCCAGCACCAAAAAAAAGTTCAAAACCTACATTACTGTACAGCTAAAACTCATTTTATAGTTGAAACGATTAGCATGAATAACACAAATAACAAAAAGAAACCTATATTAAAGTAAAAAGTAACAAAACATACAAAATAAAATAAAAATATAAAACTTACTCTGAACAGCCACGTCACAACACGGTGCAAAACTTGCTAAAAATAATACCAAATTAACATTTGTAAATAATGCATGACAGTGAATAAATGCAGTTGTTTGTCTTTGTATCGCCATTGTGGGGACTTTATGTCAATGGTCGCTTTACCAACAAATACATGTCCTTATAAAGACAATAGATATACATATAAAAGGCATTGCACATTTCATTGGTAAAGCGACCGTGATTAAAAAGTTAATTACTGGAGACAATACGAAATCACTGCAGTTCAAACAGCTCGCCATTAACCGATGTGCTTTTAATTTAACGATAAATGATTGTATCGCTCAGTCAAGTTATTCACCAATTGTAAATTCATTGCGATTTAATTATTAATTCAGCAAATAATTAAACATTTACATAAAATGCTTTTGCTGTGTATGTAATCGGTCGTTCCGCGATAAAGAATTACTAATGTGGATTCGATACTGTTCGCTGAAATTCATTATTCAAACTATTGGCCCAATAAGAGCATGTCGGAAGAACCCTTGGTACTCGTATTTTAACATTTGACTGATGTACACCGTCGGAAAATGTCGAATCCTATGTGCACGAGAAAAGATAGCAATGCGATTCTCTCGATCAAACGCTCAACAGTCAAATGCAAAAATACCAATTGTTCGTACGATCACATCCAGATTGACCGAAATATTTTTTGGTCTTGTGCACATCGGCCTAATAAATTTCAGCATACAGTGTTAAGCTCGTAATTTTTTGACATAAACCACATGTTTTATGAATAATAAAGATTTGAAAAGGCTCTGATAAATGGTTGTCAGTGAAACACCGCCGATCTGTCTGGATATGTCTAATATTTACTAAATTTAAAACCGTCCTCAACTTGAGAATCTATAAAACACTGCCACTCAAACATAACTAAAATGAAAAATAAATAACAATTTATTACATTATCTTTACATCACTTAAACTACTATGTACATCGCATGTCGCACTTCGTCTCTTACACGGTAATATCACAAGGATCGTCTCTGTCGACAGACGCGACTAGTCCTGGCTAGCAACGAAACAACACTATCATATAGTCAGTGGTCACTGTACACGTCGTCCTTCTCATCGTCTTTCCCACCTGAAATTACCGAAAACGAACATAAAAGAAACAAATAAAAACTAACTGGAAGCACGCTAAAGAATATTCGTGAAGCGCATGCCGGCGAGACTCGTAAAATAACAATAAAAGGACGAATCACTTGAAAACGAAAAAGGAATGAACTACGTTTCTGTGGTGGGGCATGTATGTAAAGAAGGTAACTTACTCAGATAGGGCTCGCCCATCGTGCCAGGCAGGTACGGGCAGCTGGTCACGTGGTTGAAGTTCTGGGACTGCATCTCTTCCTGGTCGGTTTCGCGGTGGTAGAAGTAGTTGAAGTTGGACACAATGACAGGAACGGGCAGCGCAATGGTGAGCACGCCGGCGATCGCGCACAGCGACCCGACAATCTTCCCCCACACCCCGACGGGCCTATACAAAAACACACAGTTAAAACACCCGTCGACCCGTCCAATAACAAACAATATCTAATTCACTTTGTTAATAGACAAATGATAATGACATGAACATGCGTTAACGTGTACGTACCCTCGGCAAGACAACTACTTAACATTGCATAAAATACGAACGGCGTTCTGACTTGTAAAACCAAACAGTGACTACCAAACGTAAAGGAAAATAATAATGACAAAAACGTTTAACCCTATCCGGTCCTGAAAACACAGAATTGGTAAAATGTGTCAGAACATTCGCTTTGCAAGTGAAGAGAAGAACGCAAGCAATACAATTTCATTCGTCACCTTTCATACCCGCCAGCTGTTACGTGTGTAACAAATAAGTTATCGCTTTTGCAGAGGTTACCGCCAGCGGGTTTGCCCAACCGCCGAGCGGGCGCGCCGGCCCAAAGCGTCCGAGCGGTCGATTGGAGTTGCGACGGTAAGAACACTGTAGCTGGTGCGTCGCAACCGCAAGATGCTCAGACACATTCGACGACACGCGCCCCGCTCGACCCTTGAGCATTCCAGATTAAGGGTGAGAACCTAAACAGAAACGTGATCCAACGGATTCGGTGTTCGTACAGCTACTACATGAACAACTAGTTTACCCTACACATAGATCTTCCGTCATGCATTATTCAAATTACGACTAACATTCATTTCACGTTAATGTACCTCTATCGAAAATGGTGTGTAAGCTAACGATGGAAAGCCGATGTAAAAATTCAAGCGGTGACAAAATCTGAACATCAATTTTACATAGCAGCTGAATGTAAAATTTACCACATTTTTATGGTGTATGGGTTGAAATGTTGCATGGGGCTTTACAGAGAGAAACAGAGAGAGACAGAGAAATAATTTGGAGCAGATGGGTACAAGCAAATCAACTGAGGTGTCGTGGTGATGGTAGCGGTTTAACACGGTCACCATTTTCGATGAGCCGCCGGTCGGAGCCGACGAGACATTCACAACATTACACCGATACAGGGGGACACATTTACTGTAGCGAAGCGTTACGGAGCATATACTGAAGTAAAGGCTGTTCTCTCTCAACAAATACGCTTTGGGGAGGGCGATAGTCACTCCGACGACGGGCATGCTTACTCCGCACCAGCTCAGTTCAAACCGGTGTTACGGAAAATTTCACAATTGCGCTTCCATGTAAAATTGCCAAAGTTCAGGAAGAGAATAATGCCAAAACAGTTGTAAATCATAATAATAAAATATTAAGGAACGTTTAAAAACGTGCAATACTTCGTATAAGAGTGTATGTTGATAGTGTGAAGTGATCGGTTAAGTTCTAAAGCGAACCGACGATAAAATCATATAGAAGCAAATGTATAGTTACATGATGTGGCGAAAGAAATCACAGTAGTGTTAAAATGCCAATGTAGGGTTGGAGGATAAAATGAAATGACGAGAAGGCAATATAAAATTTCGGGTGATGTCGCTGTATCATACGTCATGTCTCCATATCCTACGGTCGTCATGGTGACAACCGCCCACCAAAACGCATCCGGGATCGATTTGAAGAAGCTGTTCTCACTTCCGGCCTCAGCGAAGTACACCGCAGACGAAAACAGCACCACACCTTTAAGAAGAAGCACACACCAACGGAGATAGAGTGCGACATACAGTGCGGGGCTGCGAGCGGGCGACGGGCCGGTTACCTCATGTCGCCGTAACCGACGGTCGTCATTGTTATTACCGCCCACCAAAACGCGTCGGGGATGGACGAGAAATTTGAGTCGGGGTTATCTTTGTCGGCAAAGTATACGGCGCTGGAGAACACGATCACCCCTGCGAACACAAAGCGCATCGTGTACGCGGCCGCCCGCCGCCTTGCCGACAAAGGCCTGCTGCCGCTGGCTGGTCAACCCCTCATAGTCTACTGAGGATCATCATCACGTCTATCAATGACGGGCTATTAGGGACTTTGTACTTTACAGGGGACTTCAATAAGATATACGCAACTGGCGACTTACCAATGAACAGGAAGAAGATCAGTAGTCCGAGTTCACGCATGGAAGCCTTGAGGGTCCTGCCGAGAATCTGTAAGCCTTTGGAGTGCCGGGACAGTTTGAAGATTCGGAAGACGCGCACGAGCCGGATGACCCGCAGGATCGCGAGGCTCATCGCCTGGTTGGTGGACTTGTCCTGGGGCGAGACCGGCGCCCGGGGCAGGTTGAGGGTGTCCTCCTCCTCCGCCACCACGGTGGCCAGCGTGATGAAGTACGGGATGATGGCGATTATGTCGATTATGTTCATCACGTCACGGAAAAAGTTAAACTTATTCGGACACGCTAGGAACCGCACTATAAGCTCGAAGGTGAACCAGATGATGCAGAGCGTCTCTATCAGGAAGAAGGGGTCGGTGATGTCGGGGACCTCGTCCTCCTCGATCTTGGTGCCGTTGGTGGTGGTGTTGAACACTTTGTAGTGCTTGAACTCGGGGAGGGTCTCGAGGCAGAAGATGACGATGGACAGCAGGATCACGAACACGGAGATGATGGCCACGACGCGGGCGGCCTGGGAGCTCTCGGGGTATTCGAAGAGCAGCCAGATTTTCCGCTGCCGCTCGTTGGATGGCAGTGGTTTTTCCTCCTCCTTTATGAAACCTTCATCCTCGCTGGAAACAAGATTAATAAATCAGTGAAAATTAAGTAACTAACGTTGCTCAAGTTGCAGCGAAATGCAGATAGATATCGCTACATAATCTGATAATGAAAAAAGAACGCAAAACCTGAACATACTTTGTTCAGGACCGTGAGTAGAATAGTTCCCATTGATGAAAATTAGGGGACAATGATAACCAAAAAATGTTAAATTACGCTGCGGCCGTACGCTGCTTCAAGCAGTTGAGAACTGACTGCTCCAAGACATGACCGCGGTTAACTATAGTCATTCGTTTGGCTGCCGTAGACACGACCGCTTGAGCTGTCGCGATTGCGTCTATAGTTCACCGAGCAGTCGCGGCTTCAAGCAAGCGGCCTCAACTGCTGTACGGCCGCTCTTAGGGCGGCGTCCATAGGCTGCGGGAACATCGGTTCAAAGGCTTATTTGCTACCTTAGTGGTATAAAATAAAGGTTCTTAAGATTTATGAAGGTTCTTACCGGAACTTGTTGGTGGCCTGTTCCCCGAGCTCGTAGAACTTGATCTCCTCGGAGAAGACGTCGAGCGGCACGTTGACGGGGCGCCGCAGTCGGCCGCCGCTCTGGTAGTAGTACAGGATGGCGTCGAACGATGGCCGGTTCCGATCGAAGAAGTACTCGTTTCTGTGCGCAAACGAGAACATGTGTAAGGAGTGTTATCCACAGCGGATAAGTTGCAAGAGCCTATAAAGCCTTTGTCACAACGCTTGGTAGGCGGGTTAGTGACCGCAGTAGGCTTATTTGGACCCAGGTAAATGCCGCTGCTCAACCTCACCTACCCGTGGTGCATCCTGCCGAATAACAAACGAGGCGCTGGCAACAGATTGGTGGCGGTATAAACATCACGATTGAAGGCGTAGCTAAATACCGATGACGGGCAGCAGCGTACCGGAGCGAGAAGCTACGTCCTGCGATCGCCAGCCAAGCGTGGGGATTATGGGTATATCCTCCAGATGTTTGCCCTAAGTGGCGAACAACTGGAGAGGCCTATGTCCAGCAGTGTACTGCAATAGGCTGATGATGATGATGAAATACTGCTGCCTGTTTCTTGATATTCTATTAAGACCGGACGGCGTCGGCGCCGGTGTGCGGTCCCATATTATCTCGCTAAACCCAACGGTGATGGATCACATCATGATGGGCCATCCTCGTATATTATGAAGTCGGCACAATAGTGGCCTCCTTTCGTCTGATGGAAAGATAAAAAGACAATCCAAGTCCAGTTATGACAAACTGACAAAAGACCTAAGTATCCAATCAATCGCCAAGACCGGGTTGGATCAAGATGCTTCTTGTTCTTTTTTATCAGGGGGGAATACAGAAGACGTTACCACGGCTCCTTCGGTACTGAAGGACTGGTCCTTGTCCTGGACAGGGTAACCCAGCGTAACGTTGGTCAGTCCCCTTTAGAGTATTATTGTTATCATGTTGCACAGAATAAACAAAAGCATAATGTTTTCAAAATGTTATTGTTGAAACAACTAAAAGTCATCAAAATAATGTCAATATTTGCATACCGAGACGTGCAATTGTGTATTCAACTAAAAAACATAGCGTGCTAATTTGTCTACTTCATTTTTATTTATAAGATCCGTCGTTGTTAGGTATTTTAGCAAATAAATATTTAATTCTATCTCTAGAACAACGATTGTTCTAAGAGTTGAAAAAGTTGAAATTGAATTTGGCTTCAAGAATCTAAATATTATTTTCAATATAAGTTCTTCAATTACCGGATTGTGCCGACCTGCCGACCGTGTGAAAATTCAGGTGCTATTTTTATAATTAATTAGATAAAAATTATTGTTTTAAATCAAAAAATAATGTAGAAGTTCATTATGTAAATGTACAAGGCTTTAAAGATTCTTATCTTGAGTTTCAGGATCTCGAGTAAAAGATATTGATCTGTAAAGCTTGTTATAAAGATTCTTGATTACTAAGCAAGAATTTTGGCAATCATCAATACTACTTCATCACATAGTAGGTACAGTAAGACATAGGTATAGACATAGGCCACTCGAGTTGTTCGCCCTTAGGGCAAACATTTGGAGGATATACCCATAATCGCTACGCTGGGTAGGCGGGTTGGCGATCGCAGTGCGTAGCTTCTCGCTCTGATAATGCTGCTGCTTGTCATCGGTCTGTGGTATTTAGCTACTTCTTTAATTGTGATGGATATATCGCCACCAGCCGGTTGCCAGCGCTTAGTTTGTTGTTGGGCAGGATGCACCACGGGCAGGTGAGGTTGGCTTGGAGCGAAAAGATGAGCCGCTCATTAACATCCCATATATGATAGATGTGAAACTCACCTTAGCGGGTCGAAATATCGTATTCGTCTTGCGGGGTCGCCCAGGAGTGTCTCCGGGAATTGGTTGAGTGTCCGTAACTGAGTCTCGAACTTCAGGCCGCTGACCTGTGGACAAACAAACGGACACATCATTTACTTTCTTACAGGTTCCAAAGATAAAGTGCCTAATAGTAATAGACCGTGGATTCCCGATTAAGAAAAGGATCATTGACAAGACCGCAGAGAGATCAGACGCAGAATAGCGATAGGGAACGTGCACATTGATGGTGCTGCCAACTGGTGTCATAAATTTGAATGTCTTACCCTAGTTTACACTACGTAGTGCCTCCTATAGTTTGTGCACGGTCCCTATAAAAACAATTAAAACTTTAGTGCCTTATAAAGATCTATTAAGTCAACATAATTATGTAAAAATATATGAGAGGAATTTGGTTGATTTTGGCGTTCGAGTATTACAAAGTACAGGTAATATGTTTCAGTTACAAATCACTGTAGGTACTTATAGGGTTCATAGAGTATGAAACAGCTCATTTTTCATTCATACAAAGCATATTTTGCATATAACGTAGAGACAAAACCCACTGTCCTATTTGCCCAAGACATGTGCTGAACTTTATCGTATACATATAAACAAACTCTGGTAGGGCGGATCAGCCGAGCATCCCAGCTGCCATGCCAGCCACCTTTATTTACTCATGTCGGATGTGGTCGCATTAACGGCTTTATTTTTTGCGGTTCCCTTTTGTTTTCCAATCTGCACTTTTATTACCATAATAATAATGCTTCCAGTTATAAATATTGGTAACCAAATATACGCGGCGTGAGGAGTAAATATTTGTTATGTTCGAACAGTTTCAGGTTAGTGCTGCTGTTTACACTCGGTCCCTTGGTACATAGCTGTGTAAATAAAACAAGATTAACTATGACTTCGATAGGGCTACTGTTCATGGAGCTTTTAAGCACGTGGTGGTCACTTTAGGTTACATTGAGTACTGCTTTTGAGCTGCGGGGATTGGATGGAAACCCAGCACCCAATCTATGTTCGGTTGGCTTTGAAATGTAATTGGGTTTTTCTGGAAAACCCCTTTCTGTCTTAAACTAACTCAGAAGCACCTGGAGTCAGGGAGAGCTGATACGCTTCTGCGTACAATCACATTCAATTGTAGGTCTGATTTAAGGTCTGATTTAAGTGAAGTCGTGACGATCTGTTGATCGTCACGACTTCACTTAAATCAGACGAAGGACAACAGTCCTATCAAATTATGAGGTATTTTCCCGCACAGACTAGGACTAGAGATGCGGTATTTTTTTTTATTTATTCAAAATGAGTTTGCGCTTGACTTCGATTCGCCTGATTGTAAGCGTTGTCTGCCACTTGGTGCCTTGAGGCGTTTTAGTGTGTACTGTATACCCTACCCTTCTGGGAGTTAGTCACGCCACGCCGATATCTCTATAAATGTATTTATTAATACAATATAACTACTGTATCGCTGTTGAGGCAACCTTAGTTCCTCAACCGAGCGTTGAAAGGTGAGAAATAATTAAATGCATTATTCATTGACAACGCAACTGCATTCAAACGAAGCGCCAGATCGAAACCAGAGTAGCGATTCAAGTAAACTATTGCATCGTAGTAATAATTGAAATGGTGCACTCAGCGCTGTTATATAGAGTTTAACATATTTAGTGATTCTTAGTCAATAGGGTACTTTACTATGTTTGATTCTGCATGTTACTTACTAGAAAGAATCAGTAAAATGTGACCTATTTGAGAAATCGCACCTAAAATTAAGTGTTTAGGCCAGCAAAATTGATAAGAAAGGACCATTTTCAAAGTGTAAAATTCATCCAATAATACCATCCTATAAGTGGCATTAATAATAACATATTTTGTTATGAAACTTTTTATACGAGGCATACGAAATAATATACAAGTGACGTCACTCGGACATGGCCATTTTGTATGAAATTCAGGACTCGTCGATTTTAAAATTGTGATAACGGAGACTATGTGTAATGGAACAAATTTTTTCACCAATGAATGAAGTAGTCTATCGATAGCAAGTCAAAATAATAATAGTGTAATAACCTATTGACTGCGTCATCGGTGTAGCTGTAGCAAGTGCTACCTAATGACCAAAGTTAGACATAGTGACATTATTATTAATCTTTGAACTATTATTATTGACATTTTGTAATTTATTGACAGTTTAAATCGTCAAGTGTTGGACATTGTGACATTATCATTTTTAACCATTAACATTGACATCTGGTAATTTGATTAATTGACTTATAGACATTTAAAATTTTCGGCAGTAAATATATTTCATGTTACCTAATTAAATGGATTGAATTGAATAGAAATATTGAATAACAATTATCCTGAAAATAACTTCACAAATATTTGTACATCGAGTTCTCGATAGAATATGCTGGATTGACTATGATTACCATAAGACCAAATGTAACCATATTCTCGCAAAGATTTTATTATTATTATTTTTTTTTTTTTTTTTTTTTTTTTTTATGACATAGGTGGCAAACGGGCCTGAAGGTCACCTGATGGTAAGTGATCACTTCAGCCCATAGACACCGCAACACCAGGGGAGTCACAGGTGCGTTGCCGGCCCTTGAGAAATCTGTAGGCACGCTTCTTGAAGGTCCCTAGGTCGTATCCATTCGGGAAAATTGCAGCCGGAAGCTGATTCCAAAGAGCAGCTGCACGAGGCAGAAAATTGCGCGCAAAACGCACTGTGGAAGACTTCCATCTGTCAAGATGGTAAGGATGAAATCTTGAATTGGTGCGAGATGTGCGATGATGAAAAATGGCAGCTGGTACCAGGTCAAACAATTCTTCCGAACACTCGCCGTGATAAATTCGGTAAAAAACGCACAAAGACGCAACATCCCTGCGTAGAGATAGAGGGTCTAGCTTGTCTATAAGTTCTCGGTCGTCAACGATTCGAGCCGCTCTTCGCTGGATACGGTCAAAAGGAAGGAGTTGGTACTGAGGTGCCCCGGCCCACAGATGAGAACAATATTCCATGTGAGGTCGCACCTGTGCCTTGTACAGTTGAAGACGGTGGGCTGGTGTGAAATACTGTCTCGCTCTGCCAAGAATACCCAGTTTCTTGGAGGCCAGCTTAGCCTTTCCCTCCAGATGACCCCTAAACTGAACGTTGCTCGAAATATCAACGCCGAGAATATTCAGCGAGGATGCCGCGTCCAAGGGACTACCGCAGAAACGAGGGGACACGACAAAGGGCGTACGTTTAGCGGTAAACGCGCAAACCTGAGTCTTCTTCGGGTTAAAATTGACCAGATTCTCGTTCCCCCATGACAGGACACAGTCCAGGGTGGTCTCAATTTCACCCACAAGGAGTTATCTGTTTCCAGATCTCGACGTAAGAACATCGGAGTTTTTATTATTATTATTATAATGTCCAAGATAATTAGGGCCAACATTTTTCTGTCAAGGAATTACTCAGTGGATAAACCAGAGAGTAATTCGTCTTTCCGAATTTAGAATATAACCACCTCATATCTTTATGTGGGTATCGTAGAAAACGGCTAACGTAACGGGCAACGGGCAACAGCGTTTACCTAGGTACAAATAAAACCTATTGCGATCAGCAACACGCCTTCCAAGCCTGGTGACAAAGGCGTATCTCCTCAAATGACCGTAGTCTTTGGGGAAGGCTTTTGTCCAGCAGTGGACATTAGCAGGTCAATGATGATGATAAGCTCCAAGTAATTTTAAAGGACGTAAATAGGATCTCGTCTACAGGTTTTATTATTGCACGAAGTTTGTAGTAGATACTTAAGATTTGGGGTAAACCACCGTTTAACATGTTAAACAACAATACATTCTCTACTGTATTTGGTTTCACGGCCGCGGCAGTTAAACGCCTAACCAATCGACGATAGAGTTTCAATTTTATTGTGAAAAAACGAATGTGGTCGATTATTTTCTTTATTCATGCCTACTATAAGTAAAAAAGAACGATTCTCAGCCTTCTTTCGCTTACGAAAGTCGAAACAACATCGTTCAAGTTCGCACACGAGTAATCTATTGACAGCAGCGACGTCAATGAATCGATTTAAAAAAAATAGCTTTGAAACCGCTGAACGCAACAGGTGGTTCCGTGCAAGCTTGGCTGGTCCCACCAGCGGCGTGTAAGAACGTGTCACGCGTCAAGGAGACAATGCCGTAAAATGTGCTGTATGAATGTTGGCTTCTTTGAAGGTAGTACGGAAAGCATGGTCGATGTATTTTATTGGTTTCTTCTTTACTGTGTAGGTATAAATTTGGTTATCTAAAGCATTAAAGTTCAGTGAAGTGATAAAATATAGAATCAGTGAAACACACCATGGATTTATTTAATCGATTCTATGATTTAAACTTTGTTCGTGTCACGAGCCTAGCCTATAACGAGCACAATTTATGCGGTGAAAATTGACAAAGTTAGTTATAACACTATCGTGAACTGCTTGGAGGTTCTGCTTTCTGTATGCAGGTTTCAAGTATCTTCGGATACAAAGCTTGTTTTCCACCCAACAAATCGCTCGACGCATGCTCGAAGACGATTTAATTAATCATTATCAGAATGCCAACGTCCACTGATGGTCAAAGGCTTCCCTCAATGCCAAATTACATTTAGGGGATTTGCCCTAGCCACTACGTTCGGCAGATAATCTATACTTATAATAAATCTGTAGAGAGGTCAATTCTGTACATAAAATATTTTTTCAAAATACCTATCAGGGGGTGATAAGTGATCGATACTGATACCAAAAATGCAATCAGTAAAATTTTTGTCTGTCTGTCTGTCTGTCTGTCTGTCTGTCTGTCTGTCTGTATGTTCGTTATAGAAAAAAAAACTACTGAACAGATTTTGACGAAACTTGGTACAATTATTCTTCATACTCCTGGGCAGGTTATAGGATACTTTTCATCACGCTACAATCAATAGGAGCGGAGCAGTGACGGGAAGTGTTGGGAAAACGCGAGAAATTTAAACCTGTATGTTTGAACGCGCATTACGCGAAAACTACTGCATAGGATTGAATGCGGTTTTCACCAATGTATTGCTAGAGGTCTAACTTAAAACTTAGGCACAAGGTATAGATGGGTATTATATGGAAGTCCGTTATTTTTGAAACCCGATATCCACGCGAGCGACGCCGCTGGCACAGCTAGTAAATAATAATAATAAATATCAGACAACATCACATACATTGCTCTAATCCCAAAGTAAGTAGCTTAAGCACTTGTGTTATGGGTATCAGAACAACGAAGGTACCAAAAATAAATACTTAAATACAAATTTAAACACCCAGACACGGAACACACACAAGTGTTCTTCACACGAAGGTTTGTCCCGGGTGGGAATCGAACCCACGACCCCCCTTGGTTCAGAAGGCAGGGGTCACTACCAATTGAGCCACCGAGCCAGTCAAATATGATCGCAGTAGCTTTTATTTGTAGCCAGGTCAACGCTGCTGCCCGTTTCTCGACCAACCCCAATCGCCTTCTACGACACTTACTAACCAGCGAAATGTATAATAGAAAATAACCATTTTTCAATCAATCAATCAATCAATCAACAGCCTTGGTCCGTCCACTGCTGAACGTAGGCCTCCTTTAATTCGCGCCACATTTCTCTATCCCGGGCTTCCCCCATCCAGCAACTGCCAGCAGTTCTTCTAAGGTCATCCGCCCAGCGGGTTGCGGGGCGTCCTACACTACGTTTGCCTAAACGCGGTGTCCACTCCAAGATTCGTCTGCTCCACCTATTAACCATTTTTAGTACCTAGTTATTTTTAATTGACTAATAGGATGCCCGCCGTTAAAAGTTTCGACGGATACATGAATATCCATCGTGTTAATTTATTTAAACTGTTTCCAGTGGGCGTCCTTTATTACAAGTGCGATCTCCGAGGTATTCCCAGCATTGTACTATCGCGTAAACCATGACATGTATATTTTTATGTGCACGCGCAGACTGCCCGGTGATCGGATGTGGGCCGATAAATCAACACCGCTTGGCCATAAACTAATTCCATGTTTATTTACTTTTCGCTGTCAATTCTCTGGGTGAAGATCATGTCTTCATTAGTGATTTGAAACAGAATGCTGTTGGGGATTTTGTGAAGAAAAGAAAGTAGATTTTGCAAGTTATTTGATGGCTGCCAGAAGGAAATATTTAAATCAAGCCTACTTATATGAGAAATCACATCATTTCTTTGAAAGGGAGACCGCAATATAAGCTTCAAAGTAGTCAAAGTCAAGAATCATTCATTTTGGTGCAGTCGTTCGAAAGTTAAGAGCGTAACTACTTACATTTCGAATTTCATGTTTATTTTTAAAGAATATTAGGGGCACGCCGTCGCCTTTAAAAAAAAGTCTATTTTTTATCAAACGCATCCACAAGGAACTCGTAAAATGACTTTTGTCATACAAAATTTGACGAATACACACCCGTAAAGATCCCAACTTGCGTCCTACGCCATTACGCTAAACACCAGATCGTTCGCGGTTTCGTTTACGAACGAAAATTAATTAAAATCACTTCATAAAGCGTTGTGCGTTGCACTACGCGCCCTTGGGGCAACACAATAAAATGTATTTTTGGAACTGGGCACCGCCAGCCGCAGAGTTACATCTACGCGAAAGAATCGCTGGAGAATGGAACGGTGCAACGCGATTCTGTCTATTTGATAAATGAAATAATAACAAAGTATTGTCCTCTAAAGCTGTGGGTAACATTCAGCGCCTTGCTACCTGGGCTACCGTTCAATGCTAAGAGAGGACATTTTATATTCGAAGTCATAACTCCGCGTCCGGTGTTGCTATTTCATGTCATTGTTTTGATATCCTCATTTTTGTGTTCAGGTTGAAATGTACGTCTCTATTAATTATTGTTGTGTTGTAATGTCCGAAGATAATAAAGCAAAAACAAAACGAATTTCGGCCACAGCGGCTATTTAGCTACCTATGACATACTACCCCAAGGATTTTGAAGTAACATTCTTGGTCACAGAAAATATTTGACGACTAGTTAAGACATAAGTGAGCTACCTATCATCTTTTCGGTCCAAGCCACCCTCACCTGGCCGTAGTGTAGGCTGCCGAATAACGAACGAGGCTCTGGCAACCGACTATTGGCGGTGTAACCAACACAATGGAAGGTGGAACTAAATACACCAATTCGATGATCGGCCGCAGAGTCACCGGAGCGAAAAGCTACGCCCTGCGATCGTCAACCCGCTTGCCCACCGTGGCGAGCGACTGGAGAGGCCTATGACCAGCAGTGGACTGCGATAGGCTGATGATGATCATGGTTCAGTGGTAATGAAAGCTGCATTTGACACTGGTCACACACCTTATTTCAGAAGTAACTCGTATTCTGATCATACTCTAAACTAGTCAGGGCTCTCCGCCCATAAACTTCAGGCAATTACAAGCTTACTAGATGCATATGACGTCGTTCGTCACACCTCAGTGCCGCGGCCAGGGTTACAAGTCGTAAACCAAGCGGTGGGTTCATTGCCAGGGGCGTAGAGCTAGGAACGATGGGATGAGCTGAAACGATGAGTTCTCTTGGCTGAAACTTAAATGACATGCTCCTGACTTCCGCTTGTCTAGATCCCTATCCATGCAATAATACCAATATTTTGTGTAACAGGTCCCAATAATGTGACCAATATGATCATCATCATCATCATCATCAGCCTATTACAGTCCACTGCTGGACATAGGCCTCTCCAGTTGTTCGCCACTTAGAGCAAACATCTGGAGGATATACCCATAATCGCCACGCTGGGCAGGCGGGTTGGCGATCGCAGGGCGTAGCTTCTTGCTCCGGTGACGCTGCTGCCCATCACCGGTCTTTAGTATTTAGCTACGCCTTCAATTGTGATGGTTATACCGCCACCAGTCGGTTGCCAGCGCCTCGTTTGTTATTCGGCAGGATGCACCACGGGCAGGTGAGGTTGGCTTGGAGCGAAAAGATGATAGGCCGCTCCCTTACATCCCGACCAATATGATGACCTTATTTAAAAATAAGTAAACAGTGTATTAAAATTTCAGAAAAATTAACAGCTCGCTCTGTTTATATCGTTTGGCAGCAGCATCTCTATTGGAAAATTACATAATAAGTTCACTTTACTTCTGTGTGTAAATGTTTATAATATCTACTACTTTGTCATTTGTGGTGATTTGGCATAGTCACCATGCTTGGCAGGTGGTTTGGTGTCCGCAGTAGGTTTTATTTGTACCCAGGTAAACGTTGCTGCCCGTTTCCTGATATTCTCTTAGACGTCTTCTACGACATCCACAGGGTGTGATTGGGCCCTATACTACATCCGCAAACAAAAGGTAACTTATTTCAAAATCCTGATTCGACCCAAGTGAGTTTATAATAGACAATGAGCATATATATCACATCTTAACTAATATTATAAAGCTGAAGAGTTTGTTTGTTTGTTTGTTTGTTTGAACGCGCTAATCTCAGGAACTACTGGTCCGAATTGAAAAATTCTTTTTGTGTTGAATAGACCATTTATCGAGGAAGGCTTTAGGCTATATAACATCACGCTGCAACTATTAGGAGCGAAGAAATAATGGAAAATGTAAAAAAAACGGGGGCAAAATAACTATTCCACGCGGACGAAGTCGCGAGCACAGCTAGTGATAATATAAAAGTGCAATGAAGTCGTAATTCACTGAAATTTCTAGGAATTGTAGAATAGTTAAGTAGTTGACTACGCTGGCTCTTAGTTCACGGCGTTCTATCGCAAAATATTATCTGAGATCATAAATTCTTGTAATTTCAATTAAATCGACTGTGAACGTGACTTCAAAGAGATCGCAGGGCTGCCTACGATAGCTTCATTAGCTAAGTATTTTTAATTTCACATCAAAAGATTTTCCTTTGTATCTACCGAGAGAAGCGGAGATATTCTTCAATAATGCATAGTCTTTAAATTTTCAAAGCCAGTATTGAATGGTGATCAATAAAGCACTAGCAAATATCTTGTTCGAAATCAAGATCGATAAAATATTATTCGCCATCATTATCACCAGAGCCGGTTATTCCCGGTTGCATCCGAAGGCCTCGGAACCCGATATCATGCTTAGTCCCCTCCTGTTTGGAAGGCCGTCGGTATTCCTGGTGGTCAAACCATTGGCGCGCATATCCTCGGTGATGACGGCAAACCAGCGCTTGCAATGGAAAAGACATTAAAGAAGTACTTACAAATTGCCAAGTTGCAAATTTATGGAATTTTAAAATTATGTCAATTAATGACTGGATTAAAAAAATCGCATTAAATTTGTATATCTCATATGCATACCTAAATTAAGAAAATCATCTTGGCAATCTTTCAAAGGAAACGCAATATAGAATTTCATGATACCGCACTACTAAGTGTAATTAGGTATATGAGAAAATAATGGTCCACCTTACATGTACCAATATACGAATACTTAGGCATAACCATGGAAGGTAAACCAAGGACCCAACGAAGCAATCAGGGCTCCGGATGTCAACTATAGAACTCTAAAAATCACAACATTATCTAAGGAACTAGATTAATAAAACGAGTAGGCGTTGACTAACGTAAGTGATGGCTCGGTACATCGCTATTGAAATCGAGGCCAAAACATTCTTTGAAATTCCACAATGTTTGTTTGTTTATCTCGCAGTGTTCACTCGGACACGATCACAAATCATCTTTCAAAGAACACTTGAAGATGAGAAGCTATATGCAAGGCCAATGTTCAACTATGCAAGAGGGCCACCACGTTTGTAAGTAGTTCTTTTCAAAATAATGTTAGAAATAATAAATCCCACCAAAAACATTCTGTAAAAACTAGCCAAGTCTCGATGGAGCTGCTCTAAAACGTCATGATATCTAGACAAAGTCGTGCCAAGTCAGCAAACTTCTGGAGGATATAGCCATAATCGCCACGCTGGGAAGGGCGTAGCTTCTTGCCTCGGTGACGCTGCTGCCCGTCATCGGCCTGTGGTATTTAGCTACGTCTTCTATCGTGATGGTTTTCTTTTGCCACCAGTCGGTTTGCCAGAGCCTCGTTTGTTGTTCGGCAGGATGCACCACGGGCAGGTGAGGATTACTTGGAGCGAAAAGGTGATAGGTCTCTCCCTTACATCCGGGCTGATGATGATGAATGCCTATGAATGGACTTTCTGTGTTCCATCTATTTAGAGACTCACGTGTCTGCCAGCCCTGCAACGCTATGACTGCACGTGCAGTCTTCCTTCGTTTATATTGCAGGGAGTCGGCTATATCGTTTATAATCTGTGCAGCGAGCTGAATTTATTGCCTACGCCCTACAGTAATGTTCCTTTGTATATTCTTCAATATTAATCTTGGAATAGCTGGAGTTAGGAATGATAGAGACTCAAGCTTTTAAGGCTTTTAAAGACTCGCCTACTTTACGCCTTATGACTGATTCAGTTTTTTAGTCTCTAACCTTTAACCATAAGACAAGCCTTATTCCCAGTCCCATTAAGCGAAACAAAAATTGTTTAACTTTGCTATAACTTTGTATAACTTTGATAGCTCTAAACTAAGACGAAGCTTGTACTATGGGTACTAGACAACTGATGACAACTTACTTAGATACTTTTTTTTTGTAATTAAATACATATTATACATACATAGGTATACTACATCGTATTAATAAGTCCAAAAATAGTTTCCTACATATTATTATAAGTACTATTTCGGGTAACATTAACTTCCATATTTTGCCCCACATCCCCATATTTCGAGTAAGTATTCGAACGAGTTTGATGGCTCTTTCTGCATTTAGTGATGTTTGTAAACACTGGGCGATGACGGCTGCGAATATGTACACCGCCATCGACCGGGATGCTAAAAATGTTCCTGATTTCGGACTTGACTGAGATGTTATTCTCTCGTATCTAGGGAAGACTTTCAATTATAAGGACAAATTTAGTGGGTCCTGATACACATTCTATGAATGAGAGTCAACGTTTAATCTTTCATAGTGATAATACAATAATTGATACTCTGAAAGTATTTATTGACACAATCCAATAGTTTTAGACCAGAGAGAGAGAAAAAGTAATAATCGGCGGGAACTCGATGGCAGCTGTCAGTGTCACCGTTACGTCAAACTCCAACTGTCAACGTTGCTATGCCGCAGCGGTTTTTTATTCTCCTCTAACAATAGTAACATTTGTGGCTTTTTGCATTCTTTTTATGGTTCCGTTAAAATTCATGGCCGGAACTCATGTCGTTTATGTTCGTCCGCTTAAGAACTCTGGGCTTAATTTGCACAGCTAGTGAACGAAAGATGAAACTTTGCATAGTTAGCAAACCATATCGACAAAGTCGCAAACAAATATTAGGTTTTCCCCATAAGGACAGGTTCTTTTCTTGCGTTTACTCCCTTGCGTAGCGTGTCTTTAGACATGTATTTTTTAGAAACATTCAGATGTTGATGTAGGCTTACGTTTACGAGTATATTGAACGTAAACTTTAAAGCGTAAATTGATGATAAAAAGGCGAGTAGGTATAATTCTCACAGAAAAATAAGCTAATCCCAAACCGTCTTAATTGCAGAAAAAACCTGAATCTTGGCTAGCCCGGCACTCTCCAAGACATCTTCAGCAAGCTAAATGGCCTACTGAGGTTCTTGGATGAGCTGCGGTGGCGGGAATGAAAACCATTTTAGAATGTTAAGTTATATCGGCCCTCCCACATGCAAAATGGGCGCTCAGACGCCTGGTTACGGAAACTGGCCGTTTAAACTAACTAACTAAGAACCTGACCTTTTAAAACGCATGCCATATCCATTAGCTACCGGCTCTGAGTGGCCGCGAGTCGTTAACGACAGTAACGGGCGTGTTGGTCGCCAGTAAACACCGCGTCGCTGGAAATACGCGCATTATACGCCCTGCGCGTTTGGTAGGAAGAACTGACCGACGCACGGCTCGAAGGGGGAGCGCAGTTACTACAGCTAACCTGCCCCGTTGATCTACTTAGTAGGAGAGACAGTTCAATTACCATCGTAAAACTTACTAGTTGAGTATGAAAGAAACAGAACACTGCCAACAGTGATCTGGTTCGTTTTTTGATGTTCAATAAAGACCAATCTTTATTAAACATAAAAAAAAATGATTTATATCTCAATCTAAAGTATGCAATTGTTGTATAATTATAGTTGACCGGTTTCAGCCACGGCGACCACTTCAAGTCCGTGTCGTTTGTCGATCATGCGCTTGCATGTGACTGGCGTAGCCCATCTTCTTAAACAGCCTTTTCGCTAAAAGCAGACATACGACGTAAGTAGTTATAGTTAATTTTCGTCGGGCTTTTAATTCATCGCACCTTGCAAAAGCAGCAATGCAACAGGCGTAGACTTAACTAACCAATAATACAATAATACGAAGGTAAATATTTGTAATTTCTAGTACTTTACAGTCATTATCGTCGCCAATGAACATTCAATAGAATGAAATAAGCGATATAAGTAGGGCGATTTGTGGAACTACCGCGTCAACAAGCGGTGTGGAATATTTGATGAACCGCCGTCGACACCACTGTAATGATGTTATCGAGTAACGCTTTTAATGATACCACCTGTCGATGAATAAAGCAAACTGGACTCCAGTTCTTGTATAGGAGTTTGTCTTAGTGAAACTACCACTGGCAGCTTCTCCGTAGAATAGAAGTAAGTAGAAATTTCTGTTTCGTGAAAAGAAATAAATAACTCAATGCCACTTTGAAGCGGAAGCTTGTACTATGGGTGGTGGACAGTTGATGAACTTACTTCGATACTTTTTTGTAAGTAATACATTTTTTTTAACCTAAGACATGCCACGCTGGGCCACACATCGCCATCTAGCCTCAAACTAAGCCGGAGCTTGTACTATGGGTACTTGACAATTGATAAACTTACTTAGATACTTTTTTTTTGTAAATAAATACATATTATACATGTTAAAAACCCAGCACAAAATGTTTGTACTGTGCGGAATCGAACCCACAACCCTTGGCTCAGAAGGCAGAAGTCTCTACCAGATGAGCCATCGAGCCAGTTGAATATTATACATAGCCAGACCAATACACACAGACATATTCATGCACACAAATGTTGGTACTGTGCGGGGATTGAATTCGCTACCTCTGTATCAGGGTACCCACAGGTACAGCCTGTATCTTAACTAATATTATAAAGCTAAAGAGTTTGTTTGTTTGTTTGAACGCGCTAATCTCAGGAACTACTGGTCCGAATTGAAAAATTCTTTTTGTGTTGAATAGACCATTTATCGAGGAAGGCTTAAGGCTATATAACATCACGTTACAACTATTAGGAGCGAAGAAATAATGGAAAATGTAAAAAAAAAACGGGGAAAAAATAACTATTCCACGCGGACGAAGTCGCGAGCACAGCTAGTAAGTAATAAGGCCAGGACGTGAGGACGAAGCCATAACGGTTTAAAATACTTTTCGGGAAAGACGTAAATTTGCAGTGTTACAAAGGGAATTGAAGTTCGCATCTAGTTTTATACCTACAAAGTAAGACCGACTCACCCTTGGCCGGTTTCAGTAATTGCTACGTCTTTGAAAGGCCGGTTGGAGTTGAAAAGTTCTCGCCAGGCTCAATCTTACACTGTAATTGGCACGAGGGTGGTACTTACGCTGCTGCCTTTGACTGCTGAGTGTTAAAATTGGTTCTGGACCGCGCCTTTGACTTCCTCTAGGGACGTACAACTTAATAGTAAGGGTGTTAATCACAAAATATTAATATTATCTGGTAAATTTCCTAGGTGATGCATTGGTTAAGCGTTCTCGCCTTAGCGTGGGTATCAAAAGATTTATTTACAAGTGCTAAAAATCTTCTAAAGCAGGGCCCTGTGGGATGACAGTCGGATGCTGGCTATGTTACCTCGCTGAACGATGTCATCGTTAGCTAGCCCTAGGTTCGCCAGAAGTCTGAACTACTTTAGAGGAGATTCTCTTTAGAAACATTTGGAGCATGGGGTTCAAATGTCTCAACTGCAAACGCCACCAACTCGCTGTCTCTGAGAAGAAACTGTGCGCTTGAAAACTTGAGCTTCGGTTATATTTCTTAATTCTGGTAACATTGAAGTAAAATGCATAATCAAACATAGTCAACTACCCTAACAGAAGCCGGTCAAGAGCGCTCCTTGAGCGCAAGTCTGAATTATGCCGGCGCCCCGCGGTCCCGTTGAAATATTTTATTTCTCGCAGTTGCAGAAAATGTTAGCAAGCTCTCAGAGTTTAAGTTGGATTCGCTAGGGCTTCAGATGCTTGGAAACGGTGCACAAATTAATTTCAGACTAGGGCGCAGAAGATTGCTTTCCTGTTTATTCTTAAGTTGTTATTAATGCAAACTTTAACTCAAATGGCAGGTTTCTGTTCTCGATTGAATTTCAAGTGGTATTTGTATTATAAATGTAGTGAAAAAGTGTGAGTTATGCATATAAGATCGCTTATAACGATCAGACCGATATATTTGTAAGAATGTACGAGTATAATTAAGTAAATAAATAGCTGAGGCGTAGTAAGCCTCTTTAAGTGGCCGCGCCCTTCCAGAGTGTCACATGTACCTTTCTTAATGTTTTAGCTTTTGTTGATTGTAATTTAAGAAGCACGTGATAAACGATTTTGAATTTAACCGCCTGCACCTACACCAAAAAAAAATTTACAAAAAATCTCTATTATACATAGCTTTAAGACAATTAAGGTCTCTGCCCACTACACCGTATCATACCATGGCCGTGCTATGAACGTGTCAAGCACGGAAGGTAATACGATACGGCTTGCTTTGCCCACTGAAACCAGTCGACGGCGTTTAATGCCCGTATGATGCCCGTATGATGCCCGTATGATGCCCGTATGATGCCGGTATGGTGTCCGTATGCAACCCGTATGATGCCCGTATGATGCCGGTATGGTGTCCGTATGCAACCCGTATGTATGGAACTAACATGGTATAACCCAGGTAAATTGAAATGATATAAGCTCGTATGTGTGCATCTAAATATTTGTGTACAATTAAATTTGCTAAACTCAGAGAAGGCATTTGAGACGCGTTTATAACGGTCCTTATACGCGGTTATAACCCGTATTATCACCGTTTTGCTGCCGGCACGCATCGGTTTGGCACCGTCGCGTGCCGTGCGCGGAGCGTACCGCCACCGGCAAAATATTCTCGCCGACAATTCTGAACTGTCCGTGCATGGCACGCGACGGTGCTGGTCGGTGACGGAACGGTCTAATGGGCATCGTCTCATAGTTTTCAATACAAAGAATACTTTTTTGTCTGACACGTTCATAGCACGGTCATGGTATGATACGGTGTAGTGGGCAGACTCCTTTACTTGGTGATTGGTGTGCAATAAAGAATGCTATATGAATTACGGCTAACTTGATGATAGAAATGGTCGAGGGGAAATTCCATCTAAGAATTCCGTCGTACTCTCTAAAATGTGCCGATAGAACACCGAAAGACAACCAACTTTGGGACGGCGTTGAAGGTTTTGCATTTTACCTGAATCAAGCGCCCTCATGACATTTAGGAACGTTTGGCATTGACATCAGGTTTATCGGGTTTAGAAGTAAGTTTTATTTGTACCCGGATGCGGCCCGTTTTCTAATATTCCCTAAGTCGTCTTCTGCGAAACCCACGGCATGAGATAATTTGATCGTATTCTAAATCCGGAAAGCACACGGATAGACAGAAATGATTTATTATCAGCATTTGCAACAGGTGAACTTCGAATACTAATCTGTGAGCTGCAAATAAACTAACTGATTATCCATATATCGGCTCCATATGTAAAATTAAGTTTATTTGACACTCTCCAACAGCCATTATCAGTTAGCTGCGAGCTGTAGTGTCATAATAGCTACCATCCGGAGTATTCCGGACCTATAATGACCAACGGTGCTAATTTCCGAATTAACTCCCAGCCGCGTAATTGCGTGTAATGACAAGAACGGTAAGTGCATTAGTGCCTGTTAGCAATGTTACGTTGGCTAGGGTTCAATATTGGCAATAGGTCCAGGGATGTAAGGGAGGGGGATCTTTCCGCTCCAAGCCAACCTTACCTGCGCGGGGTACATCCTGCCGAATAACAAATTAAGCACTGGAAACCGACGGGTGGCGGTATAACCATCACAACTGAAGGCGTAGCTAAATACCACAGGCCGATGACGGACAGCAGCGTCCTTAGATCGAATAGCTACGCCCTGCCAACCCGCCTTGCGTAGCGATTATGGGTAATATCCTCTAGATATTTGCACTAAGTGTCGAACAAGTAGAGAGGCCTATGTCCAGCAGTGGACTGTAATAGGCTGATGATAATAGGTACAGACAGAAGGAGGGTCATGTCGCTGAAGTGAAGATGGCTGAGACACTTGGTACGAGTGATGGACGGAAGATGGGGCACATCCATAGCACAGTGATTTTCAAGGCAAGGTAAGCCAAGTCGCGGACGTCCGCCATCCAGATGGTCGGACGATATATGTAGAGTGGTGGGGAAAACTTGGGTGAGTGTAGTACAGGACCATGGTGAATGGTTACGGGAGAGGAGGCCTATGCCCTGCAGTGGGACTGATAAGAAAGGCTGATGATGATGATGATAAGGCATGCATCCAAAAAGGCGGTCACTCTCCACGGAGCAGTGGTGCGGGGGAACCGCGACGCTGATTAAACAGTGAAGAAACAGACGAAAAACATGTGATAAGTTAAGCTTCTGTTTCTCTTTTCATCAAGGGATGTAAGGGAGCGACCCATCATCTTTTCGCTCCAAGCCATCCTCACCTGCCCGTGGTGCATCCTGCCGAACGGCAAACGAGGCTCTGGCAAACCGACTGGTGGCGGTATAACCATCACGATAGAAGTGTAGCTAAATACCACAGACCGATGACGGGCAGCAGAGTCACCGGAACAAGAAGCTACGCCCTGCGATCGCCAACCCGCCTGCGCAGCGTGGCAATTATGCGTATATCCACCAGATGTTTGTCCTAAGTGGCAAACAACTGGAGAGGCCTGTGTCCAGCAGTGGACTGCAATAGGTTGATGATGATGATGAGGGATGGAAGGCCTCTTTACTGTGCTACTAATACGCTTCACAAAGATATGTGCACGTTTGTAAGAAGTAGCACAATCTTAGTAATCCCATTTGAAACGTCGGTATAAAGGTGCGTACAAAACGGACGTAACACATATAAAGTGTACAATGTACATGTAGAATACGTATAATACGATTGCCGCCGACGCTAGGGACGCGGAGTGTGGACAGAGATCGCATAATTAACGCTTTAATAATTTAGTGCGGACAAAAGCAATTACGTAATAAAGGGGATTAATGTAGCGCTTACGGCGGAATACATTGGACATTGAGCAATTCGATTCCGCAATGAAAACGGTAGGTATTTAATTACACAGTTTCATTGGAGTCCACTACTGGACTTAGGCCAATCCAGTTGTCCGCCATTTTGGGCAAACATCTGGAGGCTTTACCCATAATCGCCACGCTGGGCAGGCGGGTTGGCGATCGCAGTGCGTAGCTCCGGTTACGCTGCTGCCCGTCATCGGCCTGTGGTATTTAGCTACGCCTTCAACCGTGATGGTTCTCCCGCCACCAGTCAGTTGTCAGATAAATAAATAATAAATATCAGACAACATCACATACATTGCTCTAATCCCAAAGTAAGTAGCTTAAGCACTTGTGTTATGGGTATGAGAACAACGAAGGTACCACAAATAAATACAAATTATAAACACCCAGACACGGAACAGACAAAGTATTCATCACACGAATGTTTGTCCCGGGTGGGTATCGAACCACGACCCTTGGCTCAGAAGGCAGGGGTCACTACCAATTGAGCCACCGAGCCAGTCAGATAGTGGTCGCAATGGAAACGGTTGTTCCGGACTTAATTACTCGTACATCCTACTAATATTATAAACGCGAAAGTTTGTTTGGATAGATGGATGGATGTTTGTTCCACTTTCACGCAAAAACTACTGAACGGATTTTAATGAAACTTTACAGGAATATAGTTTGTACATCAGATTAACACATAGGCTATGTTTTATACGAATATTTACGCGGGCAGAGCCGCGAGCAGCAGCTAGTAGTTTAATATAGCAAAAAATAGGTGTTATAATTCGTGCGCTGGATAGCGGAACGATTTCGATGCGGCATTTAAACGCGGTTAAAATACTGCATTGGATATTGCATTTGTTCGGCGGTTTGCTGCTGTGTTTTGGGATGGCAGAAATAACTATTAGAGTAGTTATAGTTTCAAATCTATCGCATTCTTAATTTAGCATTTTAAGAAGCATTGTGATCATTTCGAGTGGAATGTTATAATAATTTTTATAATTTTTTTTTTACAGTAGCTCGACATAATGGCTTCCCTACGCCTGATGGAAAACGAAAGAGAAGCCCAAGTCGGTGTGACCACGTAGCTGGTTGGTTACCTGTCAGTTGCCACTGCCATGCCGGCCCAACCCTAACCCCCCACGAGCTCCGGAGACCCTACTCACCAGCAAAAACACGACCCGGAGGTCATTTGGCTATTATATTAATTCAGCATAGTCGCTTTCTTTCGCCTGATGGAAAAACGAGCCCAAATCGAGCGCAAACGAGAGCTCAAATCGCTCTGGCAACTGCCAGGAAACCACAGTTTCCGTAGCACTGTCAAAGACCACACGCATAGCGATGAGATATTTAACTCAAAGGTCAGTCAGTCATGACTGACTGACATAGTGATCTATCAACGCACAGCCCAAACCACTGGACGGATCGGGCTAAAATTTGCCATGCAAGTAGATGTTATGACGTAGGCATCCGCTAAGAAAGGATTTTGATCAATTCTACCCTCAAAGGGATAAAGTAGGGGTTGAAAGTCTATTCCACGCGGACGAAGTCGCGGGCTCAGTTAGTATAACATAAAATATCATGAACATATTTCAGTACAAAGCCTCTCTCTACATAGCTACTGCAACAAGCTATGTTAAATAGGGCAGCCCAGATGAAAGTATTCCCGGAATTCCCGCATCACGGGTGTATCGATCGGTGGTAAGCTTTGCAGTCAAAGGATCCCTTTGCTCAAAGGATCAGGTGCAGAATGCGGATGCGGCATGCACACAGAATCACAGAGGAGATAAAAATAAAACCGGCGGAGCAACCTTTGATGGGTGCCGTAGGAAACTACGGCTTGGACAAATTGTTAAAAGTCTAGAATAGAAGCTCGTTAGGGCTGCCTGCTAGAATAATGGACAATTTATAGGACTTAATATATCTTTGGGATGTAATGGAGCGACCTATCATCTTTTCGCTCCAAGCCAACCTCACCTGCCCGTGGTGCATCCTGCCGAATAACAAACGAGGCGCTGGCAACCGACTGGTGGGGATATAACCATCACAATTGAAGGCGTAGCTAAATACTAAAGACCGGTGACGGGCAGCAGCGTCACCGGAGCAAGAAGCTACGCCCTGCGATCCCCAACCCGCCTGCCCAGCGTGGCGATTATGGGTATATCCTCCAGATGTTTGCTCTAAGTGGCGAACAACTGGAGAGGCCTATGTCCAGCAGGGGACTGTAATAGGCTGATGATGATGATGAATATATCTTTGCGTCTAATTATAAGTCACCTGTTTGGTGTGCATGAAAGTATATTTATCTATCTGACATATACTCGTACTTACTGAGCCGACGAGTCTAAGCACTCGTAATATGATTATTTCAGACACAATAGCCTATATTCTATACGTAATTGTAGAAAAAAGATTCAATCTTCTACAAACGAGATGTGTTTTAGATAGAGAGATAGCACTTCTTCTTCTTCTTTATTGCACCTAAATGAAACATGTACAGGAAAGAGATGTTATACAGATAGATGTATAGTAGTACAATGTAGGTGATCTTATCGCCGAAAGCGATCTCGAGTGTTTTATCACTACATAGCATAAAAAATGTCGCTTCCGACTGTCAGTCGTTCCTATGCTTAGATCTTTAACTTTGCAACATATTTTTAATTGATAGGGTGATTCATAAGGAAGGTTTATATGTACGAGTATAATACATGCAATATTAATGTCGTAAACGAACAAACTTTTGGCGCTTACATTGCGAACGCTGGCTACGGGATTGACCAAAATAACGTATTACAGTATTATACACTTTGAAAACGTCCGTGACAGTAACATGTCTATCTCTTAAGAATAACCCACCAAAAGCATTGCACATCCGTGTTTTTTTTTATAGTAGCTCGACATAATGGCTTCCCTACGCCTGATGGAAAGCCAAATAGAAGTCCAAATCGCTGTGACAACTGGCAAGAAGCTGGTTAGTTACCTGTCAGTTACCACTGCCATGCCGGCCTAACCCCAACACCCCACGAGCTCCGGAGACCCTACTCACCAGCAGAAACACGACCCGGAGGTCAGACGGGGAGGTAAAACAGATAAGATAGATGAGACCCTATGAATATTAGATATTCAAAGTCATTAATGTCAAAGTAAGCAGCTTAAGCGGTTATACTAAAACTACACCGTTAAGACGTAAGTATCAAATATCACCCGTGCTTTAATCAATACCAAATGTTCACGTAAGAGTAGACTAAGGAATTTCTTCAGATATCAGCTTCTCAGTCGGTCGTAACACCCTGTAACTTACGTTGCGTTGTGGAATCAGTCTGTGTGTAGCCAGGGCCATAGCTACTCGTCGGGTTTAATTCGATAGTTGCCATCCCTACTCTGAATAGCCTTTCCCCATTCCACCCGATAGCCGCGCACAACACCTGCATCCATGCAGGTGGGACGGGTGGAGGGGAGGCGTCGGAGGGGGGAGGGGACACGCCCACAGAACAGTGCAGCTTCATATGCAGTTAGCACGGCGCAACCGTCTGTGTCAAATAAGCAGTTACACTCATGAGCTTTCGCTTTACGATAACTGTAATGCACTCCGACCACCTGGTTTCAGAGTATATATTTATACACACGAATTACCTTCAAAAGTAGGCACAATTATTAAAAAAAATATAAATTTATATCTGGATTACAATGCAAGAATAATAGTCCACAGAAAAAGCTAGTGTAAAAAAAATAACCAAACAAACACAAGTAGGTACGGGTAAGGAGTATGGAGCGATCAGATTCTGCTGGGATGCTGATCTGACTCAACAATCCGGCTTGCCCTGTGTAGGATATACTCAAATGCTCTCACTTATTGGAATAGTAAGATTATCCTTTGGACCAAATCGTGATTATTTTTTATGTCATATTTCCATGTCATGTTATTCATGCATACTAGTGATAAACGTCTCATCAGTACATGATGAATGCAGTGCAATAAAAGAAGATTTGCTAACTATATTTTTTTGTATGACCTGCCTAGGGACGACTCCCAGGACATTCACATCTCAGAACATTTAGCAAACACTTCCTATATTTATCCGACCTAGAATACACTCTATGGATGTTTCACTGAGTGTACGACGGTTACCACACATGCGGGTAAACTCGACTACAAGCCGATAAGTTGAAATTTCAAGAAGTCCCTGGCGACTCACGAAGTCCCACGAAAAGGCATTCCTTTTGCCCCATTGGGCAGTGATGTGTTTCCGTCACTACGCGGAGAAAACTTGTAAGCTAACCTTTAAACACCTAACTATTGGTTATTGCATGTTCTGCATCAAGTCAAGGCATTGTTATGTCATTATGTTATTACGCAAACGGGCCGCGTAAAACGTTGTATTATTGTCGCGGTCGACAATAAAATGAACTAGTTAAATTGAGCTACTTGTCTCTATTTCCGTTTAATAGCATAGTATTAGTTTTATGTAATAGGTGCATGCTGAATGACGGGGAAAGGTTGAAGTATAATGCTTGGTTGATACTTAATAACGCCTGCACAACCAGGCTAGCGCCTAGTTCACCGTTTAAAAATCTAAGCTTTTGACTAGAAGGCTTGACAGAGTATAAGGCGCGACCAGAGAGCGTGACAGCCGATTGTCATTTGAGTTAGTGCGGGAACGTCAAGCTGAAAAATGGACGCCTATAAACTGTCGCGTATCGTTGGACATCTGCGTTGGATATTATTAAGATTTACCGATTGTAACTGCCAAGGAGAAGAAGAATCGGAGACTGTAAGTATGTAATTCTATTCTGTTATTATTCTAATCGAAATTTCCCATGCAAAACGCCTTGACGCTCAAACGCTTGTTGAGATGACTGATGACAGCGGGTTTAAGATATCTTCCCCGTTAACTATATATAAAAAGAGGTCTGATGACAAGGGCTACTTACGTTGATGACGACCCGTTCGCAGAAGTCGTGGTCGTGCTGAATCGGTTCGAACGTGACGACGCCACCCTGGGGAGGCTTCCCCGGCTCCTCTTCCTGGCTGCACAGTTTCGGTAACGACCTGCAAACAAGGATCACAGTTAGTTATCACGCAACAAAACTTAAAAGGTATAAATATAAGGAATATAACTTTCTTGGGCTGGAACCAAGCTCCGTACATACGAGTATTATGGATCCTCATTCAAAATAATACACCATATACTAGTAATACCGCGGCCACACATTGGATTCAACTTTTCATCCAATCACTGTCCAATGACCCAATACTAAGGCGCTCAATGTCTTCATTGTGTCAAAGTACCGATACATACATTGGTGCATTGGACGCAAAACGTTACGTTTGGTGCAAATATCTCCAATGTGTGGCCGCGGCATAACATGATAATATAGCCATCTTTTTCAATTGTTTCTAGAGGGAATTGCATCAGGTACCCCACTGTGCCCACTGTGTATCCAGTGGGAAGAAATTTGCAGGAATTCGGGTAGCGACTCTTAGAACGGCATTTGCATCCCGCAGCCTCAGATGACAAGCGGCCAACCCTCCTGACCCGAAGAGGGCAAATATCCCTAGCCGGCTTCCGAGGAGCGAGGGAATGCGTCCCGAGCCGTGAGATAGCTAATTAATACAAGGTGAATATTAAATAATAGTTCATTATTCAAGCAATTGGTTCGACAAGTTGCATACCTGGTGATCAGTGCACCTGTGAACCATTACATCCCAATAACCTTTTAGAAGGTAAACCTAAGACGAATGGACGCACTTGACGAATATATATGATCGAGTACCGAACGTGAGCTACGGAACATTAAAATCAGCCGAGGAGTTATAAAATCCAATATAAAAGGATTCCTATCAGCTTTAAAGCCGTGGCTCGTGCGGAAGCCCTCTGATTTACATAATGCGATCGATATCTAGTATTCATCTTCGTTTAATGGGTATGGTTACTTTTTATGAGCTGCTGGGGATATGACTGTTTCGTGGTGGTAGTTTATTACAATATACTCAAGCTTAACCTTTAGTATACTGCCGAATATGTTGCGTATCACCGTAGATTAAGTAAGAGAGGTAGGGCATAGCGAATCTTCGCTCGAATTGAGCCGCCCGTCCGGGGAAGGACCTCCACCCTATAGAATACCGCAGTCAAATGACCTCTGAGTCGTGTTTCTGCCGGCGTAGGAAAGCCATTATGTCGAGCCACTATAAAAAAAAAAAAATTCGAGTGAGGAAAAGCGCATGTCAAAAAGAGTCGACGGCAGATCAGATTTATCGTGTAAAATGACCATTTTAGGGGTATTTAGAATTATTAGATTACGTATAATATGCCATTAATTGTAATTCAAGCGTTTTATATGTCTGATCCCTAGAATCGTAGCGCTACGATGACATTTGAATAAATATTTATTTATTTATTTTTTATTTATTTAATCTTTATTGCACAGTAAAGTAGTGTACAAAAGGCGGACTTAATGCCACATAGGCATTCTCTACCAGTCAACCATTGGGCTAAGCAGAAACTAATTTTATGGTAGTGTGCGACAAAGTTAATTTAAAAACACAATATCTCAAACACAATAATAAAAAAAAATGATAAAAATAAGATACAAATAAATACATACACACAAATAATGTAGGATTTAAAGAAAACGAGTTTCGAAATGGGTTTACGCTTGACTGCAATTCGTCGAATGATATGATAAAAGAAGCGTACAATAGCGCGCTCACCCAGCAAAAACTGGTTCACTCTATCAAGGCTAGAGAAGAATTATATCTCTCGGAGGACATCTAGCCTTTGCAAAGAGTTCCATAATTTAGCCGTTCGCAATATGAAACGCACTGTGCTAGTTTGTTCCGGCACTTTTCATCTGTTTACACGTCAAAATACTATAGGGAAAGTTTTAACAAGAAAATTTACTACATACTTGTGATTGTAAATTTGTGTTTGACTGACCCGTTAGTCTAGTAACAGCAAAAGCCGCTCATAGACTATGAGGGCTCAGGTTTTTCTTAGTCAAAATAGGACATTCTGTTAACAAGTAAAATACTTATTTAAGCAACTTACTGGCTCGGTGGTTCAATGGGTAATGACCACTGCCTCCTGAACCAAGGGTCCTGGGTTCGATTCCTACCCGGGACAAACATTCGTGTGATGAACACTTGTGTTTGTTCCGTGTCTGGGTGTTTATATATGTACTTAAGTATTTATTTGTGGTGCCTTCGTTCTTCTGATATCCATAATACAAGTGCATAAGCTACTTACTTTGGGATCGTAGCAATGTATGTGATGTCGTCTGATATTTATTATTATTTACTTGTACACAGTAAAAAGTACGAGTAATTAACCAATCTTCTGGCAAACTGTTGAAAAACCGATCTGAGGCATCAAGTGTCCCACGACATATCACTTAACAAAGGCCGTATTGAAAACCGCTCTGTGTCGGAACACAAACCGGCTCTGGCGTCGTTCCAACACGCTATTTCTCGCAAGTGAATTAGAAAATCGGCTGTCGACGTTCAGCCTCCCCGCTGCTTGTGTCTGGAGAGCTCGAGAGCGATCGGCCGCCCACTACATCCAGTCTCGAATGGTCGAGTGCTGAGGCTAGCAAACGCAGCCGAGACTACACTTGCTTAGGGCTGGCGCTGCGGAAATGTTGCGAGTTGTAAAATGTGTTTTTGATGTGTTTTTGAGTTGTATGTACAAACTAGCTGTGCCCACGACTTCGTCTGCGTGGAATATAGAGTTTCATCTCCTATTTTATCCCCTTGGGGGTAGAATTGATCAAAATCCTTTCTTAGCGTTCGATGGGGTGGTCGTATTTTTAATCCGGAAACCACACGTACGGACAGTTATGCAATAAAAACAAATACCCTAATGTAATAATTAAGATTAATTAACTAAGTAATTGGTATCCAAGGCACGAATGTTTATCCCGGGTGAAGATCTAACCCACGACCATTGGTTCAGAAGGCAGGAGTCACTACTAACTGAGCCACCGAGTCTAGAGGTTTCTAGTGTGTTTTGATAAGTTAAGAATAGAAATAGAAATTTATTTACTTAAAGTATGGTACAATGAGATCTTAATAAACATAAAAGTCCGCACACTTAACCAATATTGGCATGCAAATCTGTACATACAAGTAAATTTAGGTATTTATTGAATTCTGTGATTGAATTATAGCACATATTTTTAAACTAGTGAAAGTTCTATATAAAATCAATTCGGTGGTATTATTTATGTTTGCTGACATTGAAAAAGTCTTCTAATGTGTAAAAATTATGTTCTTTACATAACATTCTCTTAAATGATTTTTTAGGTGGAATGAATGAATTATAATCTATCATTTAAAGTATTTTACTAGCAGCCCTACGGCTAAAGGTTAATAGGGCTGAAGCCAATCGTGGCGACGAAAAATGGTGGTCGGGTAAATTTGAAGAGCCCTCGCGCGCCCTCTGTGTTCCATCACGTCCGGGCCCTCAGCGGCGCTGACCCCGCAGAGAGACGGGTTCAAGTGTATCGATGCCGGGCAGACACAAATGTTATCTAACCAGTTGGCTGTTTGTGGTGTTATACGAAATGGTAATCCTACTAATATTATCAACTAGCTGTGTCGGCGGCGTCCCACGCGTGGATATCGGGTTTCAAAAATAACGGACTTCCATAAAATGGTACCTAAAATTTAAGTTAAACCTTTAGCAATACATTGGTGAAACACAGTATTTAAGAAGTAAGACATACAGTACCTAGTTCTCGCGTGATGTCCGATCAAATATACAGATAAAAAATTCTCCCGTTTTCCCAACATTTCCCTTCACTGCTCTGCTCCTATTGATCGTAGCGTGTTGAAAAGTATACTATAACCTGCCCAGGAGTATGAAGAATATTTGTACCAAGTTTCGTTAAAATCCGTTCAGTAGTTTTTGTTTCTATAACGAACATACAGACAGACAGATAGACAAAATTTTTACTGATTGCATTTTTGGCATCAGTATCGATCACTAATCCCCTGGTAGTTTTTTTTTTAATATTTAATGTACAGAATTGACCTCTCTACAGATTTATTATAAGTATAGATAGATTATAATTTGGTATAATCGCTTACATACGAGTATGATTAGGGAAACATTACAAACTAGACTAAATCTTTGGAAACATTGTGACCGGCGCCGTCAATCGATCAGCTGTCCGCTGCCGCACCAACACGTCTCCGCTTGACACGTGCGTGCGCGCAGCTTTGATGCGCGCGCGGACACCGGCCCATCAATGTTTACATAGCGCGTAGCTTTGTACACAGTTCAACTCATCGTCGTCACTCGATATACTGTAATCTGTGTGTATATAGGTACATTCTCTAGCGATATAAACATAGCCAACACTTCCGTAATAATACCTACCCTGTCCGTGTACTATCCGCATATAGAATAGGACCACCCCATCCCATCCCATCGCATCCTGTGGGGGTCACAAAAGGTGACTTAGGGAATATCAGGAAATGTGCTGCTGTCCGTACGCTACCGGGTGTATATCTGGGTACAAATAAGGCCTACTGTGATCACTAACCCGTCTGTCAAACATGGTGGCTTAGAGTAATCCGCCTAAATGACAATAAGTTATTAGGCCTTTGTCTTAAGGCCTATGTCTTAAGGTCTGTACGTCTTAAGGCCGATGATGATACAGATAAAAAAGGGGTATCACACGCGCGTTGCCTACCCTTTAAAAACGTTCCTAACTTACTCGCCACTTAGTAAGCAGGTCAACTTATATAAAGATCGTCCGTCGATTTATTTACTTCGCGGTGTTAGACCGTCATACAACGTACTTCAAGCGGTGTTAGACCGTCATACAAGCCGTAATACTCGTATCTGGCCGGTGCGCGGCGCGGTCGCACATCACAGATGCAACGCCATATTGCGACTGTGAATCTTTTATGCGCGCCTTTCTTCGGCTCACGAGCTGCCCTGTTGTGCAAACTGTGCTCCAGATAGTGTTTGCTCGATGCAATTCATGAGAGAAACTTGACTGCGTTCAATTGACTGCAGTAACGGTTATACGAAATGTATTCTAGTGTTATTTAAGCAGCGATAGTAGTGGGCACTTGCGAATTCTGTTGACTTTTGTGTTTAAGTCGTTCGGGTGGTTTATTGCCGCATACTGTAGGTATAAATATGTACGACACGTATCTAAAACGTATTTTGTTGGAATATTTCATTAAATATCACTGAGAATTGCTATATTAGAGGAAAGTGAGATTTTGGATACTCTTGGTTACAAAGCAACGAATTTTACGTACTTATTTATAGGATTTAAAATTGACGTGTTGCTGAAAACTTGTTAAATAATGTATGTTTATATAAATATAAATGTCTGCTGCCTGATATCAGACAAAATTACGTATATTGCTCTGATTCCAAAACATGTGTCCCGATCTCGCACTGTATTCCAAGCTTTATTCGCTGCTTAAGAAACTTAACAAGTTATGTTGACCAAAATAAAAATGCAACCGCAACGCTCAGTATCATAATAAAGAAAATAAGAAACTTCTCGCCTTGCGCTTTGCTTTTGTGGAACCAACTTCCTGACAGTCTTTCGAAACGTCTACGACTTGGGAACCTTCAAGAAACGAGCGTATTCCTATTTGAAAGGCGGGGAGCCATCCCAGGACTCGATTTGAGTTGCATGTCCATGGGCGGTTTCGACTACTCACCATCAGGCGTAACATTTTCTCGTCTGCCGCCTCCTGCATTAAAAAAAAAAGCGTACAAAACATAATTTCTTTCGCCTATCGCGGCATGTTTACTCGCGGCGCGCTTCTGACGGCTTGCGACACCAAAATAAACGTCGCAACTATGTCAAGAATGCTATCGCGAACGTAATCATTACCGGCCAGTAGCGCTTTCATTGAAACCGTGAAAATTGTGTATCTTCGTCCACGCTATAACGGCAACAAAGTATCATCCTAGTATTATTGCAAAGTGCTTGTTGTGACGCCTTAACGTCGTGGCCACTTTACCGATCAACATGAATCAAGCATTTTGCTTTCACGTTGTCGGAGGGTATTGAACTTCACAGTTTTCAGCCAGAAGAGTATTTACAATTTCATACTTGTTTAAAATGGTACTATCGTATAGAGTCAAGAGTTGACCGACTATTTTTGTAGTGTCATAACAGTGATAGACTGACAGTGACCAAAGCGTGGCCATTGATATAACAACACTAAAATAGTCATGATGAGATCTTCTAACGGTATGTGTCTTTTTAGATAGCGGTAGAACATCTTAATGAAACTTTATTTTTTTTAGAAAAACCAACCAGGTGTTTCAGGAAAACGATTAAAAAGTGTCTTGCGGAATCGACATACCTACTTGATATTGGTAGGCTTGTATTGCGTGTTATTTAACTCATTAATTATTGAGAGAGTATAATAGCAGTCTACACTTTCTTAAAAGTTTTATTTCGCTTACAAAAACCTTCATAAATCTTCCACGAAGCATTAATATGAGACGTTAAAAATCTCAATAACAAATATCTTGATTGCACATTTCATTGAGGCCATTAATATTCAATATGTGAACCGTAAGATTGATTTACAGGAGATGATCGTGTTCTCGTTTGAACCCGACCAGTGTCACTTTCATCTGACCTAAAGAACACTGTTATTTATAAAAGATAACTTTTATAATAATATTATCATGAATCATCACAACAGATTTAATTATACATTCATTCTGGCTTGCAAGTGGATTGGATGCGAGTAGCCCACGATCGAGCAAAGTGGCGAACAGCTGGGGAGGCCTATGTCCAGCAGTGAACTGCGAGGGGCTGATGATGATGATGATGATGATGATCCACATTGCTAGTATCTACAAGCTTCACTATTGTCAATAATAATGCGAAAAATGCTTCTAAGAGTATTGATACTACGAGAAGAAAAACAAATAAGTGTAAATTTAGTGTCCAATCAGTTTTCGCAGATACACAAATCTTTGTCCAGACACCAGAGAACAAAGAAGTTTCAGATGACCTAATTAATCGATAAGACAGATTTCCCTGTACTAGATAGTCTAGAGATAAGCGAAAATCTGGATCTAAATTTAGTTTGAGTTAATTACACCGACACCGGCGCCGGTAACCAAACAAACCGATGCGATGCCGATAGTCTGTTCTACAACGAATTTTATTAGATGCGATCAAGTGATAGATTGTAAGGGATACCTATATGATAATATCATAGATAGATAGATATTTAACAAGTGACAGTAAGCGAATAGAGTAATATGAAGGACAACAGTTAATTAATAGATAAATGCATTTGATAACTTTTTTAATGAGCTCATTTGTGCAAATTACAAAATAATAGAGAAAAATATTCTTATCAGTGCATGATTTTTTATAATGTTATTTGAAATCGAAATACAACTAATCATTTGACATAAAAACATCGGAGATAAATAATAGTAGATTTTTTTTGCAGTTAATGGATAAACGGTACTATTATTGTTTATCACATTTTATTTTTAAAGTAGCAAACATTTTTTACTAAAATGTTTCCTTTTGAAAAATAATGTTTCTCTCTTTAAATTAAAGATTGACTCTGAATTACAGGAAATATTTTGTGCACTAATAAATTACAGGTTCTGTAATAGAACATGTTAGCAGCATTTTTAAACGAAACTTGCTTATTTAATAAAAAAAAAGTTGCAAAAAAGTGTCTTAACACTGAATGGAGCGCGTGTTGATAGGTAAAAGCTGATTCTAAAAATAGTCGGAGTTAATCACACACGAGCGGCGCGGCGAGCCGTTTACAAACAATCGTGGCCGACGCCAAAGCTCTTCCATCCGATAGCTATCAGAGTGTAAACTTTCAGCCGTTGATTGAAAAAATGTCCTTGATTGCTCGATAGAATACAGCGGGGATAGACAACGGTCAAACTGAGAGCAAAATGTGTTTGGTAATAGTTTCGGTAAACGCGAGTATTGTCGTTATAAAGCACAGCTAGGCAAATGATAAGTCATTCAACATTCGTGAGATGAATATTTGTGTTTGTTCCGCGTCTGTGTATTATACATATTAGTGGAAACATCTTTGTTCTGATACCAATAGCAAAAGTGCTACTTTGGGATCGAAGCAATGTAAGTAATGTTGTCTGATTTGTTCATGTTTGTCATTCGCTGAATTAAATTGTGGTTCTTAAGGATAGCCTTATTTAATGTACATCAAGATTTTTGCTTTTACTTGTAATAAGCCATTACCGATATATCAATTGATAAATTATCCAAATATATACAAATGCGTCATCGGAAATACTCTTCTATCCGCATACATCATGCGAATCCATTCAGGAATTCCTTCTTAACCTTAGTTACCTCGTATGTTTTAAAAATAGCAGACTATGATGAGACGTGTTGAATCGTGAGATGTTCAGATGTCAAGAGATGTGCGCCTACGCGCAGACATAATGTGTTTAATGGAATTATACAGTTGTTTGGTATTAAAAACAAATATATTTCCAGAACAATCACCTTTTCGCGTGAGGGAAAGAAACATTAACAAGAAGCTGTTATAACTGAACTGTTTCTACCTTGAATTGTTGAGGGTGAGACAATAGCCACTTAGTCAAGATATTTTTGAAAAAGAGTACTCTTTAAGAGAGGTAGGGCATAGCGAATCTTCGCTCGAATTGAGCCGCCCGTCCGGGGAAGGACCTCCACCCTATAGAATACCGCAGTCAAATGACCTCTGGGTCGTGTTTCTGCCGGTGAGTAGGGTTTCCGGAGCTCGTGGGGGGTTAGGGTTGGGCCGGCATGGCGGTGGCAACTGACAAGTAACTGACCAGTTACTTGCCCGTTGTCACAGCGACTTGGGCTTCTCTTTCGCTTTCCATCAGGCGTAGGGAAGCCATTATGTCGAGCCACTATAAAAAAAAAAAAAACTCCCAGTATGAGCATTAGGAAGCAGTATGTATGTGCATTGATGTTAAACACCGAATATTAAAGAGAAACTACATATTCATAAAAGTTTTATGATGATAAGTGTAAAAGAATTAGTAGTGACAAAACTGCTGAACATTGTTAACAGACCCCGACCGAGAAAAACTACATTATAATTTGAATAGTTCGCAGAAAAGTTTCCTGGCTAGTCTAGTCTAGGTACCTAGCTGTCTGGCAAAAAATCCTGCAAAGCATTTTGACCTTGCATTGCATTGTAAGTTGCAACAAAATAAATTGCCCGCATCGAAAACAATGAGATTCAGACCGCGCCGCAATCCGCTACAAACAACTAGCTCTAAAGGATTTGCATTTACATAAATTATTCAAATCCACATTGAAACAAAGTATAAAGGCGAAGAATTGTATTCTTAGCACAAAAGAATTTATTATGATAGCCACCATTTTGAGTTCTGAAACTATTTTGGTTTTCTTTTTGAAGGTAGGTACTTCGTTTTGAAATTATTGTCGTTGATACTATGTCCTTTGTTTTTCTCTTTCCTATTTCAGGTGGAGTTGAAACAGATATTGCTTCGCCAACATTTACTATCATAGTCTTGGGTTGGTTAGTGACTTCACAGTCAACATTTAATATCTCATACAACAGTAGATAATGGTGTTCTTGTTAGTAATTGTAGTCTATAATGGAGAGTAATGGTTCTAATGTAGTTGAATAATAAATAAATAACCCAAGACATGCCACGCTGGGCCACACATCGCCATCTAGCCCCAAACTAAGCTGAAGCTTGTACTATGGGTACTAGACAACTGATAAACTTACTTAGATACATTTTTTTTTGTAAATAAATACATATTATAAATATAAAACACCCAGACCAATACAAACAGATATGTTCACGAACACAAATGTTTGCACTGTGCGGGAATCGAACCCACGACCCTTGGCTCAGAGGGCAGAGGTCACTACCAAATGAGCCACCGAGCCTGTCATTTAGCTTACATCCAACTGAAAAAGTGTAGACAGTCGAGTTAAGACACTTTACCACTACTTTCGTTACTTTATATTGAATGCAAATATATTTCAAGCAAAGAAGAAACTATATGCCGGTTTTGGTTTGACCTAGTTGCATAACATTCGCAAACATTGCATTTCCTGGGGCTGCAAGGTACGTATCCGAAACTGGAACCGGTCAGCCTCTAAAATAAGGTTAATCTATTATTAGCATTACGCTAACACAGCACCACGCAGTCGGTTTGGAAAATTACAATAAATAGAAGCAGAGTTAGTGCGTGGGCGCGCCGCGGGACACCACGCCGGGACCGGAGCGCCCTGACCTTGGTCACCGGTCACCGGCGACCGGCTATCTGGTCACCGGGTTGACGTCTGCTGCCCTTTCTGGTAAGTTTATACAACAAACCTCTAGGTTAGTGCTCATTCACTCATTCATTTAAGAGAGGTAGGGCATAGCGAATCTTCGCCCGAATTGAGCTGCCCGTCCGGGGAGGGACCTCCACCCTATAGAATAATAGTCATGAGATATGGACGCACCCTAACAAAGTTGGCTCGTTCAAATGTACTAAGTTTTCTTATTTTTAAATTGACAATAATTTAAACAAAAATACTTCACTGCGAAAATGTTTCATAGCAAACGAATCCAGCCGAGGTGCATTCAAGTTCAATAAACGGGTGATCGGAAAAGTTGCCGCCAGTCCTTTGAACCATGCAAACACTAGTATTGTATTCTTAGAATAAATGCGCACAAACGCTAGATGTCTGAAACATTTTAAACGGAAACAAATCGTTTCCTCATGATGATTTGTTGTTTTTCATTATTTGTACATGTTTTCTGAGAATTTTGCAGACTTTTTCTCATAAAAATTCGTTTTTGTATTCTGATAATAGAAAGATGTTGAAGTCCAAAAAATGTATTCAGCATTTTCCTTACTTTTGAAATAGCTGATCGCACATACAACTTATGTATGCATTTATATGTGTGGAATTCAAGAGTTATTATGATTTAAAAAAGATTTTTTCTGTTTCTATTTCCATGGGCAATATAAGAATGGCGACGCTCTTTTACTCTTTATACAAAGTATTTTAAAAAATCGAACAGACCAATCCTCAATCTATTAGCGGTTTCACAATTCCGAGGCAATTTTAGAGCAGCAATTTTGTAAAATCCATCCATTCCAGTTTCTAATTGAAGAGACGATTGTACAAGAAAAACGAGGTAAAAAGATACAGGCAACCATTGATACGGGTCGCTTGATCGGAGCCTAGTAATCTATCCTGTTGTAGATTGAGTTTGGAATACATCTGTTCTAATAGGTATAGAACATAGAAGATACGAATACATGAGAAATAATAGGACCATTTAACCTTTTCCTATGGACGGATGTCATTGAAAACGACTAAAGGAATATCAGGAAACGAGCAGCAGCGTTTTTTTTTTATAGTAGCTAGACATAATGGCTTCCCTACGCCTGATGGAAAGCCAAGGAGAAGCTCAAGTCGCTGTGACAAGTGGCAAGTAACTGGTTAGTTAGCTGTCAGATGCCACTGCCATGCCGAACCGACCCTAACCCCCTACGAGCTCCGGAGACCCCACTCACCAGTAGAAACACGACCCGGAGGTCATTTGGCTGCGGTATTCTATAAGGTGGAGGTTTTTCCCCGGACGGGCAGCTCAATACGAGCGAAGATTCGCTATGCCCTACTTCTCTTAAAAAAAGGTACTACCTAAGTACAAATAGAATCTGCCTGCCAGGCGTGGTGACTAAGGCATATTCCTTCAAGAAGAAGAGGCAGAAGAGGCAGGCTCAGCAGCGTTTGAGGGCTGAATATCTTTTACTGTAGCACAATGCTGTTATCGGGGCTTTCTCTCGTCTTATGAAAAGAAGTGGGTGGTGTTGTCTTCTTTATCCTCCACAAACAACTCAAAACACAAGTTGAAAATGTTATTTTTACGTTCGAGACGTCTCCGTGACCCCGACAGAGGGAGTGTTGGCGGCCAAAGCGTTTCCTCCGAACGGCGGTCACTGAGTAATGGAGGAACTATCGGGTTTCACACAATTAGAGGCGCATCACACCCACCTCCAACGCACTCAACATGTGTTTTGACAGGGCTGCCACTTTACTATCCGGCAGAGACGGAAGCTTGTACAGGATACATCTAGGTGGATACCATGGATATAACGGCCATTTCATTTTGAAATCGACAGCCTGACCTACTGAAGTGTTCAAGTTTAGCAACGATACACACACTTATCGTTTAAATCATTGAAGCAATTTGTATTACCATTCTTTGCATTTAGGGATGTAAGGGAGTGGTCTATCATCTTTTCACTCCAAGCCAACCTCACCAATTGAAGGTATAGCTAAATAGCACAGACCGATGACGCTGCGTCACCGGAGCGAGAAGCTACGCCCTGCCATCGCCAACCCGCCTGCCCAGGGTGGCGATCATGGGAACATCCTCCAGGTGTTTGCTCTAAGTGGAAAGCAACTGGAGAGGTCTATGTCCAGCAGTGGACTGCTATAGGCTGATGATGATGATGATCTTTGCAATTTGTATTGTAGGTGTTGTAGAAGACGACTAAAGGAATATCAAGAAACGGGCAGCAGTGTTTTACCTACCTGTTTACCAACAAAATCTGCCGCGATCATCAACACGCCTGAAAAGCGTTATATCTAAGGCAAATCCTCGTGATTGGGGGAGGCCTAGGTCCAACATTTGCAGGCTGATGATGATGCGCTGTTGATAACTAGCTCACTGATATAGTCAATATGCAAACGGCAAAACTCAAACTAAAATTTTAACAATTATTGTAAAAAGCACCTAAAAAATACGCTACTACAGGCCTAAAACTAAACATTTTGGGTACATTTCATAAGCTCCTAAATATCTAATTCATCCCTTTCTATATAAAATATCTAAAATCTTACTAATTATTTCACGATTCTGTATCAAATAGCAGAATCTTGAAGTAATCAAACACAGGCCAAGAAAAAAAATATATGCAAACGGCGAAATATTTCCGAGAAATGGTAAGTAGTGCCTTTTCGTTTCGTTGGACTCGTCTCGGCGACAGATAAATATACACATATTATCACACTCGTAGCATACAGACGCTACGTCTGAATCCCTCGATATGCGGCTTCAACTCGAACTTAACCGGTACATTTTTTATTGCTCAATATCCTTTTGTCGCGGCATTGCGATATTAATCTCCGTGCAGAAGCGATCTCTTTTAAGCTGCTTTTATGTCACGTATCAGCGGCAATAAAGAGCGCCTATTATCCCGCGGGCATAAAGGGGCGTCTGGAGGTACAAGAGTTATTGCGCCGTTTTAGGGTTGGAGATGGAAACTACAGCCTTTTATTATTATTAGTTTTGGCCTTGCATTCTTATTTCAAGAATACTGCCCAGCTGCAGCCCAGCCTCACAGGCACTTTTACCGGCAAACCTTTTCGCGTTTTGATGCCTATGTATTTGGAGTTTGATTGCGGCTGCTAAAGACCGCGTTTTGGCTGGATTTGCTTGTTGTTGTTGAAAATTGTTTGAGGAATTTGGATGGAAGAGGACACGGCGAAATTGGTAGTTAATGTATCTGTCTGTACCTACCTACATATTGTATGTATTTTGGTCAATCGTTATTTTTGTATAATACCTACAATACAACATTTTGAGAGTGGTATCAATGGCGCTTTGTGGATGGTTTCCGGCGTCAGTTCAGGAAATGAACTTTTTGAATTGGCTCTGGTCTTTGTGTTTTGGCCCTAATTATAGTTTGAGGGTAAAGTATAGTTTTGTTGCTACAAATCATACTGTAGACGAATTCCCTTACATCACTTACAGCTAGCAATGTATTTGCAAACAGGAATTCCCCAACACTCCCTAAACAGTCTCGTCTCAACATCACAAGCATCGGTAACTTTATATACATACTATCCTAACCTTACCACGGTAGCATGCTATCAATCGTGTTAACAGAACACTTTTCCATCGAACTCATGAATCAAGTTCAACGATACAATTTCCGAGAATGCTATGGAATGAGCTACAGTCGTCAGTCACGCTTCCGCGGGTGTTATCGTTTCATAGCGCTTGTATTGGTAAGCGCGAGCGGTAAGCGCGGGAAGTAAGCGCGGGAGGTAAGTGCAGGCGGTAAGCGCGACCAAGAAACGGTACAGGGTTACACATAGCTTGTAGCCCGATTGCTTAACATCGACGCGAGTGGTAAGCGTCGTTGGTAAGTGCGTGTGCTGAACACAGTAAGTGAGGGTGGTAAGCGCGTTTCCGGGAATACTTTTTACAGAATAACCTACGGCTCAGTCACGATTACAGGTATAGCAGGGTGTTGCATGTATCATTTCATAGCGCTTGTATCAGTAAGCGCAGGCGGTAAGCGCGATCAAAAGGTACAGAGTAAAACATAGCTCAAAGCTCGATCGCTTAACGCCTGCGCTGTCGGTAAGCGTGTTGGTAAGCACGGTTGGTAAGCGCGGTTAGTAAGCGCGGGCTGTAAATGTGACAACAAAATGAAGAAGGTAAATGAGTCACCAGAACGGGCAATAAGCGAGCCTCTGAAACTACATGACAGTTATCAATATTTCGACAAGCGTCACTCTATACGAGTATATTAATTTAATGATATGTGTGCTCATTACCCCAATTCGATAAAATATTAATACGCATTCCAATTAATATTTAATGACCCTGGTGTAGATAAATGGAGGAAAATTTTGTTTTTCAGTTAACGTCGCTTTGTTTCGGATTGTAAATATTGATACTTCAGTGATGTGGGTATTTTTGGAAGGTATATTTTTAACAGTGGAACTTTTTGGAAAACGAGTACAATGACAATGCATTATCATCTTCAGCCTTTCGCATTATTTGCCACTTTGCCTGAGCTTGGGTTTCTCGCATACAATGCATACTTATTGCATGAAAATCTGTTTTGGAAATATCGGCTGTTGCAATACCATCTGTAGATAAGCACTTAACAGTGGTGCTTTTTCGTGGCCAAAACACGTGTTTTCGCGTTTTGGCGTACGTTTAATAGAGCTACACAACACCCCAGTTTGGCTACTAAAAGCGACCTGTTATTGTGGCCACTAAGTATATAATTCAAAAACACGGCAAAGAAAAATGTTTGTTCTAAGCCACAGTCATCATTAGATTGTATACTTATTTCTTTAAGAAGCGTCGCGTTCGGTGAAGCCTCTACCGTTTTTCGGAACTTTACGAAAGTAGAAAAACTTCTCCTTAAACCAGGTCTGAAAGAATTTGGAATACTATAAAAAACTAAAATTTTCCTTTTACAGAACATTGTAAATGTAATTTATCCATCGAAGCAACTATTACTAACCGTAATATACTCGTAACAAAGACGTAACATATCACATCCTGATAAATAGTCTAATTACGAAGAGCAAAGTAAAACCAAATGTATTTTAATTAGTGGCCAGTGTCGCAAAATGCCTTCGTAAAAAGCTCAGTAAACTTTTTGCCTGCGAAAAAATAAAACGGATCGTCCCCATTGGATGCAGGTGCAACTAGTGTAAAAAAATAAAAGAGAACTCAAAGCCAAAGCCGGTATAAATGCTTTTTAAAGGCTCGGCGTGTGCCGAATATATGAAAGTTGTAGTGTGTGTATCTGTGGGATAGTTTCTGTACCGTGTTCGGGTATCAACTCTCTGGAAAAGGTCCTGTCCAATGATAACCAAACAAACAAAAAACGATCGTTCGAGGGACAGATCGCGTAGTTTTGTGCCATAAACACGAACAACGATCGGACACAGTTCGATCTTTATTGTCTTAGTTCGTATAAATTCGTACATGGAAAAATCGTCTCAAGTGCCAAAAAATACTACTGCCTCTTTTATTTGGCTTTTAATCAGAAATCGAACACTAGTCGATATTGGTTAAAGATCGTAAATACGACTGTACTTATAAATAAATATTCGTGATTCGTCGTCTGGGTCAATGAACTGAAAAAATAAGTTGATCATTAACTAAATCTGAATTGAAGGACGCTCCTCTCGCGACGGAGTTTGCAAGTGGAAAGTTGTTGGCACGAGTTACGGGTCGGAATAAAGTGTGAAGTTAATAGCGGATGTACGATTATCTTGTAATATTTGTACGATCGTTGAGATTAATGTTTGAACTGGGCTCTCGAATATATAAGGAGAGTTAGCACCACTAGTGCACAAAAACAGCACTGAATTTGTCAAGCGCTTATGGGCTTATCATAAGACTAGCTGTGCTGGTGACTTCGTCCGCGTGGAATAGAGTTTCATCTCCCATTTTATCCCCTTGGGGGTAGCTATTTGATGTAGGCGGTAGTTAAAGGACAAAATTGTAACTTGGATATCTAAATAAAAATGGTTGAATTTTCATACAAGGGTTCAGCCATATCATTCAGATACGATTCCATCCACACCCACTGTTCGTTTTTAACGATGTTACTCCATTATACAATGCAAGCTTAGAAAGGTGATTCTTGTTTTGATGTTCCCTGATCGTTACGACAAGCATTTTTAAGCGTGTATTGCCAAGAGTTCCCATCCCATTCTTCCATCTACGTAAGCAGTGGTTTGGCAATCGTCGTGGCATTTCCAAGTCTATGAGCGGTGGTTAACGTCTAAAGTCAGAGGGGCCGTCTTCTTGCCTACAAAGGGGAACACCATAAAAAAATAAATAAAAAAACACTTATGAAATGACGTTAGTCGCAATATTGATGCGGCCATGATCTTGTGTTTACGAGTGGCGTAAAAGTAAGACCTTGTTCCCATTAGACATACAGTGAGCGGCTGGCTGTCCGCTAATAGTTACAAGACGAATGGAATCTAAAGGATGATGTGTGGTGAGCAGAAAACTGTAGCGTAAGACGTAGTTTGCTGCGACTCAGCCGCTCACTATAGGCGAAACGCTGCAATACTGAGAACAGTGTGCCTAGCACGAACACTTTCGAAAAAGTATGCGTAACGTAACCGTAAACAGGGCGATAATTTTCACTACGTTAACGTACGTAAACGTAGTACCTCTTACGCACAATAGGGGCGCTGTACCAAGTTTCATACAAATGTTTACGGTAACGTTACGCATACTTTTTCGAAAATGTTCGTGCTAGGCACACAGTACGCGCTGTATAGACAGTCTTCAAAATTTAAAGGGAGCCCATCCAGTGGCTCTAAAGCTTAGTTCATAAGAAAGTGCGTCAATGCACGATCTTGAGTGTTTAGATGACAGCATTAACGCGCATTACGAGAACTCATCACAGCCTAAGGACTACGAGAACGCGCATTACGAGAACAATTAGCGTAAGGATGCGTTTTCACTGAATTGAAGATAACAAAAAATTATAATGATTGGTTGAATCTCTCATCTCACCTCCATTCCACTCCAGTAAAATGATAAGATCCGGTTTTGTTACCTCTCTTTAGCCCTGTATCTGTGCAGACGCACCCCTAACGGGGATTCGGCCGTGACGTGAGCTGTCCAAACGCCCGGCCTGTATCATTATACCATTATTGCTTTCCATACCGATGATAAATAGTGGAACAGCATCATCGGAATAGATGGCCTTCCCATTTTATTTTTATAGCGCACGGTTTAGGTATTACGGTGGCCGGGTCCGTAGCCGCCGATTGGACTGAATGTGTTGCGCGGAAATGTGTGTTCAGTCATAGCTTGTTTCATCTTCGTTGTCATACAAATGTAATTTAGTGATCTGCATCACGCCTAGTTATGCAACACGGATCGGTCACACTATCATCATCATCATCAGCCTATTACAGTCCACTGCTGGACACAGGCCTCTCCAGTTGTTCGCACTTAGAGCAAACATCTGGAGGATATACCCTTAATCGCCACGCTGGGCAGGCGGGTTGGCGATCGCAGGGCGTAGCTTCTTGGTCCGGTGACGCTGTTGCCCGTCACCGGTCTTTAGTATTTAGCTACGCCTTCTATTGTGATGGTTATACCGCCACCAGTCGGTTGCCAGCGCCTCGTTTGTTATTCGGCAGGATGCACCACGGGCAGGTGAGGTTGGCTTGGAGCGAAAAGATGATAGGCCCTTACATCCCCACACACTATGACGGCTTGCAAAGTGACGCTTCACGCCCTGTTTAAACAACCCAAGACTATAGGAAGAAGGGAACACATGTGCTGCAAGTGAGTTCCACACTCTAATGGTTCGGCAGATGTAAGATTTGCTGTACTTTATACCGAATGAGACAACGCATTAAATGTTTGGTTCAATACATCTATTCCGCTATCTGGTAGACAAACATTCAATAAATGATTGCTCAATGCTCATGTAATTGCAAGTCTTGATTTATATCTAGTGGGAGCGTGTTAGCCAAGTTCAAGCCAAAATTATGTACCTATTATGTTTAGGAATAGAATTAGATGATTTACTTGAACACGTCATCAAAATGGGAAATTAAATAAACACGGGAAGGATAATCGTAATTGTATTTGTTTAAGATGTTTACATTTTAAAAGCTTTGTCTGTGTGGATACCGGATTTAGGATAGAGGCACCCCATCCCGTGGGAGTTATAGGAGGACGACTAAGAAAGTATCAAGAAACGGGCAGCAGCGCTTTGTAGCTCGACATTATGGCTTCCCTACAACCTGATGGAAAGCGAAAGAGAAGCCCAAGTCGCTGTGACAACTCGCAAGTAACTGGTTAGTTACCTGTCAGTTGCCACTGCCATGCCGGCCCAACCCTAACCCCCCACGAGCTCCCGGAGACCCTACTCACCAGCAGAAACACGACCCGGAGGTCATTTGGCTGCGGTATTCTATAGGGTGGAGGTCCTTCCCCGGAGGGGCAGCTCAATTCGAGCGAAGATTCGCTATGCCCTACCTCTCTTAATTTTCTGGCTTGTCTGGGTACAAATAAAAAATACTGCGGTCACCACTAGTCAAGCGTAATGACTAAGCCAAATTGTCCATTGGGGGAGGCCTATGTCCAGCAGTGGACGTTTTCAGGCCAATGATATAGATGGGTCCCCGGTTCATAATAGTCACTGGGTCATTTCACGGTGAAATTAGTTTTATGCATCAGTAAAACTGGGTATTGTTAACATAGCGTAGTGCCTTTGTATTATGTGTTTCTAATCTTATACATAATTTTCTAGGTAACGATTACGCGTTACATACAATTTCGATGGTCGGAACATTTATTGGCGAAAATTCGTTGCGGAAATTTTGGAAGCAAATTTTGTGTTCCAATTTCCGTATACATGTTGGCATCGGTCGGGGGTGCTCAATCGTTGTTTTCATTTGGTCGCATTGGAGTATTAACAAAAAGAATGGACGCATGTACATTAAATATGTATGTTCTTTTTCTTAGCATTTATACCGCCACTGCTGTAGGTGCATATGCCTCTTTTCTGTACTTCCATAGCGTTCTTGATGCGGCATTTCCCCCGTCTTTCTGATATCATTCGATCCAGCAGGCAGGTCTGCCTAAGGTTGTATGACTATAAGTAAGCAAAATTATTATGTACTGGCAGCCCGCCCCTCGCTTCGCTTCGTTTCATACATTATTAGAGTTTTAGAAAGTATCTCTTATATTTAGTGGCTTAAGCATTTGTGTTATAGAAATTAGAGAACAAAACTACCACCCAATTATGCATACTTTAATATAATATTGATACTCAGACCCAAACATGTTCCTCACATAAATGTTGATTCTGGGATAATGCATGACCCTCAGTTTCGAATGCAGATGCGGACGATGGATGCCACGGACCAATCTTTCAGAGCAGTTACTTAATCCTTGTGAAAATGATAAATTATATTCACCTTGGCAGAAGAAAATTTTGATTGCTGATACAGCACAATCCTACCTGACTACGTTCAACAGTCGACGGCAATTGACTGATTGCCAAGAGATTTTGAAAAGATGGTGGTTCAGTGTTGTTCGACTGATTTATTGGTAAAGTTTCGGTTTCAATCAAACATAACATTTTATCGATTCTAATCGGAAGAATAATACGGTGCTTCTTTAGACGCGTACGCTGGATCAATGGTCATATTATGTTAGTACATGAAGACATTGCTATTTATATATACTTGACATAAAAAGTGAATGAAGATACCATGTACATCAATTTATATAAATAAGCTTCATAAACGGTTATTACAGAAGCTCTATCCCCAGTAATACTGAGATCCGTGGGTTGCCAGCGACCCGCGGCCCGCTGGTTGGCCGCACCCGGTCAGGCGTATGCTTAATGGGACAAGCAGTCGAGTCGTGTCTACATTAGCGTTTATTCTTCGATTCAGACAATTTCCGTTCGTCTGGTGAAGTGAAAGAGCCAATCAGACAAAGTGCGATTTTGCTTTGATAACCAAAATTCTGTTTTATATTTTTCAGATGATGTAATCGTCTATAATAAACCTTGGTTTTATATATTTTGGATACAATTATAATACTCGTTTGTCTAAACCGAAGTGTGTTTCGAAGTTTCGGGCTGTCTTATCACATCAGACTTATTACGGATCATACATAGACAAAGGTAACGATAGTTTAACGATTCGAAAGTATTCTTTAAAATACTTTCACGAATAAAGGTGATTTTGACTTTTGATATACATTAGGTGTTAAATGACCCCGCAACTTCGGCATTAAACTTCAGAGTAGACCCATTGTATTTGGCCACATCGCCAGGAGGACAGGTGTCAATCTGAAGACGTTTGAAAAGGCAGAGTGAGAGGAAAGAGGCGGTTGCGCTGCGCTGGTCAGAGTGGGTTTTCTGAACTTCAAATGTATCTTTTAAGAAAGTCATCCACGCGAAAAGCAAGCAAGCTATCGTTAGGTCGGAAGAAGATAGTTCTAAGAGGGTACAAACCTTAGCTAGAAAGACCCGATGCAAGAAATATGATCGTAAGATATACATTAAAGCCCTATTTAGTTGAAAACTAGTTCTTTTCTGTCATAATTATGATGTTACAGTAAAGAGTTTCTAACATACGAGTATATCTGTTTGTGATTTCCGTAATACACTTGATATTATTATTTTTGGGAACCAGTAAAGAACACTATGTTGTGGCAAGGTATTGATTGAGAGCTCTTTATGTAAAGCTTTCAGTTCCTAAGACTATTGCTTTGCAATATGGTTAATCTATCATCCACCAAATGGTCTGACTTGGTCCTGAGTCCTTTGCTCTTAACGACAATAGTGGTTTTCATAAAGGTTTGTACATTAATGTTGATGAATGTACATTGTACACATCATGCACGAGTATCTAAGAGTAGAATAGAATACTTAAAAGCATAACCAAGGAAATATTTCATTATGATATTATAATGAAGAACCGTTTTAATTAAATCTTGACCGTGTACCTGTGTGTTAATGCGAAGGTCAGACTCAAAACGATTGATACCGTAACACCTATTTCCCTTGTGCGTGTATTTCGCAACTCCGCAGCAATGCAGTCTAACCCTAAAGCAGTTTTGATAAGCCGCATTCACGTATCATTACGCATAGGAATGGCGATATTCCGCATCGTCAACGCTCGCTCATCGCTCCGGCATCGGCACGCATCGCCCAGATATTTCCGACGACCGTCATAACGCCCGCGGACGCGCTGTCCACTCCGTCATGATTCATCTCACACATATTATTATAATATCTTTATCGATCCCGATTGAGGGCCATAATCCTATGGTAATCTCGCCCAAGTGCGTCCGATGTGGAACTGCTAGCGCGTAAAGCTCACGACGTCAATCATCGATATTTTTGCTGATATTAAACTAGCAACTGAATGCGTTACCTAGCAAATAGTAACTCAAAGGGACGGTAACGAGAGGACGGACAAAAGACGACAAGAAATTAGGACTGCGGCTCTCGCGCCCTCAATAAGGTACAGATAGCGCAGCGTCATAACGCCCTGCCGAATGCCGCCCTGGGAACTAGGTCGCCGAGATACCGGGAAGCGAGAAGACTCTCCGCGACACTCACCAGATGGCACCTCGAAAGGTTGTTAGTGCGGGCAGGCGACGCGTTAGTAGCCGCACTCACCAACACATGTCGAGGTATTCCATAGCAACGGGCAAGTGCATGCGTGGTGCGAGGCGCGTGCAGCGGTCGCCCCGCGGGCGGCGTGTGCCGTCGGAGCGCTGCACGCGCCGCGCCCGCTGCCGCTACGTACGTACCTGTCGTCCGCGCCTTGCTCCTGGGCCCGGGGGCATTCCTGCCTCGGCCTGAGGACAGGCGTCAGCCCCCATTTCTCGACCAACTCTATGCGAGCAATGGTGGCTGCTCAATGTCAATGTGTCATCGGGTCGGAGCGGGCGCTCGGCGGGCGCGGCGCCGCGGGGCCGCGGGGAGGCCGGCTGGCCCGCAGCGCCCCGGCCGCGGCCGCCACCTTACTCGCGCGCCATCCCGCGGCCGCTGTCGCAGCGCGCCTCGCTCAGCGCTCGCGCCGCCGGCCGCGCGGCCCCGCGGCGCTCCGGCGGCGCATCGCCTCTGCGGCACGCCCCCCGCGCCTCCGCCGAGCGCGACCACCGCTACCACCCCGCCGCTACTCTCATCAACTTAAATTACGACTGCGAAACTTGGATATATGCGAGATATGTATCGTTGGGCGGCGGGCGCGTCCGCGGTCGGCTTACGTAACGCGTATTCGGGGCGCGTGCGGCGCCTCACCGAGCGCGGCGAGTCATGGTCTCGTGAACCGCGTGAGGCGCGGGCGCGTGGACGCGTGTGTCGCCGAGTCGCGGCGCTGGCGGACTGGTCCGGGCGCGCGTGCGTCCGCCCCGCTCCCCCCGCCGCCGCCCCGCCGCCCCGCCGCCCCGCCCGAGCCGCACGCGTATCGACACCGCCAACCACTGCAACGGGCCTGCCCCGCGCTCCGCCACGCGCCGCCACGCCGCCGCCCTCACGCAACCCCGTACACCCACTACGCGGTTCCTAGGAAAACATTCGCTTTCGGTGCCCTTATTAGTACTTCCGGGATTTAATTCACTTTCCGTCGAAGGCGGCGATCGACGACCGATCGCGCCGGGCGGGTAGTACAAGCGGTTTACATGCGGAGTGGTGGCTGCGGCGGCTGCGGCGCTGCACCGGCTCTGTGGCATCGCCTGCCTCTCGACTGCTACTGAACTGCACCGCTAATACTCGACGACCTAAAAACGTGGCTTGAGCCAAATTTCCCGCCGCCTTAAATCAGCTTATCGGCCTTCGCACAGAAATCCATATCGCACATGCCTCTTACAACATCACTGCATTCACATAATGGGTTTTTGGGCGGTGAAAGGCGTTGGTTTTTAGCAACACGCCAATTTGCAGGTTTCACCTTCGTATTGCTGACACACGAGCTTGTTAGGTCGTTGAGGTACACTTTACTTAGTCACATAGCACGGTTGTGTCTAGCGGCAATAAATCTATGCACCAATCAACGTGAACAAGCGTATGATAGTTATGTACGGGAGTCACGCACGAGAGTATGACATATTTATTTAGCCGGATAGAATACGCTTAGATATGTCTTTGCGATAAAAATTCTTACTACGCCCTCCATGACAGTTTGACAAATGAGGTACCATTATAATCGCCAAGAAACAATATTTTTTTATCTTATCCACCTACTAATACTGTTCTACCATTGTGATGTAACACGTATCTTAGCATTGCGATACGTAATATAAGTTTTGGCGCATTATGGCATTTGCTAATACGTTGGATTCGCAGAAGGGTCTTTTTGTTAAAGCAACTTTGCTTAAATGCTAAAGGTTTTTGTACTGGAGATGCCTCTTAATTTAAATTATAGTGACCTCGGCTTATGCTAGTAAAAGAGGAAATCTTAGTCTGAGCATAGACGAATTTTATGGCACGTCTATTGCATAAAATAAAACGTGTTTTATCTCCTCAGATTCGTACATTTTAAGTATTTGTATCGTTACTGAATGAACAATTAAATTACTTATGTCTGAAATTCTGCTTGGAGTATTTCTTAACTCAAGTGGCTATTAGTGAAATGGGCATTAAACTAACAATACGGATCTTTGTTCATAATACATAGGAATGAACTCAAAATAGTATACTTTATTAATTCTCCACAAATAACACCAAGATAAAGCGGGACGTACCCTCTACTTACTTCGTAGCCACGTCGTAGCGGTCCGTAGCGACACCGCGCCTTCTGCTACGAAACAACTTACGCTACGGACTACGGCAGTACTGTGATTATTATATTATCGTTTTAGTATTGTTGTCTTTTTGTATGGCATATAATAATATACTTAATTAGTATAGAGAGATGTTATTGTGGTTGTCTATGAGAATAGGATATATCAGGAAACGGGCAGCAGAGTTTATCTTGGTACAAATAAAACTCTCCTTTGTACTAAAAACAGACCAATTCCTGCAAATGACAATTGTAATTGGGGTAGACCTATGTCCAGCAGTGGACTGATAAAGGCTGATAGGCAAAAGATACTTAGTAATTTACAAAAATCAGAGTTCGTCATCCGATTTGAGCCAAAACCGTTTTTAGTATAGACGCCACTTCTCACGTTTTCCGCCTTAAAATTATGTTCTCAATTTTTCGCTTCCAACCGTTACCTTCGAAAATTAGTTGAGCCACGTTATTTAACACTTCGTCGAGCTAATCCCGTTGAAACTGGTTAGTTGTACGGTCTCGTACTTAACGCTAGGTTGTATTTTAGTTGCGAATTCAAATGTACCTATGTTTTACACTCAGCTGTTTTTTACCCGACTGGCGAAGAAAGAAGGGAACAGTTTTTGTAAAGAAAATAATTTAACATAACATAGATACATTATAACAATGATTGCGCAGTGTATCTTTTTCAAGCCCAGAAAAATCATGACAAACAACCTATGGACATTTGAAATACAAACAAAAATGTACTCGTAAATTAATGTGACGTAAGGTTAGGTCACTTGTACATATTCCTCATCATACTGCAAATGATATAGGTCTCCTCCTATTGTCATTTTGTTAACCAACTTCAAAAGAGGAGGAAGTTCTCATTTTTTTTGTTGTATGTTTGTTACCACATATCTTTGAGAATAGTAAACCGATTTAAAACATTATTTCTTTGTTCAAAAGTACTTTCTAGTTAGTCCCATTGTCACCCATTGATGTTGGTTTTTTCCTAAAAAATGCTGTTATTTTTTTAACTATTCAGCCTGAGAAAAGCTTTATTTGACATCGGAAATATATTATGCAAGAAAGATCGTAGACATAATAAGATCATGCCTTAGCAAAATATTAAACGTTCTGATTGACAAAGAATTTATGGAGTGGGAACAAAATGTTTACTTTACCATAGTATTATGTGTGTTTGTTTAAATTAGTATTTAGCTTATAGTATTTAAATATGTACCCATATTTGCATACCAATAGTAATTGGTAAGTGTGTGTTCCGATATGTGTACGTAAATTAAGACCATTTGTACCACATTTAGCAAATAAATGACTCTTGATTCTTGATTCTTGACTGCTCGTCGCCTACAACATTAATAGGCAATTGCATTTGCCCTGTTCACGAGTTGTCATGGTGGGTAGCAGTTGTTTTAGATCTGCTGTTATTTTTAAACGTGTGGGCGGCTCCTTTAATCCTGGACCTAAATGGACGTGGGAGGAAGAGGGGCTGTGCCAGGGGAATATAGCACTTTGGTGTGAGTTGTCTTAAGGTCCATATTAGTGGTGATAGGTTTTCTCTTCGACACGTGTAGAACGTTCTTATGAAAGGTCAGGTCAAATGATTATTTTTGACTGGCACATATTAAAAATAAGATGAATAAAAATATAAAATTAATCTAGTCGTATAGGTAGACATTGCCATTAATCAAACTATTTTTATTTTCCCCAGAAAATGCAGAAGAATATTGGATGTATGCATTGAGCACTTAGTTGTAAATGGTTTGGGAAAATCTAAGTGTTAAATGTGGGTGCTGTTTATTGGGAATACAGGAGCTGTTTATTGTTAAAAGGGATACCCCCCTTTTCACACTGACCTCACATACCTTAGAAAGTTCGACAATAACGTTCAATAAACGGAAGCAGAGTTTTAAAAGGAATAACTTTATTTTATCTATACCGGCTTCTGAAACTTAATTAGCTTACGCGGCGGTCGGCCTTTGAAGTCGGGGAGCTATCCAGATAGATGGCTAGAGGTGTCGGCAGGGCTGGCACGCCAACTAGGATGTCTTGCCGGGAGCAGAGTCCGCCTAAGGACTGGGAGGTCCTGGGATCATATCCTGTGTCTGACTTAAAAAGTAGAATTTCTGTTAAGAAGTTCCTTAGTAATAGCTATGATAAATGGCACAAAATAAATAAATATCGAAATCAAATACATTGCTTCGATAAAAAAGTAAGTAGAACAACGGAGGTACCACAAATTGTATACATAATACAAATTCGGATATCAGACACGGTAGTCAGTATCTAATAAATAAATAAATAACCCAAGACATGCCACGCTGGGCCACACAACGCCATCTAGCCCCAAACTAAGCCGAAGCTTGTACTATGGGTATTAGACAACTGATAAACTTACTTAAATTTTTTTTTTGTAAATAAATACATATTATACACATAGAAAACCGCCGGGCCACAGCCCAGGGTGGCATGTCTTGAGTTATTTATTTATTTATTATTTATATTAGTTCTAGCTGGCAACCCTAGGACTCGGAGACCATTTTAAGGGCCCACGAGCACTCCAGCTTATTGAGTTACGGAGGCCAGCGCAGCCGTGAACCTTTCTATTTTATCATTTCAATATCTGTATAGGACGACGCAGTGTAGGATGCCCTCAGGCCAGGTGGAGTGACGATTTGCGCAGGACGGCTGGCAAGTGTTGGATGCGAGAGGCCCGGGATCGATCGAAATGGCGAGCATAGGGAGAGGCTTACGTCCAGCAGTGGACTGATGTGGGCTGATGATGATGATGAACTGTATTATTTTATCATGAACGGAAAATGTCAATGTATCGTCTCAGTTGGGGCAGAATGAAAACCCTCACAGTTCCCTTAATACCGATTTTATAATCTAATTTGGTTCACCCAGACACGGAACAAACACAAATGTTCATCACAACAATGTTTGCCATCGAAACCACGACCCTTGCTCAGAAGGCAGACAACTAATTGAACTACCAGACCAGTTGAATCGATTAACTCTATGGAATAAGGAGCAGTTCTGGACAAGCCTCTTCATTTGTTCGCCCATAGATATACCCATAATCGCCACCCTGGATAGGCGGGTTGGCGATTGCAGGGTGTATCTTCTCGCTCTGGTGACACTACTGCCCGTCATCGGCCTGTGGTATTTATCAACACCTTTAATATGATTGTTATACCGCCACCAGTGGATTGCCAGAGCCTCGTTTGTTATTCGGCAGGATGCACCATGGGCAGGTGAGGTTGAGTTGGAGCGAAAAGATGATAGCCCCTTACATTCATACAAGGAGCAGTTAGTATACATTCATACGATGCCAGGGTCAGTTAATCATCATTTATCAATAGCTCATATATGAAGGCCTCGAGCCTATCCTAGATGTTTTTAGTGACACAGCATATTGACTTTCTACAACTCTTGAGGAGGAGACCCATGAGGAGGTATGGGCCAGTGATTTGTTATTTTATCCGTCACCGCAGGGATGGCTAGGGCGATAAAGATATCTTAGAATTTAATAAATAGGAATACCTTTATAAACAGGTTTAAAATACAACATGTATCTCAAATTACCTACTCTAAAATGGATATACCTACTATTCATGTAAATACAGGCAGGATAAAGACAGGACAATGACATGCAAAAAAATAAATTCACTTCAAATTGCAACCAGTTTCATTAGCTAGAGTTTAACTAGTATTTAGACTATTACAGTTAATTGAAACGCGGATCGTCAACCCAGCACCGAGACGTGTTCAGAAGGCTTCTGCGAGGATTACGGAGTCCATTGAAAAATCAATCTTGTTACCGAATAATCAAGGTTGAAATTTCTCTGTAGCACGTGACTGCAGTCTTTCGAAGCGTAGTCGGTAAATTAAGTTTATGCTCAAAGTAGGTATTGCCCGTTGCATCATTGCACAATGCTTTCTAATCTAGTTTCTGGAGCCTTCGCTTTACGTTGCCAGTGAAGTTTGAATTTTAATAACATTCTCTGCTCTGATACGTATTCCTTGAGGCTGTGGTTATGAAATTAGATGGCAGCGGAGCAGGGTGAGGCCACGTTACGTAAGTAGCCGTTAGATGGAGGTGGTACCGAATATGGTTTGGAGCCAAAAATGTTGGTAGCTAGTAACAGAAAGGTATGTTTTTCTGGTGATTTAAGGTGATTTTCTCGATTACCTTGATTACTATAGCAGGGTTTTCATTTTCAACGACCTTAGTGGCAATTAGTGTAGGGCATTCTCGGTTAAATCGCGAAAAAATCTGATCTGGCTCTCTATGGCCGGGTCAACTTAGGAAACGAAATTAAGAAATTGGCTCAAATCTGAATTGGCTGGCAAAACCTCTGAACTGAACGCTTAAATCTCCTTTTTTTTATGGAAGTGGGGGCAAACGGGCCTGAAAGTTACCTGATGGTAAGTGATCACTTCAGCCCATAGACCCCGCAACACCAGGGGAGTCACAGGTGCGTTGCCGGCCTTTGAGAAATCTATAGGCTCGCTTTTTGAAGGTCCCCAAATCATATCCACTCGGAAAAATTGCAGCAGGAAGCTGATTCCAAAGATCGGTTGCACGAGGCAGAAAATTGCGCGCAAAACGCACAGTGGAAGACCTCCAACTATCAAGATGATACTAAAACAAAGTTCTCAAAGAAAAGTGTTATTTTTCTAGTATGATCAGTCCACTCCGCTCCGCTCCTAGCCTCAGACCAACACACTATTCCGAAACGTACTCGTAAAAGTGCACAAGTGAACGCTAAACTTAATAATCAAGTTACATGTTCGCTGCATTTTCTTGCGAGTATTTTCTTTTTCAGTAAGAACGATGGTAGAATCTTAGAGTAAATCGAAAACCCTTACAGGGTTTGAGCTAACCATTTGATGGGCCAAATTGTTACATGTATGTTAACTCACCGTGAAATTATAAATAGGTATCGTTAAATTATGATCCATCTTGCGAGATTGTAATCTGTCGAAAGATTGTGAATTGAAATAATTCTTACATTTAACATCATTAACTATTATTTTTCGATAGATTTTGGTCGATCAAAGTGGAACTGTTGATAATTTAACGCGTGACAGATTTTAATTTAAGAATTTCACATCGATCGATTACAGTCTGTGACCGAATAACCGAAATATATATGCACCGTTTTATTAACAAGAGGGAACATCATTTTAGGTATGTGATAATGCACGTCAAATTAATCCAAATAAAATAAACAATTACCGTCAAGAGTCTTTTACGCCTGATGGAAAGCGAAAGAGAAGCCCAGGTCGCAGTGACAACGTGCAAGTAACTGTTCAGTTACCTGTCAGTTGCCACCGCCATGCCGGCCCAACCCTTACCCCCCACGAGTATCTCTTTGTATCTCTTTATAACCATCGGACTGCACACGTCCTCCCCCAATGACAACTGTTATTTAAGGGGGATTTGCCTTAGTCACCACGCGTGGCAGGCGAGTTGGTGATTGCATTAAGTTTTATATGTACCCAAGTAAACGTTGCTCGTTTCCAGGACCGTCTTTAAACTATTTGAGGCCTTTGGCACATTAGGATCATAATGCCCCTATGACCTAAATATCGGTTATCATTTGGTAATCTGGCAGGAACTAGGGGGCCCCATTCGATCGCGGGGCCCTGGGCACGTGCCCATAGTGCCCAGTGGGGAAGAGGGGCCTGCTCGTATCCTGATATTTCCCGTGTCTTCTTCTTCGACACCCACTAAATTTAGATATACATATACATTAGTACGTGGCGGGAATTGTATCGCTGCTTCCCATAAGGAAGCCCTCATCATCAGCCTATAGCAGTCCACTGCTGGACATAGGCCTCTCCAGTTGTTCGCCACCTAGGGCAAACATCTGGAGGATATACCCATAATCGCCACGCCGGGCAGGCGGGTTTGTGATCGCAGGGCGTAGCTTCTTCTTCAGTGACGCTGTTGTGCAGAGAGGGATTAAAGACATTTATTCACACACATACATTTCAAGAAGGAAACTGTACGAGTCATCGTACATGGTAGCAGTGTAAAGCCGCCTTTACTTTATCATTTTGTTAGCATAGCATTTTTATAAGTATCAATCAATAAGTCAGTGTATTACCGACACTCGAACGGAGCGGTTTGATTCTATCATCCCTTAAACCCTCTTATCATCATATCAACCAAAAGTGTGGGCTCTACCCCATCATTTTTTTTGGTCCTTCGAAGCTTGAACCTAGCGGGCGGTTTGGTTCACAGCAGGACCTCGCGTATCAAATTTTGGCGAAATTAATCGCGTCGCGAAGTTCACGTATCAAATATCACATATCATCGAACACTAACATTCTTTTTATATCAACTGAACTTAAGTGCAATTCAGTTCGTAGTGACCAGTGACTATTTGTGCGATAGTGGCTAGCATTGCCACGCTGGATATCATCGTTTACAATCACTAGCTACGTGTCATCATCATCACTCTGCGGGCGGGCAAGAGCGTCGCAGCGAAGGGTAACTGATCCTGACTGTGTACAACTATCAACAGAAATCAAGTAAGACTGTTTCATTTATTATTATCAATCAACTCTATTCATCATGGAGAAACTTATTGCACGTCAAGCAGAACTTTACGAGAATCTCAAGCAGTTACAGCTAAACTTTAAAAAAGATTCGGATAGTCGTAAAACTCCAGAGTATCTCCAAGAGAGATTGAGCAGACTAAGCAACCTTTGGTCTGAATTTGAGCATAATAATTCGGCACTCGCTGAGTATAAAACTATCGCGAGTACCGAGCCCTATTTTTCAAAGGATATTTTCGATTCAGCAGCTAAAATTTATCAAGTTACTTTGAACTTGATCACATCATGTTCACCAGAATTTAAGCAACAAAGTTTAGATCCTAAATCAAGTGGGTCTCAGCAAAGCGGGCAAGATCAGAAGAATAAATCAGATAAGAGCACTGTTCCTAGTGGTCAATTAGACGAGTTTCTATTAGAGCAGAGAACTAATTTCAGAGCATTACGTCGACTTATCAACAGCATAGACATTGAAGACTTGACAGAAAAATGGGAGCTAGAAGACGAGTTACGAAACCTAAAGACGCGTTGGGACGCAATAGATCACTTACATCTGAAAATAGATAACATATTGCAAGGTGGAGACTTAAATTACGAAGATGAGTTTTTCACCTATGAATCTTCTTACAAGCGAATAAAAAGAGCTATCAATCAAAAAATTGTCTCTACAGCTCATGTTCATCAGGTGACACCACAAATTGAAATTCCTACTTTTACCGGAAAATATACATCCTGGCCTACATTTTTTGACCTTTTTACCGAGACGATACACAACAATAATTCTCTCAGCAAGGCGCAGAAGATGCAACATCTCAAGGGAAAAATCAAGGGAGAAGCCGAGCGCCTTATACAGCATTTGAACATATCAGCAGAAAATTACGACACGGCTTGGGATATTTTGACACACCGGTATAATAATCCCCAGGTCCTATTTACAAAGCAGATAGAGACTTTTCTGAATCAACCAAACATTCAGAAACAGACATCATTTGAGATCAAAAGGTTATATGACACCAGCATGGAAACCCTGCATGCTATCCACAATTTGGGTGTGGATACCAATACTTGGGACCCGATTATTGTTCATATATTATCAAAGAAGCTAGATCATGAAACATACTGCGATTATAAAGAGTCTCGCAAAAACCCACGCGATTTACCGGCATTGGATGAGTTTATGCAATTCCTAGAAAATAAATTTACGGCGTTAGAGCCAATTCATAAGCGCGAATCATCATCATCTCATCAAATCAAGCCTACCTATAATCAAGGGAGGCAAACCTTTATCAAACCTCAGCCTAACTATTATCAAGGCAAATATCAGCAAAGGACACCCTATCAAGCTATTGCTACGACGCATATCAAATGTCCTTTATGTACTCAAAATCATGACTTGTTCAGATGCAAGAAATTTTTAGGCATGACGCCAGATATCAAATTAAAAACCGTATCAAGATTGCGATTCTGTCAAAATTGTCTGTACAATCATTTTAACAACAAATGTTTTTCATCGAAACGGTGCAAAGAATGCAGCGGTGAGCATAACACATTGCTACATGATGCATATGCGCGCGCTCCGGTATCAAATTCGATGAACTTAAGCATGCCGCCGCTTCAATCGTCGCCGCAACTTAGTCATAATTCAGCGAAATCACACACTGAGCATAAGCCACACAATGTGAATTATGTCGCAAGTAATGACGAGGAAATTTTACTTACCACGGTACAGCTTAACGTCAAATCAGCAGATGGAAATTTCATCACATTGCGTTGTCTCCTAGATCAAGGTTCTCAAATATCACTAATATCAGAGAGGGCGGCGCAAACCCTAGGTCTTAAACGGCATCAATACTCAGCATCTATATCAGGCATAGGCAACGGTTGTAAGCAGAGCAAGGGTCTTGTCACATTGGAGTGCCAATCAATTTACAACGACTATGACTTTTCAACGCAAGCATTGGTAGTTACGAAGGTTATCAACAATCTACCTAGTACTTCGTTCAACAAGCAAGCATGGCCACACATCCAGAATATCAATCTGGCAGATCCAGAGTATAACATATCACGTCCCGTAGACCTACTCTTGGACGCCAATGTCTACTCCGATATCATCATGAGTGGTCTTATCAAAGGTGCACAGGAGGTCCCAATTGCACAACAGACTAAGCTAGGGTGGATCCTGTCGGGAAACGTGAAGAAATCATTTAACTGTCACGTAGTTATCAATAATTTAAACGACATATCTAAGTACTGGGAGATGGAGGACGTCACCACATCTGATGCTTCTGCTCTCAGTAGGGAAGATCAATACTGCGAGGATCTCTATGTTAAAACCACGAGGAGGCTGGAAAGTGGAAACTACGAGGTGGCCACATTCAATCCCACGGACGTCCCAGACATCAAGTATCAACAGCCTACTTTAGAAGCAAAAAAGGCCAGTGTGTGCACGGCCTTACATCAGAAAGAAATATCAATCATATCAGAATTATTACATAAACATAACTCTATCACACGAGCGGCGAAAACAATCGCTTGGATATCGCGTTTCATTGCGCGCGCTCGAGGCCAGCAGAATGCTGAGTCGACGAATACACTGTCGTCATCAGAAGTAAACAATGCACTTTACACAATCATTAGAGAAATACAAGGAAATGATTTTAAAGACGACATAAATAACTTAAAATCAAAAGGTAAAGTTCAAACAAGCAGCAGATTATCAACTTTAAATCCGTTTTTGGATAAAAATGGCCTACTAAGAGTCGGCGGTCGATTATCAAACTCGAATGTATCAGGGAAAAATCCCATTATCATATCAAATCAAAGTCGTCTCACAGAGTTAATCATAGATCAAGTGCATGCTGCCACCCTTCACGGTGGTCCCAGACTGACGCTGTCTTACATCAGAAACAATTACTGGGTACTTAGCGGCATGCGCACAGTGAAGACGCTCAATGACAACGGGATAATAAGCATCGGCCAAGGTTGCACCCTTAAGGGTGATTCTTTCTCGATATATGCTCATAACAGATTTCACAACAAAATCAGCATCGACGACGAGATAAGCGTTCCACAAATATCAGCTTTAAATAAACTGCTCAATACGTCTATCCAGCTCGACTATCCAGCACTAGAAAGCAATAATCATCATTACGAACAGATCAAGGATGAATTGGAAACAATAAAGAAATCACAGTCAGGTCAGTTTACTATACATGACGTACATCACTACTCTGTTTCTTACGTCATCCTGGTCGTCGGGTGTATCTTTGTATGTGCAAAGATAAGGAGCAGGCGTGCAGCACGGCGGACCTCTGAGGTCCGCGCCCAGCAGCAGGCAGGGGAGCAGGAGGGGGAGCCCCTCCGCCCCCGCAGGGCGAGCATCAGTGATAGTGAAGTGGCGAATATAGCATGCAATCGCGGCGTGCTAAGTGTTAATCAGGGCACCTCCCCGATGGTGTCCCGACCAGTGCGGTTCCTAGTGCCCAGTGAGAGTGTAGTGCTAGACGCATAGGCTCATTAGATTAGGAGCATTAGATTTAATCAAATTTGTTTCACCTTTGTATCACGTAAAATCATTTTATATCATTTAGCACATAGCAATCATCATTTGAGTTTATACATCATATTATCACATCCTCTATTTTCTTTTCGTTTGGTGGCCAAGATGTACGAGTCATCGTACATGGTAGCAGTGTAAAGCCGCCTTTACTTTATCATTTTGTTAGCATAGCATTTTTATAAGTATCAATCAATAAGTCAGTGTATTACCGACACTCGAACGGAGCGGTTTGATTCTATCATCCCTTAAACCCTCTTATCATCATATCATCCAAAAGTGTGGGAAACCCCTACAGAAACGCAAAGGTAAGTTGTTAATCTAACGGCGTAATGCAATTCACAAATCGAGTTGGAGCTAAGACGGAGTTGCGGGAACTGCATAATGCAGTTAAGAGGCGGCTGGGGCGAGGCTGTGAGGCCGCTTGGTTCGATAGTGGTCGCGGTTTGGATCACGCACAGTACAATCTATTGTGTGCATGAACAAGTCTGTTTGTATTGGGTATTTGCTATGTAGAATATGTTCTTTTTTACAAAAAAAAATCCAAGCCCATTAATCAGTTGTCTATAGTCCTACCAGTACCAGCTTCGGCTTACTTTGGGACTATATTGCGCTGTGTGGCTCAGCGTGGCAAGTATTGAAAGAAAGAAAGAAAAAAGAAAGAAAAAAGTTTATTAGTATCACTTATTACAATATTACAAATAACATTAAAATGTACAATAAAAATACAGTGTGACACTAAAGGGTGTCCACTCAGTATAAGCCGAGGTATCCTGTAAGAACCCTCGACACTGGTATTGGGTGTAAAGGTATACTAAGTTCTTGTAGGACAGATCGCAGCTCGGTCACATGGACGGTGTTGCTGGCCGTACGCCATTTTTTTATAAGTATTCAAGGTGGCCTCTCTCCACCTGATGCTAAGCGGTCGTGAGGTCCAAAAGTTAGGTCGACAGGCATAATAGAACAAATCCATTGCGACTGTCGCTCTCACCCCGAAGGCCCACTAAGATGCCGTTTCACGCCCCGCCTAAAAAGCCCAGGATTGTTCTTACAATTCTGTCTGGTCTAATAAAGTCTGTAAGATTTTTTTTGTTTCTTTACTCTTTGAAGAAAACACAAAACAAGCTTGCAGACTCCAAAGCTATACACACAAGAAGAAGATACAACGATTCGTAAAGCCGAAATAGAGGCGCGGGTCGCTGCGCTGTGCAGCCGTGACGTCACCGCGAGCAGCGCCGCGCCGCCGCGCCGCAGGGATTCGGCCCTTGAAGCTAACCCTACAAAAACACACGGCTCTTAAAGGAACAAGATACCGAGTAGAATTTCGAGCCTTGTATCTTTAGAGAACCAGTTCTGTTCTTGTAGCTAACCCTACATAACGTACGGCTCTTGAATACACAGGATACCGAGTATACTTCGAGTCTTGTGTCTTTAGATGAGCAGTTTGGGTCTTGTAGCTAACCCTTAAAGCTTACGGCTCTAGAATACACAGGATACCGAGTAAAACTTCGAGTGTTGGGTCTTTAGAGGACCAGTTTGGTTTTTATAGCTAACCCTACACAACGGACGGCTCGTGAATACACAGAATACAGAGTAAACTTCGAATGTTGGGTCTTTTAGACGACTGAAGTGTCAAAGTGACTTCAGTCACTGTAAGGTGTATAACCGGAGAACAAATTTGGACTTATTTTTTTATTTTACTGGTTTTCTTCTACCAATACTTATTGTAGGTACTGGTTGAAGAGTAGTAAAAGACGGTAATGGACAAACTGTTGAGGCAAAACAATGTTACATCAATGTAAGACAGATCTGACAAACAAAAAGTCTTGTTTGAGTTACACAGCGGTCATGAGCGCATTTCATAGCTTGCGTGTGGAAATAATGCTATGTTTTTGGGAATGACTTGCCATAACACAATCTTTGACTAGCATAAATTTGTAGGCCGGCAAATTTCAATAAAAGTGTAAAATCTCATTGTCAAGAGCGCATTAGGTACTTTAAAGGTCGATACGTAAGAGCTATTAATCCGCCTACTACATTATGGAAATTGCGTTGTTACTTTTATCAAATAGATGGATAATAAAAATAAAAGACGATCGCTCAAAACGAACAGTCTTGAACGGGATTCGTATTAAACCTACACTTTTCTCAGTAGGTACAGTATGTCCGGCCGCTGTTTCGGGTTAAGAGAGTAGGTGGAAGGAGGCAGTGGGGGGTGGGGGTGCGATGATAAGACTCGTTCGGCGTGCACGTCACGTTACGTAAAGCGGCCGCAGGCGTGGCGCAGTGTCCGCCACACGGCCCGGCTACGTCTGCACGATGGAACTGTACAAGTGTACAATTAGCCGGTTGTACGAGTATAGCGATAGGGATTGAGAAACACATGACTATTGACGGGGTCTAGAGTGGATACCGCTTCTCGGCAAACGTGACTCGGCGACTGTACGTAGCGTATTCATATTTAAAAGGCCGGCAGCGACCCTAAACTTGGTTAGAGCTGCGGGTGTCCATTGGCGGTGTCGACTGCTTACCATCAGGCTTCACTCTTGCTCGTCTGCCGCCTCTCGCATAAAAAAAAAACGTTGTGTAGGACGGAACGACGATTTTCTGGATGTTAGAAGCTTACGTCCAGCTGTGGACTGCGAAAGGCTGATGATGGTGCCTATTGGCGGCTTTGGTGCCACAGTGTATAGAGTGTTTATGCATACCTAGAGTTTAAAGGACTCGACTCCGGGTTGGATTCCCGGCCAGATTAATTTGGAAAATGAACTTTCATTGAATAATTGTTTTGGGTTGGAAGATTTTGAGGGTGTTTTTTTTATTTTCATGACAGAGAGGCAAACGGGCCTGAAGTTCTCACTAACTTCAGCTCATAGACTCTGTAACACCAGGGGAGTCACAAATGCGTTGGCGGTCCTTTAGAAAATAGGCTCGCTTTTTGAAATTGTCTAAGTTGTATGTGGAAAATTCGCAGCTGATTTCAAAGAACTGTTGGCACGTGGCAAAAAAACTGCACTTAACGTGGTACATACTTAACGTGGCAACGCATTTCAAGTGGACTAGTGTAATTAATGGAATCTTAGCACTAATTTCCACCGAGCCGTAATTATCTAGGGCCCTAGAGTCTCCGCCGGACCGAGCGCGCGGCCCGAGAGTCCTAGCTCTCCGCCCCCACGCTCAAAGTTTTACAAGCACCCTCTACAAACGTTATTTCATTTACACTTCTCTGCGTGTTATTTTCCATCCATTTTTAATAGAATTTTTATTGAAATAAAATCTTTGACGCAGAGGCGTTGAAAATACATTTCTATTTGTGTTTTGATTATATCAGACTTTAAGTATTCTGTCTTTTGTGAATAGATTCTAAGGCTTAAAAGTAATAAATAACCCAAGACATGCCACGCTGGGCCACACAGCGCCACCTAGCCCCAAACTAAGCCGAAGCTTGTACTATGGGTACTAGACAACTGATAAACTTACTTAGATACATTTTTTTTGTAAATAAATACATATTACACATAGAAAACACCCAGACCAATATAAACAGACATGTTCATGGACACAAATGTTTGTACTGTGCGGGAATCGAACCCACGACCCTTGGCTCAGAGGGCAGAGGTCACTACCAAATGAGCCACCGATCCTGTCTGAAATGCACGGCCACAAAATCTTATGCCTACCATTATGTTAAAGAATCATTCGACGGGTTAAAAATTAAAAAGCATTGTACATATCGCACCCCTGGATGAAAAGGTCACTAACTCAAAATATACCTAAAATGTTAATGGCGTTTTCGAAATCCCGACAAAAATACCTACCCGGGGTTAAAACTCCCGTGACCGTAACTTCGACAGTTGCTGAAAAATTACGCGAAAAGTTGCTTTTGTCAAATAATCTTACTCTGGATCATCGAGCATCATACTTCGCCATTATGAGTTGTCTCCCAGTTATCGCGAGAGAAAGACATTTGCACAGTGGTATATTATATTATAACACATAAATATCATGTTTGTATAATTAGTTTTCCAGAAAATAATCCGAATAATTAACCTCTAGTAAATCATCCGAAATCAGTTTTTCGTCATTTCTGAAAAACATGGCATTTTGAGTTGCCGGAGTTTTCATCTAGAGGTGCGGTATATGACATAACAAACAACTAACTGACCTCTCTCCCATCAGCTACCAACTTTCCGGCCTTGTTGTAGTACTAAAGCGCTCACCGCTCAAACTTGCAAACTATCACGTCCATTGCTGGCCGAAGTTCAACCGATACACAAAAGTAGTGGCCACAGCACAACGAATTTGAAATCACGTATTCGAGGCGTTGTACACACCTCGCCGGGCAAACTAGTACTGATGTAGTAAGTGAGCTCACACCGCATTGCACTTGGTTGTAAGCACGAATTAAGTAAATGAAAATCTACTCTAAGATATCATTCATCGATGATCACTTGGCGCATTGTATGATGGGGTGGGTAGGTTAGGTATGCAATGCACATCGTTGGCGAAATGCGATTACCATGCGGGTGCATGCTATTACATTTTTCTTTATTTTAATTAATAATAACTAGTTTAAAATAATAGACTGGCTCGGTGGCTCAATTGGTATTGACCCCTGCCTTCTGAACCAAGGGTCGTGGGTTCGATTCCCACCCGGGACAAACATTCGTGTGATGAACACTTGTGTTTGTTCCGTGTCTGGGTATTTATATTTGTATTTAAGTATTTATTTGTGGTACCTTCGTTGTTCTGATACCCATAACACAAGTGCTTAAGCTACTTACTTTGGGATCAGAGTAATGTATGTGATGTTGTCTGATATTTATTATTTATATTTATTATTTATATTTATTATTTATAATTTTAATTTAGTTCACCTCTTAACGATGTAAAGCTTTTTTAAAAGCATAACTTCGTAAAGAGGTGCAGCATTACAATAGAAGGCGTAAAACCACAGGCCGATGACGGGCAGCAGCGTAACGCGAAACGGGGAGCTGCCCTGCGATCGCCAACCCGCCTGCCCAGGGTGGCGATGGTTTTGTACAACCTCGTACATATCTATAAAAAACGAGCTTTGTCGTTAATTACATTACAATTGTAAACCACATACCTATATGGCAATTCAAATACCCCTCTGAATAAAATTAAGGAGCCCCTTTTGAAACGATAACGCAGCGGTGGGGTATATGCACTGTTCAATATGGTTAAAGATACACCATTATCTCTGTCAGTTCCATCGACATGCAGGATGAGACACTCATTATTTTCACGATAAATGAATATAATTTATGGTCACTCATATGGAAATAACGTTTGTCGTAGTGAGAAAGAATTTCGCTCGTTAAAATTGTACCTAAATACCCTGTGTTTGTGTCGACTAACAGGAATATTATTGCGGTTTAATGTTCTGAAGATACACAGACCTTTTAAAACGAATAAATAAGTGAATATGTTTCATAATCGAGATTTAATCGAGATTGTAATACAGCGTCGCAATAGCGTAACAAATTCATCGGATTTTTAAAATAAATGTGTAGTAGACAATAATAGTAAATGTTGGCAGATTGGATTCTCCTGCTCGCTATGTGCAATGCTCGGATTTTTTTTGGTTAATAGAATCCGCAACGACGTCATCCGTCTTAAAGAACTGAGGTAACTTACTTTTGTGCTTGAAGTGGAAATAGGCGATGGAGTAGAAGGATGTTGGAATGGACTTCTTATCTATATCTATACTTATAATATTTCTGTAGGGAGGTCAATTCTGTACATTAATTATTTAAAAAAAAAAAAACTATAAGGGGATGATAAGTGATCGATACTGATGCCAAAAATGCAATCAGTAAAATTTCTGTCTGTATGTTCGTTATAGAAACAAAAACTACTGAACAGATTTTAACGAAACTTGGTACAATTATTCTTCGTGCTCCTGGGCAGGTTATAGTATACTTTTCATCACGCTACGATCAATAGGAGCAGAGCAGTGAAGGGAAATGTTGGGGAAACGGGAGAATTTTTTATCTGTATGTTTGAACGCGTATCACGCAAAAACTACTGCATGGAATCGGATGCGGTTTTCACCAATGCTAAAGCTCTAACTTAAAACTTAGGCACTAGGTATAAGTATAGATAGGTGTTTTATGGAAGTCTGTTATTTTTGAAACCCAATATCCATGCGTGGGACGCCGTCGTCACAGCTAGTTTTGATTAACGAAGTGTAGGACGTGGGGTAGGACCTCTAACACGGTGGGATTACGAATTCAGAGAGAGAGGTAGGGCATAGCGAATCTTCGCTCGAATTGAGTTTAAGAGAGGTAGGGCATAGCGAATCTTCGCTCGAATTGAGCCGCCCGTCCGGGGAAGGACCTCCACCCTATAGAATACCGCAGTCAAATGACCTCTGGGTCGTGTTTCTGCCGGTGAGTAGGGTTTCCGGAGCTCGTGGGGCGTTAGGGTTGGGCCGGCATGGCGGTGGCAACTGACAAGTAACTGACCAGTTACTTGCCCGTTGTCACAGCGACTTGGGCTTCTCTTTCGCTTTCCATCAGGCGTAGGGAAGCCATTATGTCGAGCCACTATAAAAAAAAAAGATAGCTGGCCAAGAATGTATGTGGATTTCTGGGATGGGATGGTTGGCGTTCCCTGGGGGATGCCTACGTCCAACAAGGGATGATGACTAATTAATACCCTTCAACCATAGAAAAACTCTCTGGTCTACACATACAAGGCAAATGAATAAAACCTGATTCGTGTGAAGCGAAACATGTACCTTTATTCCTTCGTCACAAGGTTGGTATTTACTTAGCACTGACAGTACTCTGTAACGAGTCAGGTCTATCCTTACCAAGAACAATGCTGTCTGAAGCACTCCACTTAATCACCGCTGGGACTAAGACTTTACAATGCAAACTAGTCTTACATACTCGAGCTTACTCAATTCTGTAGGTTCCTGGTCGGGTCAATTTTGTAAAATAAATATTCCAAGTTTTGGGTCTGGTCTGGGTGTTAAGAGAAGAGCAATTAATGATGACATTTGCATTTAGATCCGGGCCGATTGACTCAACATGAAAATTACTCGATATTAATTGATTTTAATTAAGTTAATATTGTACATTGTAATTAAATGATTATACATTTAAGGTATTTCTATACTCGTATTAAGATGACTCATATTTTACTAGAAAGGGATTAATTAGGAATATGTATAATGGGACTAATATAACCTTTCGAACAAAAAAAGGATTTTCCAAATCGGTTTACAATTCTCGGATATTATATGGTAACAAACATACAAAAACAAGAACATTCAGTCGAATTAATAATAATAATACTATTGCCAAAAGACACATTTACATAAGAAAATTAAGATTTTAGCAATGGGCCCCAAACTAGGAAGCCCTGTATCTTGGGGACCCTAAGCACAGGACATGAGTTTACATTGATATGATTACTTCAGTAATACAACACAAGCACAGATATTAAAGTATAAATCCATCAGTACACAATATAAAACAGAAACAAGATGCAAAACCTACATCAATCAAAATTAAGAACCTCATCCTTTTTTTAGGTCGCCTAATAAGAATACTTGTAATACATCAGTTTAGTTTCCAATGTTTGTGAGCGGCACAGAACACTTGAGATCAGATTGATTATTTGTAATGAAACTCTTTTGGCAGAATCAATGTAGTAGTTTGCCAACATCTCGATTTCTCATGTAATATTTATCAACTATTGGGCGGAACCTGCCACAGTAACAAACTATATTGCGAGCATTAATATTTCACTAGCAAGTTATGGAACAACGCGGAGACCTTGTGTTCAAGTTTCTAGCCCGCTGGGCCAATTGTTATACTAGTAGTTGGTCTAATAACCCCTACAAACATAGAAGTAGGGTGCTCTACCAAGAATAGTTGAGTTTAAATACCGCATTCAAACTTGTTTACCGTAAAAAAAAATATTATGGTCAGGAGATTTCCGATTTCGGATGAAAGGATCTATCATCTTTTCACTCGAAGCCACCTGCCAGCTGTGCATCCTGCCGAATAACTAACGAGGCTCTGGCAACCTACTGGTGGCGGTATAGCCATCACAATTGAAGGCGTAGTTAAATACCACCGGAGCGAGAAGCTACGCGCTGCGATCGCCAACCCGCCTGTCCAGCGTGGCGATTATGGGTATATCCTCCAGATGTTTGTCCTAAGTGGCGAACAACTGAAGAGGCCTATGTCCAACAGTGGACTGCAATAGGCTGATGATGATGATGAATGTAATTTTATTCCGATAGATAACCACCAGTGGCTATGAAACTTGCTCTGAACAGTTGCTATGACTTACAAATGACTTGCTACAATTGATTTCGATACTGATAACACCTGAACCTTCTATATAGATTGTGTTTCCCTTCAAGCCAAGTGAGTGATAGCTCTGTCAATTAAGTAAAGCATCAATCTTATTTAAAAATGGCGGCTATAATCTGTAGCGTCACGGCGTAATGTGATTGCGCCACGTTTGAACGTCTAACCTCGATAACTATTCGCGGGGTCACTCCGAGCGAGCCTAGCTTGAACGTTTCCTTGACGAAACTATGCTATAGGTACCCGTTTAGACGGTTACTTGCCCGTTGTCCTCTTTCGCTTTGCATTAGGCAAAGGGAAGCCATTATGCCATGCTTTAAAAAAAAGCGTTTCTCAGCTGAGAACGTCGTGCTATGTTCTGCAATATTGTCAAAAATCATGTCAAATCAATCTTCAGGTAGAGGAAAAGTAAGTTTCTGAAGAGGGAGGACAGGTATAGATAAAATAACAGTAATTTTAACATTTTAGGTCCCAATCGGAGGATAATGGTTAAAAGTTTGATAAAAGGCTAGATAGCTTACAAGCAGACATTATTTAATAATCCATACTAATATTATAAATCGGAAAGTGTGTCTGTCTGTATGTTTGTCTTTCTTTCACGGCAAATCGACGAGCGACGAATTGACGTGATTTTTTTAGGTGAAGGTATGGAGAGTACCATAGGCTACTTTTTGCCCCTTTCTAACCCCTCACATCCCTAAAATGGGGGGTGGAAGTTTGTATGGAGCATTCACCCCGAATTTAACGCTGGCGAAGCCGCGGGCAAAAGCTAGCCTAAACTAATATTATAAAGAGGAAAGATTTGATTGTTTGTTTGTTTGATACAAATAGGCTCCGAAACTACTGGACCGATTTGAATAATTCTTTCACCGTCGGATAGCTACAGTATCTGCGCTGAACATAGTTATTAATAAATATAAGTATTTGTCGAATACCCTATTTAAATAAGAACCCATATACATATTAACGACTGTAGCAAGATTTTAAAAGCGTTGCGAGGTCCTGCCCGTTCGTTACCGCCACTTTGCGGCAAAGACAGACGTGGGTCAGGAAAATGGGTCAATAGCAGACGACTGGTCCGGGGTCCGTACAGAGAGGTCGTAACGGACGGTTTATGTATCTCACATTACTTGTTATTGCTGTATTTATTTATTACCTACTTAGATAGCTATAACTACCATATCAGATTCTCTACCCATCATCTAAATACACTCAGAGGCACAATTAACCGCCCAATTCTTTATTGTGGCATACCTTTGGTTATAATAACTGAGCGCTTGATGATTTTTATCGTCAATGTAAACAACACCAACATATTTTAGTGTTTTTCATCTGTAATGATGTAACCTTTAATATAGCTAAAGATAATAATTAATTCTAAAATAAAATTTTAAAGTTACAACGAAAAACATAAGTGGGCGGATAATTGTGCCTCTGAGTGTATATAAACCCGAAGGAAACTCATTCGGACTGATATTAAAATGCTTGACTAGAAACTAGAGGTCCAAGTTGGCACTTGCTTAACTGGCGCCAGGAGTTTCAAATTTTGCATGGTATGTGTTTTAGGGTCTCACTAAAGAAGGATTTAAAAAATTTATCCCATAACGAAAAGCGAAGGCGGGAGCTTTCCTAAATAAATAAATATTTGAAGTAAAAATGTTTCAATTGTTATAAACATTATCTACATGCATTGAAGCTTTAAAATTATTATTGAAGAAAGAGTAAAGAAGAGACCATTTTTGTAGGTTGAACGTGCCGTGAGCTTTAATATCCTTTAGGTTTATACTACAAGTTGATGTAAGCGTAAACTCCTATAAAATAAAAATCTACTTCCGCCATTCGCCTACAGACCAATTAACATCAGTTGGGCGGCAATCAAGCGTAAAACGAGAGACGAAAAAAATCAATCGCTGTTGACTACTATCATACTCGTATGTGCCAGCATCATGGTATTGATAGCTTCACAGTACAGTCGGGACGTCCGCCCGCGCCCAGCGAGGCTGTCGCAATGAGCTGCTCCCGATCCCGGGGCGTATCCCCCTCCCCCCTGTCCCCCCACCCCGCCCAGCGACGCCGCGCCGTCTGCATGCCCCGTGGATACTGGGATTACATTCTAGGATTTTGCGACACAACCGCGCGGAACATTTGTATGTACTATCCGCGTTGGAGTTTTAAGGCGAGGGTTGTAGGTTCAATTGTGAAACTAAAATGCAAATAATATGGTGATAAGTCCTGGAATCCTTCAAGGTATAGGCATTGTGAGATCTAGCATTTCATCTTTCAGTTAATAAATAAATATCAGACAATATCATTATCTATATATATAAAAGGAGAAACTGACTGACTGACTGACTGACTGACTGACTGACTGACATATCAACGCACAGCCCAAACGGCTAAACGTAGGCACTTGAAATTTGGAAGGGACGTAGCTTAGGTACCGTAGGGGTGCACTAAGAAAGGAATTCCCGAAATTCCCACGGGAACGGGAATTAGCGGGAAAATCCTTTTGTATGAAAAATCTAAACCGCTTAAGTTAGACGCTTGAAATTTGGCATGCAGGTACCTTAGTAAATATAAAGTTTAGTTATGGCTGTATTTTGAGAAATTCCCACGGGAACGGGAGTTAGCGGGAAAAAACTTTTGTATGTATAAATTTAAACACGCGGACGAAGTCGCGGGCAAAAGCTAGTACATACTAAAGTAAGTAGCTTATTCCGGCTGCCAAGAAATGTATGGCTTTAAAGGGTTAAACACCAGTATTATAGAAATTGGAAACAAAAATAATGGTACCAGAAATATATCGTTATGATCAGGAAACGTCCACAGCTGTCTGAACAGGGGTGTATCTTAGAACAATCAGACCAGAGACATTTTTTAAATTTGTTTAATAAATTGTTCTCGCCGGTATTCGAACCCGAGACTTTCGTTTCATCCGCGCTTAGGATTAATGCTCAGATATTCTTTATAGCACACGAAAAAGACGATTTCAAACTAGGTACAAAGACAAATTGAAGTACCAATTAGGCGGTCTTATCGCTTTCAGCGATCTCATCCAGACAACCGTTTTGCTATTTGACGGCTGTTTAGTGTGGGACACCCATGGGTATAGGCAGTATCTACTTGGCTTCTATTTTAGAGGTAGAGGCTTTGAATAAGATACGTCAGAGCCCTTTCATACCTGACCCCGTTAATAGTGAATGCCCTTTGATGAAATACAAACGAGCTCTGGAGATACCGCGTCTAGGCAAACGTAGTGTTAGACGCCCTGAGGCCAGGTGGAGTGAAGATAGCTGCCGAGAGCTGGATGCGAGATGATACGATAGATCAAAGTGAGACCATGTCCAGCTGTGGACTGCGACAGACTCGTCGTGATGATGAAAAGTGTCTACCCCATCATTAATTCATAGTGGGACCAGTTTCATCATCATCATCAGCCTATTACAGTCCACTGCTGGACATAGGCCTCTCCAGTTGTTCGCCACTTAGGGCAAACATCTAGAGGATATACCCATAATCGCCACGCTGGGCAGGTGGGTTGGCGATCGCAGGGCGTAGCTTCTCGCTCCGGTAACGCTGCTGCCCGTCACCGGTCTGTAGTATTTAGCTACGTCTTCAGTTGTGATGGTTATACTGCCACCAGTCGGTTGCCAGTGCCTCGTTTGTTATTCGACAGGATGCACCACGGGCAGGTGAGATTGGCTTGGAGCGAAAAGATGATAGGCTTACATCCCAGGAATATATTATTACTAACCAAAATGTATGGATTAATATGAAATAAATGATTATTATTATTATTATTGGGGCCTATGACCAGCAGTGGGCCAACGAGTTAATACCAAAATACACACTTCGTTGTAGGACGAAACATAAAGTTGTAAGCTACGAGATTCTCGTTACAAGATGCTACGGACCGTAGCGTGTAGCAACTGCTACGACGTCGTTCGGTGAATACGACTTCAATACATACGGAATTGCAAGTCATAAATTATTTGTTGCAACCGCAGTATCAAATGTGATGCCAATTCTTTATAATGGATGTTATATGGTTTTGCTTGTCTGAATGTGTAGTAGTGTAATAATATAATGCTCTTTTTGTAGGTATAACTTTCATAGGAGTCTATATTAGCTTTATAAAATGGTGTAGAATTTCGAGGTGGCGGGTGGATAATCTATGCTGTCCAAATTTAATGTTATTATTTACTATTGAAGTAAAAACACACTTGAGTATTTCGAAAAGTAACTGAGTATTATATTTCGAGCGCTTACCTTTATTGCCATTATCGATATTCAGTAAAAAAAAAGGGGGAAAAAGTCGTGTTTGTTGTATGGGAGCCCTTTTTAATAAAAATTGTACCTATATCTATCGGGGTGCTTGAGATACATCCTGGTGACAGACGACGGACAGACAGTGGTAGTGGCGCTGGTAGTAATAGCGACCGGATTTTACCCTATGGGCAAGGAACCCTAAAAAGAGAGCCCACATTTGCAGAGCTGTGAATTAAAAAGATTCTCCTTAAGGACATGGCTGCTTGTAACCGAAACTAGGTCAAGCCAAAGAAGAAAAAAGAGTGATAACATAAGAGCGATAATCGCTCAGCCCGGTGCGCTGTACGGGCCTAGAGCAGGAGCCCGAAAGCGGGGGGTCGCCCGCATAAGGGTGCTTTTCCACCAGAGATGTGCTGTGTAGCTATGCTACGAAGATGTAATATCTACGACACGAAAAGACCGTTTCTACCAAAATTACACTAGAACTGTGCTATGAAGATGCGCCGTCACAAAGTAGCTGTACTGTAGGCATTCTTCTCTGTACATAGCTACAATACTCGCGATGGCTCATAGCAGGCATCCATAGCATTCATCCATAGCACACATCCTTCCAAAAAAAATTATAATAATAAATAACACTAGGTGTAAGCCCGTGAGTAAGCGGGGTGAGTCCGACATAAAAGCCGAAATCATGAATTTCGAGGATCAAAAATTCATAATAAAATAATTTATTAACGTTAACAGCTGTATTACGAGTAGTTGTTTAAAACTATGTTGCAGCTGCTAGCGCCCACCGCCAGTGCAAGAGACAGCATTCCCTTAATATAATAATTAATACACAAACCAAAAAGATAACAAAAACAAAAGTGTTAGGTGTTGTGTTGTGTGTGAGTGAAAGTGTGTGAGTGTGAGTGTGAGTGTATGTGTGTGTGCGTGTATGTATGTGTGTGTTGTTTATTTCTTCTTCGGGGCGGACATTTCTGTGGCTACATTAAAATCATAATCTTAGTTGAATCTGTTTCCACCAGTACTATGTGCACCAATGAATATGATTCGTGGATATTAAACGCATCCATAGCATCCGATCACATCACTGGTTAAAAAGCTCCCTAAAGCAGGGTTTCCACGACTTAATGACTTCGTTGGGCTAGCTGGCGCGAACTCCAGACTTGTACACTATTTGTTGGTGGAAATACAAGTGTGCAGTTTGCCCGTGCTAGTTTAGCGGGGTTATTAATGAGACCGTTCTGCGCGCGGTGGAAACCCCGCTAAGGCTTGTTCGAGTGGTTTACGATTTTAGAATAGGACCCCTCTCATCTTGTGGGTGTCGCAGAAGACGACTACCTAAGTATGTCAGGAAATGGGCAGCGGCGTTTACCTTTGTATCTAAACCTACTGCGGTCAGTTATCCATCTGCCAAGCGTGGTGATTAAGGCAAAAAACCCATGTCATTGGGGAAGTCTCTCCAGCAGTGGACGCTTGCATGGTGACGGTGAAAGCTGCCTGTCTACAGAAGCGGAGCAAGGTTGCGGAGCGGAGAGTGAGGTAAAATCAAAGAATAGAATTGCATAAAATCTCCGCTACTATTTGCGTCGCTCCGCTTCGATGGAAAGGCAGCCTTAGTGAGGTCCGCGAGAACATTGTTACCGATTTTTACCGATTTCCGAGACGATACGGTATAAGATATGTATATGTACTATGTATGAACATTGCTACAATTTTTTTGTTACGGAGAAGGAAACGGTACGCAAAATAGAGCTTGAACAAAATTTGCTTGATGTTAAACGATATTGGAGTGAACGGTGCGCGCTCGGTAATGGAGCAATACCTGCCTACTTTTTAAAATTTGAATAAGACAAAACTATACCTATTTTACTCTCTGATTGATGTGGCTGTATTTTTTTGTTGCTGAAAGCTATATAAAGTAGGTTATCTGATTTACGACTACAAAGTGAGGACCTTAAACCTACGAATCTTAAAGCCTTCTAATGTACTCCTGGCCATTCATTAGAATGATTAGTACCTATGACTGGTGTGTGTTCAATATTATTTGAAACATCAGTAGCAATACCCCGTATTACCAAAGACAAAGTTTGTCGTTGATAAAACAAAACACATTCATAAAAATAGGCGGATATGTGTATCTGTCTACCTACGACAGAAGTAGTTACTAATAAAGATACAGTCTGTTGTGTGAAGGGCACAATGTGTAAAAATAGCACAAATCACCGCGTTGACAAAAACACGGTGTTGTTGCGTCACAGTGCCTTCGAACAACGAACCGTCCAGCTGGCTAAACGATCCCTACAATGCAATGCTTACGAAAACTGAATACACGTAGCGCCATCTGTACTGAAAAGTTGCAACTAACCAACGCCATCTATGTTGGAACGGCTGAAACAACTAACACGGCTTGTACTAACTGCAACTGTAAGAACTGTGTACTCAAGCTAACTACTAGGCTACCGCCATCTAGCGAGCATCAGAAGTAAAACACTCGCCTGAAAACACTACAGCTTGGCAATGCACACAAATGCTAGTAAAAAGCAGACTGGCTGATGTTAGTTCCGCTACCCTCCACTGGGTGGCAGCACTAGTGCAGTGCGTGTCTCAAGGTCGTAAGTTGGCGTTTTGAATAATTCAGCCGATTGGCTAATGACTATCTTTTTAATGAACACGGTTTTACGTAAGGGGAGCTATTTTAACGCTTAAAGTTAATTAAGTGCTGAGCATAATGACCCAAAGTTATTGCTAAATGAATTTAATTACACTGGAAATAACTCGAGAAATATAAGGAACGTCAATACGAAAACATAGGTAGACAAAATGTTTAAAAGAGGGGCAATCACTCGCAAAGCAGTCTTAGAAATAGATTAAGCTAGAACGACGTACATAAAAAAAGTTTCATTACAATAAATGTATAGTAAATTGAATAGGTACAGTCTACTTATATTGTACAATTGAATTTCATATTTCTAGGCAGACAGGCACACTGGTCTGGTAGGCACCATTTAGAAAATTTAGAAAATATGACCAAAAATAAATTTTAATCGCGCTAGAAGCCAAGTTTCGAGGACCCTTGACATCACGCCAAGGTGACCCACAATTGGGCCTGAGTTTTGGGTGGATTCCCTGACTGCTTACCATCTTGATACTCTGTGCTGACGAGGTTCTGGAAACCGACTGGCGGCAGTACAACCAGTGGCGTAACTATACCATACGAAGCCCGTGGCAAATTCATCGGATTTTCACTAAATGTGTAACAATAAATGTTGGTAGTTTGGATTCTCTATTGACCGGGGGCCCCTTATGTCTGGGGGCCCGTGGCATTTTGCCGACATGCCACCCTGTAGTTACGCCACTGAGTACAACCATCACAATTGAAGTCATACTCGTTTCTCCACATCCCGTCACTCTTCCGGGAAGTGAAGGTGCGTACAACCATTTTCCACCTTAAAAAGTTGGAAGTAACGATGAAGATCAATTGGTTCCACTTAACCAAGATAAGTAATTCTTTTCGTTTTCCTGACTACATCGTCAATGTTACTTGTTACATATTAAACAACGATGTTAAAAGTAGAAGAAAATCAATGGACGTAAATGTTCTAACTGCGATGTAAATAGCAGAAAAAAATTAGTGGGTGCAACACTAACGACTGCTCGAGGGCAGTGTCTTGACGTAAACGGCGAGGCAATTGCTACATAATGCAGTGATGTACCCGCCTAAGTACCTGGCTAGTCACAAATGTTGACATTGTTAGAAATATTTGTATAATTATCCGTGTGTTTCCGGATTTTGAATAGGACCATCAATCAATAATCGTGGCGAACATTGGGAGAGGCCTACGAGTATGATATAGGCTGATGATAATGTTGAAGATGATGAATATTGTAACAGACTGGCTGTAATCAAGTAATAGGTTTTCAAAAATAACGGACTTCCATAAAATGGTACCTACATTTTAAGTTAGACCTCTAGCAATACATTGGTGAAAGCCGCATTTAATTTCATGCAGTAGTTTTTGCGCGATGCGCGATCAAACATAGGTACAAATAAAATTTCTCCCGTTTTCCCAACACTTCCCGTCACTGCTCTGCTCCTATTGATTGTAGCGTGATGAAAAGTATACTATAACTTGCCCAGGCGTATGAAGAATAATCGTACTAAGTTTCGTTAAAATCCGTCCAGTAGTTTTTGTTTCTATAACGAACATACAGACAGACAAAAATTTTACTGATTGCATTTTTGGCATCAGTATCGATCACTAATCACTCCCTGCTAGTTATTTTGAAAATATATTTCATGTACAGAATTGATTTCTCTACAGATTTATTATAAGTATAGATAGTCCCAGTGTTTCAACTTTATTTTGTCAACGCTATCTGTATAATAATAATTCGCGGAACTCTCCACCGGGCGTTGAACATATTTCTTAGGGGGGACAGGGGGGGTATGGTCCAAATGAGGTTCTTGTTCTTACGTAAACCGCCCAGCAACAACAGGGCGTGATGATGAAACTCATAAAAGTAAGTCTAGAGTCTGAAGAACCAGCGGATCTCCTTATTCGTCGGGTTCAGAATGGGTTTTGTCCAAACATGTAAAAAGTATTTTTACCGCAGGTTGTATTTCAAGCTTTATTGCCATATAATTGATAGCTGATTAGCTTTTGTACTTTTTTTTATTATAGTAGCTCGACATAATGGCTTTCCTATGCCTGATGGAAAGCGAAAGAGAAGCCCAAGTCGCTGTGACAACTGGCAAGTTACTGGTTAGTTACCTATCAGTTGCCACTGCCATGCCGGCCCAACCCTATCCCTCCACGAGCTCCGGAGACCTTACTCACCAGTAGAAACACGACCCGGAAGTCATTTAGCTGCGGTTTTTGCAAAGGAAATACGTTTATGATATTTCATTTACATATTATCAGTGACTTCAGTCGCGTTTTGGGATCTTTCAGTGTATAATATTTAATGACATGCCAAAAAATGTTAGGTACGCTGGGCCACAAAGCGTCATCTAGTCCCACACAAGCCGAAGCTTGTATTGTGGGTACTAGATAACTGATATTATGACTGACTCAGTGGCTCAATTGGTAGTGACACCTGCCTTCTGAACCAAGGGTTTTGGGTTAGATTCCCACCAGTGACAAACATTCGTGTGATGAACACTTGTGTTAAACAAACTTTGTTCCATGTCTGGGTGCTTATAATTGTATTTAAGTATTTATTTGTGGTACCTTCGTTGTTCTGACACCCATAACACAAGTGCTTAAGCTACTTACTTTGGGATCAGAGCAATGTATGTGATGTTGTCTGATATTTATTTATTTATTATTATACATAGCAAATCTCCTGACCAATATAAATAGACATTTCCATTTACACAAATATTCGTACTGTGCGGTGATCGAACCCACGACCACTGTGCCAGAGGCAGCGTTTACTGCAACTGAACCAAAATGGTCGTTGATACGTAAAATAAAATGGGTGTCCTATGCCAGCAGATATAAGGTGATCCTACCCAGATGCTACAAATATATTATAGGTACCTAATTTTCCCCGGCATTACAATGTCCTTTTCGATTCACAAATCAACGAATTCGACATAATATGATACCTATTTACACTCAATGGTATTCAAAGAAATCAGCGCGAATAAACTCGTCTCCTATAAGATATGGGAGGGTGGCAAATTGGTCTTATTTATGTGGTAATAAGATATTTATGAGCGGAACAAGTGTTCCGTACTTCATAATAGGCTGAGTACCACGAAGCAAATACAAATTTGCTCCGTGTTGAGTACCTACCTACTCGTAATATACAACCTTCGTTTTTTCCTGAAGTAAAATATTTCGCCTTCTATATAGGTACGTTTTCTGTATTATCTATGAAGACATATTATATTCATACAGAAGAAAAAATTTAAGGCGATTTCTTTTTCCTTAAAAAATAAGCTAATTGCATTGCTGTGGGCAATTTATTTTCATCACCTGGTCTATGAGCTAACCCACTTTAAAACAGTCGGTTATTGTAACATATTAAAAACTTTTTTCTATTAGGTTTTTCACTAGAGACATAACATTTTCTTTGTCGGAACACCATTATTAATAAAAAGTAAGGTTGTTGTTTAAATGTTATTGGAACAGCACTAGGACATCATTTCGCATTATGTTTAAAAAATTATGTCGTAACTTTATGACAAGTACGAGGCAGAACTGTGTCCGTTTTTTAGTGTTCACTGGGGCAGAGTGGAGACGAGCTATGCGATTCACCAATTAGGTACATAGATGAATTCCATATCCACATGGATTTTCAGCCAAGAATCGCGGCACAGCTCCTTTCTGCTCCACTTCGCCTCAGTGGAGCCATAGCCTTATAGTTTCCAGGCTTCATGCACACTTGGTTAGACCACTTAGAGTTTGGTATGACGTTGCCTTATCCTTGAAAAATTATATCACATATGTAAACGTACGTATGTGCTCAACCCTACTTTTCAGAACACTACGGATACATATTCCATTACGATACTTGTCACTGTCAAACCGTTACGATACTACCCCTGTTCGCAAATGTGAACCCAAACACGTTAGTTTATCCAATCTATTTATTCACGTTATTCTAAGTGTCGCCATTTTCCCCCAGTCAGCCCATTCGCTAATCATAATCATCATCAGCCTATTGCAGCCCACTGCTGGAAATAGGCCTCGCCGCTTTGCAAACATTTGGGCTTTGTCCATAATCGCCACGCGGAGGCATATTTCAGCAACCAAAAAACGAAAGAGGATCCCTAAACATTACCCGTGCATCAAATATCTCAAGCTTAATAGTCAACATATTTCTCTGAATATCATAGCCTCCATTTTTTCATCGCAGATAGTAACCTATCCGGAGTCGGCAGGGCGTGTAATACCATTCGACAAATTGAAGCGATAGCTCGCCGGCTATCGAGCGCTTTGAGAATATCGATGCTGTCTTGTATTGTTCACTGGTTATGAACGAGATAGCGGCGGTACAATGGGGATGAAAGTACCTACCTACTACCTACAGATGCGTGTCTAGCGATTTGAAGATCAATCAATCAAAAATACCTTTATCCACATAGAATTAAAATAATCACTTATGAATCGTCAAGTTACGGAGTGGACAACTGGCAGATTATTGACAGTAGGTAAAAACGTGCATTCATACTTATAATTTGAAAGCGTGTTTCGCCAAATGTAACTTGGTCTTGGGTTTGCGATCGCAGGGCGTTGATTCTTGCTCCGGTGACGCTGCTGCCGGTCATCGGCCTCTGGTATTTAGCTACACCTTCTATCGTGATGGTTTTACCGCCACCAGTCGGTTTGCCAGAGCCTCGTTTGTTGTTCGGCAGGATGCACCACGGGCAGGTGAGGATGGCTTGGAGCGGAAAGGTGATAGGTAGCTCCCTTTCATCCCTACGAAGGCATATGGCGATTATTTATATTCTATATCCGCCACCTCACGGTTAAGGTCGATCCTGCGGCGTTTTCTTAGTCGAAGTTGTGTCGTTTTAAATGTTTGATCCGGCCCAAGGCTGGTCCTGACCTCGACCTAGGTCGTTTATAGCATATGCAAATGCGCCCGTTAAATGCGGTAGAGCACTGTGCATTGCCTTATTGAACACTAGGGCTGCGCCCCAAAATAATATTAAAATTTGCCTAAATAGCCGTTATAACTTTGATGGCTATCAGGATGTAAGGGAACGATCCATCATCTTTTCGCTCTAAGCTTCACCTACCCGTGGTGAATCCTGCCAAATAACATACGGTGGCGTAGCTAAATAACACAGACTGATTACGGGCAGCAGCGTTACCGGAGCGAGAAGCTACGCCCTGCGATCGCCAACCCGCCTGCCCAGCGTGGCGATTATGGGTAAATCCTCCAGTTGTTTGCTCTAAGTAGCGAACAACTGGAGGGGCCAATAGGCTGATGACAATGATGACATTTCAAGCTGTGTGTGTCGTAAGATTTGGTTGATTTGGTTACTCACAAGGCTCAGGTTCAAAGCCCAAGTCTCTGAGGTATGCTCGTAATAAAATCAATAAACTAATTGTTTCATTAAATTGAAACCCACACAATCTTCAGAGAAAAGAACCTTATTTTTCCCAACGTTTGTTCTCGTAACTTTGATGAAATTCAGGTAATCTGTCAAAAAAGTTGTTACCAGTTGTTTATGTTTTCATTAAAGCCATTTTTAATTCTTTTGAGGGAGAAAAATATTCGTAACTTCAAAAAGGACTGAAAAGTCGTTTCTAAATCCGATTACGCCAATTAAAGAGCGATCAAAACCTTTTACAAACAAAATATAAAATACGTGGACAAAAAATAAAATACTTGTTATAGAAATTTTAACGAATTCATATAAAAGTAGGTAAGTAAGTATCAATTTGTTGTGCAAAATAAAAAGAAACAAGGTAATATCTATGGTGTCTTCGAAAGCGCGAACTTGTGACGTCATATTAGTTTTTAAACGAAAAATTATTGATAAGACCCCGTCAACCACAATTATTATAGACGATTGTGCGTTAATATTAAACGAAACGCCGTCAAGTATATCGTTTTTAACCGACTTCGAAAAAAGGAGGAGGTTCTCAATTCGTCTGTATGTATAATTTTTTTTTTTTTTTATGTGTGTTCACCGATATTTCCGTCAATTATGGATGGATTTCAAAAATTTTTCGACAGTTCGACAGAGGACACTTCCGAGGTGGTCCCATTATCACCAAGTCAGGATCTGATGATGGGATCCTGGAGAAATTGAGGGCAACAACCGAAAATTGTATGCTCATATGGTGTTTTTGTTACGTAATCATATTTTACTCAGGTATATGCTTCCGGGCGTCAACATCTGGTGCTGATGATGAAGCCACAGAACTCCTTAACGGTTAGGAGTTAGGGGACAGTACTGACATTGGTCGTTATTAAACTAGGTAGTAGTATGTACTTATGCAGGGCTAATAGGGCAGGTGATTTGGTAAGTGATATGCTTGATTCTAGATCGCAAAGTCTTCACTTGACTTTAAGCAAAATTTTTCATTCCTAAGTAAAACTCTTAAGGACATTAATTAGCCTTTACTCAAGGTCACAGCACATCAACGCAACTAAAAATAGTGAAATAAAATTATTTTTTAAAAAAAAATTAAACCGACTTCAAAAAAAACACAAACGACTAAAACTAAAAAGCGATAAATAACGTAAGTAATTCTATCCTTAATACATAATTATTTAAATATTACAATTATCACTTATTTTTGAAGTCGGTGCCAGCCAAACAAAAAATGTATATTGTCGTGTGGATTTGCCGGTCGCGCGCGTCATACAACAACAGTCTACGTTAGGTACCGAGAGCTGGCACCGACTTCAAAAATAAGTGATAATTGTAATATTTAAATAATTATGTATTAAGGATAGAATTACTTACGTTATTTATCGCTTTTTAGTTTTAGTCGTTTTTTAAGACTGTATTCCATGCGTTGTGAAATAATAGTGACAATATAAAACAATATTTTGACTGGCTCGGTGGCTCATTTGGTAGTGACCTCCTCCTTCTGAGCCGAGGGTCGTGGGTTCGATTCCCGCACAGTACAAACATTTGTGTTCATGAACATGTCTGTTTGTATTGGTCTGGGTTTTAAAAATGTATAATATGTATTTATTTACAAAAAAAGTATCTAAGTAAGTTTATCAGTTGTCTAGTACCCATGGTACAAGCTTCGGCTTAGTTTGGGGCCAGACGGCGCTGTGTGGCCCAGCGTGGCATGTCTTTAAAAAAAAAACCAATAGTAATAAAAAAGTATAAAAACATAAATATACATCAAAGAGGAGTTCCCATTTGGGAGCAGATATATTGGCCGATAGTTTGGTCGGGCTTATAATCAGTATGAAGATGTATGCAAGTCCGCATACTACAACGATTTGGTACCGGCTGATCTTCATACTGATATGAGCCCGACCAAACTATCGGCCTATAGCAAGTCTGTGATTTGTAGGGTCTCTAATATTTGAAGAGACATTTTATCGTTTTCTACTAAATATTTGTTGGATATTTTTGATTCAGAGTAAAATTAGGTAATGAATAAATAATCAAGGAATTATGCGCCATATCGAAATTAGTAGGTTACCCTACAATTATAACCATATAATTAAATTAACCATAAATGTTGCTAACAAAACTGGACGACATCGTCATCATCAGACTATTGCAGTCCATAGCTGGACATAGGCCTCTCCAGCTGTTGGCCACTTTGGGCAAACAATTAGCGGCTTTACTACCCATAATCGACACGCTGGGCAGGGCAGTCGGGCTTGGAGATCACAGCCAAAATTTAAGGTCACGTCGAATCAAGATACGTTAAAATTGACTTTGTAAAATCTTCAGTCGAACACATTGCATACATTGCAAGTTTAGTAGAATAAAGCTTTTCTTTCTTATTGTGATAAAGCCGTAATGCTTTAACTGTATAAGTTTAGTAAAACCCAGCTCAAACTGCCTTAACACATTCATTAAAAAGGCAATTGGGACGCGGCATACGGAATATCGAAAATGCAGGCAGCTTAACTGCACTCACGAAGTTGAATACTCCATTACGGAAAATGGGACGACAATATCCCCAAATTGCCACAATAAACTTCAACCTGAGCTTGCTGCAAATTATTTAATAAGCTGTCAAAATTTCCTAACGATAATTAAATAACGATCAAAGAAGTTGCGATATTGAATCATTAAATTAGGCCCGTTATAATTAAATGAATCAAGATGATATAACGCTAGGGGTAGTATCATTGGGCGTTTGCATAATTATGTTAATAATAAAAACGAAATTGGTACAGAAATGTCCTTAGTCACGGGGCCGTCTACTCAGGTCATCCTTAGAATAAAAGTCACGGGCATAACTCAGACACATACACAAACAGGGATTATGTCCAGCCTTCTTGCCACAAAGTTTTAGGGTAGTGATATCAGATATCTATACTTATAATAAATCTGTAGAGAAGTCAATTCTGTACATGGAATATATTTTCAAAATACCTATCAGGGGGTGATTTGTGATCGATACTGATGCTAAAATGCAATCAGTAAAATTTTTGTCTGTCTGTCTGTATGTTCGTTATAGAAAAAAAACCACACCAACCAGTGGGGTCAAACCCACGGCCCTTGGTTCAGAAGTAATCAGAAGGAAGGAGTCACTACCAATTGAGCCACCGAGCCAGTCGGCCTAATTAAAATAGAACGGAACGAATCTGCTGTTGTAATGTAACTTTCTTCGCCAGAGACAGCCCTATATGGCTCTAATGGAAATGAAAGGACATGAGTGCGGCGAAGAGGTTAGGCGCACGTGTGCCCGTACTAACACGGGCGGTGGGGGGAAGGGGGGAGCTATGAATTTAGAAACACCGCCAAATATTTCGCTATTCATCGCCCCAGCGATGTCCTTACGTTTCAACCTTTCTCTTCAGATCTCTGAGTTCGACACAGCCATACTTAGTAGTAATCTTAATGCCAAAGGAATCGTAGTTGTTGGAATGTAGTAAATCCAGAATTTGCCCAATTATGACTTCCATAACCATAGAACGCATCATATATTTTTTTTAGGAATTAGCAATTTATTGTAAAGTAGAAAAAACTAAATCAAAATTGGTGAGCCTTCCAGATGGGACATAGCATTATCTGTACGTGGTGAATAAAATCAAGAAAATCTAAGTACTACAAATTTAGGCGATCTTAGCGCTAGTAAGCGATCTCTTCCAGGCAACCTTCAGGCAGAGGTATTTCATATCTATCTAAGCCGTGATATGGGACATATTTTCTATATATAAGTAAGTTTTATTTTAATCTTTATATTTTTCTTAATCACTTGGCAGTCCACAACTGTGCGCTTCTGTCGCAATTTTCTGCCCCGCACAGCTAAACTATGGAATGCTTTGTCGCCAGCGGTGTTTCCGGACCGATACGACACCCAAATCTTCAAGAAAAGTGCATATCTCTTTCTTAAACGCCGGCAGCGCAGCTGTAACTCCTGATGTTGCAGATTATCACTTACCATCAGGTGAACCGCTTGCTCGTCTGCCCCCTATTCCATAAAAAATCGTGGTATTTGAAGTTGGTTTTTGTGTAATTAAATGTATGTCTATCTACAACATAATTAATTATCTTAAATTTTCAGTCTAAAATGCAGTAAAGTCGTGCAACGTGACGGTATTCACCTAAATATTCCACCACCCCGCAAGATGTAGAATATCTGGTGAGCTAAGCTCCGTTTTTGGGTATAAAGTGGTACGGGCGGCTTTTGAGAGGCTTTCAAAGGCGGATAACTTGCGGGTCGCTCCTCTATGCAGCATTCATACATGTTCACTTTGGAGGCAAATTTGAACTAGCTTAGGTAACGTAAGTTTCTGTAACGGGTCTGTAGCGAGGTATATGCACCGGCGGTGTGTAATGTGGCAGTTTTAGTATTGAAAGTCTTGGCTAGTTAGATGAAGTTAGCTCGAGGAAGTAGGTTCCTGGATTTTGGTTTAGTACATTAACGGTAGTGCTTCGGGGATGTTCGCCGAAGCAGGTAAATAATGTTTTTACGCAACAATAAATACCCCAAGATATACCACGCTGGGCCACACAGCGCCATCTAGCTCCAAACTAAGTCCAAGCTTGTACTATGGGTACTAGACAACTGATAAATTTTATTAGTTTTTTTTGCAAATAAATACATTTATACATAGAATTTCGGTTCGTGTGGCTGAGTAGGGGTGAGAGCCTTCCGCTCCCTCAACAGTCTGGTAATGATGACAAGGCCGGCCTGGCCATCATCGTAGTCATTTAGGAAAAAAATAAGTGTGGCTGAATACTGGCCGGACACGAAGAGAAGAAGAAGAACTTACTTATATACATTAAGTAGGTATTCCTAACTAAATGAGTCGTTGTTACTTACAAAAAATAAAGTCAATTCTTCATATTTTCTTAGACGTAGGTATTTTACGACACACACGAGATGTGTCCTTACTAACTCCGGAAACCACACGGGCGTAGTCACGAGTTTAAACTAGTTTTCGTATAATATCCGCAGAGCGTCACAGGGCTAGGTAGTTAAAGAAACTATTAAACAGCGAACAAAATGCCAAACTTACATAAATCCGCAGTGACAGCCCGTCGGGCGCTGCAGCCGATAATAAAGACCAACAAGCCATTTAGCGACGGAACTCAAAGCGAAAACCCATTAATATTTAAAGTTAGCAAACGCGAAAATAACAGCAGTTGGTAACGGTTCGGTAAAAATGTAACTGCTGGTAGTAATAGAACTGTCTGGCTGCACGTTTAATTGTGAACAATGCGGATGACAGGATTCAAGAGAGGTAGGGCATAGCGAATTTTCGCTCGAATGGAGCTGCCCGTCCGGGGAAGGACCTCCACCCTATAGAATACCGCAGCCAAATGACCTCCAGGTCGTGTTTCTGCTGGTGAGTAGGGTTTCCGGAGCTCGTGGGGGTTTTGGGTAGGGCTGGCATGGCAATGGCAACTGACAGGTAACTAACCAGTTTCGCTTTCCATCAGGCGAAGGGAAGCCATTATGTCGAGCTACTATAAAAAATTGCGGTGGTTTGAGAACTTTTAAACGAGAACCGCAGTTACGTATCAAGGGTAGAACGGCCAACGAAATTTTTTAACGCAACAACATCTTGTGAACGCGTGTAATATAGTCACACGCTGTGTTTGTGTGACTGATTGAAAACTATGATAGAATCACACAACAATCAGTGAAGCGTTCGAGTTTGACAAAGAGGGACACGTATCGCTCAACTGAGCTACCTCTGACATCCTCCATTAGAAAGTATATAATTGGATTTTTGATTGGATTTTTGTGTTTAAGACGAAATTGTTGATCAAATTGACTTTTTTAAGAACATGTATTGCAATATATTGTGAATTTGAATCACGTTTTTGGCATCCACAAGGTAATTCTACATATATGCATACCTAACCGCCTACATTGATATGTATAATACTTTGAAAATCTGGTCTAATTCCATTTAATCCATTCTTGTACTCCTGTGCCACTTAAACGCCTATGACAGCCAAATAACAAGTATGATCGTTGCCCTCATGGCAAGTACATCACATCCTATCCTATAAAATAGTATAAAAGCCGCCCGACCTAAGTGTAAAAATACTCTAAATGGATTTCAAAGTTTTCGCGGTTACTGAACTTAGGGTGTGTGTCCACATAAGCAAGTCTTGCGCAGAGATAAGCTTATAAATAAATAACCCAAGACATGCCACGCTGGGCCACACAGCGCCATCTAGCCCCAAACTAAGCCGAAGCTTGTACTATGGGTACTAGACAACTGATAAATTTACTTAGATACATTTTTTTTTAAATAAATACATATAAATACATACATATCTGTTTGTATTAGTCTGGGTGTTTTCTATGTATACATATGTGACATGTGAGACATGTTCATGCACACAAATGTTTGTAATGTGTGGGGATCGAACCCACAACCCTTGGCTCAGAAGGCAGAGGTCACTACCAATTGAGCTACCGAGCCAGTCAATTAAATAATCAGCCAGTCAAAGTAATGCTACCATAATTAGACCAATGTTATTGCATCATACATCTCATCTCCGCTTTTTTTTTATAATGGCTCGACATAGTGGCTTCCCTACGCCTGATGGAAAGCGAAAGAGAAGCCCAAGTCGCTGTGACAACGGGCAAGTAACTGGTCAGTTACCTGTCAGTTGCCACCGCCATGCCGGCCCAACCCCAACCCCCCACGAGCTCCGGAAACCCTATTCACCGGCAGAAACACGACTCAGAGGTCATTTGACTGCGGTATTCTATTGGTGGAGGTCCTTCAGCTTAATTTCCCAGCTGCACTTCTGTGGCAGCACACCCTTATATTCTGTCGATATTGCACTTAACCCTTTCTATAAATGGAAAGTTTAACTTGTTCTGTTGTGAAAAACAACGGGACGTGTGTGCGATGTGTGGTAACGTCTTTACAGCTATAACAGATGGTATAGAAATACCATGAAATCTAGGGCAAACATACTTAGTCACATAATAAAATAAAAACTGTAAAAGATGGGAAAAAAGGCCAATGTATATTTAAATACACTCAAAAACACAAGTGGCCAGCACTTGGTAATTGTGGTGTAACTTTGTTTATTGTTACTAAGCTTTAGTAAATAGTCTCATTACTGATCACTGCTGAACGCAGGCCTCACCCAGAGCCATCAGCCATCTTTCTCAAGTCATGCGAGTATCTCAAGCTATCACTTAATTAAAGTCATTTAACAACACAACACATTTCAATGCTTTTCATCTAATATTGCCAAAAAAAAGAATCCATACTAATATTATAAATGGGAAAGTGTGTCTGTCTGTATGTTTGTCTTTGACAACGGAGCGACGAATTGACGTGATTCTTTAAGTGGAGATAGTTGAAGGGATGGATACTCTCCATCCCAGCCATCTATCTATAAGTGTAAAAGGACTCTAAACATAGACTACTTTTTGCCCCTTTCTAACCCCCCACTTCCCTAAAATGGGGAATGGAAGTTTGTATGGAGCATTCATGCCCAATTAAACGCGAGCGAAGCCGCGGGCAAAAGCTAGTTATCCATATTTGACAAGTTATACCAGTAAACAAAAGAGATAGGTTATTGTCCCTCCGAGATTATTTACCGCATCCTAGCCGTGTCAAACGTTCCATTTCATACGAGTACTGGCACGGTTGAAATGCTACGAAATGGCAGAAGTAGTTAGCTTGCTAGCTCTGTGACAGCCTCGAGGATCGGCCGACAACACGACAAGCAGCAGGCCGAGACATGACGTGACATGACTGACGTATGTTTGACCGGCACTGAAAGCCTTTTCGGAATAGCTAGCGGAGACTTTTTTGAAATAAATGAAAACCGGCTTGCGAGGTCCATTGCTGACAACGTTGAAATTGACAAAGTTGCAAACAACTCGGCGTTTAGTCGCGAAATGTCCAGGTATTTATGTCTGATTTTGCATGTTATTCATAGTTACCAGAAAGAATATATAAATTACGACTTAAATGAAAAAATTGGCAACTAAAGTTTTTCGCGAAACGAGACGACAATAGATAGGACAAAAGTTGATCCGGAAAGTCCGTTTTGAAAACGTAAAATTCATTCAAAACCATTATATCATACTTTGAGTTGCATAAGTAGGTCTTCTATCGATAACAAGACATAAAAAATTGTCAAGTAGCCTATTGTCGTTGTAACAAGATCAGTGACATATTAAGAGAAAAGTACCAGGAACGCATAGATGCGTGAGAAGTCGAAGACAAATTTTTCTTTACAAGAAAGTGTATCTTAACCAACATCAAATAAGCTGACAACCCACTGGTTGTGGTATAAGCGTAAATAGCACAGATGACAGGCAGCAGCGTCACCGAAGCGAGGAACTACGCTCTGCGGTCGCCACCAAGTATCTGCCCAAAGCGGACAACAACTGGAGAGGCCTATGTCCAGCTGTGGACTTTAATAGGCTGATGATGATGATGAGATAAGTTTTCGCAACATATAGACTTCCTACGTATCTATGCCTTACTGGTACTTTTCACTCAATCTGTCAATTCTTACCTATGTTACGATGAAAACGCATGACGAATTAGAAGAGGAACTACTTCTTTTGTAACCGAGGATCCCAGTCCAGGTTTATGGATTGATTGATTTATATAAAGCTGGATTGGGAGGAGATGACCCATGAAAGAGACCCTACTCACCGGCAGAAGCACGACCCAGAGGTCATTTGGCTGCGGTATTCAATAGGGTGGAGGTCCTTCCCCGGACGGGCGGCTCAATTCGAGCGAAGATGCGCTATGCCCTACCTCTTACTAATAAAGAAACCTGCCACCTTTAGACCAACAAGGCAGTCAGGATTCTAGCATTGTAGTGTTTTCGTCATACCCCTTATTTCGGTTTCGGGTCCAATACGACCTTAGTCGTACCCGTCTGGAATGCTAATATACCCGGTCGAACTACTCGCGCAGTTTATCAACACTAAACCCCGGATAAGCTGCCGGGATACATCGGTATGTTTGCGATGTTCGGACAGATCGGCAAGGTGGGATAGACTATTTGTTGAGACATCCATCATTGGGATTAATGGGGAAAGTAAGTAAGTTTTGTTGCAAAATTTTTGTCCTGTATCCACTAAACCAAATCAGGCACGAAATTAAAAAGCTTCTATTGTGTCCGAAATACTGTTTGTGCTTGAATTATCTGCTTGAAGGATTGATTAAAATAAAGGCGCCTTTTTAACGAATCAAATAAGTATAAAAGAGAAAAAAATTAAAATATTGTATTACATACATACAGGTATTTTAGACAGGCAAACATCTGGAGGATATACCCATAATCGCCACGCTTGGCAGGCGGGTTGGCGATCGCAGGGCGTAGCTTCTCGATCCGGTGACGCTGCTGCCCGTCATCGGCTTGTGGTATTTAGCTACGCCGTCAATTGTGACGGTTATACCGCCACCAGTCAGTTGCCAACGCCTCGTTTGTTATTCGGCAGGATGCACCACGGGCAGGTGACGTTGGCTTGGAGCGAAATGATGATAGGCCGCTCCCTTACATCCCTTGTAATCATACAGGCTTGATCAATTATTAAGATTTTTGTAGAGAATCTTTACCTATCAGTCCCCATGTCCACGATGTGTTGGGATCATATGTATTCAATGGAATTAATAGTAGGTATTTGTTCGAGCCCGTTTGGATATCACGGGGAGATTACTAGAATGCATTGGGATATTCTATCGTGGACATCAGTCACATCTCTAATTTGCACCCACGCGTTCAACGAGTTCCAAGCTAATAGTTTTGTTTCCCTCGAGCGGTCGGTCAGCGTCCGTCCGTTGATTTTTTTTTGTAACGGAACAGAACATCGGGGTAAATCCAGGTCGAATGTTGCAGTAAAAAGTCTACATCGCAATGGCAATAAACTTTATTTGACGACGCTGGAACTAGAAGGATGTAAGTAATATTTTCGGTAAAAGTGGTTCTTTTACACAATTGCAAAGAAAAGTCATTGCAAATGAAATACAAAACTGATCTAAGTGCTACTCAGTAAAGTCATTAGACGTCGTAACTAAAATATCATAAAGAAAATCGTTCATATTTCCAATAATTACGAGTTATTAATTCACTGTCTGATCCCTCCAGTTCAAGAATCATCATTTTTACTTGATATGTACAAATCCTTATACTATAAGCCACAAGGCGTAATCTTATATGTGGTAATATCACGGTGTGATTAAATTGATATACTCGTATTATTATAAAAGAATAGACAACCAAAATAGTCGAAACGAGTAAAATGGTTGCTAAAACCTAGTACGTATAATGTAAGCATCAATTAAACGCATCGTACGCGTAATCGGTACACACTTGTCGATGCTGTAAAACTTTAATCAATCTCAAACTCACTCACCTACATATATTTTGAAGTCATCACCACTTAGTATACATCATTTAATTAAACGGCAAAAGTAGATAACGTTCTGATTACAAATCGTCGTAATAAAATCTACAATTTATTAAATTTTTTTCTTGGCCACAATGGGGCCCATCCCCATTGTGGCCAACTTTTTTGGGTATTGACTGTAAAGTCAATACCCAAAAGTTATGATATAACTGGAAAAACATGATTACTCGTATATACAAAGACGCGACCAAACGAATTTTGTTAACCAATGGACTAAATTAAATATTAATCGGTTTTAATGAAATTAAAAATGTAGGTAAAGGTATATTAAAGGTACTAAGGTGTTACGATATTATATGATGTCCTCTTTTACTAGAAAGGTATTTAGAAATCTATTGCATGTACTGGCCACATACCAACCAATTCACCTGATGTGTGATATGCTACGGTACGGGGCAGTGGAGCGCGTTTACCCAAAACATACCGATTCACTCTCGACTTGAAGATCTGAAAATTGTAGGTCTTTGGGAGTAATGAGTCCGGCAAGGAGTTGCTATTCTTTTGCGTCTGTTACCAATGTAACATTGCATAGAGGCCTAGGTCCAGCAATGGACTGCAATAGGCTGATGGCGATGATGACCAATGTAACAAACCAATTGAAACTCCTTGCCGGACTCTTGCTGTTTGCAATACACGCGTCTGAAGTACGCATCTACTTTTGCCATTGTCTGCAGAGCTGAGAGAAGGAGAGAGACAGGAGGTATTCCTCTTAGCTATTCCTCGCGACTAAAAAGTGCGCTTCGATGAATAGTTCGCGAGTGCTTCGAGGAATAGTTCGGGAGCGCTTCGAGGAATACTCGTAGTTCGCGAGTGCTTCGAGGAATACCTCAGATAGATGTAAAGTGACTCACGCCTCGGTGTTGTCGTCCCTGGAGTCGGAGCGCTCGGCGTTGGCCTGTCCGCGGCGGTGTCGTGCGCGCTGCTCGTCGCCGAGCCCGTACAGGCCGGCCACCGCAGCCATGGCGCTACTCGCCGGCGCCCGCGCCGCTCGCGCGCATCACTACCGCGCTACACACGCGCACCGCGCATCACTACCCCAATATACTAATCTTTAATCTCTAATTCGAAAAATTTGGACGCATTATTTGGTACAGTGTGTAGCTTCTAATTGATCACAATTTTATTATTGTATCTTGTCATAAGTTGAGTGGGCGGGCTCCTTTATGATGTTCTGCCCCGTTTGTGTGTAGCCGTGACGTCTCGTCGTAGCAGCATCTGTGGGGGTTATTGTGTGTGTTAGTCACCTTCGTGCGTCAAAGGGTCGTGTTGTGTGTTGTGGTTCCCGCGTAACGCAAACAGCCGGTACGCACATTTACTGTACACGTCGATTTGCAGTCCGGTACCGAGAGCTGGTAGATTAACGGGCGAGTTCAAATGTTTGTCTTGGAAACTGGGGGCGGAGTGGACCATTTTTTCGCGATCCTAAAGTATTGTATACAATGTATTTATGTTGCAGAGAAATGAGGTAACAGGCGATTTCACGAAATCACTAGAGATATCTGTATCCGAAATTATGGTAGATGTAGAATTAACTTATTTAAAAATGTTACTGATATGACAAAATACTAATATCACGTCAACATCATGGTAATCGTTTCACTAAACTTAACCTAGTGAAATGAGGTATTCAATTGATGAATAGAACAAGTAATAAGAAACAATATTTTTATTAAACCTTAAAGTTTATTACGCCTTTAGTAACGTAATCTTTCTATCAAAATATTAGTCCGTTTTGAATTCGCTCTTTAAGTACTAGGTAAGTAATATTAAATTAAATTCAGGCAACATCACATACATTCACGGTATGACAGTGCTACCTGCAAAGCAGCCGAGAAAATGGTAAATAGTTTGTACATTTGTCTCGTAGGATTTCGCAATTCTGACGCAGTGTAATAACACCACGATGCAACCCCGAGTAAGATGCTAAGTCGGCTCGGAGTATGTAAATTGTAATCTATACACTCATATTACGTGCTTGTAGCAGTAGATTAATGCCGTGTTTTGGAGATGTAGGTAGTTTTAGGCTGGTTGTCTATACAAAAGTTCAAATACGAGTGCTTTTTTTTAGGCTTCTCTTCTCCTGATAGAAAGCGAAAGAGAAACCCATCTCGCTGTGACAATGGGCAAGTAACTGGTCAGTCTCCGCCGACATGCCGGCCCAACCCTAACCCCCCACGAGCTCCGGAAACCCTACCCACCGGCAGAAACACGACCCGGAGGTCAGGAGATGGAGGTCCTTTCTCGGACGGGCGGCTCAATTCGTGTCAGTACAAACATTTGTGTTCATGAACATGTCTGTTTGTATTGGTTTAGGTGTTTTCTATGTATAATAATATGTATTTATTTACAAAAAAAGTATCTAAGTATGTTTATGTTTATGTATAGTACCCATAGTACAAGCTTCGGCTTAGTTTGGGGCTAGATGGCGATGTGTGGTGTGTCTTGGGTTATTTATTTGGACTGGCCGGTAGCATAATTGGTAGATCCCCACCCGGGACATACATTCGTGTGATGAGTCTTTGTATCTGGATGTTTATGTATATTTAAGCATAATGTTGTACTTACTTTGTTTTGACACAAACAATACAAGCGCATAAGCATCTTTGAGATCGGATCAATATGCGATGTTATCTGAATTTTTATTCAAGTACATTGTTTTTATTTACTGTAAGGTTTCATGTGCTGCCAATCAAGCTGTCAAGCCTCGAAACAGGAAAAGAAGAGCTGTGATTGGCGTGTATTGTGTAACGGCTTTTGTTGTTAAAACAATGTTCGAAATACTGCTCTTGAATATAAACGGTAGAGATTTTGTCTCTTATACGGATGAAACCATCTAATCCCATCCAGGCTAAACACCGACTCTCTTTTAGCTAGCTCGGTGCTCAATTGGTAACCCTGACTTCTGAACCAAGAGTCGCGGGTACGATTCCCACTCGGGACAGACATTCTTGTGATGAACATATGTGTTCGTTCCGTGTCTGGGTATTTATATTTGTACTAGCTGTGCCAGCGGCGTCGCACGCGTGGATATCGGGTTTGAAAAATAACGGACTTCCATAAAATACCTATCTATACATAGTGCCTAAGTTTTAAGTTAAACCTCTAGCAATACATTGGTGAAAACAGTATTCAATTTCATGCAGTAGTTTATGAGTGATGCGCGTTCCAAAAAAATCTCCCGTTTTCCTAACATTTCCCTTCACTGCTCTGCTCCTATTGATAGTAGCGTGATGAAAAGTACCCTATAACCTGCCCAGGAGTATGAAGAATAATTGTACCAAGTTTCGTTAAAATCCGTTGAGTAGTTTTTGTTTCTATAACGAACATACAGACAGACACAGACAGACAAAAATTTTACTCATTGCATTTTTGGCATCAGTATCGATCACTAATCATCCCCTGATAGTTAATTTGAAAATATATACAATGTACAGAATTGACTTCTCTACAGATTTATTATAAGTATAGATTTAAGTACATATTGGTACCTTCGTTGTTCTGATACCTATAATATGATGCTTATAGTACTTACTTAGGGATCGTTTAAAAAAGCTTCGGTGATTAATCATTTTCATCAGCCTGCAAACGTGCAATTGTAATTGGGGGAGGCCAACCAGTCCACTATACATAGAAAACACCCAGACTGTGTTTATACTGTGCGGGAATCAAACCCACGACCTTTGGCTCAAAAGGGCAGACGTCACTACCAAATGAGCCATCGGGCCAGTCAATTTAATTAAACTTAATTTAGTTTAATTAAAATATAATCACGAGCTATTAATTAGTATTGGTATGTCTATACGTTCACATTTCCGTATTAAGTGCTTAAGGTTAGGCTCTTAGGAGTATAACGTTATGTTGTCAGGTAAACATTTTTATAAAATATTGCAGACCTATTATTAAAATTGTTTGGCTATTATAATCTCGATTTAGTTAACATAAGAGATCCAAACATTACGGTAAAGAAGGATCTTTTTTCGATAAAAAGGTTCGATATCGATTGCAGCCCACCACTAGCTCAGAAGCAATAAAGGTCGGTAAATATTAGGCGCTTATCGCCGCCACCAGCTTCCCAATTCGATTAGGTATAAGTTCCAGCGCGATTCAATATAGACACAACTTTAAGAAATCCCTGTCCAATAAAAAGGATATTACAAAATACAAGATCTGCTCGCTTGCACTGGCCAATATTTGTATAGTTATAAAGGCATTTTAATATTGCTGACAAAAAAGTGGGTCTCAGTCAAATCTTTGGTTGACTGGCTCGGTGGCTCAATTGGTAGTACCCCTGCTTTCTGAACCAAGGGTCGTGGGTTCGATTACCACCCGGGACAAACATTCGTGTGATGAGCACTTGTGTTTGTTCCGTGTCTGGGTGTTGCTATTTGTATTTAAGTATTTATTTGTGATACCTTCGTTGTTCTGATACCCATAATGTGAAGCAATGTATGTGATGTAGTCTGATAATTATTTATTATTATTTATTAAATCTGCCTGCAAACGTCCACTTCTGGACAAAGGCTTTTGTCATTTGGCGGGATTTGCCTTAGTCACCACTCTTGGGAGGCGGGTTGGTGACCGCAGTAGGTTTATTTATACCCAAGTAAACGCTAATGTCCGTTTCCTGATATTCCCTTAGTCGTCTTTATGACACTCACGGGATGAGATGGGTTGTAATAATAACATATAGTAGTGTGACATTTTAACACGTTAACTGCCATGGGGGCACGATCCACAAAATAATTCTTTTTCTATTGTGTTAGGTTTTATGGCAGCTAAGGACTTAAACTCAGTTATACAACCCTATGAATGACATAGACCTAAAAAGTAAATCTTAACCCTAAATATTTTAAATTAATAGATATAATATAATATTTAATTATCTTTTTATGTCAGGATTTAAAAAGCCCGTACTACATAAAAACTTAAAAATTTGAGTTAGCTCGCATTTATAAATTTTATATGTGTGCTTCCTCAACTGTGGATTGGCATATATTGCAAGATTTTTTTATTACCTACTTAATTACTATTGACTATTTAGCGCTTAGCGCACACTATGCCGTTCTACCCTAATATAATATACCCTAGAACACGGAAATGTATTAACATTTCCGTGTTCATATTCTATTTCCGAAGTGGTACAGAGTATTCAATAGAGTTTCGAGTTAAATAAATATTTGCTTAATCAACAACGAAGTAACTATTGCGTTCAGAGAGCGGACATCGAATCCGTAAAATGGTTTGTTCAGTAAGTCGATAACATTCGCCATTTTTTTTCAGCTTTTATTTGTTTATTTACTTTATTAATCACTTAAAAAAATAGAATCTAAAGTAAAAAAAGCGATTTTAACGAAGTTCCATATTATGTGTAGATTTTTTGGGCCTCGCGAAAGCTTAGTTGGGGTCTCTAGAAAATATTGTGAACCCTCTATATAATGGTATTGCCATATGCCACCAGTGATGATAATGGTATTGCCATATGCCCACCAGTGGGCGTTTGCAGGCTAATGATAATAACTACTAGATAGATTAGTAAAAACACAAAAATATTCTCAATTTAAATTCCTATTTGTTAGGGTTAAAATCAAATGTTTAATTTCAACTTACAAGCTTGGTTAAGGGTTAATTTAGATCCAATATAGAGAGCTGAGGACGTTTTTTACCTATTAACATTGTGTGCTCTGATTTAAACTGGTTTTCTCTAATTGTTTCTAAATGAAACTGGACTTTGCACAGTCTAATAGAGAGTAGTGAAACAGTTATATTTTATGTATGACCAATGATTATTATTATTAACAGCGACTAAAAATAAATAAATATCTGAAGACTTGCCCCGCTGGCCCACACTTAAACCGAAACTTGACTAGTACTAGACTTTCTTCGCTGGAATTAAGCCGCCCGTCTGGGGAAGGACCTCTACTCCACCCTATAAAATACAGCAGCCAAATGACCTTCGGGTCGTGTTTCTGCCGGTGAGTATCTAGGGTTTCTGGAGCTCGTTTAGGGTTGGGCTGGCATGGCGATGGCAACTGACAGGTAACTGACCACTAATTCCACAGCGACTTAGGCTTCTCTTTCGCTTTCCGCCTGACTGCGCGATGACCGCCTGACTGCGGTGACTGGGTAGTGATTGATGTCATTAAGTAGTTCTAAGACACCTCACTACATTCACTATACTGTGACTACAATGGCATCTGGGAACAGTTTTTTATTTTTCAATTACTTTTAGAATTAAATTGTTGTACGAGACTAGTGTCTGCTATTTATATTGAACATACTTTGTGATCAATATTGTTACATTATGCATCTGAAATGCAATACAAAACTTGTTGGACCGTACCGCAGCCAAATGATCTTCGGGTCGTGTTTCTGCTGGTGAGTAGGGTGTCCGGGGCTCGTGGGGGGTTAGGGTTGGGCCGGCATGGCAATGGCAACTGACAGGTAACTGACCAGTTACTTGCCAGTTGTCACAGCGTAGGAAAGCCATTATGTCGAGCCACTATAAAAAAAAATCAGGTAGGTGTCGCAGAAAACGAAAGGAATATCAGGAAACGGCGTTTACCTAGTCGCTTATAGGTCACTAACCCGCCTGCCAAGCGTGCTGTCAAACGAATCCCCACAATGACCATAGTCAATGGGGGATGCATGCCTATAGATGTTTGGAGGCCGATGGTATTATAAATGTAATTGTGAAGTCGATGGTTCAATTGTATATTTTGATTTTAGCCCAAAAATTAACAAATGTTCCATCCACAATTCTCTTATGAAGCCCTCGCCAAGCAATTCTGATTTCAGAACACACATTCTAAAACGGCTCAGTATTGAAATCCCTTCCTGAGACGCGTCTTTGCACTAAGCCTTCTCCGGGATGTCGCATGCCCCTATTGTGTACGGAATAAAGTCGAGAATGAGTGTGGATGTTTTTAACAGATTCTGGAGAGCGTAATTCCTTCATTGTTCGCGCGAGGAATTATCAGGGAATACGCTTTGGGGGACGCGTGTGGCGCGATTTGAGAATTTTTAATCGATGTTTTAACTAGATCTCCTTCAATATGTTTCTTCAAATCAAATCATGTCGTCGTCTCATGTTGGTGTGGTAGGCTCGAATGTGTCTCGCAAAACCGAACTCGGATCTGAAGATTCAGTCACACGGCACACAGTAGAGCTGGCCAGCCGATATTTTTCCATCCACATCATCTTGATGGCTGGCGATCCTCGACTGTTCTTTTTATGAGGAACTTCTTGGAATGAATAAATACATTAAACCGATCCTCGTGCATTTAACAGCAAACGTACTCGTATAAACTTTGAATACGTTCTCACACCGTACTGTTAGTCTAAGTCAGCAAGTTAATTTACTTCGGAATCTAATTACGCCATAATAGCTTGTAACTAACTGTTTAAATACGAGCAGTGGGTAAATACTGTAATTTACTTTGCTCTGTACCTAAAAGATGCTGAAATCGGAACTTTATGTGAAGGGAATCATCATCAGCCTATTGCAGTCCACTGCTGGACATAGGCCTCTCCAGTTGTTCGCCACTTAGGGCAAACATCTGGAGGATATACCCATAATTGCCACGCTGGGCAGGCGGGTTGGCGATCGCAGGGCGTAGCTTCTCGCTCCGGGGACGCTGCTGACCGTCATCAGGCTGCGGTATTTAGCTACGCCTTCAATCGTGATGGTTATACCGCCACCAGTCGGTTGCCAGCGCTTCGTTTGTTATTTGACAGGATGCACCACGGGCAGGTGAGGTTGGCTTGAAGCGAAATGATGATGGGTCACTGCCTTACATCCCCATCCCGGTGAATTATTATCATCAGCCTTCAAACGCCCAATGTAGCACTACTCCCCAATCATCATCATCATCATCAGCCCACATCAGTCCACTGCTGGACATAGGCCTCTCCCAATGTTCGCCACTTCGATCGGTCCCGGGCCTCTCGCCGATGATTGTTGTCATTTAGAGGGATTTGCCTTAGTCCCCACGCTTTGCCGGCGGGTTGGTGACCGCAGTAGGTTTCATACGACACCCATGATGATGAAATGGGGTCTAAATCCGGAATCAACACGGAAATTCTCCTTCGATCCTTCGATTTCGAGCTCCAAGGAGCTTGAACATCTTCTTCATGAACTCCCTTGAACATCGGTAAAGGTATTTAAATTAATTTAATTTAATTTAAAGACTGATTTTTTTAGTTGCAGGTATATTTGTCTGAGAAGCTATCTCTGAGAATTGTGAACCGATATGAAAAATTGTTTATTTGCTCCAAAGTGCGTACGTATAACCTTCCGACTCCGCGTTGGTCCTATTCTCACAATATTGAAGTCGATTCTTGTTTGCTAAATTGCAAATTAAAAATTTGCTATTATCTGAATAATGAACATCATCATCTTAGCTACATGCACTCAATAAAGGTTTTGAATTGATCCGACCGTTTTAGTGGGCATCGAACCTACGACCAATCCACTAAAAGCCACCGGCCACTCAAGATGGCGAACGTTTGACGACAACGTCAGATGCAGTCCTCGCCAGTTATCAATTAGACGTGTTAATGAATTCACGTCACAGCTGAAATTTGAATAATGTCCGTCCCGTCCCCGTCCGCTGATTGATAGCGGGATTGAAAAGGGATCCCGCGGTTTACGGGTCTTGCGGGGCAGTTCCGGGAGAAGGCTTCAGCGTTTTGAGTCGGTAACTAAACTATTGGCTTTCTTAATGGAACGTTTTAAGACGGCAAAAAAATTAACGGCCTTTTTCGTTGAACATTTTGAGTCGGCTAAAAGACTAACGGTTTTTTACGTTGAACATTTTGAGTCAGCAAAAGACTATCGGCCACGTTGAACATTTTGAGTCGTCAAAAGACAATTGGCATTTAACGTTGATCATTTTGAACCATTAAAAGACTAAATGCTTTTATACGTTGTTGAACATTGACACGTAGGACGTGTTGAGTCGGCAAAAGAATACTGACGTTCGTTGAAAAAGATATGGCTATCTGTGACATTAGTAACTATCCCCTAATCTTTGAAAATTACTGCTGGACTGCAGTGGACTGCTATAGGCTGATGATGATGATGAACTATAAAAAAACTCAGTCGCGTCAGTACCTAAACAACGAGTATGTTGTTTCTCACAAAATTCGTTTAAGTTTCGTTTCTTTCAATTGGGTCATTCCCAAAGACCCACGACTCTGTGTCATTTTAACACAGTAAGTAGTTTTTTTTTTTTATAATAGCTCGACATAATGGCTTCCCTACGCCTGATGGAAAGCGAAAGAGAAGCTCAAATCGCTGTGCCAACTGGCAAGTAACTGGTTAGTAACCTGTCAGTTGCCACTGCCATGCCGGCCCAACCCTACCCCCCACGAACTCCGGAGACCCTACTCACCAGCAGAAACACGACCCGGAGGTCATTTGGCTGCGGTATTCTATAGGGTGGAGGTTCTTCCCCGGACGGGCGGCTCAATTCGAGCGAAGATTCGCTATGCCCTACCTCTCTTAAATTTTTTATACGAGTATTCAAAAGTTATTACCTACTTTCATTTAAATAAACCGAAGTGATCCACTAAAGTTTACTACTAACTCCTCTACAGCATGTCCCTTTATCTTTTCCACACATAATATTCCCGTCTCTGCATTCAGTGCGTTAACAAGATAGTTAAGTTAGTACTTGGAAAGTTATCACAATGAATAGCGAAAAGTTTGAGTTTTCACGTTGGAACCAAGCAATGTGGGCGGTATACAAGTATTTGGCTCACTTTGCGAAATATATTTCGCCCGTCGTGTTAACCCGTACCTACCTACCTAGAGAGTATGTTTAATGTGAGGACATAATATTATTATGATGCATTTTAAGTTTTGAAAATTTGAGTCGTACTTAGATCGATTTTGTTGTCATGTAAGGGTCTTAACTTGACTAATCAATATGTTTTAAAAATGTTTTTGAAAAATTACGTAATACGAGTACCTTCATCGTCATCAGTCTGTCGCAGTCAACTGCCAGCAGTGGACAGTGTCCAGACATTGGCCTTTGCCCATAATCGCCACATTGGGCAGGTGGGTTGGCGATCGCAGGGCGTAGCTTCTCGCTCCGACGACGCTGCTGCCCGTCATTGGCTCGTGGTATTGAGCTACATCTTCAATCGTGATGGTTATACCACCACCAGTCTATTGCCAACGCCTTGTTTGGAATTCGGCAGGATGCATCGCGGGCAGTTGAAGATGGCTTGGCACGTGAAGATAATAGGTCGCTCCCTTACATCTCATAACCTTCATAATATAAAATATTAAATCACTTAAATGACAATGGGCCGGCTGTATGCTGCTTCAAGCTATTAAAGTGCTCAACACATTTCAGAAATAATGGACAATGTCGTACAAAAAAACTGGGAGCCGTTTAAGATTCCATCGGGATTTATGGCTAATTTGGGATGGTATGCGGTGTAATAAATGTTTTTATATTAAAATAACATTGGCTTACTTATTCTTATAAAAAATAGTCATGTCGCTGTGATAATAAGAAAAGTTATTAAAGTTACCCGTAGTAAGTAAGTTGTTGCCATCAGAACTAGATGTTTGGTGTTGATAATTATTAAGAAGTATACGGGTGGTGGACGCTCCGAAAGTGCCCTGATCATATACTGAGGGACGTCCTATACTGGAATCCACAAGGAGAACTGAAACGCGGTGGCCCTAAGCCATCTTGAAGGAGCACCAGTATTTGCGCTTCACCACTCTGGAGGTCATCCTCAAAGGTAGTGAGGCGCGAAGCTCAAGGATTCCACTCGGGATGGGGAGTACTCGGAAGAAAGTACTTAAGTACTACTGGTCATTAGTATAAAGAAACATTGAAATTCATACGAGGGGGTACCCAAAAGAAACCGGACTGATGTCGAGGTTCAGGGCAGAATTGTAAGCGGCACTACAGTACCGCGTTCTGTAGGGGCATATAGAGCCACTTCCCGAGTTCTATTCGGTGCTCCTATGGTGAATAAAGACATCGTGAGGACACCGGCATAGCTGTGAAGAAATTCTAAGGTTGTATTCCAAGATTTTCCACTCGCTCTTTGCCCACTTGACAAGCTTAGAGCTCAGTCCTAAGAAAGGTATGGCATAGCGAAATAAGATAGGTAGGGCATCTAATAGGGAAATACCTCCACATTATGGAATACCGCAGCTAAATGACCTCCGGGTCATGTTTCTGCCGGTGTGTTTCCGGAGCTTATTTGGTGAGGCTTGCTTCGGCAGCCGGGGATTAGAGTAGGTAACCTGGTGGTGCAGGCGTCTATATGCTGCAATAACCGTTTAACATCATGTGGGCCGTAGGCTTGTTTGCAGCCTTAGTGGTATAATAAAAAGCTCCTTGTTAGGGACATAAATATACGAGCAGTTGATTAATTATGGGTATATTCTCCAGAAGTTTGCCCTAAGTGGCGAACAACTGGAGAGGCCTATGTCCAGCAGTGGACTGCAATAGTGATGATGATCATGAATTACCATTATTATAGGTGAGTGACTTTCCACAGGACATAGCGCATTCGACACGTAACTCGTGCCGCCTTCCGCGTGAGTCGTCCATTTTAACTAATGCTAAGTATTATACCCGGCGAACTCATGAATCCCCGTTCAGCTCTAGAACGTTGAAATTAAATTATCCAAGGCGACTAGCAAGTTAACAATGGCATTAATCCCTGTCTCTGCCTTATGAGGAACCCTCTCTGTAACCTTATTTGAAACTTGCGATCGTCAAATGGCGTTCAAACAGTCAGTTGGTTCGAAGGAAGGGAAACGGTCTCGTCACTGTCTAAACTGCTCCCTAGGTGGCAAACTTTTCAACTTTTGTTTTGTTGTTTTATAAATGCTTGTCATAAAAGGACATTCAACTGTCTTTTTTCGTATAACTTCTTTACTAAAAACGGCCTTGATGGCGCTATGGTTAAATTGGGAGGACGATCCTCAGATTCTGGGTTGCGTACTTCGATTCCCGGTCGAGCAATTTAGGAAGTTGGCTGTTCCAAATTGTCTCGGCCATGGCGTCATCATCTGTTAATAGTTTTTTTTTTGCACAAAACATTTATTAATAGTACCTATTAGACGTAATAGTAGGTACAATAAGGTGATCTTATCGCTCAGAGACAGCTTTTTGATAGAGGATATAACAATATAATGTTGAAGAAAGTGTTAAAGTCGTACAGAATTGAGTACAATTAAGAGCATTCCATAGTACAAGGGAAAGTGTTCGGTGTATTATTCATTTTACCAGGTTTTAATATCATGTAACTATCTCCATAAGATTGCTAGATAAGTATCATTTTCTCCATGACATACATTTGTATCAGCATTTCCGAGTTCCGCTAGTGGAATTACAGTGTATATGAGACCTAATAACTTTCGTCTGATGTAACGTACGCTTATTGTGCAAGAGGACAACTTGTTTCTAATAACTAATTAAGGAATGGTACTGAACAACCCCAGTATTATGATCATACTTGTCCCGTAAAGTAAGTTAGCGTTTTATTTATGTTATAGAATTTAGGTAATTTTAGGAGGAGCTCGGTGGCGCCGCGGTCTTGTTCGTTTAACAATGATCGCAAATGTTGTGCAACCATTGGCGCGGTCAATCCGATGATGGGTGACCAAAATTTGACACCGATTTCCTCCGTGCTTCGGAAGGCACGTTAAGCTGTTGGTCCCGGGTGCTATCTTTACCAACTCAGATAGCAGTCGTTACATCATATCAGAGATGATGATAACTCTGACGCCTAAACTGGGAATGGGTATAGCTTACCCTAAGTGTTGCGGAGGTCTGATGGCAGTCGCTCTGTGTAAAAGCTTAGCCCTCGCCAAATCTCTCAGTTTGGGAAGCCGACCCTGAGACAATCGGGAAAAAGGCTAGGATGATGATTAGAATTTAGGTAATTTAAGAAAAGCAAAGTGTTTCAAATCGTCGTCCACTACAAAGCAATTTGATCAGACTTTCCCAATTATCATTTAAGGGGATTCGAATTAGGCATCCCACTGAGCCAGCGGGATGGTGGATGCAGCAGTAGGCTTTATTTGTACCCAGTTAGGTAAACACTACTGCCCGTTACTTGATATTCCTTTAGTCGTCTTCTACGACACCTACGGGGTCAGATGGGGTGGATTTTTTTATATTAGCTCGACATAATGACTAAATCCTGCCTGATGATAAGCGAACGTTGAACTCCGAAAAATGTCGATCGCTCACACTAAGACCTGCAAAGACCCAAAGATGCCGTTTCACGCCCCGTTCAAAAGGACTGTAGTAAAGTGAAAACATGTGTAACAACTTTATTTATTTGACTTTTTTAACACAGAGTTAAATATCAGACAACATCACACATTGCTCCGATCCCAAAGTAGCTTAAGCACTTGTGTAATGGGTATCAGAACAACGAAGGTACCACAAATAAATACTTAAATACAAAAATAAACACCCAGACACGGAACAAACACAAGTGTTCATCACACTAATGTTTGTCTGGGGTGGGAATCGAACCTACGACCCTTGGTTCAGAAGGCAGGGGTCACTACCAATTGAGCCACCGAGCCAGTCGTACCATACCCAACATAGACAAATTATATATTTATTAATAATAACATAGATTTGTATAGCAAACAGTTCTATGAATGCAGAAGACTTATTAGGGCGTGGTTAGAGGATAGGTCATATGATGATATTGAGGCACTATTAATTTAAACAAACAACTAAACATCACACACATACGCACACACACACACACACACACACGCACACACACACAAACGCATACATTAACACGTACTTATACATGAGGCCCTGCACACATTAGTCTCAAATAAAAGAAAAGTTTATTTTGTATTAGGATTAATTTTTATTTTTTTATTTGCAAGATTTTAGTTATAAGAATTTGAAATGTAAAATTAAAGTTGAGTAACATAGAATTAAGTTCTTTTATGTATTGATGGAAGAGCAGTGTCTCCTGACACAAGGATTTAAGCTTAAAAGGAGTCACTGGATGCTTATGTTTAAAACGCTTAATCTTTTGTTAAAGCCAATAAAGTATTTTTTTTTTTTTTTTTTTTTATATATATTTAAAGATAAGAAACATTTCCTCCCACTCACCTACAGACCTGTCAAAAATGTATTCATTAATAAAATCCCATTGGCTCTTGAGGTTACACGCTTCCGAAGCCTGGCGCAGTAATAAGTGCCGCTTATTCGCGCCGAGTATGCAAAATAATTCAGGCTGTTTGCGAAGTCGGGGTACGGCCAGACTGGTAAATAAAAAATAAAAAAAACACCCTCAACCGAGGCAAGTGTTTCTTCCGCATTCGATGTTAAAGATACTTATATATTCATATATTCTGAGTTCATATATTTTGTAAAGGACCTAAAGTTTGCTAGATGATAAGTATAAACCTTCAATACTCAATACTCAATACTCAATCATTTATTGCATCTTTAATGTAGGTACATAAATATTACAAGATGTTCAGGTAAGTTGGATCATTATAGACCCTGAAAGGGTACCGCAATTGAAGAGAGGACGCTCATAAGCTTTACTACGCCAATGAATGTGTAAAATTTTTGTATTAATATTAGTACATAATATATGCATATATAGTTACCTAGGTATATTATTTCTTTTGTTTATTTATTATTTTCCTTCTTACTATATTTTGTCGTTTAGATACTCATTTAAACTATAATAGCTTTTATTTATTAAAAATTGTTTCAATTGTGTAGTAAATTGTTTAATGTTAGTCTGTAATTTAATATTCTCAGGTAATTTATTAAATATTTTGATGGATAGTACATAGGGGCTATTTGCGTATAGGGCCATTCGAGACGCGGGTAAATTCAGTCTGTTGTTGTGCCGCAGATTGTAAGGTGCTGGGTTATCTTTACGTCTTTTGTAAAAGTCTGGATACTTTTTAACAAATTTACAAGTTTCGAATATGAATAGACAAGGTAGAGTTAGAATTTGGTATTTTTGGAAATAAGGTTTACAGCTTTCTGTTTGTTCTATATTTGCAATTATTCTGATGAGTTTTTTTTGTAGAATAAATATTATATTTAAATCTGTACTATTTCCCCATAAGGAGATTCCATAGCTGAACCATGCGTGCGCGTATGCATAATATGTAACTATCGCAGTTTTTTCATCTATAGTTTTTTTTATTTCTCTTAGGGCGTAGGCAAAACTTGATATCTTTTTACAAATTTTTTTGATATGAGACTTCCAGTTAAGGTGAGTATCTATTACTAAGCCAAGGAGAGTATATTCTTTTACTAGTTCTAATTTTATATTATTAAAGCTGAAATTAATTTTGACTGGTTTTTTTTGATGTGGGTAGAAAGCTAATAACTTGGTTTTGGAATAGTTTATTTCCAAGTTATGCTCATTCATCCACTGTGTAGTCCTTTCCAAGGCGTCACTAAGCTTCCCATCGATCTCGCTATTATGTTGAACTGAAGTTAAAATAGAGACATCGTCTGCGAATAAGACGCAAGGGTGACCTATAGTTTCTGCCAAGTCATTGATATAGACGAGAAACATGAGGCATCCCAAAACGCTTCCTTGTGGGATTGAAGCATTTAGAAACTTTTTACTTGACCTAATGTTAAGTATTTTGTTAATTCCAGCGTCAAAATATTCTATTTCCACAACTTGTTCCCTATCTTTTAAATAAGACGCAAACCATTTATGACATATTCCACGTACTCCTATCCCGTAGAGTTTATTTAGTAGTATATTATATTGTACAGTGTCATATGCCTTAGTCATGTCTAATAGGATTCCTACAGCATATTTTTTATGATTAACTAAATTATAAGCTTCTTGTATATATTTATAGACTGCCAGAATAGTAGATCTATTTCTCCTAAACCCATGTTGACTTTCATTAAATACTCCATATTTCTCGCAAAAGTTGTATACACGATCGAACATGGCTTTTTCAAATATTTTTGATGCTGTAGGTAATAATGATATGGGGCGATAGTTGCTCGTATCTGCTTTAGAGTTCTTCTTATGAATTGGTTTTATTATAGATTTTTTTAGTAGATCGGGAAAGATTCCTTCTGCAAAAGACTGGTTAATAAGAAGACAAATTGGATCAGATAGTTCAATGGCGCAATGTCTGAATAAGGATGGAGGTAGTTCATCTATCCCATGGCTCTTTTTATTTTTTAGATTTTTAATTATTTTATAGACCTCTTTTTTACTAACTTGACTTAAAAATAATGAATTTTCAGTAGGGTGTAAGACGGGACGGCCACTAACTTGTTGATTAGAAATTTCACTTAATGATGCGAAGAAGTTATTAAATGTATCGGCAATTTCTTGTGGTTCAGTTACTAATTTAATACTTCGATTGAGGGATGTACCAGTCCTGAGTGTATTTTATAGTTTATAGCATGGTGAGTGTTCTGAAGACTTGTTTGCCTCAGGCCTTCTCCTTCCTCCGTAGAAGTACTTGTGATCATTTCAATATAGAGAAAATTCCATTAAAGACACTTATTTTTTCTGTTGCGTTGCGCCGTTTAATATTGTGTCTGAATTAGTGGAACTCCCTACTACACGACATATATGGGAACTTTTAACAGTCGACGCATGAAAAGGCATCATATGGGCCCCCAAAGCGCTGGCAATAAACAGGAAATGTAGGAATTATCGAACATTTTCATGAGTAAAGATTATTTTTGCATTCTGGAATACTTAGCGACTAATCCTGTCAATATTCTCAGAACATGAGTCCAATCAAAATGAGCCTGTTAATTCGAAAGATTTTTTATGCAGACCGTATCTGCTCTGCTTTTGTCTAATTTGCCATAAATGAGTTAATAGCTCTCGTTCCCCGGGAACGGCAAGCCGACATTTATGTGGTCATAATGGGATATGCCTGTAAAACACCTATTTTGTTTTCTACAACTTTCATGCGTTCATATTCAAAAATATCTAAGACATATAAGTATTTCCTCACCATCATCAGCTTGTAAGCGTCCACTGCTGGACATAATAATAATAATCATAAATCATTTATTTGTAAGACCATATGGTTGTTACGGACTGGCCGCATAGCGGCCGACCTCCTTCGCGTTTATACTATTTTATATTTTCATTGTTATTCTGTTTACTGAAAAAAGTGTGTGCTTTCCAATCTCTTGTGCGTAGTGCGTGTGTATTTTATTTACTGTTTTATTTTATATTATATTTTAATTTTCTTTGAGCCCAGTTTTCTTCCCTTTCCCTTTTTCCCGTCCTTAATAATGGTTATATTTGGTCTTATCATAATGAATCCAGCATACTCTATCGAAAACTCGTTGTACAAATATTTGTGAAGATAATTAATCTGAGGATAATTGCTATACATTATAAATTTATATTTAATTCAATGCATTTTATTGATGACTCTACCTGAAGGTTGTCTGGCAGAGATCGCTATAAGCGATAAGACCGACTAAATTGTACTATGTTGTGCTGTATCCCATATAACATCTTTTTCCTGTACATGTTTTATTTTGGTGCAATAAAGAGTATCTATCTATCTTTTGTTTGTATTATGTTTTCCTGTAATGTCTGTGTTTTGTGCAATAAAGAGTATCTATTTATCTAAATACTTTGGCTACTCTCTAAACTCCCAATGAGCCATTGTAATAAGCCTTTCCAGTTGGGTAGCGCTTCCTCCTGGCTGCGTCGCATCCCCACGGAGACTAGTTTGTATCGCCGTCTTTTGTGTTCCCGTGTCTAGTTCCACTCGTAACTAGTTCGGCTGCCTTCAATCCCATAGGATTCAAGTTTTGGATATTCATCTTACAAATATTGTGAGACTAAATGTGGGTGTTTAAAGTTCAAAACGTAATCGTAACTGTTGAATCTGGTTTCCTCTACCTGAAGGTTGTCTGTAAGAGATCGCTACAAGCGATAAGACCGCCTAATTTGTACTTTGTTTTTGTTTGTTTTTTTTTTCTATAGTGGCTTGACATAATGGCTTCTCTACGCCTGATGAAAAGCGAAAGAGAGGCCCAAGTCGCTGTGACAACTGGCAAGTAACTGGTCAGTTAGCTGTCAGTTGCCACTGCCATGACGGCCCAACCCTAACCCCCCACGAGCTCCGGACACCCTACTCACCAGCAGAAACACGACCCGAAGGTCATTTGGCTGCGGTATTTTATAGGGTGGAGGTCCTTCCCCGGACGGGCAGCTCAATTCGAGCGAAGATTCGCTATGCCCTACTTCTCTTATCTTATGTTTGTAATGTCTTTTTTCTGTAATGTCTGTGTTTTTGTGCAATAAAGAGTTTCTATCTATCTATCTAATGGGATTAAAAGGTCATTGAGCATTACGAGGTTAAGCCAGATAGACCGCCAACTGATCCCCAAGTATCTTCACGGGTATTTCGTCAAGTGTACAGAGATCTCCAGCTTGGGTTAGCCCAACCACCGGCTGAGAATCTAACGGCCGTATTCACAAACGTTACTATGCGTCGCGGGAACGCATAGGTACCCAAAAACGTATAGGCTTTTGGGTACTATGCGTCCGCGCGTCGCATAGTAACGTTTGTGAATACGACCGTTAGTCTTTTATTTGGCTCTTACGACAACCACGCGAATAGTTGGAACTGTGGCTTGTAATCTGTATCCATCATCGCACGAAAAATCTACGCCTTGAAGGTTTATCCCAAAATTATTTTGGGTCTTTTTACAAAAGGTTGCTAGTTGGCCCTATCCACGAATCTATGAAACGCTCAGAACTGTAGCGACAAATATAATCCAGTTTGGATCTTGTTGGAGACGTTAAATGGATCCAAACTGGGTCAAAGTTGGGAAAAGTGGAGGGCTGCTGTCATTTGCAAGTAATACATATTATATAAATTAAACGAGTAGGACGGTAAAGAGAAGGATATCTAATCTGAATGAATATATAAAAGCGAAAGATCACTCACTCATCCACTTATAAAACTCTCACTGTTAATCTGTAAATAATAGGAGCCTGAAATTTTGCACAGAGGTCCTTCTTGGGTCACACTAAGATACGATTCTTGGAAATACGGAGTGTATTTGTTAAGGGATGATTGCACCAGACAATCTCGTAGTACCTAACAGTGGATTTCCTTTTACGAGTACAATGAGTAGTAATTAAAAAAGTTAATATCATAAATAGATCCAACCTTCGAATCTTCCTCCTTTTATATGAATTTTAATCGTTGCGCCACCAAGTCGTCATTAAAATATTAGATAGATATACTTTATTACACACCATTTATCTATACTTATCAAGAGAGATCAATTCTGTACATGAAATATTTTTTAAAATAACTATCAGGGGTGATTAGTGATCGATACTGACGCCAAAAATGCAATCAGTAAAATTTTTGTCTGTCTGTTTGTTATAGAAAAAAAAAACTACTGGACGGATTTTGACGAAACTTAGTACAATTATTCTTTATACTCCTGGGCAGGTTATAGTATAATTTTCATTACGCTACAATCAATACAAGCGGACCAGTGATGGGAAGACGGGAGAAATGTATATCTTTATGTTTGATCGCGCATTACACGAAAACTACTGCACGGAAATAAATGCGGTTTTCACCAATGTATTGCTAGAGATCTAACTTAAAATTTAGGTACCATTTTATGGAAGTACGTTATTTTTGAAACCCGATATAAACGTGTGTGACGCCGCCGGCACAGCTAGTACTTAAAATAAGTTTCTAAAATATGTATACCTATTTGTTGTAATAATGTTATAAACAAACTGCATATTCCTAAGGATTAACGGTTGAATGCATCCGTGGCGCATTGCACAATAGACGTGACTACCTAATGCCCCCCTCCCCCCAAATGTAGGCTGGTGTCCTTCCGCATTCCCGACTCCACGCCGAAATAAATTTTATATGAACCCAGTCACGGATGGTTTTGGCTTGGCAACGGTCGCCTTAATGACTGCATGGTCGGTGTTAAGTTATACTGACATTTTGAAAAAACGATCGCGAAATAACGCAACCGTATAATGGGGAGTATTTTTGGGAGCTTGTAAAGGGCCCAATTATCATGGTGTACCTACGATATTCGTATGCCATTTTATATGATGATATCTAGCTGTGCTCGCGACTTCGTCCGCGTGGAATAGTTATTTTTTCCCCGTTTTTTTTACATTTTCCATTATTTCTTCGCTCCTAATAGTTGCAGCGTGATGTTATATAGCCTATAGCCTTCCTCGATAAATGGTCTATTCAACACAAAAAGAATTTTTCAATTCGGACCAGTAGTTCCTGAGATTAGCGCGTTCAAACAAACAAACAAACAAACAAACAAACAAACAAACAAACAAACTCTTCAGCTTTATAATATTAGTTAAGATTTCTTTCTAAAGGCTTTTTAGAATTCAAGTAGGCTCATGACGAGCACTTATGAATCGTCAAATAATGCAAGTACAAACAATGAATCTACCACCGGATTCTGAAGGTCGTTTTCTACCGAGAAGAACCGGCAAGAAACTCGATAGTTACTCTTTTTCATCGCCAAAATTCTTACAATTTTTGTATTACAACGTTTATAAATAAGAAAATTTAAACTTATACAATGCATAGCTATAAATTGAGTAATGCTGAAATACGTGTAAACTATTCTTTTATAAAGAAGTAATACTTGTATATAAATTACGCTGATTAGTCCACTAAGCGGATTTTGCGCGGAGTTTTCCATTTCAGACGTATTCTGGGCTTAAAGTCTCACTTAGTATCATGTGTTACGTGTTACGCGTCGAAATCCACAACGGCCAACTAAAAGGTACGTAATATTAGAGCCATACTCGGCGTTTTCGGCTGCAACTTCGAGAAAACTCATCATTGGCCGCAATTAAAGCTCTTTGAGATAAATCGTTTGAGCTCAAACGGTGGCTTAATTACAGCCGGGTGGCGCTCGAGGCATCGCTTGTTCATAAACAGATAGCTCTTATCGGAGGAAGATTGAATTGGAATGAAATACTCGGTCGCCGGTGTAGTGATTGAAAATGCGCGAAATATTTTTTTTTTATATGAAGAGTTTTCTGGAAAACCGTCTGGTGGCGGTAATACTATCACGATAGAAGGCGTAGCTAAATATCACAGACCGATGACGGGCAGCAGCGTCACCAGAGCAAGAAGCTACGCCCTGCGATCGCCAACCCGCCTGCAAAGCGTGGCGATTATGGGATATACCCATAATCGCCTAAACTTTTTTGTCTAGTGCTAAAATTATCATAACTGTTATCATCACTCTGGTAAATGATCTTTGAGTAGCTAAGTTGAAATTCGTGTTAACAAACAAATAAAAGTTAACTTGTGTATGTAAACTTGACTCCATTAACATAATACTCAGTCAGCGTTCGTAAGTAATAGGTAATTTGCTTAAAAACGCGAGCTTAAGTACGCTAGAAATAGTGCTGGGGTATCGTCGGGGACGATAGTTTTGTAAATGGTAGCTATTGAATGTTATTTATTTATTTATTTCATCTTTATTGCACAATTAAACTGTGTACAAAAGGCGGACTTAATGCCACATAGGCATTCTCTACCAGTCAATAAGGTAGTGTGCCACAAAGTTAGTAGTATTAATTGGACGTTTTGATATTTAAATAAAATATAAATATCAGACAACATCACATACATTTTTTTTTGTAAATAAATACATTATTATACATAGAAAACACCCAGACCAATACTGTTGCCGACTCATTGGTTTTTGATGTTTTGTTTATAAAAAGATTAAATTTGTTGTCATCTGAATTTGGCGTTCATATTTTCACCTTTTATATTTTTCTCTGATTTTATCCGCAACATTGTGGTGTCAGAAGTGGGATTATTCGAATTTATTACCGATTTTGTGTGATTTTGCGTGATTTTATTATGGTGAAAACAAGGAGCCAATTTAATGACCCCGCGCGGCCGGAGTCGGAGGCTGCCGTCTCTGCACACCGCTCCGGCCATTCCTCGCGCTCCCTCAGGGCTCGTCAGCTCGCATTAGAAGCCGCTCATGCCCGCCGCTTATTGGATTCGGAAGCGGAGCGTGACCGCTTAGCGGCGGAGCGTGCCACTGAGCGCGAGCGCGTAGCCGCCGAGCGCGAGCGCGCAGCGGCCGAGCGTGCCACTGAGCGCGAGCGCGCAGCGGCCGAGCGTGCCGCTGAGCGCGAGCGCGCAGTCGCCGTGCTAGAGCTGCAGGCTCAGATAGCAGCCTTAAAGGGCTCCAGCTCCAAGACCAAGTCACGAACACAGAGGTGGGTAGAGTCCGTGATAAGTAGTGTACATTCAAATCTGTCGGATTGCCCGCAGGTCCATGATTGCACCGTGACGGGGCCCATCGAGGGCGATTGCGTGGCCGCACCCAGCGCCGCCGGTGTATCCGCCGCGGCGGGCGGACACGCGCTGCACGCACCCCCGAGTCCTGTCTCTCATGTCGCGGCATCTTTGAGCGATACGAGGCCCTCTGCGCCGGCATCTAGGTGCGGACGCGTGGTCGCACACGGCACCGACGGCTTGCACGCCGCGGTGGGCGACTGCGCGCTTCCCCTCGCGCCTACTGCGGTGTCGACGCCGGCCCCGCTTGCTCTCCCCTTCCGACATGAGCTGCAGTATGCTCCGAGACCTGCCTATCACGTTGCGGCGCCTTTTAACCCGACGAAGCCCTCTGCGCCGGCATCTAGGTGCGGACGCGTGGTCGCACACGGCACCGATGGCTTGCACGCCGCGGTGGGCGACTGCGCGCTTCCCCTCGCGCCTACTGCGGTGTCGACGCCGGCCCCGCTTGCTCTCCCCTTCCGACATGAGCTGCAGTATGCTCCGAGACCTGCCTATCACGTTGCGGCGCCTATGAACCCGACGAAGCCCTCTGCGCCGGCATCTAGGTGCGGACGCGTGGTCGCACACGGCACCGACGGCTTGCACGCCGCGGTGGGCGACCGCGCGCTTTCCCTCGCGCCTACTGCGGTGTCGACGCCGGCCCCGCCTGCTTTTCGACTCCGACATGAGCAGCAATATGCTCCGAGACCTGCCTATCACGTCGCGGCACCTTTGAACGCGACGAAGCCCTCTGCGCCGGCATCTAGGTGTGGACGCGTGGTCGCACACGGCACCGACGGCTTGTACGCCGCGGTGGGCGACCGCGCGCTTTCCCTCGCGCCTACTGCGGTGTCGACGCCGGCTCCGCCTAATAAAGTGTTCGTCCCCGGCTTTCCAAGGCACAAAGAGGTTCTGTTGTCCTTTCTTTCCAACCTCCTCTGCTATGAGGATGCTAAGCCGATGCTAATCATCGGTGCTGACAATTGGCCGCTAACCGTTTCGCAGTCTACGGTGCGAGGCACCCCTTCTCAACCGGTAGCGGTTCGTACAGCTTTAGGTTGGTTGTTTTATGGTTGTTTCACCAGCAAATGTACGCCGCTTGGTGAAAGAATCAATTTTTGTAACACTACTGATTCGTCTTTGGAATTTTATTTGAAAGAACATTTTAAATTAGACTCTATTGGTATTATAAAGAAAGTCTATAATTCCATTGACGATCAGCGAGCCATTGACATTTTAAACAAGACTACACGTCGGCTGTCGTCGGGTCATTTTGAAACCGGACTCCTTTGGCGATATCTATCAGCCGTCAAAATTCCGTGTAGTTAGAGTTATAAAATTTCGTAAAGATAGATCATATTTATTTATATTTATTTATGTTTTATATGCCGATGCATACTCTAGTTACATTCAGTCTAGTGACTGGCCCGTTAAGCCTCTTATTTCAAACCTCCCTGTATTGGAAGACTTGAAATGTCAACCGGAACAGGTAGGTGTGATTGTAGACTCTGCACATTTACTACCTTCACCGGTAGTAGCAGACGCCACTCATTTTAGTAAGTGGCTTCGGTTACTACGTGCTACCGCTCGCACACATCTGGCTTGTAAATTATTTCGGTCTTTGTTAAATAATTTCCCACATACAAATTCAAAATTCATTAGCGCTAGGGATTTGGAAGTGGCCGAGGAGAGCTTGTTCATAAAGGTTCAGGTGGACGCTTTCAAGGAAGAATATGGGGCCTTGTTAGCGGGCCTCCCTGTTAATAAGAAAAGCCGTATAAGTAAGCTATCCTTGTGTCTGATCAACGGTTTGATACGCTTGAGAGGCAATGTCGCCGGTGCTTTCACTAATGCCATGACGGCAGAAAGCTTTACGCATACCCCTATCGTCCTAGACGCTAAGCACAAGATCGTGCAGCTTCTTATAGCGCACTACCACGAGAAATGCGCACACGCGAATTTGGAAACTGTGGTAAATGAACTTCGCCAGCGCTTTTACATTTTCGGGCTGCGCCCAGCAGTGAAGAGAGCCGCGAGATCCTGCCAGAGATGTCTGGTCTTAAGATCCACACCAGCTTCGCCACCCATGGGGGACCTGCCGATCGAGCGGATGGCTGCGTTCCAGCGCCCCTTCACCTTCACTGGGCTAGATTACTTCGGTCCTGTATCTGTCTCCGTCGGCCGACGAGTGGAGAAACGTTGGGTCGCTCTTTTTACGTGCCTGACAGTACGTGCCGTGCACCTAGAAACTGTGGCGAGCCTATCCACGGACTCTGCTATGATGGCGCTACGAAGATTCATCGCGCGTCGTGGCTTACCAAAGCGCATATATTCAGACAACGGCACGGCTTTCGTCGGAGCTTCTCGGACATTGCGCGCGCTGCACGGAGACCAAGTAGTAGAAGGAGCTAGCAACCTGGCCATCGAATGGCATTTCATCCCACCTGGAGCACCTTTTATGGGAGGCTGTTGGGAACGCTTGGTTCGGTCTATTAAAGTAGCATTGGCGGCAACACTTACAGACCGGGCCCCGAAAGAAGAGGTGCTGCTTACCCTGCTCTTAGAGGCCGAGGCGCTGGTCAACACGCGTCCCCTGACGCACGTTTCCAACGAGCCGGACGACGAGGAAGCCATCACTCCCAGTCACTTCCTCTTAGGCGCTTCATCGCCGTACCACCACCTGGCGCGGGTTGACGACGCAGACCTTATTCGTCGAGTATGCTGGCGTAGGGGTCTTCGCTTAGCTGATCATTTTTGGCATAGATGGGTTAAGGAATATTTGCCACAGCTAACCCCACGTCCACAGACTGCATCGCCAGCTCCAGCTCCCGTCAAAGTGGGAGATTTGGTTTTTGTGGCAGACGGCAACCTCCCACGCGGCACCTGGCCCAGAGGGCGGGTGGTGCGCACTCACCCGGGCAAGGATGGGATTACCCGGGTGGTTGACATCGTCACAAAGGGAGGCGAGCTTCGGCGACCTGTGAAGCGGCTGGCAGTGGTGGCCAACTCGACGTCTGGTTTATAGTCGGCTTCCTAATTAGTGCTGTGCACGGGGGGCGCCATGTTGCCGACTCATTGGTTTTTGATGTTTTGTTTATAAAAAGATTAAATTTGTTGTCATCTGAATTTGGCGTTCATATTTTCACCTTTTATATTTTTCTCTGATTTTATCCGCAACAAATACAAACAGACATGTTCATGAACACAAATGTTTATACTGTGCGGGAATCTAACCCACGACCCTTGGGTCAGAAGGCAGGGGTCACTACCAATTGAGACACCGAGCCTGTCAATTTGAAACACACCTTTGAAATTTTAATCATCGTCTTGGAAATACCTAGACGTACCTTGTATCTAGCAAAGACGCGGACGTTTTAAAATGGCACAAACTGAAAAATAATAATCTTCAGAGCATACCCGACATTTAAAACTTTCTACTGACAGGAGACACATGTAACCACTAGAATACTACTGTTATATACGTACATATTTTTGAGTTAATTATAATGTTCCAAAATTTATGTTGGAATATATTTTCCTGTGTTTGATTACATTGGTACATTCAGTACGAGTATTACACAAACGGTTGCTATTCTATTCTAAACACAAAAAGTCATCGACTATGCGAGCCATCACTATTAAAACTCACAGAGGCCAAAATGGACCTCGGTAAAATAGCAGGTTACGATCTTTTCACAGGAAACATAAGGATTTGTTGTGTGGGCTCGTTCCACCCCCGAGCGGGTCACTTACCCTGAGTGGTCTGTGAACGTACAACTTTTTGTGTATGTAACTGCTTTTTACATTAAGACTAGCTTCTGTTCGCGACATCGTCCACATTGACTATGTTTTTTGTACCGTTGCGTAACTTGCATTGTCAAATGGTACCGTTTTATCGCCTGGCTGGTGCCCAAGGATTGCCTGGAAGAGATCGCTTTAAGCGATAAGGCCGCCTAATTTGTACTACGATATGTTTTTGTATCTAGTGTTAAGTCGTCTGTTTTCGTGTGCAGTAAAGAATATCTATCTATCTATTTATCTGGTGACTATTGTATGTTTTAATTTTTTTTACTTCAGTGTTTTTTATATTTTTATTATTATTAACGGTACCACTGAAAACCAGCGCCGCGGCGCTTGCGTCACGGCTAATGCTGAGTGGTCACCCTTTTGGTGCATCACCCTATAGTGTATGAGTTACTATGTTAGATGTGCCTATACCTACCTACGTTTTTTACCTTTATGTTGCTGTTAAAATTGGCATGTATTGTTATGCACTAAATAAACGTTTTTTCTTTCTTTCTTACTTTCTATTGGACACTAAGTGCCTTCGATTGCGTTTTGGATTAATCGGAGTGTAGCCAGAGTTATTTACATGCCAGCAGGGCAGTGGCATCTTACAAGATCTTTTGCATACTTGTCGGCTGGCACAGCGACAAGCTTAAGCTTCTCTTTCGCTATACACAAGGCGAGGGAAAGCCAGTTATTATAAACAAAAAAATACAAAAGTCTAGGTAAATATAAGGTGTATTTTGAATTAAATCGTCATATTGATTGGCAAATTGCTTGGCAAACGGAAATTGGATTAAATTTCTTCATGGTGAGGATGACAGGCGTATTGGGTTTGTTCAATTATGCCTGTCGACCTAACTTTTGGACCTCACGACCGCTTACCTTTGGGTTTAGTGAGGTCATCCTGAAAGCTCTTTAAAAAAAATTAAAGCTCTTCTTATAAAAAAATATAAGTATTTAAAGACAGGTAATTTTAGAACTAACTCAAAAGAATCTGATTTAGTTTATCTTGCATAGCTAAGCGACTAACTTGTCATTCGTTTCTTGAAATCCATTATGTTGTAAGTACAATGCATACATTTTTTACTATTGTATTTTCTAGACATAAGTAACTCTCGTGGCTACTTCTATCCACCACTGGAAACTTAAGATCATGGACATCGTTGAAACCTCTAGGATAACACTGGAAAAAAGAAATATCGTACCCACGTTTTGGGGACCGGTCCAGTTAAATTACGACCACTTTCCGGGAGTAAAGCGTACCATTTTATTCCCTTGTCATCCATTTCAGTTGCGATTTAATTCGCGGTCCAAATCCCAGGGGATAAGTCTGATTTTAAATATGTCCGGGATATCTTGCTTGCGTTCGAGTGGGGTGGTCGTTACATTCAATATGTTTGAGTGAAGAGACGTGATGTAAGGGAGCGACCTATTATCTTCTTGCTTCAACCCTCACTTGCCCGTGGCGCATAAGATATTATGAGGCATTGGTAACCAACTGGTGATACTATAACCATAACGATTTAAGGCTTATCTAAATGCCACAGGCCGATGAGGAGTAGCAGCGTCACCGGAACGAGAAGCTACGCTTGGCCATAGCACAAACTTCGGCCCAGCGTGTCATATCTTGGGTTATATATTCATTTGATCTGATGATTGGTGGAGTAAGAAACTTCTGCAGTGGATACCGCGCGCAGGCAAGCGCAGTGTGGGACGCCCCTCGGCTAGCGACGATCTGCGCAGGGCGGCTGGCATCAACTGGATAAGTGTTGCTGCTGATCGAGCATAATGGCGCATTTTGAGAGAGGCCTACGTCCAGCAGTGGACTGCCGCAGGCTGCCGATGATGATGATGCTATTCATTTGTATATTTGCCATCTAATTAATTTTTTGAATGACTAACTCGGCAGTCACAAGGTATAAAAGTGTAACTTGACTTCAACAAGCGCTTAACAATATTCATATCACGCTTATAGCCGATCTTACATTATTATGTTTAAATTAGCATCGCCTACACCCATATCCTATGATAAAACCTGAACAAACATTGATAATAAAAAGTAATGTATTGTATAGGCCGAAAGGGACGCTTTAAATTGAATGTGATTCCAGGTTTTCTTTGATATGGACGTAAACCTTTGTGAATAAACACATACTCGTATTTGGACGTCTAATGATAGCAATGTGATTGAGTGGAATGACGAAAACAATCCAAAAGGAATTAATTAGACAGATGATATTAGACATTAAAAGTAACAGAACAAAATTATATGAAACTAATAAATAAAAAATATGTCCGAGATTAGTACTGACCAAGGGCATTGTGGCAAGAAGTCTGGTCGTGTATGGCCAGACTGATACGCTGGCCGAGGAAAGAACCAGCTCTCTTGTCGGCTTCTACTAGGCGTTTGGCCAGGTAGCGGTACAAACGGTACGCGCTCGGTCCCCAGGGACCCAGAGTCTCCACACCAAACAGCTCAAATAAGCAGGTATTACTGTATATGTATTTATCGTAATATGGACAAGTTTATACTCGACAAGGGGAAAAAAACCTAATCAATTGTATCTAGCTAAAAAATTATTGAGATACAGCTGTTTAAACCAATCAATCAACGAATGTCTATGATTTACATGCATTATTAAATTGTATTACTTTGTGGCTTTACTTTACGTTACACATAATTCCTTTACTAGACTCGGGACATTCTAAGATATGCAGACGTAATTATTGTCCTGGTACATAAAGTACAAGGGAAAATCTTTATAAATCAGATGGTTTCATTTCCAATCACAATTAGAGAAAGTTATACTTTGAACAGCCAACGAATGAATACCAGTTTCTCATCTATAAACTCCCGACTTTCTTGTTAATTAATACTTGCTGAGAAAATGAACGTTTTAACTTGAACAGTACAGGAAAAAAAGTATTTCGACAGTTTATTTGGATTGTGGTTTAATTGCACTCTTTAGTGCAAAAAACATTTATGAGAGGTAGGGCATAGCGAATCTTCGCTCAAATTGAGCCGCCCGTCCGGGGAAAGACCTCCACCCTATAGAATACCGCAGCCAAATGACCTCGTCAGTCGTCGAGGGTCGTGTTTCTGCCGGCGAGTAGGGTTTCCGGAGCTCGTGGGGGATTAGGGTTGGGCCGGCATGGCGGTGGCAAATGACAAGTGACCGACCACTTACTTGCCCGTTGCCACAGCGATTTGGGCTTCTCTTTCGCTTTCCATCAGGCCTAGGGAAGCCATTATGCCGAGCTACTATAAAAAAATTAAGTAAAAAGACATTACATTTTTTTATTACGTCTTTATTTTATTACGACCGAAAGAGAGATGTGGTAACAACATACAGTAAATAAAAGAAAAAAAACCGACGAATTGATAATCTCTTTTTTGATTTAAATTTTTTTGAAGTCGTTTATAAAAAAGGAGAAGTGACGACCCTTGGCTCAGAAGGCAGGAGTCACTACCAATTAAGCCACCTAGCAAGTCAAAACAACAACAAAAAATCAGTCCAATTGAGCCTCCACAACAAAAATCAATCAAAAGCAACCTCCTTTTGTTGAAGTCGGTTAATAAGAGTGCTGATCTAGCATCTCGTTTAAAAGCGCTTGTATCCGCCATCGTTTCAAGCGTGCTCATCGAAATGTTAGTCTATTGAAAAGCCATTGAAAATTGTGACCATCAGTGGTGTCACCTGTTGCGAGGCCCTCGAGGAGAGAGGGCCACTTCGCACCGTCTCAACATTGTCCTATGATCTTTTGTGATCGGTTTTCTGAAGCGTGACTTTTTGTGAGAAATTGAACTCCGTTTTTCGCTTTGAAATTTGAATCAAAACGAGGGTTGAGCGCTGGTCATAGCTATTGAAAATTAGCTTGCTTTAGTCTTCTATGTATACTAGCAGCCCGCTCCTCGCTTCGCTTCGGATAAATCAATTATGTCAGCTAAACATTTCATACATTGTTGGTGTTTTGGGAAGGACCTTAAATTGAGAATTCTTAAAATGCTTTATCGACTTTTATTTCCGATCCAAGGACCAATACTGCCCGCCATGACTATGACCATGAATAGCTACCTATTTATAGTACAGAGATAACCAACGTTTGAATACAAAGATAAGTATAACAATTCGTCACCGGAGCGAGGAGCTACGCCCTGCGATCGCCAACCCGCTTGCCCAGCGTGGCGAATATGAATAAAGCCTCCAGATATTTGCCCATAGTGGGGAACAAGTGAAGAGGACTATGTAAAGCAGTGGATTGCGATAGGCTGATGATTCATAGGGGTCGATACAAATATCATTTTATTAACATTTGAACTCATCCGAAACATTGACTTAAAAGCAAATCGCGTTTGAGCCACAATACGTTTAATCCCGGAGTAATATACTTTATTAAACAAACTGTGAATATCATAATTACGGCGGCCGCCCGTTTAAAAATTAAATGCGGATCTCCAATCAACAAACAATTTCCATATTGTGTCCATAAATAATTGGCTGTTTAATAATTATGAATAATGGACGCATCCCGTTAACGAATCACGTGCGTACGATTTATCACGTAAGCGGTATTAGGTTTGCCCTCTAATCAGCTTTGGAAATTTTAGCCAACAATAGGCTATTATGGTCAAAAATTGTAATTAGTCCGTCTTTTAGCTTATTCAAAAATAAAAGACACGTATTTTTCCTTTTTTCATTCAAATAAACAATAGCAAACATACAAGGCATCAAAAGTTAGTCTTTGACGTCACGCGTAATTTCGGGCTACAACTTTGTAATTTTTAATCTAATTTACAAAATAAAAAATACGTGTCTTTTATTTTTGAATGAGCTAAAAGACGGACTAATTACAATTTTTGACCATAATAGCCTATTTTTAGGCGTGTGATACGCCTATGTGTAAGTTATAATAGTAAATCTAGTAAGAGAAATAAATAAATAACAATTAATAAATGAATAAAATAAAAATAACCCAAGACATGCCATGCTGGGCCACACATCGCCATCTGGGCCCAAACTAAGCCGAACCTTGTATTACGGGTACTAGACAACTGATAACTAACCTAGATAGTTTTTTTGTAAATAAATACATTATTATTCATAGTTAACACCCAGACCATAACAAACAAACATGTTCATACATATAAATGTTTGTACTGTGTGGGGATCGAACCCACGACCCTTGGTACAGAAGGCAGAGGTCACTACCAAATGGGTCGTCGAGCCAGTAAATTTCAGGATCATAATATTTTATTGATTCTTACTGTTAAGTAACATGCAGTAAATCAAACATAGCATTTGATTTATGTGCTAATGCAATCAAATTATGTCGACTTTTGAACCAAAATGCGGTCCAATAAAAATGAGGCCATTAAGTTGTAAAACTCTTTAAAATCTGCCAACGCATTGGTATGCTCCTCTCGCCGTGCTTATTAACGGGATAACGAACGTACGAAAATTGCTCGCCAACACGGCCCGAATACAGATTATAAAACATAGAATGAAAAAATATAAACTCGTAAAGTTTCGAGCACAAATTAAAACGAGGCGGGTACGGAACTCTTTTTGCGGATTAAACATGGCGCCTGGACACCTGGTTTGTTTTAGGACTTTCTATTTGAAAAAAGATTGTTGTAGCCAGTGGTAATCTCTCCTGACCGATTTTCGGTCACAACGACCAACCTCCAAAGCTGCGGCCACACATTGGAGATATCTCCCTTACATTCCCTTAATTGGTCGTTTTGGCCGATATAATTATCTTCTGCCTACTTGAATAGCCAAGATATTAAAAAGCACAGGTATTGAACACCTTGACTTAAGACAATTTAGAAAGTTCATTAGCATAAGTTGTGGCATAACTTTAGGATTAGGCACAATGCTCCAACGATTACGCCTCAGATACATATTATAAACAGTCAGCTCGACAAATATTACGAAATCGACCATTGACAAACCGGACACTTACTTCGAACTAAAGTTTCGAGCTGTCAGGAAGGTATTTGATAACTAACAATTAACAGATAAAAAAGCATTACCCAAACATTAGGTTTTTTACCTATCAATCTTTTCCTACTACGATCAACCACAGACAAAGATCCAGTCAAAAAGGTCTGCGGCTAACGCATTGTAACTTAAATTCTTCAAGAAGAGCAAAATTCTAGTAATGAACTTTGGATTAAGCCCTCAGGCTGCACGATAATTATTATTGTAAATGTTTCATTGAAATTAATTTACAAATATTTTATTTCATTTCACGAAATAACCAATCACTGATGGACATTGCACTATCATAGTCTTTTGTCTACTGAAATGGTAGACATATCCACACCAGATCAGTGCCAAGTGCGATCGTTCATAGGTCAACCCGGGTCGAGATACGAAAATCGATGCCTGTTTTTACCGAAAGCGACCTTCACGGTGCGTAAGTGTTACCCCAGTCTAACTAGACCTGCGTCTGAGAGCCGTCCGCGTGTATTACAAGTGTCTAAACGTGCTGGCCTAAAAGGAAGATTTAGGTCACGATGTGGACTCTATTACGAAGGGTTAAGGTAACGAGTCGGGCGGCAAACCCTTAGTTGTAATGTTTGTACACTTAACACTGTGAGTGCTTGTTATTTATTTCAGTGTACAGGAGACGTGTCGTTGCTTCTGCAGTTTAAATTACATAACTGAGACGCTACACTGGGTCTGGTGCAATCTTTTCAACGATTTCAATAGAGAAGTGCTTGCTCGAGGCGACTCCTTTTTTATTTGGTACAGCGGTGAATTTTCTATACGCATAATATAAATTTTAAAGTGACAACGAATACAGTTCGTTGGTTCCAAATAAAACATTTTTGCTTAGTGATGTGTTCATCAGTGACTGATAATGGCATTGAGTGTTACACGAAAGGTATATTATGTGTGTGGAATGGTTCATCATAATCATCACCCTGCAAGCGTCCACTGCTGGACATATTCTCTTCTGGACAATAGAGCTCCAATGACAATTGACGTTTGGAACTATTTGCCTTAGTCACCATTCATGCCATAAGAGAGGTAGGGCATAGCGAATTTTCGCTCGAATTGAGCCGCCCGTCCGGGGAAGGACCTCCACCCTATAGAATACCGCAGTCAAATGACCTCTAGGTCGTGTTTCTGCCGGTGAGTAGGGTTTCCGGAGCTCGTGGGGGGTTAGGGTTGGGCCGGCATGGCAGTGGCAACTGACAGGTAACTGACCAGTTACTTGCCCGTTGTCACAGCGACTTGGGTTTCTCTTTCGCTTTCCATCAGGCGTAGGGAAGCCATTATGTCGAGCCACTATAAAAAAATGCCAGGCAGGTTGGTGATCGCAGTAGGTTTTATTTGTAAGACATATTATAAGCCTGTCTATTTAACTTTCAAACAAATATTTAAAAATGTTTTAAAAACGCTATCAAAGGACACATCAAAAATACACATACCTACATAAAATTTACCCTTACAAGTTATTGGAACCGATTTTCTAACAACATATTAAATCGATAATCTTTTTTCTCAACCGATTTAGCACTGAAGGTTACCGGCACGATCTACCACCTAATCGGGATCTGCACACAGTATAAGTTAAAGCAGTGAATCAACTACATACAAACGTTCAAAACATTACGAGTAGGGTTTATTCTCGATTTTTTTTTGCCTCGGCCCTAGGACCAAGGACTAACAACCAAGTGATGGGTTACGGTGAGCAGAGAAGGCTTGTATTTTGCATTTGCAATTGTATCATAGACTTTAAAAAAAGCTTCGATTACCATTTACCTGATGCACCAGCAATAGAAGCTACTATGCAACTAAGAAATATTTCGTGGTCAGTTACAATGAAATATTTAATAGGTAACCATAAAACAGTTTCTATCTCTTAAATTTATACGAAGCGCTATATGATATATCGGATCTCTATATAATTTCAATTAGCAGCTTTGACTCGAACAAAATGTACCTACCACTTGGAATACTGTGTCCAAAATGTAATTTTTACTCGTAATTTTAATGTTAATTTTGCTGACCATTTGAAAAGCAATGAAATGATAGTATGTCGGCGGTTTGAACCATAAAGTGAAAAAGTCGTAAGGGCAGGATGCCTTCTGTTGTTTGTTTTGAATATTTACAAGGAGGTATTAATATTGAAATATTTCAACCTTCGCTACTGCTTTCGTTAATATACTGTGCCTATGGCCTACAGTATTTGCATGTGTGGGCTAGCAGTCCTCTTTGTAATAATCCTGCAATGATATGGCTTCGTCGCCACCAATAAAGAAATTTAATTAGGTAAACCGACAGTTTGCTCTAAGGAGATTACAGAAACAAAGACGGCGGCTTTGCTTTTAGGCTATTGTATGGAATCTGAAGCGTTATTGTAGCAAACAAGAACGTTTTGATACATATAGAGTTCGGTTTTAGTACCTTTACTGTGTGCTGGCAAGTGCTGGATACGAGAAGCCCAGGATCGAGGAAAGTGGCGAACAATTGGAGAGGCTTATGTCCAGCTGTGGACCGCGAGAGATTGATGATGATAGTATGTAAGCTACAGTATTACCTACTTTAAACTGGCTGACCCCTCATTAGGCAGGGACGGTGGTGACTTCGATTCCCACTGGAGACAAACATTCGCGTGATAAACAGTTGTGATTGTTCTGTGTCTGGATGTTTGTATTTGTTATTAAGTATATTTTTATGGTATGTTCTTTTCCTTCGTTGTTCTGAGACTCATAACACAAGTTCTCTATCTACTTACTTTGTATCAGAGCTTATGGCTGAAGGCTAGCGAGATGCGCTGAGCGAGGTATGAGCCAGCTCTGGGGTCGCCCGAAGCCTGGACCAGTCTAGACGAAATCTCTTTTACAAGAGATTTGGCCTCCGGACCCCGGTAGTAACGGTAAGTTTCATTAATTTCTTTATATTTAATGACATATCGATTAAATTTTCATTCATTTACCAATTGGCAAATTACGTTTTCTAAAACAGATCCTGTTCTGAATGAATGTCCCAAATGGGGAACGAAACCACGGCTCCTGGTTCAAAAAGCAAGTATCAAACGAATCCTGTCATGTCTGAATAATGTCGGAATAGAAACGCTTCATCATACTTTAGCCGTTAAGTACTTATCGTGCCTACTCATAAATGATATTGCTGCGCTAACATCGATTTGCATATTATACGAGAAGCCGGTAAACAAGCAGTGGTTACATGATTATTGGAACAGCTGCCATAAAAATACCTGTTGCTTTTTTGCACAGAAATTTAAAAGAGCATTATTACATTGAACTAACTGTTTCGAAACGAAGCGCTGGCAACTAACGGGTGGCGGTATAACCATCACCATTGAAGGCGTAGCTAAATACCACAGGCTATATTATTATGGGTATATCCTCCAGATGTTTGCCCTAAGTGGCGAACAACTAGAGAGACCTAGCAGTGGACCGCAATCATCATCATCATCATCATCAGCCTATTGCAGTCCACTGCTGGACATAGGCCTCTCCAGTTGTTCGCCACTTAGGGCCGACATCTGGAGGATATACCCATAATCGCCACGCTGGGCAGGCGGGTTGGCGATCGCAGGGCGTAGCTTCTCGCTCCGGTGACGCTGCTGCCCGTCATCGGTCTGTGGTATTTAGCTACGCCTTCAATTGTGATGGTTATACCGCCACCAGTCGGTTTCCAGCGCTTCGTTCGTTATTCGGCAGGATGCACCACGGGCAGGTGAGGTTGGCTTGGAGCGAAAAGATGGGTCGCTCCCTTACATCCCGACCGACCGCAATAATGATGATGAAGAACTATTTTCAGTGCTACGTAACACAGATTCATGTCAAAAAAAATATCTGAATGTTACATCGTATTAACATTTATATTTGTGGTACCTTTCTTACCTGATAAGCATAATTAATACAACATGAGTGCTTGAAATGGTTACATTGGGATCGGCTCAATGTATGCGATGTTGTCGGATATTATTCAGTTACCCATCCGTCGAAACTTGATAAAACATTTTATTTTTAGCTTTTCGAGTGCAGCGAGTCGTCGAGGCTCACGTCGGTTCAACGGAAAATCTATTGAATAAATAAATCGATCCCTTTCGACCCCCGCGAGGCGGCTACTATAGAAATACATTTCCTATTTCCGACACTATTTATATCGGAATAGAACGGTCATCGACCATCTAAGTGATTAGTTCGAGTTTCAAGCTAAACTGGACTTTGATTTACTATTAAAAGTTTTAAAACAGTAATTAAAATTGTTTTGACATTGATTACTGTCAGAAATGAAATCAGTTACAGCCAAAGTGCTTTTGGAAGTCTAATTTTCTAATATAGCTATGTATATAGATAACTTATAGTTTTTATTTAACTTATCGTCGACAAAGACACTTCTTTGTATGAAATAAATACCAATTCCCATAAATGTCATATAAATCAACCCTGGAGGCGTGCTACTAGTCATTCGTTCACCTGAAATGTCACGTGATTCCGATCTAAGCGCCCGAGCCCGTTGTTACTTTAGAGTAAGCTCATACCGAAATCATTGATCCCGACCAAAACACGATACAGTTTCGGAATAGGCCTCCTGGATCGGTAATTTTCGACAATCGTAACCCAAACTCTATAATCCATTCATCCAACAAGATTGAACGTCGATAAACAAACATACCTGCAATCCCATAACAAATTGCCGTACCAAAACACAGCCGTTATCAGATAACGCGTTTAGTTATGTAAACTGTCCGCTGTCATGGTCCTTCGAGCCGGATACGCCGTGTCACCTGTCGGGCCGCGTCGGTTGCACCAATCACGCTTTAATTTTACCGGATAAGTCCGCAACGTTTATTAACATGTTAATTTCGTTGGATTAACTACTCGTAGTTAGATAGATAGATATTCTTTATTGCACATCGTGTAACTAGGTACGTGTATAGCTAGGTAGAACAGACATTTGATTGTTAGTGCGATGGTCTATGCAATTCGTTACAGATATGTATTTTATTGGATAGGGAGTGCAAATAGCAGACTATCATTGTCAGCCAATCGCAGTCCACTGCCGGATATAGGTCTTTCTATTTGTTCACGGCGACTAAGTATCACATAACATTATCTTTGAGTTAACTCAATTTTGAACATAGGAACTACTTCTTAGCTGGTTAAGAACTAAAGAGTTAAAAAGTTTAATCATCATGTCATTGACATAGATTGAATTTCTATAATCATGTACCTATCTGTGGTGTCTCAACGTTGCCATAGCTACGGTTTTTGTTATGTGTCATTGTAAATAAATACACTATAATATGAAGACGGTTTTCATTCTATTTAGTAAATAAATACATATCAATTGGCGACGAGTGAGTACTATGCGCCTGTTTCACTACGCCCATTTTCTTTCTGGATTTGATTATTCCATTGAATACCGCTCATCACTGAACAATAGTAATGCTGATTTCTTATCCCGATTTCCGGTTGACAGGACTCCTGAAAATAAAATTGACAGAATCACTACTTACCAGACACAATTAATCAATACACTAAGTATAAGTCCAGAAATCATTAAAGAAGAAACGCGAAAGGATACAGAACTACAAACGGTAATTCAAGCCTTGCTAGCTGGCCGACCACTGAAACAATTGGGCTATAAAGATCATGAATTCACAGTTCAAGATAATTGCTTATTTAGAGGAACAAGAATTGTAATACCACAAACCCTACGAATTTCTGCATTAGATGAATTACACGCTGGACATATAGGAATTGTAAAAATGAAACTTTTGGCTCGAAGTTTCATATACTGGAAGAATATCGATCAGGACATAGAAGACAAAGTTAACGCGTGCCGAACCTGTCGAATGCAACAAAACGAACCTACAAAAGCACCACTACACCATTGGGAAATTCCTGCTAGTCCTTGGCAAAGGATTCATATTGATTTTGCAGGTCCAATAGCGGGCTATCAACTGTTCATAGTCGTGGACGCATTCTCCAAATGGGTAGAAGTCTTGCCAACGAAATCGACTACAAGTGCTTGGTGTATTACTAAGTTAAAAGATATTTTCGCTACATTTGGAATTCCCCATGTACTGGTGTCGGATAATGGACGTCAGTTTACGTCCACAGAATTTGAGACGTACCTCAAACAATCGGGTATCATTCACAAGACCAGCGCTCCTTATCATCCGGCTACAAATGGACAAGCAGAAAGGTTCGTTCAAACAATAAAAAAATCACTGAGACGGATTGCAGAGAATTCAGGAAACATTAGTGAAAAAGTAAGATCAGTTATCACCCAAATTCGACAGACCCCGAACAACGCCGGCCAGACTCCATATCAACTAATGTTCAACAGAGATATACGGACAAAATTACACACGATTTTTCAAAAGAATGTACATTTCCACTCTTCACAAACCCCCGAAGCGCCGGTGAAAAAGACATTCGTCACTGGCGAAAAGGTGCAGGTGCGGACTTATAGTGACCCTTCCCAAAAGTGGGAATTCGGAAGGGTGATCCGGCGTCTGGGAAGTGTACACTACGAGGTAACTACAGAAGGGGGGAAGACCTTGCGGCGCCACATTGACCAAATGCTTCCAGCCGGGAGAGTAGCCCTAAGGGACCCGACTAGGGAATTCACGGCGGAGGACTGTGGTGTCTCAACGTTGCCATAGCGACGGTTTTTGTTATGTGTCATTGTAAATAAATACACTATAATATGAAGACGGTTTTCATTCTATTTAGTAAATAAATACATATCACTATCTCAATATGTTAAAATTTTTCATGTAATGACATAATTTATAAGCTTGATATTCATAATTATTTTTCTATAGCCCTACTTATAATGTGCATGTTCTAATTTATATGTTTATGGATTGCTAAATCAGTTGCGTTTTAAAGATCTAAGCATACTTTCATGAGGACAGACAGGCAGACAGACACCAATAGCCACTTTGTTTGTCATACTACGTAGTGATGAATAAAGGTTGTAACATTCTTAAATGAACTATAATTTTTAAATATTGATCACCAAGGCAAAATTATTGTTCTAATTTAATCTAACCTCTCTTATACAGTTCACAAAGAGGCTACCGTCGTAACACCAAAATAGTTCGCTAACTGTTGCAAACGTTCCGAGTTCCAATTTTGGCTTCAAATATGCTAAATAAGCCTGGAGAGCCGTAATAGCTTATAAAACTAGTTAGACTTTTAGTAATTTGTGTACGATTCAGTTCTATCTAAAGTATTATTTTCTGATTTTGTTGTGAATAGCAATCAGTTTACGTGTTTTCTCGAAATAGTTCTCTTAATTTTTTCTCATCTCTATCTTCATTCTCATTTCCCATTCATATCAACATTTAATGACATTAAATTAAAAAATAAACTTAATAGAAACAGGCATAGCCTAGTTTGAGAACCTCTGTATAATTTATGTAGTGCACTGAATTAATGTATGTTATGTGCTATAAAGATTTTTTTTTCATGAAGTGGGCAATACAATCGGAGGTTTATTCATTAATCGTAATCAAAAACTACTACCGACGTTGTTATACCTCTTTCGTATAAAGCGAAATTTAATGTAGCGAAAACTGTAGCCAATTCTCAATTCTCACATCGCTCCACAATATAAAGCAACCATTGTTACCCGTGGGAAACCGTTAGACGGCCGCTTATCAATAATTTGTACCGAAGTGTCGAAATAGCCCCCTGATGTATCGAACCAATTTCGGGCACTGATACGAGTATAAACACGCTCACCGCCTACCATCAACTATTATTATTATAGAATCTATTGGTAAGTTAATGAACTGTTGTTCTTTTTCTATTTATCATTATTCTTTTGATTTGCCTTATACACCGCGCTAGGCAGTCGGGTTGGTGGCGCAATGAGTGTTATTAATTTATACTCAAGTGAACGCTGCTGCCCAATTCCTGATAATAGTAATACCGGTTAATAACCCTAATTCCTGATAATAGTAATAGTAATAGTAAATTAAAAATAGACATAGACTTCACCGAATTAGGGTTCTCTATACAATCCCGAAACTGTTCATACAAAAAGTAAAGCTGAACCGCCGACGTTTTGCATGGAGATCCTAAGTAAACCACTCGACGGTAGCTGCATTGTCTCGGTAATGGCTCGACGGCGAACAAACTGTCATCACACGTCCACATAATCACACGCCTTGTATGCAGTAAACTGGCCATCAGAGTTTTGGTGGGAAGTATTTTTTCTTTTTATAATAGCTTGACATAATGGCTTCCCTACGCCTGATGGAAAGCGAAAAAGAAGCCCAAATCGCTGTGAAAACTGGCAAGTAACTGGTCAGTTACCTGTCAGTTGCTACTGCCATGTCGGCCCAACCCTAACCCCCCACGAGCTCTGAAAACTCTACTCACCAGCAGAAACGACCCGGAGGTCATTTGGCTGCGGTATTCTCTATAGAATACCGCTGTCAAATGACTGTGGAACTAAATGGAGGAGGAAGGGCAGCTCAGTTCGAGCGAAGATTCGCTATGCCCTACTTCTCTTAATATGTTATATATTTTGTACTAGCTGCAGCGTTCGGAATTGTACGGGTAAACATCGGTGGTGGCAATTCCTATAGACTAGAAGCCTCAGTGTTAATTTAGTGTCTGTAGTTACATACTAAATGGTTTCATTAAAATACTAGTAAGTATGTTTTTTTTTTGGGTGAGAGAGTTACAAGCATTCATTTGATCTACGAGTAAACAAACCTTCGCATTCATTATTTTATTATCTGCAGCTTTCCCGCGTGAATATCAGCTGTATTAAGTAAAATATATGATAATATTCTTATAAATTATGGCTAATATAAATCGGATATTACTGTAAAATTGCATTAAAACTCGTTTGGTAGAAATACAAGCTTCCATCCATACAAAAAAACTTTCGTGTTTATAATAGGTTGTTGGATACTATATTATAGTAGGATACCCTTTCCATGAAGAGAGCAGAGGCTAATGTATCAAGGTTAGAATGTGAATTTATTTTGTAAAAACACATATGTTTTAGAGCTATTTACAGTTACATATTATACTCGTATATAAAATAAAGAAAAATAAAACCAAAACTAATATGTGCAAACATTAAAAAACAAAAAAGGCAAATATGTGTTATTTTTAATTCAAACTTGACAAACAGCACCGTATTTTAGAATTATGAAATAGAAATGCATAGTTTTAAACACTTTTCTTTCACAAATACCTGTATTCAATCATAGCCCTTTTACTACAATTACATCATACATACTGTGTTATTATGCTGGCGCATCATACATTAGCAGTCTTGGGAATGACTTATAATATTGTAACAGAAAGCTCAATTTAAGTAATGTATTGATTTTATTTATTATTATTTATTTTACTTGTTGTTACATGTTGTTCGTCTTAGATTGTAGTAGGCAAGATAGATATGAACTTGCATGAGATATATTTACGAGTATTATAGATTTTATTCATTATGAATTGCTCATATTATACCATGCGGATTGGGCCGTAAATATCAAATTCGGAAGCAAATTGTTTAGCAGTCATTTTAATAAGAAATAATATATATTATTTTTGGACATCACTACATAATATACCTACTACAACGCATACTAACACATTTTCTTAGTAGTAACTTATAAAGAATGTACAGCCTGTGCATCGGTCGTTTCTTCGGACTACAAGATTGAAAATCGGAAAGTACACATAAGTTATGCAATATCTCGTGTGTACCTCTATCAGATAATTACCTTAGAGATTTAATTCGGGCCAAGAGATTCAAATACAATTGAACCACTACCATATTCTGGTTTTTGAAGAGAAATATTTAGGTATATTAAGCATCGGATGTAAGGGAGCGGCCTATGATCAGGAATGTAAGAGAGCGGCCTATCATCATTTCGCTCCAAGCCAACCTCACCCGCCCGTGGTGTACCCTGCCGAATAACAAACGAGGCGCTGGCAACCGACTGATGGCGGTATAACCATCACAATTGACGGCGCAACTAAATACCACAGACGGATGACGGGCAGCAGCGTCACGGACCAAGAAGCTACGTCCTGCGATCGCCAACCAGGGTGGCGATTATGGGTATATCCTCCAGAGGTCTGCCCTGTGGAGAACAACTAGAGAGGCCTATGTCCAGCAGTGGACTGTGATAGGCTGATGATGATGATAGCATCGGATGAAGTCATACGAAAGCAGTTGAATGTCGATGCCAGTTTCACCGAATGTTCAACGTTTTCGGTATCCCTGTTTACATAATAATCGCATGGCGGCAGGCCCATTCAATTTTATCGTATGCAACATTGCGTGTTATTGGTAATATTATAAATTTTAATGTTTGTCCCGTGTTCTTTATTGTTTCATATTCAGCATCATTGTTCCAACTTGTGTTCCGTCACTTTTATGCACGACTAGCTGTGCCAGTGGCGTCGCATGCGTGGATATCGGGTTTCAAATATGACAGACTTCCATAAAATGATACTTAAATTCTCAACTAGACTTCTAGCAATTCATTGACGCATTTAATTCCATGCAATAGCTTTGCGTGACGCGCGATCAATCATACATAAAAATTTCTCCCGTTTTCTCAAAATTTCCCTTCACTGATCTGCTCCTATTCATTGTAGCGTGATGAAAAGTATACTATAACCTGCCCAGGAGCATAGCAATAATTTTATCAATTTTCGTCAAAATCAGTCTATTCGTTTTTTTTCTATAACGAACATACAGACAGACAGACAAAAATTTTACTGATTGCATTTTTGGCATCAGCATCGATCATTAATCACCCCCTGATAGTTCATCATTCTCTTGCCCTTATCCCGCTCTAACCCCCTGATAGTTATTTTGAAAATATATTTCATGTACATAATTTACTTTTCTCTACAGATTTATTATAAGTATAGAGATAGAAGATATTCGGCATCATTGTTCCAACTCGTGGTCCGTCACTTTTATGCACAATAAAGACATCCAAGCTTAGAAATATTCAATTTCACTAAACTCAACTGTTAAAGATCAACTGATCAACCCATTACCCGGGGACCGGGCTCCTAACTTCTGACGTCTCGATCCCAAAGAGCTTACCTAAAAACATTATATATAGTACATAAATCGTTTCGTCCGAATTAGGTATTCACAACTATTGATTGAACCCGGAGGCATCGAGTCGAAGACATTCAAATTATCCGGCTCGAAGGACCATCGCCTTCTCGACTCGGGCAAAGGATGATAGTGACTTTGACTGAAGATTAGACGTTGCGTTTGCATATAGCTCAATATTTAGCGAGGCACGAGTATAGCTTAAGATTTTCAGCTGGTTGCGCTACCAGAGTGGTTTTGATTGTACCTGACAAGTACAGAACTTGGATGGAGGCGAAATGGGTCTACATTGTCTTTGTCGCAAACTTTGCTGTTACTGCAAGGCGTTGGGGAGAAAGATAAATGAAATTAGTGTACGCTCGTACAGAAAATATAGTAGCTAAGCTAATAAACATTAATAGCGTTTGACATGTACTCGGATTTAGAATAATGGCCGCATAAGCTGACCTATAAAATAAAGCATGCTTAGAAAAATACCTGGATTAGTTGACAAAGTTTCAAACTGAAAATCAAATGTGAACATAACCATGAATGAACATGTCTGATTGTGTTGGTCTGGGTGTTAGTTATGTGAGAAAAATATCTATGTAGTACCCATAGTACAAGCTTCAGGTTAACAGAACTGGCTCGGTGGTTCAATTGGTAGTGACCCCTGCCTTCTGAACCAAGGGCCGTGGGTTCAATTCGCAACCGGGACCCGGGATTCATGTGATGAACACTTGTTTGTTTCGTGTCTGGGTGTTTACATTTCTATTTAAGTATTTATTCATGGTACCTTCGTTGTTCTGATACTCCTAAGGCAAGTGCATAAGCTACTTACTTTGTGATTGGAGTAATGTATGTGATGTTGTCCGATATTTATTCATTTATTATTTGGAACTAGATGTCGCTGTTATCAAATGTTGGATATGAATAATATTGGTGGACGATTAAAAACAGCTATGAAAGGCGGTTGTATAACGGAGATGAAATACTGATACGGATTTGTTTAGTGACAAGAATTGAGTAGATAAGAAATGGGACGAGAATTTATAAGATATCAGATGGAGTATGAAATTGGAACTGGCGTCAGAAATTATGAAAGGAACCATTTGTCTTGACACGGATGTGTTATGAAAAGAGATATAGGTTTATAACGATACATAATGCAAAATGAAATTTCTGGAAAATTCAAAAGACTAAGTTGAAAGTGGAGATGTCTTTTAATATGTATAAGTTAGGTGAATGAACGCTGTCTATTATACTGTAACCTACCATTAGGGTTCTATTGAATATGCTATATCTAAGTAAGCACGCACCATCTTAAGCCACCTCATCACTTGACTTCAGATGTGATTGTAGTCAAATTCTTGCTTAAAAATAAAAAAAAAATAATAACATATTTTTTCATATAAAGTTATTTCATGGAGTATTTTATAGTTTGAGGTTGTTGGATATTAATCATTTGGCGCAAAGAAAGAAAGAATTTGTTTACAAAGAATCCCTACACGTCAGCTCGAAATGAACGTTACTTAAGCTAGGGCATAAATTAACTTTAGGATTTGTCTAAGAGTAAATGTTCCTTTCCTCTGTAGCTTACGAGACGATATTCATGGTAACATTTATACCTACTATTGCTATGAAAATTCTAACAAAAAAAAAACAATACTCGTACATAGAAAATATAGCAGGTTTGTTTGCTACTTGTAGCGGTACATTAGATTAAGAAAAAGGCCATTCCAGCAAGTAGGTCGAAGATGACAGCCGGGTGCACGTTCGAACAGCATAACTCCTGCCGTGTGGCTTAGGGCTACTTCCCTTGGAGGCATGTTAGCGAAGATATAGTCAGGCGATTACTCAATGGATCATTTCATATCATCGTTACGAGACAGTACGGTGTCTCATAGCCATACAGCGGACAGCTTTTCTTCTCGTGAACCGTTCTTTGCAAACACTCGCAACTTCCATTTAATAAACACTGGCAATTAGCAACTTATAAAAGACGTGAAGAAGTTTAGTCGTGAAAAGAAAGACATGAGGCGAAAAATGAGACTGCGTCATTTCTGTGGTCCTAGAAAAGGGTGAGTATTACAAAAGTATTAGGGTGAGTATTACAAAAGTATTAGGGTGAGTATTACAAAAGTATTAGGGTGAGTATTACGTCTTTAGTGAGTTTTTTTTTTTATGCGAGAGGCGGCAGACGTGCAACTGTGATGCCTGATGGTAAGCAGTCGACACCGCCCATGGACACCCGCAGCTCTAGCCGAGTTTAGGGTCGCTGCCGGCCTTTTAAATATAAATACGCTCGTTTCTTGAAGGTTCCCAAGTCGTAGCTGTTTGGAAAGACTGTCGCAGGAAGTTGGTTCCACAAAACCGAGGCGCGAGGCAAGAAGTTCCTCATAAAACGTACAGTCGAGGATCGCCAGCCATCGAGATGAGTATCCGTGCGAAGGCGGATAAAGAATACAAAACACAACCCTAGCTCTTCCCGTAGGTGTTTCTTGTTGCATACAATGTACGGTCGAGTATCACCGTCAACGAAAGTTGCGGGCAGCTGAGTACTTTTTGAACCGGCGTGAAAAGGTTATTCACCTTTGCAGGTACTGTCTTAGGTAGAAATAAAAATAAAAGGTACCTAAATTAAGTTAGTACTTGTAGAATATGTCAGAATAAGGTCACCGTGTTCCCGCGATAGCATATATAGCGTATCTAAGACAGGATGGCGGTCCCAAGGCTCCGCCACTCTTGGCCCATAGCCAAATCTACGGAGGAAAATACGACTCCATCGGAAAGAAAGTACATACTTTAAATATACGTACTCCGTTACCCAATGATGCCTTACCCCGTCGACTTAAGGTTCACATTTACATACGTGTAATTACTGCACTTCTTTCCTTCTTTGTAGTTTGATTTGTGCTCACTATTTTGTAAAGTTGGCTACTTTTTTATATTTTATTGTGTAAATTAAATAAGGATTCACATTTTCGCCAGCAATATGTAGGCCTAACCTAATTTTTATTTAAATGCAGATCTAGGTCGAAAGGAAATGGATATTTAAACCAAAAGCATTTGCATTTTGGTAGGTAACGGTAGAGTAAGTTAGTATGAATGTATTTCATTCCGTGGGTATTGTGTTCCATGTTAATTGTATGTATACTCTTGTAATTGTGGAGGAAATAAATGAATATTATTATTATCCTGTTGACTAGTCTACATTGTACTAGACGTGAGATACAAACACAGCATCTTATACCAATCACTCACCTAGTACTTAACACGACGTATAAGGACACGTCCGCTCCGATCGAACTGTCACAGATTGTCAAAAAAACCCTCCTGTATCGTTGAAGTAATTTCTTTAAATAATGAATATTAAGTAAAGATTTATTGTCTCTTTACAAGATCAACACATAAAAACATCAACATAACGGCTAACAGAAAAAGACAATGTGTATTAAGCTCAGCTGATGGTGTCACAGTGAAAGCCCTGGACAGCGCTAGATTTCAATTTCTCCCCTGCCCTCTGATTTTTCACAATGTGCATTTAACATATTGTACGAAGGTACTTACTGATATTTGATTGTGAAACCGTGCAGGAGACAAACAGCTCCCTAACATAAAGCACGGTAACTTGTACATCAGAAGAAAGCTTTGTCATTAGGCAATGGCTGTTCCTGCACACGTGCTCCCGCCGTATAATCTTGGGTATTTCAAACGGGGCGTGAAGCGGCATTCATGCAGGCCGTCATAGTGTGATCGATCGTCGCTGCATTAATTGAGCGTGATGTGAATGTACTTTATCAAGCAGGATGCAGTCATTTTGATACGCTAATATAACACTAATGTAACTGGTGGCGGTATAACCATCACAATTGAAGGCGTAGCTAAATACCACAGGCCGATGATGGGCAGCAGCGTCACCGGAGCGAGAAGCTACGTCCTGCGATCGCCAACCCGTCTGCCCTGCGTGGCGATTATGGGTATATCCTCCAGATGTTTGCCCTGAGTAGCGATCAACTGGATAGGCTTATGTCCAGCAGTGGACTGCAATAGGCTGGTGATGATGATGATGATAGATAGAAGAAGACCACTGCAGGCCAAGCGTGGTGACTAGGGCATGTCCTACTTAAAATAATTATCATTGGGGGAGGCCTATGTCCAGCAGTGGACTGCTATAGGCTGTTGATGATGATGACTTCACAAGTCACTTTGGAGATTGACCGCTGTTATAATAACAAGTAATTCGATCAAGAGTATTTATTACATATAGTCGATTAAAATCTACTATTAAAAGCTTCCTCAATTATTATCGAAGGGTGACTGAAACAATGACGCTAACGACTCCGTGAATGCTAAGGAAACAATGGGGACAATTAGGGGCCTAGTAACATCACAAGGGGTGGGCAAAAATGACCAGGGAAATGTCACTGCGGGTCTCATCGATTATTTGTGACATAACATATAAAAGACTGTTGGTGGTGAAGACTGACGATTAGTCTTTAAAAATATGTAGGCCAGGCGCTTTATGTTTCCTTTTATAAATAAATAAATATCAGACAACATTGCATACATTGCTCCGATCCCAAAGTAAGTAGCTTAAGCACTTGTGTTATGGGTATCAGAACAACGAAGGTACCACAAATAAATACTTAAATACAAATATAAACACCCAGACACGGAACAAACACAAGTGTTCATCACACGAATGTTTGTCCCGGGTGGGAATCGAACCCACGACCCTTGGTTCAGAAGGCAGGGGTCACTACCAATTGAGCCACCGAGCCGTCGTTATAACGTCATAGTACAGTAAAGTGGCTGATCCTCGCCTCATAGCAAAAGTGACTTTTTCGATACTACTTAAATTCATTCGCCGCCGCACGGACCAAAGTACTTTGTTGTGAGAAGTTGCATACGCAGTTACCGATCTCGATTCTTAATCGGGGCACTTTCGTACAACTCGACACTAGATATTCCTACTTTATCATTATTTTTATTATTACAAAGGGGGATAAGAAGAAAGCGGACGATTTGACAGTCACCCAATGATCACATCATTCGCTGTTAGACAAAATATGGCATAAAAGTAAACAAATCACATATTTAGACATAATTCATTTTGTGTCAGTGCCTCTATTTCAACAGTCGGATTGCAGAATAAAGCTGGATGACTTTTAAATGTAATTACGTATTCTGTAAGAGGTTCTAAGGAACGAGGTCCAGTAATAAACCATCTTCCGTTTTATTGGTCCGTAAAATTCTGTCTGGCAGTTGGAACACCGGATCTAATTAATTTGTTGTGTCATTTTTGAGTCCGAAATTACCTCTTTTGGGGGGAAATTGGGATGTGTCCACTAGACGCCATAAATACCATACTATCAGTGAAAAGGACATGGTATAATTTATATTATGCACTACACTTATAAGAAGCTGTCAAAATATACTTCATAATGTTTTGTAAGTTTTACAAATACGTTACATCATAAACTTCACTAGCCAATTGACTAAATATTAACCAACTTCAATGAAGCTAAAAATGTAAATTGTATGTAGGTATATCATTAAGTTACTAAGGTGTTCCTATGAACAGTGAAATTGGCTAGTGACATTTATGACATAATGAAACTTACAAAATATATAATGTGACTGACTCGATGGCTCATTTGGTAGTGACCTCTGCCTTCTGAGCCAAGGGTCGTGGGTTCGATTCTTTAAAATTCAAAAAAAAAAAAAAAAAAATTCAAAAATATTTATTAAAAGATTACAGGTGTTGGGGTACATTATTTAAGACCTCTCCCTTTAAGCAAAAATATGCCTGTGTTGGGAGAAATCTGCTCTCTTTATGTAGTAGTAAAAAATAAATATAGACATACAATCACCAATACGTATATACATACTTAGGATAAATATATATATATATATATATATATATATGTATACATAGATAAATACTTATATAAATAATAATAAATAATAATTAATACTCAAATATTTCATGCAAGTTTTTTTTATTTTTTTTGTAGTAATATTTTGAAAAAGTGTTATTACACATATTGTAATTGTAACTAGGTATTCCTAGTTACAATTACAATATTCTCTTTTATGTGGGTTTTATCCAAGCTTCTATTTCCTGATAATTCCCGCAAAGTACCAACATTTGTGTGCATGAACATGTCTGTTTGTATTTGGTCTGGGTGTTTACTATGTATAATATGTATTTATTTACAAAAAAAGTATCTAAGTAAGTTTATCAGTTGTCTAGTACCCATAGTAAAAGCTTCGGCTTAGTTTGGGGCTAGACGGCGCTGTGTGGCCCAGCGTGGCATGTCTTGGGTTATTTATTTATTTATTTAAATATGAAGTATGTTTTGACAGCTTCATAAAAGTATATCAATTGACTTTACAGTACACTTTGTAATTGTACAAAAATGTATGTAGGATAGAACGGTTAATTTCTTATGTCATTACATGGGGTTTATTTTGTGCTACGTTTACTGACAAATACAGTCACGTCATCCCAAGACAGCGAAGAGAAACACACATAGTTATTATCAAACACTGCCCAGTCCGTTACATGAACGACATTTGCCAAGTCTCACATGTATTCAGTAGGCTTTTAAGCTATACCTTACTTTACTAACAATCGATAGAGTCCATTAAAGAAGCATTTGTAAAAAACTAGTCCGTTAACATTAATAGTTCGAGAGTTACGATAGCAATTTCAAAATCACAAAACTTTACCAAAAATTATGTTATTTTATTTTAATGTTTAACGTTTGATAGCTACGTTAAATATACCTAGTATTTATGTACCTAACCGGTTTCAAAACCAATGTTAAACCTGTGTGAACAACGGAGGATGTCTTCAAGAGATTGTTAATAGCGATAAAACCGCCTAAGTTGTGCATTGAATGTATTGGAATTTCTTTCTCGGTATACTTTGTAGGCCTAATATCATTTTGCTAGAAAACTTTAGTTGCAATTTCTCAAACTACCAACTCTTTCTGGTAAACATAATTATAGCATGTTAAATGAAACATTATTAAATACCCCATTGTATCAGCTACCGTATTGTTTCCTTGAAATAGAAAAAATACTTGTTACGGGAGATCCCAAGTCGTAGGTGGAAACTACCTACACATCCGTACAGGAAACTGCTAACAAGCACGAGTTTACTAATTAGTTCGACAGGATGTGCGCTCGACCTAATTTAATAATTCTATTTATCATTTGAAGGGCTTTATTAAGTACATTTATCATCCAAAAACAAAGTTGTTAAGAGAGGTGGGGCATAGCGAATCTTCGCTCGAATTGAGCTGCCCATCCGGGGAAGGACCTCCACCCTATAGAATACCGCAGCCAAATGACCTCCGGGTCGTGTTTCTGCCGGTGAATAGGGTTTCCGGAGCTTGTGGGGGATTAGGGTTGGGCCAGCATGTCAGTGGCAACTGACAGGTAACTAACCAGCTACTTGCCAGTTGTCACAGCGTGAATAGTACTATGCGGGTATTGAAACTGCGACGAAACCAAACCAAGCTGAATTTAATCAAACTGATTGATTAATATTCTATATTACTAAAGTTGTAAGGTTGGATAAATTACGAGTAAGTATATCAATAAAAATGAGGCTAGCCAGGTATTAAATTAGAATATCGACTCATCTAAGTTATTCCTGTGCTATTTCGACGCGTTTAGCACAACTTAAACTTAAACTGACTAAGGTGTGCCACTAAACTCGGAAAGGAAAGCTTTACCTCGGCGAGCTTAGTGCAAACTTAGTCCAGACTTAGCTCAGACCCGTGCTTGAATAAGATATTATTTAATGAGTTCAATTTGGCCTCAGTGATGAAAACACTCGCGGGAAATGCAATTACAGACAAGGATTTTGTTTAAGTTCACATTAAAGCTGGGATTGAAATGGTTTTATTTGTTTTTGTACCTCGTGCATTAAGGTGGAAATAGGAAATGTGCATTAAATTACTTTATGTATTTACTTTTTTTTTTATAGTGGCTCGACATAATGGCTTTCCTACGCCTGATGGAAAGCGAAAGAGAAGCCCAAATCGCTGTGACAATGGGCAAGTAACTGGTCAGTTACCTGTCAGTTGCCACCGCCATGCCGGCCCAACCCAAACCCCCCACGAGCTCCGGAAACCCTACTCACCGGCAGAAACACGACCCGGAGGTCATTTGGCTGCGGTATTCTATAGGGTGGAGGTCCTTTCCCGGATGGGCGGCTCAATTTGAGCGAAGATTCGCTGTGCCCTACCTCTCTTATTTAAAGTAATCTAGAAATTATAGTATTTCTAAATCAGTGGTAAGCATTAAGCTTGTACCGTATTACAATCTATAATGTTCATGGGACGGACGTAAGGAAGTGACCTATCATCTTTTCGCCCCGTGGTGCATCCTGCCGAATAACAGACGTGGCTTTGGCAACTCACTGGTGGCGGTATAACCACCAATATTAAAAGTAGCGAAATACCACGGGCCGATGACGGGCAGCATCGCCGACCCGCCTCGCCCAGCGTGGCGATTGTGGGTATAGCCTCTAGATGTTTGCCTAAAGTGGCGAGCAGCTGGAGAGGCCTATGTCCAGCCGTGGACTGCTATAGGCTGGTGATAATGATGATGACGACTACCCTTTGTCAGAGGCTGCGTTCATCACTGAACCAAACTGTCCGTCAAACGTAGTATAAGTTATCATCACCATCAGCCCATTACAGTCCACTGCTGGACATAGGCCTCTCCAGCTGTTCGCCACTTGGGGCAAACATCATCATCATCATCGGATATACCCATAATCGCCACGCTGGGCAGGCGAGTTGGCGATCGCAGGGCGTAGCTTCTCGCTCCGGTGACGCTGCTGCCCGTCATCGGTCTGTGGTATTTAGCTACGCCTTCAATTGTAATGGTTATACCGCCACCAGTCGGTTGCCAGCGCCTCGTTTATTATTCGGCAGGATGAGGCAGGTGAGGTTGGCTTGGAGCGAAAAGATGATGGGTCGCTCCCTTACATGCCGTAGTATAAGTAGCACTTAATAATTACTCTAAGTAGATCGCAGAGAGCCCCACAACCTCGGCCGTGTCACCGCCTGTCAAACATTGATGAATTAGTGTCGTCCATTTTGTTACGAGCGTCACGTCATCGGAACGCTTATTGCTTTACGCTTATCCGCTTATCGCGAAACTTTTGGGTGATAAGTATTAGTGTAAATGGGGAATGTCACAAGTTCCCCTGTGCGGTATGTTGGGGGTTATTTTGAAGTGCACGTATAGGTATGTTAAAATATGCCCATTGAATGAACAGGAAAGGAAATAAATGATTATTTGAAAGTGGGGTAGATATTCAATAGAAAATATGCATGAAAAATATTTTCATGTAATTAAAAACACAGTTACAAATTTATCGTAAAATAGACAAAAAAATACTATGACAGTGAGATAGAGATCTCATCCAATTATCAGCCAATTATGATTTTGTTTTCGCTAAAAGCAAATAATATCCCACTCTCTCATAAAACAGATTTTGACTGGAGTTGTATGGCTCAAATGTTAACTGACGTTAACCGTACACATCGCATCTCTCTGTCTAATTATCTATATATATAAAAGGAGAAACTGACTGACTGACTGACTGACTGACATATCAACGCACAGCCCAAACGGCTAAACGTAGGCACTTGAAATTTGGAAGGGACGTAGCTTAGGTACCGTAGGGGTGCACTAAGAAAGGAATTCCCGAAATTCCCACGGGAACGGGAATTAGCGGGAAAATCCTTTTGTATGAAAAATCTAAACCGCTTAAGTTAGACGCTTGAAATTTGGCATGCAGGTACCTTAGTAAATATAAAGTTTAGTTATGGCTGTATTTTGAGAAATTCCCACGGGAACGGGAGTTAGCGGGAAAAAACTTTTGTATGTATAAATTTAAACACGCGGACGAAGTCGCGGGCAAAAGCTAGTTAAATTTAAAGCAGCTTCAATATTTGTATATCTTCCCGATAAAATAGTTTAATAAATCCATAAAAATAGTTATACATATTACCTATCATATAGCCTAGCTCATTACCTATGTAAATTGCTGGATTTAGTATTGGTAAATAATATTTAAATTAGTTAATAACGCATTTCCATCTTTCTACGCCCAGTCGCTCTTCAACTCGCAATCAAATCAATTATTCCAAGCCCAAGTTCAAAGGGAATGCTTTATAACTTTACAAACATTCCAAATGCCATTTGAAAAGTTGAAAAGGCAAACTATCGACGTCCCGGCAGCGTCCCACTGACACCTCCTATCGGCATTTCGCATCTGCAGTGGGACGGGAACAAATGCATTGCGAATTCCACGATAATGTGCCCGAAATGCAGGTACATTTTGGTGGCTGCATGCCGAATGCTTGTAACTGTTACCTGCAGTTTAGACTGGAGCGTCGAACATGATTAACTTATGGGAAAACACGAAAGATTATATTGGATGGTAGAGCTATTTTTATCAGTGTTAGTTAACGGATTTACCTGGTCTGACTAGCAAAATAGAAGCTTGTAGCACTGAGAGGATGGACAAGTTGCTAAACCATTTTTTTTAGTAGCTACTGATGTGTTGGTATATAGACGTCCCCGACGCTTGACCGAATACGCACTCACTTTTAAAGATAGATAGGTTGATATTCTTTATTGCACACCATACAATTGACCTTAGAATTAGGTAGTTCTTCGCGCAGCACGTGTAGCTAGCCATTCAATCAGCTAAAGCAGCCAGGGTCCTAAAATCTACATACTTTATATACCTTCACTGGCTACAAGCGAAGCGTGAAGAAGCATCTTATGGGCCGGCATGGCTGTGGCGACTGACTGGAATCGAAGGTTTCCCGCCCGTGGCCAGAGCGACTTGGGCTTCCTTTTTAGCTTTCCATCAGGCGAGAGGAAGCCACTATGCCGTGCCAATATAAAAAAAAAAAAAAAAAAAAAAACATTTGAATTAGGCTATTGATTCGGTTTGATGTTCACGATATGAAAGATAAAAATATTATCAAGTACCTCGCTAATTGGATTACCGTGGCATAAAAATATGTGGCTTTGAATGTGGCTCGAGCCAACACTCGATCGCCACTCGTTCCGCTAGATAGGCTTAGTTGGGGGTTTTTAAAAATGTTTGAGTGCCACTGACCAACATGTAGTATTGCACTGTTTCTGCCCCACCTTTGAATAGTTCGTCGGGAAAAAATAATGATCGCAGCTAACGATGAGTATGAACCTGAATGAGGCTGTGGCTTTATCGTACACTATTTGAAAGACACTCTGGGGAAATGGGGTGGAATAGAAAAGGCAAGTTGCAGTTCAGCGGCATATGGCAGCCATTTTGATTTTTTGTAATGTGCACTTTTTTGCAGTTTAATTAAACTGACACGGGACAATATGTACCTTATTATAGCTACACATACAATTACTGAACACATTATGTGTTGTTATAATTTTATTTATAATATAGAGCATGCAACGATTTCAATAGATAGCGACTACTATAATATATACGCTGTGCCCCTTTTTAACAAATCATTTAAACACATAGACTGTCGGATCATTTCCCTATGTTTTTATCTATAACCTTAGAGCGGCTTTTAGTTTAGAAGTATTATAAGAGAATACATCTTACATAAATGAATACCTTTCGGAATGTTTTTTATTTTGGAATAAAAATTAACATAATTAATTTTCAAATTAATACAAACATAGACATTACTGCAAGAACTGTTTAGTCGCGAGAATTTAACTTAAGCTTGTACAATGACTTGTGTAGAGAAAAATACTTATTATGTACTGTTTGAAAATTCCACATTATTGAAAGTTTGCCTCTTTCGCTTTCACAACACGAAAACTCACTGAACCCAAAAGCAAAAACTTTTAAACTAACATAATTTCATAACGAGAAGAACGAAACTTAAACCATAACGTTACGGTATCAAAACAGCCATTTACCGGTATTTTGTGGTGACCTCACTGCCCTTTAGGGGATAGAACATAAGGTCGAGATTTGTTTGGGATCGATAGCGAGGTGCGTGCCGACAGCGGTTAGCGATTAAATCATCAGATAGGGAATCAATACGCCGAGTGGGTCGGGGAGACGACACGAGGCTTTCAGATTGATTGTGCCCGGGGAGATGTCGGCTTTTGAGTTTTTAGGGGTCACAGTTGCCTATATTTTAGGAAATATGTTTATAACATATGAAAATAACATTTTATTTTAATATCGCATCATATACATTGTTCCGATAAAGTAAGTAGTTTAAACACTTGTGATAGGGGTATCAGCACAACGATGGTATCACAAATATATAAATAAATTGAAATTCCAACACACGAATGTGTGTCTCGGGTGGGAGTCGAACCCTTGGTTTAGAATGCAGGGATCTCTACCAAATAAACTATCAAGCCAGTCAATTTATATCTGTTTAAATGAATCCCCATTTCTCTATGTCACGCCATGAACAAACGATAAATTGAAATTCAAAATATTTTATTGCATTAAAAGTTGTTATACCTAGTCATAATCGGTTCGGTCATGATAGAAAACAACGTGAAAGAGTACAATATATAAATACAATTTGGAAACTATGGATGAATATAACGATAAACCTTATTTGCTTTTAAAATAAATGTAGTTGCCTTTCATTGTTTATTATTTATACAAATAACATTCGATTTGGATACATCATGTTGAATGAATATTTCATTTTTATTTTTAAATGGTTGATTTTATAACTATTTAAATGAAATGTTCAAAACTATTTTAAAAGCGTTCTATAATGTGCTATGAGTTTTTATGTATAGAAAATTGTACAGAAAGTTGAAATTTTTTCGACTTTTTTTTCACCGGTTTTTACTGTCAGAATATTCAAATAGTTATTGAATAAGATTGTAGATAAGCATGTTAGCTTCTTGAATAGAATAATGCATTAACGTTTCGTCGAGAACCCGTAACATTCACATCCGTTATTAAATATTCAGTGACTCTTATTGATTTCTGTTTAAGTATAATCGAACTTTTTAACCCGGATTTTTCTTTATTTTCTTTTGATTAAAAGTTCTCGGATATTATTTTATAACTAGAAGCTTAAGACATTAAATATTATATACTTGTACGTAAATTCATCTGATCAATCAATAAATAAATATACGTTATTATCCCATCCCACTTACCACTAATATTATAAAGGCGAAAGTTTGTGAGTGTGTGTGTTTGTTACATCTTCACGTCTAAACGGATGAATGGATTTGAATGAAATTTGACAGCAGAATAGTGTATGGGCTGGAATAACGCAAAGGCTACTATTTTTCTCGAAATTCCTACGGGAACGGGATCTACTGCGGTGTACCTCTAAAACGACTCGACTGATCATTATGAAATTCCACTAATATTATAAAGGCAAAAGTTTGCTATTATGTGTGTGAATGTTAAAATTTCAATATAATTGTTTTGCTTCTAAAAATAAATAAATACTTTCAGATTAAGATAAAGTGTTCTCAACTAATGTTGACACTGTTTTTTTTTCTGTTTTTCGTATTCTACGACACCCATGGAATTAGATGGGGTGGTCTTATTCTAAAACCCGAAACCACACCAACATGAGAGCCAAATGACGTCACAAAAGCAAATCATTATCTTGTCATCGAAATAACGAGATAAACCTATGACAACATTGTAATGAAACTAATTAAATATTCCATTTGCAACACGTAGGAACTGTTTTATTCACCGAATTATTCGTTTCCATATTAACAGTGACACAGTGCTACGGGAGTAGCAATCGTAGCGGTTCGTAGCAACCAGCTGCGACTACGGCGTAGCTTAATTTAGTGCTTAGCTTATGCAGAACAGTAAACCTGACTTGGATGGAAATGGAGTAACATTTATTTTGGAGTGTAAGCGGAGTCGTTCGGGAGGGGAAATGAAAAATTTGCGAGTTGTTTTATATGGGAATATTATTACGTGGACGCGGCGTTCAATGAAAAAGAAATAGAGAATAGAAGAACGAGAAAAAAAATTTTCTTTCTCGTTCTTCTGTTCTTTTTTGTTAGTGATCGTTTAATTGTATGTTGTGTTCCTGTGTATAACATTCAAGTATATGTTATGACGTAGGCATGCGCTAAGAAAGGATGTCGATGAATTCTACCCCCAAGGGGATAAAATAAGGAATGAAACTCTATTCCACGCGGACGAAGTTGCGGGCACAGCTAGTAAAATAAATTTTGATTAAAGAGAATTTTTAATAAAAGATGTTTCCTCAATCAAAATCAAAGTTTGTAGCACAAAAGAAACATTTTAAAAACGGAAACATTTTACCGGAACGACATGAGAATTGAGGGCTCAACGCGTAACGTGTTTATGCAAAAAAAAAACGAACTCGTTACCCGGAAAATAATATCCATTGTGGGCCCAATGGCCGCGCGGAAGCTTTTGAACGCTTTTGATACGAATTAAAAGTTCGCCGGAGCTTTATGGAAAAAAGTTGCGCGATATCAGCGACCCGTTTTATTTCTTTTTTTTATCAAATTAAGCTCGCGCTTACGAAGAAGCTTCGGCCGTACGCCATGTTTTATGTAATCTCTTGATCAGTTAGACTAATCTGTTAAATTATGGAACATTGAAACCGTTGAGGCTTTTATTCCTTATGAGGAGATTGGACATATCTTGGAGATAGCTGCGTATGTATATTTTTTTTATGACATAGGGGGCAAACGGGCCTGAATGCCACCTGATGGTAAGTGATCACTTCAGCCCATAGACACCGCAACACCAGGGGAGTCACAGGTGCATTGCCCGCCCTTGAGGAATCTATAGGCTCGCTTTTTGAAGGTCCCTAAGTCATATCCACTCGGAAAAATTGCAGCCGGAAGCTGATTCCAAAGACAGGTTGCACGAGGCAGAAAATTGCGCGCAAAACGCACCGTGAAATACCTCCAACTATCAAGATGATAAGGATAAAATCTAGAATTGTCTCACACTCACTTACATAATTATTTTCTTAAATATTTGTCAACATCACATACATTGCTCCCATCGCAAAAGTAAGTAGCTTGAGCACTTGTGTTATGAGTATCAGAACAAGAAATGTAACACAAATGTATACGAGTATACTTAAATGTAAATGGAAACACGGTTATGGGTACATCATCCAGATGTTTGCCCTAAGTGGCGAACAAGTAGAGAGTCCTATGTCCAGCAGTGAACTGCAATAGACTGTTGATGATGTGATCACTACGAAATTAGCCGTAGTGTCAGTCAATGGATATATAAGTAGACATCCACACGCTCGAATACATTCAATAAACACTTTGTATTTTTAATTAAAACTTCAGCTGCCATGAAATCTTATACAATAGACTAAGATTTGACTGGCTCGGTGGCTCAATTGGTAGTGAGCTCTGCCTTCTGAGCCAAGGGTCGTGGGTATGATCCCCACACATTACAAACATTTGTGTGCATGAACATGTCTATTTGTATTGGTCTGGGTGTATTCTATGTATAACAGTATTTATTTACAAAAAAAAATGTATGTAAGTAAGTTTATCAGTTGTCTAGTACCCATAGTACAAGCTTCGGCTTAGTTTGGGGCTAGATGGCGCTATGTGGCCCAGCGTGGAATGTCTTGGGTTATTTATTTAATAATTTTATTTATATAATAAAGGTACCCGTGTAATCTTCTCCTACATCACCATAGATCTCAATTATTAAACTTTTCCAAGTAATTTTTCCAACAAACATTTTTCAGTGGCCGTCAGCAAAGTTTTGTGTTAGCTCAAGCCATAAGTCTCAAAGTACTATGACCTAAGCCACTTTACTGCGTCAATAAAATTAAGTCACTTGAGTGAAAATGAAACTCTATCGTGCTCACACGTAAGCTGGTTTAAGTTTAGGCTCAATGTTACAGCTGAGAGTTGAACTTGAAACTTGAACATTAATCTTAGGGGTATTTTTTACATCCCTACTTACTAATATATTTTTTTTTTGTTTATGCGAGAGGCGGCAGACGAGCAAGTGTAATGCCTGATGGTAAGCAGTCGACACCGCCCATGGACACCCGCAGCTCTAACCGAGTTTAGGGTCGCTGCCGGCCTTTCAAATATGAATAGCTCGTTTCTTGAATTTTCCCAAATCCTTGCTGTTTAATAAATGTGAAAGTAACTCTGTCTGTCCGTTACGCTTTCCCGCTTAAACCTCTTAACTGGTTTTGATGAAATTTGGCAGAGGCAATCTTTAGACTCTGATAAAGGACGTAGGCTACCTTATGTTGGGAAAAAGGGTTGAGGAAACACTTCTGTGACACACCTACATGAAAGCGGGCGAAGCCGCGGGCACAGCTAATTAAAAATAATTCAAAACATGTGTAACAGTGCAATGTAGTCCCAAACTAAGCAGAAGCTTATTCTATGGGTACTGATAAACTTATTTAAATACTTTTTTGATGTAAATAAATACATTTTACATATAGCAAACACCAAGATTAATACAAACAACGATGTTCATACACACAAATGTTTGAACCCGCGACCACTGTATCAGAGGCACCATTCATTACCACTGAACCAACTGGTCAACATAATGCATATACATTATTTATAGGGCAATTGGATATATTCTTTAAGTAATGCATATCGTAGCCTCAGCCCGACTTAGTTCGTTTGGGTACGTGGAAACTATGGAGGGGGATCGGGCAGTCAAGCGAGCTTACATGGGACGGTCAAGCATACGACGCATGGTCGGGCGTCCCAGGAACCGCTGGAAGGACGAGGTGGAAAAGGACCTTCTTGGGCTACAGATCGGCAACTGGTCTGAGCTGGCTCAAGATAGGGAAGAATCGCGTCTTGTTGTGCTAGGGGCCAATATCCACTACGGGTCACTGAGCCAGCGGATTAAGTATATCTTAGCCGTAGCCGTATATCTTAGCCGTAGTGACCCTCACATTATAAACTTTGTCACAAATGGACGTAGTAAATAGCGTGGTTACCATTCATTAAAAAAATGAGGACAATTAAAAAATATAAGCATAATTTGCCGACCGGCAAAGGTAACTGCAATCAAAGTTCTGTTGAAGTTTTCGTCGGCGTGTAAGCTTCCTTTGTTTAACTAAGAAACGGTTTCAGAGCAGGAATCGTTTGTGAAAATCCGTGTCACTGACGTGTTGCATGTTTGGATAAACTCTTTGTTTCAAAGCGTAACTCGTAATTGGATATTTTGAAAGTAGATTGGATTTATAAATTGGTAAAATAAAGAGTCAAATGTGTACAGATATTTTAATTTAAAAAACTATTAGACGATTAGTTTACGTGGAAGAACGTATTGATTACTTTTATCATTAAGAATGATGTGCATAGGTATTGTATAAACAGTTTTTTATATTGTTTAACTATAGCTTTATATGATTTTTTTTATATAAGAAGAGCTTTCAGGATTACCTCACCCCACCTGATGGTAAGCGATCGTGAGGTTCAAAAGTTAGGTCGACAGGCACAATAGAACAAACTCATTGTGCCTGTCGCCCTCACCCTGAAGGCCCACTGAGATGCCGTTTCACGCCCCGCCTGAAGAACCCAGGATTGTAAGAGGAAGGAAACACATGAGCTGGAAGGGCATTCCATGACTTAATGGCACGGGGCAAGGACGAGGAACAAAACATAATGTAGAAGAATTACAATTTCACTGTGTTGTTTGTGTGTATTTTTGTGACAGTCCGCCAAGGCTGAATGCTAGCAGTAAAATATAGTGTTCGTGATTTACCTTACTGTGTTCGATCTGTGTTTGATTTCACACCCGCCTGCCCCAGCCGCCGCACGTATTATCAACTTACTTCAAGTAAACAAGCACGTGGTTTCCAGTGCTCAAACACAGCTCTAGACTGTTTAGTTCAAACTAGTAGTTAATAGCATTGGCTGGCCGGCGGCCGGCGGTCTGCCGCGGACCTTCGTGTCCAGTTAAACTAATTTGGTCCGGAGTCCGCGCTGCGGGGACGGGCTAACTTCAATTAAGCGCCCTGATTCGGTAACGTATTCGATATTAGTACGTTGCACGTATCAGGGTGTGAAGATGCCTTCAAGCGTACATAGGTTCGATACGTCATAAACGTATATATAGAAGCAATAACATTATTGTATGCACTTTAGAACTTTTTTCACGCTTCGTACTGCGATCGTGGCGATTATGGGTATATCCTCCAGATGTTTGCCCTAAGTGGCGTACAACTGGAGAGGCGTATGTCCAACATTGAACTGCTATAGGTGATTTTTTTTTGATTGATCAATGTAATATTTAAATGTCTTTTTATTATTGTGACAACAAGGTTTTAAAGTTTAGTATGTTTTGACAGTACGCCATTATGTGTCGTCACTTAACAACGTCATCTAGTCCTAGACTAAGCCGAAGCTTGCACGATGGGTACTAGACAACTGATGGACTTACTTTCTTTAAAAATAAATACATATTATACATAGCAAATACCCAGACCAATATACGACCAAAACAGATATATTCATGCACGCAAATGTTTGTACTGTGCGAGGATCGAACCTGCGACCATTGTATCAGAGGGAGCATTCACTACTACTGAACGAAACGAGTCGTTAAATGAGTCTTAGAAGAGTCGCCTAGTGTGAAGATCATCCTCTGATATCTTTAATTTCCTTGACTGTTCCGTAACAAGCCCATTAACAAGGGATAAAGATCTGTTCGAGTCAAAATGAATACTAAAACTTTGCTACACGTACGGCGCAGTTTTAACGCGCTTAGTATTCTGAGACTACACTGAAAGTTATGCGAGGAACTACCTCACAGACCGGAGATACTGCCTTTGGAATAGTTACTTGCGGTGCCGAAAAACAGAAAGTTTTATTATGAATTAGCTGAACGCTTGACATTAAGTCACATTATGACTTAGATCGTAGATTTTTTTTATACTTCTAGGGTTAACAAAATGGCTGTCGGCCCGCCTGATGGTAAGCGTTCACCGCAACCCATGAACGCCTGCAACACCAGGGGCATCGCATGCGCTTTGCCGACCCTTTAAAAACCAATTTATTTTAGACTTGAAGCGCCACATACTGTATTCAGCCTTTCCACAGGCCTCCCTCAATGACATTTATTATTTGGGGGATTTGCCATAACCACCACGCTTGGTAAACCTTGAAACCGCACGGCAAATTTCTCTACTACAAATCCGCCCATTTGTTAACAATCCCTGTCCTTTGGTCGTCTCCAACGATACCCCCGGGATCAGATTTGGTAGTCCTATTCTAAATACGGAAACCAAAACGTACAAATTTTTCTAGCTATCCTTGAAACTATTTTATCATTGATCTTCTTTCTCTCTTCTCTGATCCTTCCTGATTAGCCATCAGATATTATTTATTTTACCTCATTAATTAATAAATATTCGATTTCACCCGACGCTTGGAAGGGTTTCCCCCTCTAATCTAGCAGTTTATCAGTCACCCAGTTAAATGTACCCAGATATCATTACCGGGTGCAGCGGCTATTTTTCACCCGTCTCCCTTCGCGCGGTATTTCCGGATCGACCGGGTAAATGTATTGCCTCCTTAGCTGACAATGTAGCAGAAATTACGGAATGATTTAATATACCTATTGCTTGAGAGTAGCTTGTGATATATTTCTCATATTATATCGAGTATAAGTATCGAGTCTTTATTTGCTGAGAGTTAAAACAATAGATTGTTATATTATTCTGTTATGGCAGCTCTCATATTATATTATTCATTAAGACTAAGTACCCGAATTTCAATCCTAATGGAAATTTGTTAGGTATTCGTTGGCCGAATCTGACCTCATTGGGTTTGCCGGGAATGATAAAGAAACGCTCGTACCGTAATCAATTTAATAATATTGCCAGATTGAACTACTAAAGACAATTAAAAAAATATTATTAGCTTCAGATTTTTCAAACACATCCTTTTTCTTAAAAACAAAAACATTTTATAGGTATTCAAATATAGCTCTGTTACCAGTTTGGTGATTACGGTAAATATGTAAATAAGATTTACCTAGCACATTGCGACATCGGACTATCGGATTTGGTATCAAGGATATCTGATTTGTAGTAGAGAAAATTTGATTTGCGCGAACCTTATATAATAAATCGAGTTTCTAGTAGAAAATCTTGGAGGAAAACTTCGTATTATACGTATGAATATATCACGTCGTAAACTTGTGATGTGGAGCTCATTTAGTAAACATTTTGCCTTCTCTCCGTCTCTCTTTGAATGTATTATTATAAGTCAAACTTTCAATTGTTGGTGTACCTCTCATCCCTGAATTAATGATATAGTAAATTGTAGCAGAGGCAACACCAGCCGCGGAACTGATAACCGTTGGTGTGAGAGTTTGTTTGTTTGTTTGAACGCGCTAATCTCAGGAACTACTGGTCCGAATTGAAAATTATTTTTGTGTTGAATAGACCATTTATCGAGGAAGGCTTTAGGCTATATATAACATCACGCTGCAACTATTAGGAGCGAAGAAATAATGAAAAATGTAAAAAAAAGGGGAAAATATAACTATTCCACGCGGACGAAGTCGCAAGCACAGCTATATTAGAATAAATATTGCTGTCAAAAACACTTCATGTATCAAACGGATCTTCGAAATGTATGACCATAATTTTCGTACGATTACCAAATTTGATGTTTCTTGGTTTTATTAGGACAAGGTTTGTGCAATAATTACAAAAAATAATTTAGTTAAAATATGGCGATACTAAGCATGCCGGGTCAGCTAGTATATTATATAAAAAATGGAGAAAAATCTCAACAATTCAGAAAAAACAATGATAATTATGAAACTACGAAATATAGGTACAGAAAGGTGATTTAGATACCCCATGGTCACTTTTATAAAAAAACAAAATTGACACCAAAAAAAATTACCAGTGATATTGCTATGGTAAGAAATACCTACTATAAACTCTTTAATCTACAACATCTATAATTAAAAGTACAACTCAAAGTACAACTCAGTGAAGGAAAAAAACCCTAATTAATGTAAGTCAGAATCGATAACCGCACACCGCGACCGTCAATTAACTACCCTGTTTCTATTCCCGGCTTTCACCTGAGTCTAACTTGAATCAACATATCGGTAAATAATGAGTGATGTTACAAACATCGTTTTCGAAACCCGGAGTGGTGCTCATCAGACAGAGTAGAGCTGTCATTGTAAACGTCGGGGGGGTTCACATCCAATACACGTTCAGAATGTATTCTCTAGCGCTCATTTAAAGGAGAACGCGCATTCTCATGGAAATGGTTTCGAATTTCTAACGTTTAAACTGTGATGTTTGGAAACACCGTCCAGACTAGCTAACATTATTAAAAAAAAACTATGTAACTAAGACCAAAATCCCGTTAATTACCAATCCGCGTGACGTCACGTAACTATCCGCGGTCAGGCCGGCCAACTGCCCGCGCGGCGTGGCCGGCCGCCATGCGGTCTGCGCCGACACAGCGCCTCACATGGGCCCGAGCCAAGGCCGCTCCTAATTGCATACGAGTGTACCAACGCTGGTAACCTATTTCATGTGTCATACACATGCGGCAGACGATTAAGGCGAGAAGGATGGATGGCGCGCGTACAGGGTTAATGGCTATGCGATACGTCAATTTAGGGTAATAGCACCTAATAGGAGGCAGATTTATTAATTTATGTAGATTTGATGTGTGCTCTGACTGGAAAGCTCAGCATATAATATAGTGTTATATATGAAATCAATTTAATTATGTTTAATTTGTAATATTAAAATTTTAACTTATATGAAACCGGGATGGACTGACGACATAATAAAAGTCGCAGGAATGCGAGCTCGTAACCGGACAATAGTCGTTTGGAAATCTTTGAGTGACACTTATATCTTACAGCAGACTTCTTTCGAGTATGATTATGATGATGATAAAACCAATAATGAAAATGTATACCAAAATCTATATGTAGTACGAAACTAAGATTATAGTTGAACGGGTGTTTTACCTCGTGTGCTGGGTAGCCAGACAGGCAAATAAACCCCGCCAAAATCTCAAGAAACCCATTGGTGGAGGAAACAAATACAAATTATTATTATATTAAACGTACTCGGCCAATTGTTTCTTGTGGGTGTTATTTTTATGACAAGCAATTTAGCGATGATTTGTATTCTTTTCCGTCACCGTACAAACAAATTACATATGTGTAATGAGGTAATTCACCTCAAATAATATAATCAAGTTTATGTCAGTGATTATTTTACAACAGTGTCAAAATTTCACGCGTTAAGTCCCCGTATGGAGCAAATTTATTTTTCACATCGTCTGGTACTGCCGGAGACGGCTTAATCTTGGAAAATCTAACCTTTAATTTTCCTGAAGGAGGCCGTCAATCAAAAATGAAACTTGACTCGGAAATAAACGGATACTTTGTTCCCGTTCTGGAAAACGGGATTGTTTTAAACATTCTAATCCACGGCTCATTAACTTTCACAGAGAAGCGTTTAAGGCGAAACGTTAACTTGATGTTGTTATAAGTGTTATTATTAAGTTAAACATTAGTTCAGAAATGTTGTGTGGTTTCCGGATTAATAGGAACACCCCCTTCTCTTCCCGTGGGTGTCGTAGATAACGACTAATGGAATATCAGGAAACGGGAAGCAGCGTTTACCTATAAAAAATTGCGATCACTACTGGGTTGCCAAGGGTGGTGATTTAGGAAAATCCCTCCAAATGACAACTGTCATTGGGGGGGGGGGGGGGGATGATGGTGATTTGATTGATGATGAAATAATTGTTAAAATACATAACCATTTGTACGCGTGTGCCCATGCGAAATAAATAAACACGACTGAACAATAATTCAACGCGGAGGCAATAAAGCACACCATATTGATCTCATAATTGTTTATAACGTATGTATATTAATAATATCAATAGTTTAAAGGCTGCAACCTCTGCAACCTTAACCCTTTAACGCCGTGTGTCAATAACAATAAATTTCTATTGCATCTAATTTCTGTCAATGAATTGACAAATGTGCCTACGATTCTTGACAGTTCACTCATCAATAAATTTACTTTACCTGCAAGGATTTTTTGGCATGTCCGTGACATCCTTTTTTTAATATTATTATTAATGGCAACTGAACTATGTCCATTTCTGCAAATGTCTGAAATTGATAGTTTAAATACAACTTGGATTCTAGAGTTGTATCGGTTATCATGAATACTTTGGAGACAAAATTTTCCCGTAAGCAGGTTTCAAGTCGTCATGGATCGGTATTCTTTAAAGTAAAACAAAAATGTAAAAATCAACGTCAAAAGTGACGTTTAGTATGAGTGTCACATTAGTTCCGATTTTAGCTACGAGCCAAAAGATCGGTCAATATCCGATTCCGATCGAGTCAAAGATTTGTCGGCCAGTAAATACTTTAATCCTTTGACCTCCAAGAATTGAGACACATTGACATGTGAACGGCTAAAATATGGAAGTCTCTGCCAGCTAAAGTCTGAATATTACAGCTCGGAGGTTATTAAGGCTAGAGTGAATAGGCTTTATCTAAGTAAGCATGTTCCATCCTAGACCACATCATCACTTAACATCAGGTGTGATTGTTGTCAAGTGCTTTCTTAGAACTAAATCAAAAAAAAACACATTAGAAAATCTATTGCTATCGTCACATATAAGCGACACTGGCGTTTTAAAGGTTAAACCGCTTTCCATTCCGCTCACTTACCTTGAACGCTCAGTAATCTCACTTCTGCTAGCTCTTAGCCCGTCACCATCCAGACACTAGTTAATTATAAAGTTTGCAGGATTCCAACTGGACACCGGACTTTCAAGACTAAGTTGGAATTTAAAATTAAGTCACTCACGTTTTATTTATTGCGGTGAAGCCATTGGAGACGAGGCAAATTGTCGCCTGATGTTCACGTTCGTAGTCAGAAGGAAGAGTTTTTAATTGTGTTGGTAGCGTTTTAAAATTTTCTTTATAAATTTGGATATTCTTTTTTATTACAGAGTGGGCAAACGGGCTTGAAGGTCACAAGGTAATGGTAAGTGATCACTTTAGCTCAAAGACACCTCAACACCAAGAGCGTTGCCGGCCCTTGAGAAATCTGTTGGCTCGCTTTTGGAGGTCCCTTAGTCGTATACATTCGTAGTATTTGGACTGAATCCATATAACGCTAAAAGACTGTCAGCGATGCTGAAGTTCTTTTTTAACATAACACACTGGCCTAGCGCGGGCTTGTCCCAAGCAAAGTGAAAGCTTGTTCTATGGGTATTAGACAGCTGATAAGCTTACTTAGATCCTGTTTTTGTAAGTAATTACATATTACACGTAATAAACACCCAGACCAATACAAAAAGACATGATACCTCTGTGTCAGAGCGTTGAAATGAGACTGCATTATTTTTTAAGTATAGTACGAATATATAGGAGGGGGAACAGACCGTTGGATTTACTAGGGCAAAGTAAAGAAGAACAAAGACCTTGAACAAATCATTATAGCAGCTTATTACAAATTGTGTTTGATAAAAAACAATGTGGACATTCCAACTTTACATTAGGTATAGCGGCATAGAACTATTTGAGACACGACACGTTCACCGCAGCTGCTGCATCTGCAGCTGCTGGTGCAATTTCCGCAGTTTCTGCGACTACCACGTCACCGCATTTGTGCAGTTTGTTACTCGCGGTTTTCAATTATGCTGGCAATAATATTTAACAACGCATAGTATAATACCACTTTGTAATTATGCTTATGACTCGCAAAAGAGGAAAAGAAACTTTGTTAATCTTTTAATTGTCGAGAAATGAGACAAAATAGAAAATCTTCTTTATCATTGTTTAGTGGCAAGGAACATTACTGGCGTTCAAAAGGTTAAAAATATAATTTAAAAAAATTATTGTCTTGTTTTTCATAAACTGAATTTAGGTAAATTAACGAACATACTTGTACAGTAGGTACATCTAATGATGACTTCTTTAATTTTTTCCTTCAATTTTTTCCTTTCATTACAGTTCACGTTCGGTGGCGCCGCGGTCTTGTTCGCTTAACAATGATCGCAACGTTGTGCAACCATTGGCGCGGTCAATCCGATGATGGGTGACCAAAATTTGACACCGATTTCCTCTGTGCTTCGGAAGGCACGTTAAGCTGTTGGTCCCGGGTGCTATCTTTACCAACTCAGATAGCAGTCGTTACATCATATCAGAGATGATGATAACTCTGACGCCTAAACTGGGAATGGGTATAGCTTACCCTAAGTGTTGCGGAGGTCTGATGATAGTCGCTCTGTGTAAAAGCTTAGCCCTCGCCAAATCCCACAGTTTAGAAAGCCGACCCTGAGACAATCGGGAAAAAGGCTAGGATGATATAATTACAGTTCACGTTAATCATCTTCATCGTCCTAATTATCATCATCATCAGTCTCTCACAGTCCGCTGCTGAAAAGAGGTCAGTCGCCTTTAAATGGTTTCTCAATTTTTCTCAATAGATATTTCTTTGTTTAACATATTTAGCCCAAGCGTCCCTGGGCCCCTACCACTAAAATCGAAAACGATCGTTCGTTGAACAGATCGTGTAATTTTGCAAAATAAATCCCTCCCATTTGTCCCTCCCGTGACCGAATATGAATTAAACTAGCTGCTGCCCGCGGCTCTGCCCGCGTGATATTCGTATAAAACATAGTCTATATGTTAATCTGATGTACAAACTATATTCCTGTAAAGTTTCATTGAAATCCGTTAAGTAGTTTTTGCGTGAAAGTGGAACAAACATCCATCCATCTATCCAAACAAACTTTCGTGTTTATAATATTAGTAGGATTAATTAAAATCGACTTTGACGAATTTTAGTTTGTATATTCCTCCACTGGAGGGACAAACGGGAGGGATGTATTTTGCAAAATTACGCGATCCGTTCAACGAACGATCATTTTCGTTTTTGATGGTAGGGGCCCAGGAATGGGAAGAGGATTAACATCATATTGACATTTACTTTGTAGCCGGCCACTCCGAAAAGCCGATTCCAGCTCGAAGCATACCGTATGGGCTTACGGGGCCAGTAGAATCATAAGGGTATTAATCTCTCAAGTGTGATTTAAGGACCTTCTACATGGCGTGTTTAATCTGATGTTGGATATATTGACTTTGAATAAACTTTGCAATGGATAAATCATATTTTTGATTGTAATATTATATCTTCCTATGAAATATTAAAGAAAGAAGAGATATTTGGTTATTACCTTCGGGTTCGGTATGTAGCTTTTATAGAAAATAACCAGTAAATAGATCTTCATTCCAACAACCTAAACGCAATAATTAAAAGATTACCATCCCATACTACTAGCGCGAAGCTCCAAAGCATTACTTTCATCTCAAAACTGACAAGGGAAACTTTTCCAATACAGAATCAGTATCAGTTCTTATTGAAACTGCGTGTATTCTTAAAGAAATCCCGACTAAATCGCAGAGCGGATAAAGTTTACTAGAAAGAGCGTACGATTTTAAACCTTATCGTTGTCGAGTTAAAGACTAGGCGGCTTACAGCTGCCTTGAGGCTCTTTTGTTTATATTTGGCTAGTCAGAAACAACAATATAACTTTTACATGTTAAAACTTTTCGAAATGTATAAAAAAACACACAACATTTTATAAAACTTTAAACGATGTATTATGAGTTTACGTGTTGTACCTTTTTTTTATACTAGGGTTAACAAAATGGCTGCCGGCCCGCCTGATGGTAAGCGGTCACCGAAGCCCCTGAACGCCTGCAACACCAGGCCTGTACCTACTATAACAATAGTCTCACTTTTTATTATTTAAATTTTTCATCGTTTAATACGAGTGATGCTTTTGTTGTTAAAGTAAAAAAAAAATATCAACGCAATGTCCATATTAAAATAGCTTATAAAGTCTATACCCATTATAAAGATATTAAAAATATTAGGCAGGCGTCATTTTCGAATAATGATGCCTCTTTGAGTTAATTTGATATTCTAAAACAACGTTTAAACTAAATTAGTTAAATGTTTTGTTGTATCTGAAAACATCGCATTAAAACATAAACAATCATAATCCGACTTCTGAATTATAATTCCGATAGATGTTTCCGAGCTGTTACTGAGTACATTTTTCGCCAAGGATTTATAAGTAATACAATACAATATAAATGATCTGCATAGTTCAAATATTCACACAGCCAATCAGCTGTGGATCAAAAGCCGTACCAGCGTCAAGCGGTAACTAGCACCATAAAACTGGAAAGAACTTGTCCGAATACCCTTTAAAACTGAAACTTTACCCGTTAAACTCGATTCCGTTCATTTTACGATTATACTTAAGGGAATTTATACAGATAATTGGGGGGTGTAGATTAATTTGGATATTACACAAGGCTCTGGGTTTTTCTTCATAAATCGCTGTTGCAATGTTTGATACTTCGATTTCGCGACGTGGCGTAGGTACGCGAAATTGTGTTTGTTTCATGTCAGATTATCTTTTTTATCAAGCTTCTTATTATTTTTATCAATGATGGCCTCGGTAACGAAGTGGCTAAGGTAAGTCAAAAGCGCGAGTGATCCGAAGTTATCGAATTCGATTCCGTCATTATTTGGCACGCATAGTTTGGCTCCTGATCACGTCGGGGTCACCAATATGGGGTTTGTAGATGTTGTGGAGAGGTTCCTCTGTGCGGTGTGGTAAATGATAGAAGTCCGAAGTCCAATAGAAATATATATTTGGTGCACCGTATAATACAATTAATTACATATTGGTAGCGAGTGGTCGGAATGCGTGGCGGGGAACGACTGCCTGTTAAGCAGCGCACAATACAATACTGCGTGCGCTGCAAAACTGCTACTGTAGGCCGCTACACATAGTATAAGAAAAAGTCTTAGTTAGGGACCAAACCAAATAGAATAGCAATGAGCTTAATTATTCCGCAACGAAAAAGCAAGGAATTATCCGTATGGAGTAAGGTTAAACATAGTCGGCATTATTTTGCAATGTATCTTATGTATCCGATGTTCCACCTGCATTACGACCCCCCCTCCCCTCCCCCTACCAAGGCAAGGTCAGCCCGCTTGTGGCAACCGTAGCGATCTAACACGACCGTAGGAATTTCATAAATGTACCGGACCATTTAAGGCCATCCTGACAACATGGTCTAATTTAATGGTAAGTTCTTGAAAGACTGTTTTTGTTGTTCCGTTCAGTGTTTGATATGCGCCAGATAACAGTTATTCTAAGAGTCGTGTACTCTACGAGTACAGTGACGATACGGGCAGGCAAATGCTGGATGCAAGAAGGGTTAGAGGCGCACTTCTGACATCCCCAAACCGTGTTCGTGACCGAATGGTGTGCTGTTGAACGAACGCTAAACGCGAACAGCGCATCATACAGAAGAATCGTGATGCACCAGTGGACAGAGAAATATATGATGATGAGTACCGGATCATGACTGAGAGAGTCTAGCTTCACACTCGAACAAGAGAATCGAAACCAGAACCTTCGTATTTGCTTACTAACTGCAGCTCGCGATTTTGCCCGCATGAATGATAAATGATTAGAAAGAAAGTCACCTATATGTCTATCTGATAATGGCTATATTACTGTAGGTGAAGTTTCATTCAAATCCATTCAGAAGCTTTTGCGTAAAAGTGTGACGAAAATCTATCCATCCATCCAAAAAAAAAATACGCATTGACTTCTAAAGAATTTCATCTGTCATTAGAAGCATAAGAATGATCACTAAAGATCACATTTAAACCTCCTTAGCTACCGTAAGACAATCGTTTCAGTACATTTCCGACTATAACAAGGTTCTCAACTATCCAAAATCCACGAGTCCTGTTTTTCATTATCCCCTCATTAAACTTAAAGGCCTTACTACACACTACGGTATTATTATGCCTTTCATATGGTAATGCACTCTGTTACTCTGTACTAAGTTTAATAATTTACGCTACACAAATGAATAAAGTTTGTATACTAGTATGTATATTTAAGTACTCGTATTATGAAAACGGTATGGAATGAGGTGCGCGCCAATCTTTGCAAACTACTTCCAACTTCCAATGATGTTGGGATAGCTATTGCCTTGGTAATGGAACTTGATAAAACTGTTGATTTTAATTGCTAGGTGGATGATAATATTGTTAAAAGTGTTTATCATTAACGGCAATACTCGTACAATGAAGACGAGGATATCATTAAGGTAGTAGTCGCCAGTACTGAAAAGGCTTTATAATCCAAGATCCTGCTGGGGATGTAAGGGAGCGGCCTATCATCTCTTTGCTCCAAGCCAACCTCACCTGCCCGTGGTGCATCCTGTCGAATAGCAAACGAGGCGCTGGCAACCGACTGGTGGCGGTATAACTATCACAATTGACGGCGTAGCGAAATACCACAGACCGATGACGGGCAGCAGCGTCATCGGAGCGAGAAACTGCGCCCTGCGATCGCCAACCCGCCTGCCCAGCGTGACGATTATGGGTATATCCTCAAGATGTTTGCCTTAAGTGGCGAACAACTGGAGAGGCCTATGTCCAGCAGTGGACTGTGATAGGCTGATGATGATGATGAGTCCAAGATCCTAGTAACCAACGACCTATTTTTTTTATAGTAGCACGGCATAACGGCCTCAAGGCTTGATGGAAGCCAGAGAGAGAAACCAGTCACCTGTCATTTGCCACCGCCATGACGGCCCATAAGATGCTTCTTCACGCCCCGTTTAAAGGATCCAATATCGAAGGAAGGAGGAAACACTCCTGGCAATGAATTCCACATTTTAACAACGCGGCAAAGATAGGAATTGGCGAACTTTTTAACCTATATGAAACTGGTTATTAGATGAAATAGATGAATATTTCAATTTTGTTAATAAAAATACTACCTACAAGTTAAAAATATTACTTAAAAATGTTAAGTCCAGAATATGACTGATATTACAAATTAATTTATCATCTTTAATGGTGAATCATACCAAAATAATTGAATATGCAAGCAACCGTTAGGTAAAAAAGGTCGCAAAATCTTTCGTTGTTTAACTTAAACCTATATTGCATCAGTAAAACGTTTTCAATTATAACTGATATTAATGTCGAAACCACGGAGCAAATACAAAGGTCGAAACCAACTTTAGTCCATCACTACAAAACTGTACGATACTGCTTTAACCCTACTCCAGCTACCGGCTAACCCACATTAAATATAATAATTTCAAAGCTTCCCTGCAGAAAAATCCATTCGTTGCCAGCTCAGTTCACATTTCAGCTGGTAACCCGCGCCAAGGTCAGGGTCAGCGCACCCGCCCCACACAGATACAAGGCAACTGTGATTTCATAGTTTGTTACTTCCGCAAATGTGTTTGGACGACGGGATGAAATCGCTCAGCCCTGGAATTGGTTGGGCACCCATCGGTCTGAGCGATATCGATATGGTAATGTAATCGATGGAGAGCTTTCCGATTTTAAACATCCGTATGTAAGTCTAGTTTCTCAGTTTTTGTAACTTTTTATGTTGTCGTAAGGTTTAGCCGTGTTCATTATGATTTTGAAATATTTTATACTAAATAACTTTTTATAGCGAAAATTCACAAAATAATAATATTCCTGAAACTATGACAAATAGGGGAACATACATGGGGGTAATTGGGATTGATTTACTTAAACATTACCTATTGACATGGGACTGTTTTATTTAACATGGTATTGAGCACTAAAATTTTTGGTTTGCTTTATTTCCGGAGCTCGTGGGGGTTTAGGGTTTTTTTTTATTAATTTTGTTTAAATGTTCTGTTTTTCTAATATTAATTAAATTCTGGAAGTTTTTGATTTGACTGTGCTAAGTTTGTAGCGGCGTGGCGGTGGCAACTGACAGGTAACTTGCCCGTTGTCATGGCGACTTGGGCTTCTCTTTCGCTTTCTATCAGGCGTAGAGAGGCCATTATGTCGAGCTACTATTTGAAAAAAAAAATATGTTTCTTATGATTTTTTTGCCAAGAACGGTGCTCACTCTACCGAATCATTTTTACAACAATAATAGGAATTTCTTGAAAATCATGATAATGTCCAATTCGTGAACTATATTTTTATAGGTGCTAGATGCTGCACATATGAAAATTCAGGGAAGAGTTGCAAACAATTTAAAAACTAACCATCATCCAGCCATACTCGTATTATCATCATCATTATCATCATCAGCCTATTGCAGTCCACTGCTGGACATAGGCCTCTCCAGTTGCTCGCCACTTAGGGCAACTCGTATTATGCTTTACTTAATTTATTTCCAACACAATTTACTCATCCAGTTTGTAAACAAAGTTTCAGTCTAAAACTGAAAGCACTTAACGCCGATTAATAGAGCTGAAATTTTACATGTAATGAATATTGAGGGCGGAGTACTCGGAACTTCAAAATTGTGACGTTGAAATCATAATGGCTTTGAGTGTCTTTATGTATGTACCTACGGAAATATCAGCGTTTGTTGTGTACCTTATATGTGTCACCGGAAAATAGCAAGAATTGTAAGTTGATCAATCTCCTAGGTAGTTGATTAACTTCCGGAAAATAATAAACGGCAGTTGAAATGTATTATTTTAACATACATTGCTCCGATCCCAAAGTAAGTAGCTTGAGCACTTGTGTTATGGGTATCAGAACAACGAAGGTACCACAAATAAATACTTAAATACAAATATAAACACCCAGACACGGAACAAACACAAGTGTTCATCACACGAATGTTTGTCCCGGGTGGGAATCGAACAGACGACTCTTGGTTCAGAAGGCAGGGGTCACTACCAATTGAGCCACCGAGCCTGTCAATTTTATATATAGACTAGCTGTGCTCGCGACTTCGTCCGCGTGGAATAGTTATTTATTTCCCGTTGTTTTTTTTACATTTTCCATTATTTCTTCGCTCCTAATAGTTGCAGCGTGATGTTATATAGCCTATAGCCTTCCTCGATAAATGGTCTATTCAACACAAAAAGAATTTTTCAATTCGGACCAGTAGTTCCTGAGATTAGCGCGTTCAAACAAACAAACAAACAAACTCTTCAGCTTTATAATATTAGTTAAGATGTTGCATAATTGGGTATATAGATGTTGTCTAACGTCTTTTACTTTTTTATTTTGGCTTAGCCTGCCTTCACCTGAAGGATAGCGCATGAGAAGTCGCTACGGTAACGGATAGAATTAGCTAGATAGAATTGTGATAGATTAGGATTTTTAACTTTAGATTTGGAACAGCTGTTATATCCTAAAAAATAGGTATACCTACTTCCACGGTCACCACTCTCAGACTCAAGTTTCAGTTAAATTACAACCGGTCTTTTTCATTCCGTTAAGCCGGTGCCGACGTCAACTGTTGGAATCCATAAAACGGTAACTCTTGGCTACTAATTGGCATGGGTCACGTTCGAAAAGCAACCCTGCACCTAACGGAGAAGGGTCGTTTTCAAAAGGCGAAATACTGTAAGAAATGAAAATTTTTAATTAACCCGCCAGATCTGACTGTATGAAATTTGCTGTTAATCATCTGTTCCTTTGTATTTTAATGAAATAGGAAGATGAGAAATTGGGTTCGAGAATAAAAAATATTAGACTCATTTATATTCGAGAGCTTGGGTTTAACAATTTAATCTGGTTGTGACCAGTTCATTAACAAGGTTAAAATGGCAAAACAATTAAAATAAAAGAAAAACATCCTACATTGGAGAAGAACTCAGTTAAAAGTAGTCGGTAAAAATGACGCCATTATATTTAAGTGGTTATGGTTACATAATCTAACAGAATATTAATAGTAAAAACTACAAACGACCCTGCACACCAATACAACTGGATAATAACGATATCTGGAAGCATTCTACATACCTAAGAATCAATCTCGAAATAGAGACTTAATCAAGGTAGTTTCATTACATTAGGCGTACGACGAGATCTAATGAAGAATTCCTCAGTAAATGAATAAGTAAGATCATGTTTGGTCACAATTTTCCTACCCTAGCTTCATAGCAGATGTGAATATGTGATCGACGAAATGTGTCTTTCTTTTTCATTAATCTCTATCACCCGTTGTTGACATATCCATTATTTTTTTGGCCGTATCATTTTAACACAATTTTACCATCTTTACATTGGGCATCTTAGCCTTTCTCATCGTGACATTCATACTTATCACATGTCTCTCGTGATGAAATGACAAACAATTGCCTTCAGTATTATTATTTCTAAACGGTTCCACAGTCAATATATACGACATACAACATTCAACACAGGTACGCTGAGATTTAAATTGAATTTCTGGTGAAGCCACCGCGAGTGCTTGAGAAACCGATTTTGGTGGAATATTCCAAAGGTATTTTTGAACATTGGAATACAATATATTATTTGGATTTCGTATCTTCCATTTGAAGGGTAAGCCCTACATTATCACTTGTTTTTCTTTAAATAGTCTTCTTAAAATATGTTATGATTTAACATATATGGTAATGTATAGGTTTAATCTAATGTCTAGACCCTTATATACAGTGAAGAAGAAAAGATACTGATTGATTGCCATCATAATATCTTCCATACTTCGAAGTACCTAAAGAAACTTTTGCACCAACCGATGAAAGCGGTTTTGTGTCGGGGAATTAATAGTTTAAGTCGTAAACTGTTTATAATTGAATTCCAGGCTCTAGGGTCTGATAAGGAAGGAATGTTGTACATAGCACTCTAACAAAACATGATCGATCATCAGCTACTGATTCAGTGCTTCAAATTACAGAATATGATCAATTATTCTAAGTCAGCTAATATTAACCAGTGGAGAAATAGAGAGACAGTTATAATCTTCTGACACTTTTGGATGTATTACACGCAATGTTCAAAAATTTTCGCAAAACTTTCATATATTATTTCAAAAGCATCTGCATTGTAGATAAAGAGACATAGTAGAACAAAATACAAAATAATATATGTATTGTTAATAAAATAATCATTCTCATAGGCTTCTTGCAGCTATGACATACGCTCTATGCTGTACTATTTGTAAACCCTTTTTCATGGATATAATAAGATACCTATATAAAAGTAAGGAAATCAAAATAGATATTCAAAACATTTATAAACATTTAAGCTATGAGTGAAGATAATAGATTAAAAAAACATTAACCTTCACCAATCGTTGACAACTTTCACATAAATCAATAGTTAAAACACAAATTTAGCATCAACAGTATAACTGATACTTTAAAAACGAAAGCGAGTCAATCTAAAGACAAGATAATACAGACTAAGCCAGCATTAATCAATATTCCAGCAACAATATTGCACAGAGAGAAATGTCATTTAGGTTATTGAATGCGGAAATAGAGCCAGCCAAGATTTTTCGATAAACACAAGATTGGAAGAAGGTTTATTAAAAATATAAGAATCGGGTAAAACGATCTTAACGGAGACATTGCTGGCAGATTTGAAACTATCTCAACTATTTAATGAAGCGGTAATCTTTGTAGAACACAAACAGCTATTGTTACAAATAGCCTCATTATGAACCTGCATAATATTTAAAGAGACTTCAATTATTTTACGAACTAAAGTCCGCTACAACGACGAATAAAAATCTCGTTTGTTATTTCACATCCGCTATTCATAAGTCTGTCTGTGGCGATTTTTTTTATCGGTCGCTACTTTTTATAGTTTGTCGTGGATAAGGGGAAGTTTATGATCTCGTCTCGATGATGTCTGAAGGTGAATGTGAAATGTATTCTGTGTAATATTAAGGTTGGACAACGTTTAAGCTCGAACGTTGCGCCAAGTGTATAAATTTCTGGCGGGCTTGATGCAATAGAACTGTAGTCCAAGGGTTTCGAGAGGTAGCGAAGCGTCAGTGACTGTCCAACCTACGTCATCATTCACCTTTATACGAAACTAATTTGAAGCCACGAATATAATTTTAAGGTAATTCCCGCTGCGAAAATATACGACGTGTCATCGTGTGCGATACTTATAATAAATTACAACAAACGGACAAACATTATGTTTATCTATTTTAATAAAAAGGACAAATCTAAAATATAGGTTAAATTATGACGTGGGGACTATATTTAATTTAATGGGGCATTTTACTGACATTAATCTGAGTGTATATGATGTTAGCCACCGACATTTTGGCGGCATTTCAAATATTACCGCACACTAAATTTAATGAAACAAATTGGTCCGATTACTTAAAGGTGTAAATATTACGCGTTGCAGTTAGCGCCTCGTGGGAACTGTCAGCACCAGCCGGCTCCAGCGCCGCCCGCAGACTCCAACGACAAACCTTCGACCCTCGCCCGCTGACACTAATGGCCCTTTGTGGCTCCCGAGACCATGCTGTCAGCCCAAAACCCCTACTTAATTTATAGCCCGCAAACACAATCAATTTATTAAAACAACCCTCATTTTTATCTCTCGGCAACCGAACTGCAAACGAACATGGTATTCTTACACGATTACCATTTATATAACTTTGGCGCGGCGAATCCGGCATAATAACAACGGGGCGGTTAACATTTGAATTCGCAATTGCGATATAACGGTAACAATGCCGAACTTAACGTCTAGATATGAAAGTTGAGAAAACAATTGAACCGAGGGGGCCTTAACGACGGGGAGGCGAGAAGCGCAACAAAGATCGCGGCGACTTTACCCCGGTGTGGTGTGCGCCGGGCTCGTCGCGCGGGAACCACGCCAGTACTGGAGCGGCGCTACCGTTCGGCGCGGTGGTCCGCGGTGCCGGCGGCCGGAGGTGGCCGGAGGTGGCCAGTGGTGCCGTGGAGCGGCCGCGGCGGCGCCTGCTCGCTACTGCGGCACGCGCCTGCCCCGCGCGGCCGACGCATCCCCCGCCCGCGCGCCACCGCCCGCCCCCCGCCCTGCCGCACCGTCGCCCGCACGCACGCCGCATTCTTGCGTTCCGCCCCGAAGCGCGGAAACAACCGCACAAAGACTTCTCCCGCCTACGTCATGTCCCGCAACTATCGGACACTTCTGCGCCGCGGCGTGCCCTATCGCCGATCGGGAGCCGATGCCGCGATGCACCCAGCGCGCCGCCACGCGCCTCGAGTGCAGCGAAAACACCGCGCTCGATTCATTAAGCCACCGTCATCGGTCAAGTAAACACGACGCTGCCAAATGCTATTAAATTTCAAGAGTCCAATCGATTGACACACTTCGATGGTGAGATTTCGCTGAATAGACGTTGCCACGGCGATAATGCATGTGAACTCCACATCACATCTGGAAATAGAATCCTTGACCTTTCCCAAGCTTCAAGTGCAGTTTGACTGCAGTGAACGCAATTAATTCACGGCGAATGCGACTGGCTGTACATGGAGCGAATGGAAGTATTTGAAAGCCAAAACTTATTCTGGGTCAGGGTAGCAAAGAAGTGGATTTATTGCTTTACACGGTGTGTCGGGGGTCGATTCTGTTAAAATATTAGTCGGATTGGTGAAGGAATGGCGTTTACGTTCATCAACCATGGAAGAAAACAATTAGCAGTCCTCATGTTGTTGTGACCGTATTTCTGTTGGCCGACAAATTGGTTGGTGGTCGGGCCCAGTGAAGCAAACTCGTTTGTTTCGGCATTCCATTGCTGAATTTAACAAGACAGCTACTTTAGAAGGCTTACAATATTGTAGGGAAACGAGCCAACGGAGAATTTCTTAAGAACGTTGAGTAGTATCATTTTTACTGAATTGAAAAGTTACTTTCTCTGCAGCCAGCTTCTAGTCGATATATTTTATGGCTTGTTTCATTTTTTCATTTGGCCTGCATTTTTAATAACACAACCGTTTGGCTATTAACTGGTGGGAGATACATGTCATCATCATCATTAGCCTATTGCAGTCCACTGCTGGACATAGGCCTCTCATGTTCTTTGCCACTTATTGCAAACATCTGGAGGATATGCCCATAATTGCCACGCTACTGGGCAGACGGGTTGGCGATCGCAGGGCGTAGCTTGTCGCTGCGATGATACTGCTGCCCGTCATCGTTCTGAGGAATTTAGCTACGCCTTAAATTGTAATGCTGCCACCAGTCGGATGCCAGCGCCTCGTTTGTTATTCAGCAAGATGCACTACGGGAAGCTTCGGAGCGAAAAGATGATAGGCCGCTCCCGTAAGTGATGTAAATCCCAGATACACATAAAGATCCTTATTACGAACCGTATCTATTTTAAGTCATTGGGTGATTTAAAACATTCTGGATTATTTTTAATGGTGTAGGTATTATTTGCACACTTTGCAATTTAAATGTGAATTAAACATACTGAAGGTCATCATTTTTGATAATTACGGTTTTTTTTATAGTGGCTCGACATAATGGCTTCCTTAGGCCTGATGGAAAGCGAAAGAGAGGCCCAAGTCGCTGTGACAACTGGCAAGTAACTGGTCAGTTACCTGTCAGTTGCCACTGCCATGCCGGCCCAACCCTAACCCCCCACGAGCTCCGGACACCCTACTCACCAGCAGAAACACGACCCGAAGGTCATTCGACTGCGGTATTTTTTTTTAACCAACACCTGTTCCTAATTTAAGGTTGGTAACCGTAGTAGGTTTTATAAAGGAAACTAAAATATGTATAGCTATAACTGGATAAATGTTTCCGATCAGCAAGTCTCAGACCGAGTTCTAACTAGTAGTTCGGAAGACCGAATTGGCAAACGCGGGTTCACCCGCATATGGCAATGTGTTTGATACATTACACACAACGACAGTGAAGCAACATTGTATAAGTCGAAATTTTTATATTTTAGCCGTCATCAAACCTTAACTTCTTTTTTGGTATAGCCGGTAAAATACATTTATGTAAATCCATGCCGTTCGAGAGAAGGATGGGATATGTGGAAGCCACGCCTCCCTTAAAACTGACAAGCGGCACCCGGTCTCAAGATGGTAGATGTAGGGAATACCCACAAAATGCCTTGGTTCCTCCGTTAATCGACTTTAAGGTGCTATTTCGGGGCTCGGAATAGTCCGCAAAATCTACCTACGATAAAAGTTGGTTCGAGTACGAACTATACGTATAGGGATTTACCAAATTCGTTTCTGTACAGCTTAAGAGACGGTCTCCGCTCAAGAATGTCCTTCCTTCTTTCTAGGCATATACCTTATTCACTACCACTATGGCCTGTTAATTCACTATTTATCTTAGATCTATATATTTTGTAATCCAACCGTTGTAAAGTTACTATGTTTCATTATGTCATCATTCGCCGTTACTAAAATGTAGAAATTAGTTTTTATTTTTATTTTAAGAAGTGGACCACTGATCTCATCTGCACTGTATCTTGTGGTACCTACCGTTTTGTTCTTCACTTCCCTGACCGCAAGTTGAAACTTGTGCTGAGCACTATACTGACTCAAGTAAGTGTCTTACGACATCTGAACTGACTGATATTAATGTTCTCTTAACTGATTTCTACTTCGTCACTGTAGAGCTCAGTCTGTCTCTGATAAAATAAAAAGATAATATCAGATTTTAATTGTTGAACAACCACGTGGTGTTGGACTATGAGTTTTCCCTATCACTCCAAGAACACCCAGACCTCGATACAATTAATTCAAGCCAACTTAGATAAGCTACAAGTGTACTTAGTAGTCAATATTATAGCTAAAAAGAAATGCTCTACCTTTTTCCTAGTAGTTTACTTGTCAGCGGATTTGCACCCGCCAAGTTTAGCTTACTCAAACAAACTGTATAACTGTCACCCTTTTTTCAGTTTCACCATTTGTCTAAGCAACCCGTCTCTGATGGACACCTAACAAAATAAAGAATTTTTTTTAAAAGGAGCCCAAGTTTCTACGGAATCGGATAGTAATAATAATAATAAGCCTCTTTATTTCCAGTAAATCTTACAAACTTTTTTTTTACAACTTCATAATATATTTTTTTCTGATACTGGAATCCCACCACGGAATCGGATAAGTATTAATAAGTAACCAAATCAATCACTTGTCAGTTGCCACGGTGTTGCTGAGTATGCGGTGGTAGGCAGCCATACAGATAAATCGTATAATGGCAGGGAAACTGAAATCTTTAGAACACCCACGAGTAGAAAATAAATAACGAATATCAGACAACACCATAATATACATTGCTTCGATCCCAAAGTAAGTAGCTTAAGCATTGTGATATGCGTATTAGCACAACGACAAGTATATGCTTATAGAGACATCCAGACACGGAACAAACGCAAATGTTCATCACTCGAATGTTTGTCCCGTTTGTCCCATAAAGCGTACAGTTGAGACAGAGATCACTATCAAATGAGCCATCGAGCCAGTCAGAAAATATAGGGGGTCATCATCATCAGCCTATCGCAATCCACTGCTGGATATAGGCCTCTCCAGTTGCTCGCCACCTGGGGCAAACATCTGGAGAATATACCCATAATCGCCACGCGTGGAAGGCGGGATGGCGGTCGCAGGGGGTAGCTTCTCGCTCCGGTGACGCTGCTGCCCGTCATCGGTCTGTGGTACTTAGCTACGCCTTGAATCGTGATCGTTATGCCGCCACCAGTCGATTGCCAGCGCGTCATTTGTTATTCGGCAGGATGCACCACGGGCTGTTGAGGTTGGCTTGGAGCGGAAAGATGATAGGCCCTTACATCCCCCTACATACCTACATATAGGGGGTGGTTTCTCGAAATCGAAATTATCTGTTAACATTCCTACTTCTATCAGCCGGAAGGTAGCCACTCCGCTATTCAAACTTGTATGTTATTTCAGTATGAAGATCACGAGTCCAGAACTTTATTATATAGGTACGTAGAGTTGTCTGATCTAGAAATTTATCAGAGCGCTTGTCGGGAGCCGATACCCGCATTCCCGCGGCGCGTCGGTTCGCGCTGATGCCCGGCTGGTATGCGACGCGGCTGCACCGCATGCACCGTGCCCCCTCTATTTGTGGGAACAAATGTATTGTACAACGTTTAATTAATTAACCTCAATACAGGTGCCATAACCTAAGGTATAATTTGCGAAGCTCAAGTGACGCTGTAAATGTCCGTGTTTTCTGGATTTAGGATAGGGCTGCTCCATTCCATGCCGTGAGTCTTGTAGAAGACGACTGATAATATCAGGAAACGGTCTACTCTTTCTGCACTATTCTATTTTTCTTCAATTCAAACTTGATTCCTTATCCTTCCTTTCCTTTTAGCGTCACAGAGAGAAAATGCAGATTAGGACAAACAACTACTTAATAAAGGAACTATTTGCATCAAACTATTACTACCGAAATCAACTAAACCGTTTGAAAGTTTTGAAGTGTAAAAACAGGTACCCCGAATTTAGTGAACTTATTCAAAGTTTGCGAGAATTTTAATATGAATACGGGATCAGCGGACTAACGAGAGTTTTCTTTGAACTTTGTAGAAATGCCACATTCCGCACTGTAAAGTTACCTACTGCATCTATAAAACCGAACTATGAAAAGGAAATATTGTACCATGTGTCCAAACTCAAATGGACCACCCATCTTATCAGTCAGGTAGTGACCCCTGCCTCGATTCCCACTCGGGACAAATATTCGCGAGATGAACATTTGTGTTTGTTCCGTGTCTGGGTGTTCATATTTGTATTTAAGTATATATTTGTGGTATCTTCGTTGTTCTGATACCCATAGCACAAGTGCTTAAGCTATTTACTTTGGCATCGGAGCAATGTTTGAGATGTTGTGTGTTTGTTTATAAAACTTACTCTTGAATCACTCTATCTTTTAAAAAACCGCATAAACGCGTGCGTTTTAAAGTGCTTCATTATAGGGACAGACAGAGGATACGATTCGTTTTATATACTTTTTAGTGATGAGAACTCTTAAACGGACTTGATTTTTTAACATAAAGATGCACAATTGTCATAAATTATATTGTATACATAAGTATACAATATAATTTATGACAATTGTGCAAACATTCATCATTCATAAAAAAACCTAAGGAACTAATCGTTCTTCGTCTTCAAAAATCAATGTCGAACATACCTTTGTATCTCACAAATGTAACAACCATAACATTTTACTAGATCACCTGTTTCATATAGCGACGATATTTATTGCTTCAGCGTTTATGAATGAATGTTGCGAATTAAATTTGTAATATCTTGGATTAAATAAAACCGCCGACGGACGCATGAGGTGAGTCGAAGATTGATGGGACAGATTCAATATTAGGTTATATATTTAGAACGGTAATGAGATCTGATTTCGTCGCCGAGTTAGCAACTCATCTTATAGCTGTAGTGCTTTTCGAATCGTGTTTAGAGATGCGATAGTGGAATGCCTTGTAGGTCTAAGTGCCACAAAATGATTAAGAACTTAATAGGTAACCTTATTTTTTCCTTTAAACATTAATAAATCATTTCTTACAACTGCGACCCTGTATTAAGCATCATCATCATCAGCCTGTTGCAGTTCACTGCTGGACATAGGCTTCTACTGTAGTTTGCCACTAGGGGCATACATCTGGAGTATATACCTACCTATAATCGCCACGCTAGGGAGGCGATTATGATTATTAGATTTACTTCCTTGTATTCTTTAATGTGAAAAGTAAACGAATGGACAAGGTAAATAAACAGAGAAGGTAAACCTTTTTCCAAGAATCCGTTCAAACGGCAAAACGTACTAACAGGTAACCCCAACAGATGGAATTGTATATACATAGCTTTGTACTCGATCATAATGGAATTTATATTTACCACAAACTTTTGCAACCGGCCTGAAGTTTGCCACCCATTGAATTTCACTTTGACATTTCAACCACACCCTGATAAGGTTTCTCGTCCTTTAAACTTGTTCTATGTGGAAATTAATTTGGCCATGTAAAGTTTGCGTTGGTATTGTTTTATGAGAGACTCTAACCCCCAGCCTTGGAAAATCTCGGTTAGAAACGAGACACAAAAATTATTTTAGGGAAACGTGGCGCGGGTTATGATCGATTGCCTCAGAAATCTACAGCAATCCGGTAGAGAAGAGGAAACGAATTGTCAACGGAGTCTTTTAGTTCATTGTGGTCTCTTTAGTTAATTTATCTTTTAGTCTTTATTTCCGTAGTAATAATTTTTGTAAACAAATCACCTTTTAGTTAAAGTGTTCACTTTCGTTCTACTTACAGGTAACACCCCGCTTATTGAAGTTTGCCGGGTAAGTTTTTCACAACAAATTGTACTATAATTAACCAAGTTAATTCTGAAGAGTGTGTATTCAAAATGATAAAACAATTATGAAAATTTGATAAAGCGAAAGCGATCCGCGTTTCGGAGTATTGGTCTCATCATAATATTTAATGATTTGCTGTCGACTCGACAAGAAGAAGAAAATTATGAAAATGGGTGCGTCCCATTATTTCCGAGTCTATTCATTAAAAATAAACTTTCAATTTATTCTTAACAATATAAGTATAGTTTTTATTAATATAAAAAGTACTTGAATACATTAATGTTACATTAAAAATGCATGTATGTTTTAAATCGACAATAGACAAACAAAATTATGCTTGTCGAATATCTATTCCTTATCGAACCCGCAACCTCGACGTAATGTTTCGAAAAGTAGTAGCTTTACCAAAAATCCGTATTGAACTAATATAAATACCCAAGGCCTTCTGCCCCAATACTATTAGAAAAGCGCCTTACCTTGAAGTGGGCAGACGGAGGTGCAATTGTATAATACGCTTAATATTAAGCGGCACTATTTCGCAGACGGCATCATGCGTCACTTGCTGCGTGGGTAATAAGTACTAGGTAAGGCAACGTTTACACTTACCAAGTCCAATTGAACATTAAAATACCTACGACTTCACAATAGGCTATTATGGCTAAAAATTGTAATTAGTCCGGCTTTTAGCTTATTCAAAAATAAAAGACACGTATTTTTAGTAAACACTCTCATTCATAGAACCGACTCGAAACTTTCAAAATATTGAATGCAATATGACTGTGTTCAGGTGAGCAACCAGTTGCTTACAGGGTAGCAGAACACTAAAAGATTTATTCGCATTGCCACCTACATTGTTCGCAAGGTAACAGATCCCACATATGATATTAAATGTTGACTTTGAATTCGGACGTAAAGTACGGGCGCCATGCTTTTTTAAAATGCACGGAATAGAACAAATGCTTGGCGTGTGACTTTTGTTCCGTTGATTTCGTAACGGTGCTTGAATGGAGCGACAGTCCTCGAGCATTTTCCTTTTGAAGGTGCAGAGTCGACCTTAAACTAAGGGAGTTGTTCTCAAAGAGATTCCAACAGTCTAAAAGCTAACCGAGAAATGAAAATCATTTTATAAAGGTTGATAACAGTCGGGGGTTGAGAGTGTGCTTATCGCTGAAATGTGATATTACTGACGGAAAGAGATGCTACTAGTATAAAATAGATTTCTTATACTTAATTGTGATTTAGCTTTAAATGGGCTGGTAGAAAACATCATACATTAGACAAGAGAACAAAGAAAAACATAGAGACGCCAAAAATACATATAAACACATGTGAGTTTGTCACACACGTGGAAAGGGGCGTGACACTACTTTTCATTAAAAGTGTTGTTAGTACAGCATCTTCCAGACTTCTGTATAAACGCGGCTTTACTTCTCCATTATATTGACATTGACAACGAAAATATCCAAACACAATGTTAAAATAATTCAAATCAGTGTGTGGGCCACGGCTTACGGCATTACAAATAAAATAATATCAACGAGACTGCTTTAAAAATATAGGATCCATTTTAATAACGTCTGCGAAATGGCTCTCTTAAAAAAATTGTGGATATTTTGTTTGGAGGATTCTGCTTTTAGTATATATTTTTCTATCAACACAACATCAGCAGATGTAAAGGAGCGATCAATCATCTATTAACTCCAAGCCACTCTCACCTGCCCGTGTTGCAACCTGCTTAATAACAGACGAGGCTCTGGTAACTGACCGGTGGCGGTGTAAATACCACAGGCCGATGACGGGCAGCAGCGTCATCGGAACGAGACGCTATGCCCTGCGATCGCCCAGCGTGGCGATTATGGGTAATTCCTAAAGGTATTTGGATAAGGTGGCAACTGAACAACTGGAGAGGTTTATGTCCAGCAGTGCACTGACAAAGGCTGATGATGATGATGATGATGATGACAACATTAGCTTGAAAACATCCGCTACTATAGGTCTCCGATGACAATTGTCTTATTTTAATTACGCAGACGAATTTTGAAGAGTTAATTTGTATAAAAAAATGTTTCGGTCTTAGATAAAAAAGGCACGTGTTTGAGAAAGAAAAAAAATGTTATATACTTATAATATTTATGAATTCAAGAACACGGTTTCCTAGAAACATGTGACCTTGGAGAAAATAAAATTTCAGAACTTAATAAGTCAAATTAATATTTAATTCGTTCAGAAACGGGAGCTTTAACTTTCATGTAATAATTATTCGTAATTACTAATTAGCCATATTCTTAATTCCAAGAAAAATATTTTATATCATAGAGGAATGTAATTTTGTATTAAAGAAAAGATTACGGAATAATTCCAGTTTTCTCTTAAATGGAATACCAAAATAGAATTGATGAAAAGCACTACCTCCTAGATATGGTATTGTTTCTGTTTTTGTAATTGTCCATATAATTATTTTTAACTTTCATAATGTTTATTCTATGTGTTTATTGTCGATGTATTGTTATGATATCCAAATAATAAAGTATTCTAATTTGTTAATAACAATTTGCCTTAGCTTCGGTTCGGGTATTTCAGATAAAAAATTTATTTTATTTTATTATAGGCATTTCTGTACAGATCCCCAATAATTTCCAGCAATAAATACAAGTGTAACATTTTTTTGAATTTGGCCCAACAGTCTTGTAGTTTATTCATTACAAGCATACATACACACAAATATACAAATCTTTCTTCTAGTGTGGTTTACAAGTAAATGCACCCGATTACCGCACCAAAAATAGATAATAGCTTGCAGATTTGACGCACAAATTAAATATTTAGCAAATTTATTGAACCGTTCAGGTGTCGGAGTGAGGTGACGTCACCGAACTGTGGCCTGACGTCATTTGGCACCCGGTGAGAGCGATGCTGCCAGCCTCCGGGATCTATCACGCGGAAACAAAACTGTTAATGTTCTCTTTTATTCGTCTGAGGTCGCGGTTGTTATCTCCCTGTTACGTAATAGCCTTTAAAGATAAGTTTGTGTAGCTTTACGAGTATACCTTCGACACTAAGTGAGGTCTTTCAAACATTAATGGACCAGTTTGGTTCAGTGTGCAATACTACGAGTATAATGTTGATTCTTCATCATCATCATCATCAGCCTATTGCAGTCCACTGCTGGACATAGGCCTTTCTAGATCCTAGGCCTTTTTAGATGTCACTCTCCATCCCTTCAACTTAGTCAATCACGTCAATTCGTCGCTCCGTTTTGCCGTGAAAGAAGAACAAACATACAGACAGACAGATAGATAGACACACTTTCCTATTTATAATATTACAGTATGGATTTCCTATTTCAAGTGGATACATATGTTAATTCTTTACTTTCGGCTAGGCAACAGTAAGCCCTGCTGAACAGGTATTATAAGAGCTCTACGCAGTAAATCTGTCAATAGCCCAGTTGTCTGGCCGGTGACAATCGGTGTGATGTAAAAAGTGGGTGTAATAACAACTGATATAGCTCAAGGGCAAGGTAGTATTGTGGTAAGCGCCCAATTTAGGTTGGTGTGACGTTGAGTTTATTGGATCCATAGAATTATAAGGCAATTAAATCTGTTTTTTTCTATCATTTACCAATATTTAAATGGCTTGGTTCCATGGTAGTAAACGCTACCTCGGATGCAGTACAGGGGTTTGCGGATTCGATCTCCGTACAGTACAAACATTCGTGTGTATGAACATGTCGGTTTATATCGGTCTGAGCTTCGCTATGTATTGTATAATTATGTGTATGTAAGAAATTTTCTAAGTAAGTTTATCAGTTGTCTAGTATCCAAAATACAAGCTTCGGCCGAGTTTAGTCTACACGGACGCTGTGTGGCCCAGATTGACATGGCCTGGGTTATTATTATTTATTTATTTCTACTACGATTATTTCTGCGAAAAAGTCGATCTATTAGTTGCGGCACTTCCTCTCGGCAGGCTACAAGTCGAAGCGTCTGTAGAAATGATGTTTTGACGTGCAAAAGTATTAGCTAGTTTAGGCATAGAAGTTTTGTACGTAGTACTTAATACTTCCATGAGTTTAGGTTGCTATGGTAACGTTTTCAATACACGTCAGTTTGAAAGATAGCTTTTTGGTAATTTTTTCACACCTTCGGTTACTTAATTTTACTATTAACTTTGAGCACGGATCCCTAACGTTTTTATAAATATAATATACCCTATGTTCACCGGGGATAGTGTAGCTTTCCGACAGTGAAAGAATTATTCAAATCGGTCCTGTAGTTTCGGAGCCTATTCATTTCAAACAAACAATCAAATCTTTCCTCTTTATATTATTAGTGTAGATGTAGATTAGTGTAGACAAGCCAATCTATTTGCAGAAATATAATAAATTTAATGGTAAGTAGCTATTGGGATGTAAGGGAGCGGCCTATCATCTTTTCGCTCCAAGCCATCCTCACCTGCCCGTGGTACATCCTGACGAATAACAAACGAGGCGCTGGCGACCGACTGGTGGCGTTATAACCATCACAATTGAAGGCGTAGCTAAATACCACAGACCGATGACGGGCAGCAGCGTCACCGGAGCGAGAAGCTACGCCCTGCGATCGCCAACCCGCCTGCCCAGCGTGGCGATTATGGGTATATCCTCCAGATGTTTGCCTTATGTGGCGAACAACTGGAGAGGCCTATGTCCAGCAGTGGACTGCAATAGGCTGATGATGATGATGATGATGAAGTAGCTATTAATATACACATTTATCATTCGTTAATGCCTTTTTACAGCACACGTCTATGAGTTATCGTATTTATATATATAATGTACTGCAATAACGCCTTACTTTATCGACTTATTACACCAATTTAGCAAAGTGCCTCCGGGTAATTTGAAAACGAAATGTACGGTAAATAAATCGCAAACATGATTAAAGAGGTAACTAGTTTATAATTTAACTGGACCGGACGGTTATGTTGCATTAAAATGCATTTGCGTAGATAATGATGATATTGGTTTAATATCTTTCACAATATATCATCCATCACTATCATCAACAGACTATCACAGTCCACTCGTATTTATAGTAGGCCTCTCCAGTTGTTCGCCACTATAACACGAAATATTTAGAAGTTTGGAGATGTTAGGGAGCGACCTGTCACCTTTTCGCTCCAAGCCATCCTCACCTGCCCCTGGTACATCCTGCTGAACAACGAACGAGGCGCTGGCAACCGACTGGTGGCGGTATAACCATCACAATTGAAGGCGTAGCTAAATACCACAGACCGATGCTGATGATGATGATTTAGAAGTTAAACAAAAATATTTCGATGCATTTGTCGACAACATCACATGCATTGTTCCGATCCCAAAGTACGTAGTTTAAGCATTTGTGTTAGGGGTATCAGAACAACGAAGGCACCACAAATATATCCTTAAATATATACAAATATATACTTAAACAACCATACACGGAACAAACACAAATGTTCATCACACACATGTTTGTCCTGGGTGGGGATTGCATCCACGACCTTTGGTTCAGAAGGCAGAAGTCACACTACCATTGAGTCACCGAGCCAGTCGAAAGAATTTTTAACATCGAATCAGTAACTTACATGGAAGTACTTAATACTTCCATGGTAACTTACGATGACATCACTGATATCGTAAAGAAAATGAACAAGACACATTAAAATGTTCAAATCCATTATATGATGTCTAAATAGAGCTCACTGTCCTTTCCGCTAACAAAGCTACTACAGTAACGAAAATGGCATTATTTATTTAAGCGTCCCTCCCCTGATCCCTTTCCTTCTTTCCATTCTTTATGGTGTCTCAGATTTGGGACAATCTTTTATTTAAAAACCGCTACTCCACATTTTCTCCACGTTCAATTCTACGATAATTAAGTTTGTGGTAACAAAATCATAACATTGTGTCTTATATTATCATCCTATTGCAGTCCACTGGACATAGGAGGCTGTGTCCCACTACGTGCACGGTAGATGATCTTTGCAGGGCGAACGACAAAGGCATCCAGGTCGCCAAGTTTTGGACTGGTTTTGTTTGAGGTGGATTGCCATTGACTCGAGAAGAAGAAGAAGGAGGCATATTCAGTAGTTCACTACTTTGGACAAACATCTGAAGGCTTTGCCCATAGTCTGCGCCCTAGGCAGGCGGGTCGACGAACGCAGGGCTGCCCGCTTCGGTGACGCTGCTACCCGTCATCGGTCTGTGATATTTACCTTCAATCATAATGGCTATGCCAATCAGTTGCCAGAGCGTCATTTATTATTCGGCAGACTGATCGTACGTATTATATTATACGAACTTTCAATCTACATTGTAATATCAATGAAAAATGCTGCCGTTTAAAATGTAAATAGCACGATAATTAACACGTTAGGAATCCATTTAAATGCTCCTTAGTAGTGAAAGCAACAGCCTCGATAAAATTGTTATTGTCTGGAAAGTGGAAAGAAAGAGACGGATAGATTAAAAGAAAGAATTTCGATACAATCCGGCGTTAACGACTTGATGAAGACAATTATTATTCTTTCAAGGCTCGCGAACGATGGCCTACTTACAGCACCCGGATTTGTGGACAAACTGTTTATATTATCATCCTATTGGTACATTAGCTGAAATTTCGTGTTATAAGGAACTTGTAAGTGATATTAGAGTCTACGATGGAGCTCACCCAAAAAAACCGATGCGCTCTTGCATTGAACATCGGAAGATTTTAACTACGCGAACAAACAATTCGCTGTCTTTGGAACTTGCACCGTGTAACGGGGCACTGTGAATGGGCATATTCACCGTATCCCTGCTCATAATCATCATCATCACCACATCAGTCCACTGCTGGACATAGGCCTCTCCCAATACTCGCCACTTCGATCGATCCCGGGCCTCTCGCATCCAGCTCTTGCCAGCCGTCCTGCGCAAATCGTCACTCCACCTAGTCTGAGGGCGTCCTACACGACGCGGTCTCCACTCCAGAACTCGTTTACCCCAACGGTCCCTGCTCGTCGGATGATTAAAATTAGCGGGAGGAATAAAGTTCAATAATTCTCACTTTCTAAAATGTAATCAATAGAATACATAAAAAAAAGACTTTCTATATCCCATAATAATGTATTGTCATTCATGTCAGTTTGTATTGGTCTGGGTGTTTACTATGTAAAATATGTATTTATTTACAAAAAAAAGTGTTTAAGTAAGTTTATCAGTTGTCTAGTACCCATAGTACAAGCTTCGGCTTAGTTTGGGGCTATACGGCGTTATGTGGCCCAGCGTAGCATGTCTTGGGTTATTTATTTATTCAATACAATATGTTTGTATGCGAAATTTCAGCTTGATCGGAAACTGAGAAGTGGGTCAAATATTACTGCAAGTAAATAACCATAACTTTCATCGTATCACTTCATAACTGTCATTATTATGTAGTATAGAGGTTCACACAACATCTGATCCGAATCCGATGCGAACCCGTGAAAATGTACCTAATTACAAATAAATAATAAATAACCAAGACATGCCACGCTGGGCCACACAGCGCCATCTAGCCCCAAGCTAAGCCGAAGCTTGTACTATGGGTACTAGACAACTGATAAATTTACTTAGATACATTTTTGTTTTGTAAATAAATACATATTATACATAGAAAACACCCAGACCAATACAAACAAAAATGTTCATGCACACAAATGTTTGTAATGTGTGGGGATCGAACCCACGACCTTTGGCTCAGAAGGTAGAGGTCACTACCAATTGAGCCACCGAGCCAGTCAGTACACAATATATACAATGGTGATCGTGAAAATGTAATAAATAATAAATATTAAATATAAATATTAGACAACATCACATACATTGCTCTGATCCCAAAGTAAGTAGCTTAAGCACTTGTGTTATGGGTATCAGAACAACGAAGGTACCACAAATAAATACTTAAATACAAATATATACACCCAGACACGGAACAAACACAAGTGTTCATCACATGAATGTTTGTCCCGGGTGGGAATCGAACCCACGACCCTTGGTTCAGAAGGCAGGGGTCACTACCAATTGAGCCACCGAGCCTGTCAATAATAAAATAAATCTATGGTAAAAGTAGAACTATTTCTATGGTAATTAGCACTAGTAGATACTATAAATTGAAGAAGATAGGTAGGCATGGGCTTCCCCAAATGACAATGGGGGCAGGCGGGTTGGTGACCACAGTAGGTTTTATTGGTACCAAGGTAAATTCCCTTAATCAACTTATGATGAAATTTACAACTGAATGAAATGCATCTGCGCTCATATGTGCAATTGTGCACGCACTTCAACGCGCCCATTGCAGCAAATCGTGCATACGGCATCGAATTCACTTGTGCCTCTGTTGCCACATAGTACGAACGAATTCATCGGGGCGATATTGCCTTCCTTATTTTATGACCCTTTTCGTTACGTGGTGCAAGTTCCAAAGACTTTTTTTTATCACTGTGGGTGGCAGACGAGTAAGCGGCCCATATGATGTTAAATGGTTACCGCCGCTCATAGACTCTGCAACGCCAGGGACATAGCTTAGCCGCTGCCTACCGTGAGGAAAGAGTTCTCGCACTCGTTTCGCCTCTACCTGCTTTGTGAACTCCTTGTTCGTCTACAGATATAATTGTTTGATGTTCAAGGCGAATGTACGAGTATACCGCTTTCTACTGGGTGAGCGCGTTCCATCGAAGACTGCGATATCGCTTTTCAAACGTCTCATATTTATCTTCATTATATTTTTAGCATCCATTCATTTTAGAATCGTAAGCGTGTATGATAAAATAAGAGAGACACGTACCTACATGATAATGAGAAAGCTCTTTACTACAATCTATATCTTCTATACTTATAATAAATCTGTAGAGAGGTCAATTCTGTACATAAAATATTTTTTCAAAATAACTATCAGGGGGTGATAAGTGATCGATACTGATACCAAAAATGCAATCAGTAAAATTTTTGTCTGTCTGTCTGTCTGTATGTTCGTTATAGAAAAAAAAACTACTGAACAGATTTTGACGAAACTTGGTACAATTATTCTTCATACTCCTGGGCAGGTTATAGGATACTTTTCATCACGCTACAATCAATAGGAGCGGAGCAGTGACGGGAAGTGTTGGGAAAACGCGAGAAATTTAAACCTGTATGTTTGAACGCGCATTACGCGAAAACTACTGCATAGAATTGAATGCGGTTTTCACCAATGTATTGCTAGAGGTCTAACTTAAAACATAGGCACAAGGTATAGATGGGTACACACAGAATAAGGAATTGTTTAAAAAGAGGGTACGTGAACACCTTTTAAATTATTCGTCGTAATTAATAAATTGCTCGTCAAGATTATCTGTTATATATGTCCTGCATATATTTATATATGTGTATATATATGTATATGTCGCAGTCATCTGGTTGAATCTCCTATTCAATTGAATCGCTAGCGCGTTCATTGAATGTCGACATTCAATTGAATGACTAGACCGAACGTTGACTAAACACGCGTCACTTAACGTCCAACTAGGTAGCGGATTGAAACATAGCCCTTTGAAAAGAGCGGACGTAAAATCAGTCAAGTGATTGTAATTTAGTTCATTTTTTTCCCGCGCGGCGTTAGTAGTCACTAAAACAAATATGGCGTCGAACATGATCACCTGAGTGTTGATATTTTTTTGATTAGATTTACTTTAAACTGACTTATACGTAATAAAATAGTGTGACAGCATGGATTTACCTATTAATACGCCGCCTCCGGATACTTTTAAAGAAAAATTAAAAACTAAACATTAAACAGTCGGCTTTTACCCATTCAACGACTATGCTAAAATGACGTTCAGTCAAGACGTTGAACGTTTCATTCAATAACTTGACGAGTTGTCCTTTAGGCATTCAATTAAATGTCGTCATTCAATGAACGCGCTAGTCATTCAATTGAATAGCAGATTCAACCAGATGACTGCGACATATATATATTATTGTATATACTTATTTTATATGTATTATTATATTAATTGCTTATATGTGTATATATATCCATGTATGTATACGTATTTATAGCACATTTTAATAAGTAGTATATTTAGCATATTTAGCATATTAGTTTATTGATTATAAATTAGGTATTATCTTTTACAGTGTTTCTTTTTACACTCACCGCACACACATTTGCTCTCTGCATGATCCAAAGGTTAACTGGTAGAGAATGCTCCTAGCATTAAGTTCGCCTTTTGTACCATTTTGTGCAATAAAGCTTTAAATAAATAAATAATTAAATAAATAAATAAAAATGGGTATTATATGGAAGTCCGTTATTTTTGAAACCCGATATCCACGCGAGCGACGCCGCTGGCACAGCTAGTAATTAATAAATTCGGCATAGAACGATTTAAAATTTCTTTCACCATTGGAGAGGTACATTCGCCATGAGTACTAAATATCGGTTATATTAATTGGTAGAACATGTAACACGCCAATAATGTATCAAAATATTTTTATGCCAAGCAAAGCTGGCTACTAGTTATACTTTAGTTTAGTTGTTGGTAAAACAGTGAGCTTGATGTTATTCCGGCACTTGTGGAAATCGAGCTTTAGAAATGAAAACGCTATGATGTTTTTAACGCGGGGATCAGGGTAGATACTGTAACGTGGAACATGATTTTTAACCTTTTTGCGAGGTAATATATCATTGTCGCGTCGGCACTAGTAGATTTATGGATATTTTAATGGTTGCACGAATATGTAGGTATGTAAACTAAAATAGAAAAAAAAATTGGTTATAAATAGTAACTTACTTTGATAATGTGGAATTGCGATTGTCAAATCGTTATCAGATAAAATGATATACACATAATTATTTATATTATAGTTCGGAGACATTTAATAATAACATAATCCAGTTTATTTTTCGAGATTTTTTAAATTTCTTCAGAAATGGCGTTACATAAATTTATACTTTACTGTACTATAATTATTATGCATGCATAAAGCATATACAAACCTACCTCTTAAATCAATAAGTCTAAAAAAACCATATCAAAATCTCTTGTGCAGTTTAAATCTAAGGATATTATTAGGGACAGACCGACGACGGGAAGTGATTTTGTTATGTACTGTAGTGACAGTGTTGTTATACCTAATTTAATTAGTTATTTTGATATCAGGACACCAAACATCATATTAATAAATCCAGAGGCTCTTTACTTAGTAGCAAAACTCGGACCTACTGTAAGACAAATCGATAACAGTTTTCACCCAGCAATGGCATTCAACACGATCCTTAGCACGTTCCCTTATGTTCCGATTACGGTATCGAAGCTTCGACTCAGCCACGGTGAATGAGCTGACCATGTTCGATGGTCGCACGATCGAACTCGACCACGTGCACGCTATCGATCCACCACGCATCGTTAGCCAGGACTACGATGGGAGCCCGAGAACTCGATAAATAAGTAATAAAACGAACGTAATGACGTTCCGAGCACGTTTCCATTCGTTTTGGGTAGGAATGGTATGCAGCTTAGCTTCGTAGCAGCGAACATTGTCTCTATATGTTTAGTATTTTTCTTTATACTGACTCAGTACAGTTTACGTACCTTTCGACTGATGGGAAAATTCTACATTTTAACCGTTAATTAGGCGCGCCGGGTCGCCGCGACCCAAGTGATCTTCAAGGTGAGTGTATTTTTCGTATTAACGCTGTCAACTAGATTTTCTTGCTAGCTTCCTATCTCTCTAGTTTCCACTCAATTCAGTATCGCTCATGCCCCAGAGTTTATCGCACGTGCTGCACTGAGGGGTTCAGGGAGAGGTAGGGCATAGGGAATCTTCGCTCGAATTGAGCCGCCCGTCCGGGGAAGGACCTCGAGCCTATAGAATACCGCAGCCAAATGACCTCCGGGTCGTAAATCTGCCGGTGAGTAGGGTTCCCAGAGCTCGTGGGGCTTAGGGTTGAGCCTTTGTAGTGGTGGCAACTGACAGGTAACTGACCAGTTACTTGCCCGTTGTCACAGCGACTTCTCTTGCTTCTCTTTCGCTTTCCATCAGGCATAGAGAAGTCATATGTCGAGTCTATTATAAAAAAAAATCATTCATAGTGCGAACGGCTCAGTTTTACCGGAGTCCGTATTTCCAGAGAGATACGAGTATAATGTTTACATTCTTGAGGCGAGAGTAAAATGGTTTTTATTGGGGGAGCGCGCTCCATAGTAGACTGTATCGTCTCTCGGAAGCATAATGGAAAAATTCATTTATTAAATAATCCACCCAAACCTTTCCAATCATCATTCCATTTCGTTTGTGTTGTCTGTTCAATTCATTTAATTTATTTCATTTCAATATTCCAATACACGATTTGCCACTTTAGTTTCAAGCATGATCATTATATGCGGTTACATTGAGGTTTGTGGTTGGGAGCTCACCGCTCGTTTGGCGAAAATCTGTCGATGTACGAGTAATAATTAATTATATTTCAAGCCTTTGACGCTACGCAAGCTACGTTGCCGCGGTGGCTCACAAAAACCTACTCTTCGATTTGGGTTGGACATTGTCCCAGTGATTTTCATTTCAGATACAGTTTTAACTAGCCTGCATCAGTCCACTGCTGGACATAGGATTAAACCTATTTGCTTTCCTCAGCACCTAAAAACAATACATTTATCCCGCTGAAACTTACCCGCAGCAAAAAATGCAAAAGACTTCAAAAATACTCCAAAAACATGCCACCAAATGGAATATACGGAACATAAAAACAATGCATCTGCTTCATAAATAATAAGCACTACACTTTCACACTGTTACGTAACGACTTTGCGACATTAAAACCGCCGCATTTTCAGCTAAAGTGTAAAATAAACAATGCACCCCGCCATATTGGGAAAAGAACAGTGAAAAATTGGCAATATGCACTAAAAGGCATATGATGTCCGAATCTTCTATTATTCACGAGTCCCGCTTCGAGAATATAGAGGCAAGTCGATGTAAAGTTAGATACCCTCTGATACTGTGAGTTTACTTTTAAAATATATCAAAGGCTATTTTGTGACTGTAGATAATATCATTTTCATGTCGTATTACCGGCGGGAGCTAAAATGGTATAAATCCGGTTCTATTTTATATTTTAGTACTGTGTTCTCTCTGGGTATGTCAGTTCAAAAGACTTGCGTTTTTCAGCTGTTGAAACGCGCGTTTGGGCGTTTATAGGAGGTTCATTTGTCCGTGGAGATTCCAGACTTTAATACGGCCACCCCATCTCATCCTGAAAGCATAGAAGTCGACTAAGGGAATATTGGGAAACGGGTATCAGCGTTTACCTATAAAGCTAACTGTTATCAACAACCTACCAAGCGAGATGACTACCTAAGGCGATTCCCACCAAATGACCACTGTCATTGGGCCTATGTCCAGCAGTGGACATCTACAGGTTAAAAATAATGATGATGAGAACGTTCATGTACCTGTCAGATCTTTCGATTGCATCTGATCTATGTCATCTGCAGAAATCTAGATTCATACTCAAAATTTAAAACGGAAACATTTGTAATGCAGGTCTCATCGCGCCTGTTCAAAGTTGGACTGCACCCGTTTTACTTTACCTTCTAACAAAAAGCGAGAAGGAATCTTTGTAACTGTTTGAATATCTCATTACGCTAGGAACGGGTGTTGCAGTTTGTACGAGCAATGGATGGAATATTCTTATCTTTTACGTTAGCCCTCGTCAAGTAAAGAAGCCTAGAGGCTTAGTCCAGCAGTGGACTGACGATGATGATGATGATGATGAAGTAAAGAAGCACGCGGATGACATGGAGGCAAGGGCTAACCAAAAGAAAAGATAAATATATTTTTAGTGTTTTCTATGTATAATATGTATTTATTTACAAAAAAAAAGTATCTAAGTAAGTTTATCAGTTGTCTAGTACCCATAGTACAAGCTTCGGCTTAGTTTGGGGCTAGATGGCGATGAGTGGCCCAGTGTGGCATGTCTTGGGTTATTTATTTATTTATTTAGACTGACAAATCATGTAGTATGAACTTATTTCCTAAGTATGGTTTAGTTAGTATATAAGTATTAAGTTTTAACGTGTTTTTTCTTGAGCATGCTGTGTTTACCTATAAGAAGTTGTTACATTTAGAGTGATTTTATTTATAAGTAATATCCAATGTAAAGATTTAATGTAAACAGCTGTTGGTGAACCTTTATAATAAAATAAAAATAAAATAAAGTGCATAGGAAAGTCGTAGGTTTGATTTCTCTTTGTTGGTACTTCGACATATAATGGAATATTTTTCATAGGTTTCTGGACAAAGGTGAAAATTGTTTATCTGTTCAAATAGATCTGAGGTCAAAATACAGGATTGAACATGTTGTAACCATTCATTATCATCATCATCATCATCAGCCCACATCAGTCCACTGCTGGACGGTGTACAAATTGTATATCATATGGAAAACCATAGTTCTCATTACTGTAGCTTCTATTTTATAATGCATTTTTATTACGCTTCTTTAGAGACTTACTACTACAGAGACCTGTAGCTTTTCCTCTCCACATGTCCCGTCTCTCCAAATAAGTATGTAGGGTGCTCTCCCCGTGACGCCCTAAGCCGATGTCCGCCCATTTAGGGGTTGTCAGCTTATTTTATTAGGGTTAAGTGGTCCAAAGATAATAACTTCCTTCCTTGTCATCTTCGTAGTCAATTAGAACTAAGCTCTTTTGCTTCGTTATTCCAAACAAAAGCAATGCCTTCAACTAAAAATAAAGACCCAAAACCCGATAGTGAAACTAATTGAGAGATCGTGCGATCTTCGTAATCTGTCAGCTTATGGAGCTCCGGGGACAGGTGAGGCGAATTTTTGCCTCATTTGAGGCAATTAGCGTCGACGCTCCACCTCTTCTCCACTTTAATTCATCATTTGAGAATCTTTGGAGACGTATTAATGTTAAGTGACAAAGGAATTGCTCAGAACGAGAGCCCAAAAATCACGTGTTCAAAAGTTTGCTAGTATGCCATTTTGTTTAACGAATTCCACTGCATTTTTTTTATAGTAGCTCTACATAATGGCTTCCCTACGCCTAATGGAAAGCGAAAGAGAAACCCAAGTCGCTGTGACAACTGGCAAGTAACTGGTTAGTTACCTGCCATTTGCCACTGCCATGCCGGCCCAACCCTAACCCCCCACGAGCTCCGGAGACCCTACTCACCAGCAGAAACACGACCCGAAGGTCATTTGGCTGCGTTATTCTATAGAGTGGAGGTCCTTCCCCGCACGGGCAGCTCAATTCGAGCAAAGATTCGCTATGCCCTACCTCTCTTAAAAGAAAAAAAGAAGCATATTGAAGCATTCATCTTATACGTAGATTTTAAAACTTATATTGGCTACTACCCCTTTGAAAATAATCTATCTGTGCCTCCCGTCATTTTCCCTTAAAGGGTCGGCTAAACGCATGCGATGCCCCTGGTGTTGCAAGCGTCCATGGGCTACGGTAACTGCTTACCATCAGGCGGGCTGGTAGCTATTTGCCACTCTTGCGGTATAAAAAAAAACACATGCAAACAAATTGTCTTCATAGCGAAGAAACATCTTGCCGCAGCATTGAATCCTTATTTACACACGAGGATATTTATTTATTTATTTAAGGTCTACCAACAGTTTTTGCATCAGTACATGCAGAATTGCAAACATATGCTAAAGAAAACAACATTAGTAGGATACAAAAACTAATTACAGGTAAACACCACATGTAAAATTATAGCTCTCTTAAATTCTATATAAAAACATTTGGAATACTACATGAAATGACTTAACATAATATGATTTCTTCGACTCAATAAAAACTTTCCATGAAATTGTATTTTAACTAGTGTAGCCTTGCAATCTTAGTTGCAATAGTAACTCTCGTCTGTTACTCAGTCGACAACAGATCTGTCTTCTTACAAGTACATTTTAACACTAAAATAACAAAAGAGGGGAAGAATTTACACCAAATAAAGGTTAATTGGATAGTTAATTCAATTGCGATAAAGCATTATTAATAAAACGCCAAAATTTATATCGTTTTAATATCCTTGGCCATGTTTCTCCTTGTCGCAAATGATTATTGTTAGTAATTTTCGATAATAAAGCTTTAATTCTGTCATACTTCGAATAGCGAACCGCTAGAGGTTTGCGAACCTCACTTGCGTACCAGAGCGTTAATTTCACAGACGTTCCGCTTGAGGATCACATCTAAAGTTTTCTAGTGGCTCGCGTTTAATTTAGCACCACTCGACAAGTGACTCGATATTGAGACGAGAGGAGTGTCAACTGCCTACAAGTCTGGAGGGTGTCCCATTTCGGTATCGATCGCGTTTCCGCGATCTTGGCCGCTAAAGTTGGGACTGCTTGGCGCCCGTCCGCGAGACTTGGCGCCGGCCTGACACACTGACACGGTGACTACCTCGTGCTTATGTAATGGCTGGCTCTTTAGTCTGGTAGCCATTGATCTGGACACACGTGGAGTCGAATCACATAAGCGCCGGTTCACTTCAACTTGGTAACATGTTATTCCGTAACTTACCAACTTTTAAGTACAAGTGTTTAACAAAACATAGACAGATACAAATAAAGATAGTTTTTTTTATGACCAATTGTGAAGCATCATCATTTTCATGCCCTTATCCAACTCTAAGTGGGGTCAGCACAGCATATTTTCTTCTTCCATTCTGCTCCATCAGTCGACATCTCCACACTCACACGTATTTGACACGCATATCATTCATCCATTCCTTTTTCGGTCTTTCTATATCCTTCCACATTCATACTCAATACTTGTATCGTTAGAACTCGTAGCCTTTCTTCCCTCCTCATAATGTACCCATGCTATGCTAATCAGCTAATCTTTTACTTTTCTGCCACTGACGCTACTTTCAGACTACCTCTTATTCATTTGTTATCATTCTAATGATAACAAATGAATGAATAATTCGCTTGCGGTAGATATATCATATATATTATCATAGCGATAAATCATAACGATACATAGTATCGCTTGGGTTGCTCCCTCTAGCGGTGTGCAGCGGCGAAATGCATCTGGCTGTCAGTTTGACTTAACATACCAAGATACACTAATAAAAAGAACCATATGGAATATTCTAAAAAATAATTATCCAAATCGGTTCCGCTGTTCACGAGTTATGCACTCAACAACACATTTGGCGATCCACTTTATATTATAGAGAAGAAGAACTTGAGGATCAAACTTCAGCTTATATTTTAAAATCGCCGAACTTTTCTTTAGACGTCGTTTTGGCTACGTGATCGTTATGGAGTCTGCAGTATAAAAATAAATCACACAGTTTATATTTTCGTCGCGGTTCCATGTTTTATAATTTTAAAGTCGCAAAATAAATATAAAAACAGAAGTAGTCCAAAAACAAAACATAGAAATCCAAATAAGCATTCAGCACATAATGAGCTAAAAAATTCTCTAAAAATAGAAGTGGAAAAGCTAGCGAAATAAGCTAAGCGATCCCCCAGCGGCATTGTTTCACTCGCGAGGGTTGAAAGGGCAGCAAGAGTTCAACTCCTAGGGCTCATTAGTCGCCAGACTTTTGCAGCAAACCTTTTAGTTAAATGAAATTGCAGGAGACCACCATTTTAGTTACGTTGTACGAGTAACACCGGGTTGGTCTTAAATTGTTTACTTACTTTAGAAAGCATAATTTTGAAATTGAAAAAAAAATTTTTTTTTGTATTAATACATTATTATACAAAGCAAACACTCCAAACCAAACCACAACCACGCACCCAAGACATGTTCTTGCAAATAACCCAAGACATGCCACGCCACACAGCGCCGTCTAGCCCCAAACTAAGCCGAAGCTTGTACTATGGGTACTAGACAACTGATAAACTTATTTAGATATTTTTTTTACATATTATTCATAGAAAACACCCAGGACAATACAAAGAGACATGTTCATGAACACAAATGTTTGTACTGTGAGGGAATCGAACCTGCGAACCTTGGCTCAGAAGGCAGGGGTCACTACCAAACGAGCCATCGAGCCAATCAATGTTTGTACTGTGCAGGAATTGTAACCACTGCGTCGTAGGCTAAAGCTCAGTTTCGTTAAAGAAGTATCGTACGTATTTGGTCTTTTAGAATTACAGTTTAGGCATTTTTTTAAATCAGAACCAACAAAACATATTAAAAACAGATATTATGTACATTGCAAAATATGTCTACTGGTTAAAATTCGAACCCACCGTATTTCACATAAGGCAAAATCACGTACATTTAACGTGTGTGAGAGAACTTTACAAAATCAGTACCACCAACTTAATTTAAGACCCATTAATCTTACAGGGCATTACCATTGAATCCTCCGCTAAAGTTACCGTTAAAGTTACTCTAGGTATCGTACAAGTAAGTCTTAGACACAGACTGTACATTGAATGTAATGTTACTTCTTTGTGCATGACCGAAGCTTAGGAAAAATGGCCAATATCTAGAGAGCCTAGCCAAACTTTTTTTTATAGTAATCATCATATCAACAACATCAGACCATTGCAGTCCACTGCTGGACATAGGCCCCTCTAGGTCCAACATTTGGAGGCTTATCCCATAATTGCCACGTAACTTCTCGCATCTTTGCCTACGCCAATTGTGATGGTTATACCGGCACCCGTCATTTGCCAGAGCTTCGTCTGTTATTCAGCAGGATGCACAGCGAAAAGATGATAGTCGCTTCCTTATATCCCATCATCATATTGTATGGCTTCATTTCTCCTCGAATCCTTGTAGTCAGAAAAGGCCGGAGAGATTTCTTCGAGCTCTCGCATTCCCTTAGAAAATGAATAAAAAAGACATTTCTCCATATCGTGGAAGTAGGGCGGTTTTATTTGGTTGGTTTAATTTCTCCGTATCCTAAGATTGTGAGGAAAATATGAAAATAATTTTTATTTGGAGCATAATGTCGCTTTACTTACTTGTGTTACTTACTTCGCTTGCTCACTTCGCTGGTGGCCCGAAGTGGATCTTGCCCTCCAACATGAAAGTGTTCAGAGCTGGTGTCATCTGAACAAGTTGTTAGAGCCAAATTACTCATATTACTCATCAATCAACTATAATATTATAAAGCTGAAGAGTTTGTTTGTTTGTTTGTTTGAACGCGCTAATCTCAGGAACTACTGGTCCGAATTGAAAAATTCTTTGTATTGAATAGACCATTTATCGAGGAAGGCTTTAGGCTATATAACATCACGCTGCAACTATTAGGAGCGAAGAAATAATGGAAAATGTAAAAAAAAACGGGGAAAAAATAACTATTCCACGCGGACGAAGTCGCGAGCACAGCTAGTACTTTATAAGATTGCAAGATCTGTACTGAAAGTGAAAATGCCTACTTAATTAAAGCTCTAATACAAATTTGTCATTAATTTTTATCACAACAATGAGTAAATGAATGCCAAAGCCCCATCTTAATTTCCAATTCATAAATAAGTACTCCATGAAATTAAAAGAGCGAAAGCGGCTACAATAAGCCGAGTGAAAAAAGCGAGCGGCATCCCCGGGGCTATTGTTCCCGCCGCTTGCGCCGAGACTGAGGCAACCTAAATGGCAACTATGTGCTCTTTTGATTCTAAAGGTGCATCTAAGGCAAGAAAACGGAATTAAAAAGAATGGGCCATAGGGGGACTCCGTGAGACTTGGTATGGTGAGAGAGATGAACCACCTTTTAAAAATCAATCTGCCAAACCCATTTTCGACAGGCTCGGTAGCTCATTTGGTAGTGACCTCTGCCTTCGGAGCCAAGGGTCGTGGGTTCGATTCCCGCACAGTGCAAACATTTGTGTTCATGAACATGTCTGTTTGTATTGGTCTGGGTGTTTTCTATGTATAATATGTATTTATTTACAAAAAAAAAGTATTTAAGTAAGTTTATCAGTTGTCTTGTACCCATAGTACAAGCTTCGGCTTAGTTTGGGGCTAGATGGCGCTGTGTGGCCCAGCGTGGCATGTCTTGGGTTATTTATTTTGGGCCCTCACGATATGTCAAGCTGGTCACCTAATCGCGGTCTATCAATGACCGTCTTGACGTATCGTTAGAGCAAAATTTAAGTTGATTTTTGAAAGGTCATCTTTCCCACCTGAGCAGTGAGCAAGTCTCCCGAACTCCCCCTTAACTTTGCACCAACCAGATGGTCTTAAAGGATCGTTTCCCCTTATATAGAGTACCATAATAAAGGGTCTTCTTCGGTGTGATTCCTGCTATTTTAACCGAATTCAAAAATTAAAGGAGGTTCTTAATTCGACTGATTTTTTTGTTATATGTGTGTTACCACTACCACATATATGTGACACCACACCCATAATTGTGAACTGATTTGAAAAACATTTTTTTTTGGATAAGGTGTACCTTAGTTATGGTACATTTGGTATACCTTTCTAGTTGGCCCCATTGACACCATATCCATATGAAGCCACGAATCCACCATAGAAGTCGGTTTTAAAAATGTTGATTATTAGGACAGTGTCAAAATCCCAACTTCAAGTCTCATAAACCAGTTGTATGACGTATGTGTTTTGGTCGCGATGTCGCGAACCCGTGTGTACAAAGCCCTTACTTTCCGTAACGCTTTTAGTCAAATGGAACGGTTCACTACCCGTTGTGTTAGTTTTCGAAGTAACAGTAAAAATACTAGTTATTTATGTACTAGGTAAACGTCACTTAACTCCTGAAGCGCGTACTAAGTTTTGTGTGCATTACAAACTTTGTGGTAAGAATTTTGTTAAACTACTTAGTTTTTTAAGTAAAAGGCAAATTACTGGCGACTTCTAACAATTAGCCTTCACGCGTGGACTGGGTTGCAATTTTTATGATAATTATCTTGGGTGCCTACTTAGCAATACTTTTTGATTTTAGTTAGTTTTTTTTTTTAGTTTTCTCTCGACACTTCGAAACATTAAACACTACCTTTTTATCTTGACTTCATCCGCGAGCATATAGGTTGAATAACGTACCGTTTCCGAGATTGAAGATACCTCCTTCGAAGTAGTTCTATCTATGGTTATGAAAGGTAGGTTAGGTATGAGTAGTTTTTACAGGAATTAATTTAATGACGTTAAAAGCACCTTTATTTTTAAAAATTTAAGGAGTATTTAATTTTATTTATAAAAAATATTGTTGAAAACTTGTTTTCCCCATTACATGTAAATGGGGTAATGGGGAAACGCTGAGGTTAAGTTCGCCTTTTGTATTTTCATCATCATCATCAGCCTTTTTTATGGCGAAATAAAACATGACATATTTGTCGAGCGATCGTACAATATTGAGCTATGAGTTTGTGGGTGATGGTGTATATTTATCGATAGTTGAAACTCACATAATTATCTAAATCGGTTCATAATAAAATTCATGCAGGACTACACACACACAACAATAAAAAAATCACTCGAATTGGGAACTTCCTCCTTTTTTTGAAGTCGGTAAAAATAGCCAAACGTCTGATAGCGCTAATCACAAATGTTTATTATGACTAAGACAAAACTAGTGTGCATCAAACTCGTATCAAAACCGCGCCGCTAAATCACAGTTCCCGTATCCATTCCTCATCAGTCACAGTTGTCACTTGATAATTTACCCGCGCCTGTTTCTGCGCCGCTATAAATTAGGTGTTATCACTCGACACAGCCGGTCTGGATTAGGCTGAGCGCGCTGTGGGCGCGACGAGACGCAACGGCAAATACAAAACGCACATTGACAAATATAGATTGTTTTTTTTTACTTAGCCTTTATAGTCCCATTGCTAGGGCAAAGGCCTCCCTTAAATTTCTCCATAATTTGCGATCATTCGCCATATTTTGCCTGCCGCGTGGCTGTTCAAATCATATGCCATCTCCATCAAAATCAATGAAATAATATCTTTTGATATTATAAGAAGGCGTGTTGGCTATTTTTTATTTTTAGAAAATAAGGATAGTGATACGTAAAAAAATATATACATATTTTTTACGTATTTACAAAACCGATGTAGTCAAAAATATACTATGAACAGTGAAAACAATGGAGAAAAATGGACGCGATATGATCGTTTGAAAATAAATATACACGTAGTTAGGCAAAACAATTTTTATGTGGAAAATGTTATGGCGCGCGGGTAACGTGAGGTCATATTATTCATCGGTTCTAACTGACTAATAAATTATTATTAAACTAAAAGTTAAAAACAGAGTGGAAAAGATACCTACTTTAAAAATATTTGAGTACAACAAATAAAAGATTTCAATAAATTCATAAACAGTCATCCGTATTCAAACGACCTAATTTGGCTTTTCAGGAAAACAAAAACTAAGAGTATATCGTCCCGTCACACAATGCTGAGGCTAGGAAGGGAACCGAATTCCCTAAGGATCCCAGCGTCCATTTACACTTAAGGCGCTAAGTCTCTAGAGCCCTCCGCCGCGTGCACCGCTCGGTCCACCGGTCTGCCGCACTACGCTCCCAGTGTGACGACACCTTTATCGTTAGCTGTTCGTCAGATGCTATTAATTAATCAATTGGCGTTATGATTAAATGCTGTAGATTCGCCAATCTTGTTTAGTTCGGGTTTTCACAAAGGTTATTGAAGATAGTAACAGTGGTCGCTTTTGGAATATGTCAAATTGAGTCTATGAATGACATGTGTGTGCGGCCGCGCCACTTAATCGTCATCAGCCTATCGCAGCCCACTTCTCGACATAGCATAGGCCTCTCCAGTGGTTCCCCACTTTGGTCAAACATCTGGAGGCTTTGCCATTCACGCTGGGCCTGTGGATTAGTGATCGCAGGGCGTAGCTCCGCGCTCCGGTGACGATGTGGCTCGTCATCGATGTGCAGTATTTAGCTATGCCTTCAATCGTGTTATATAAATAAATAACCCAAGACATGCCACGCTGGGCCACACAGCGCCACCTAGCCCCAAACTAAGCCGAAGCTTGTACTATGGGGACCAGACAACTGATAAACTTACTTAGATACATTTTTTTTTGTAAATAAATACATATTTTACATAGAAAACACCCAGACCAATACAAACAGACATGTTCATGCACACAAATGTTTGTAATGTGTGGGGATCGAACCTACGACCCTTGGCTCAGAAGGCAGAGGTCACTACCCATTGAGCCACCGAGCCAGTCATTTAAACTGATTAAAGGCGTAACTCATGATTCAAGATGAGGATCTCAAGACTAAAGCTCATAAGGCCATAGGTCTATCCATAATTATGTGGCTAGTATGTATGCAGACAGCTATGTCACAGTAAAAGGTATTTATTTCAAACGTGACATCGACGTAAGCAGGTGATTGCGGCTCGTTCCGTCGTATCAAGTGGTCGGGAACCAAACGTCATTTCCCCTAGCTAACGCTATTACCACACCGTACCGCGTTCTGCCGCGGCTGGCGGTGAAGCGTTTTTCACATTTTCCTTTAAGAAATCCATTTACCTAACACACCATAGTGTCATAATCATCTTTATTCCTCTCCATAATAACACTATGTACAAAGATTTTGAAAGTAGGTTATGTAGGTAAGACAAAATTATGGTAAGCTGACACCCAAACTAGGACAAGTCCTGTAATATGTAGTGTGTTAGGAAAAAGGATTTCTTTCATACCGTATAAGGAGATGTGGCGTGTCATGCATTTTAGCGCGAAGTGAGATACTGAATGACAAAGTATAGAGGTTGTAAAACCAGTCCTATGGGGGAATGTCTCACAGGCATGCCCACTTAATAGACGGTCTACCAACATGTCTACTCGTGGAAGGCGCGGTTGCGACCGAGACTGTCGGTATATAAGTGTCAGAATTAATAAACGAATAGGTACACTACAAAGAGAGGCGTTTAAGAAGCAGCTATTTTATCGATGAACCGCATTACGTAACGTTTGGCGCGACCCGTGACACCATAGACTCCTCTCCTATGTCGAGGTGTGTTGTAGGTCCGAGTTGTTGTACGTCACGTTGGTAGTAACATTGATTAACAAAATATAGCTAACTGTTCTTCTGCAAATGAAGAACATGTCTGTTTGTATTGGTCTGGGTGTTTTCTATCTATAATATGTATTTATTTACAAAAAAAATGTATTGTAAGTTTATCAGTTGTCTAGTATCCATAGTACAAGCTTCGGCTTAGTTTGGGGTTAGGTGACGCTGTGTGGCCCAGCGTGGCATGTCTTGGGTTATTTATTTTATTTTAAATCGAATCTGCGTACGGGAGCAGTCAAGCCAATTCGGTTGCATAGAATCTGACGTGGGTGCATATTCTGCCGTCTTGGTTTGCCTATCTGCTCCCTATTAATACGATATGAGAACCGCTTGACCGCCAACCGCGGCGGTTCGCAGAGCGGTGTGTTAATCGCTTAAACGTCACTTCCGCCAGCTAAACGTCATTTCCTACCGTTCTGGCCACTCACGCCACGTCTAATGACCCACCGGCAAATACACGGCTGCGAGTAATTTGAGCCTTGGCTTGTCGCCGTTATCGCATCTAGATACCGAATGGCGAACCAAAGAAAGTCATTCTACAATGCCTTAACTTGACATTTGACCGCAGCCAAATGACCTCCGGGTCGTGTTTCTGCCGGTGAGTAGGATTTCCGTAGCTCATGGGGGGTAAGGGTTGGGCCGGCATGGCAGTGGCAACTGACAGGTAACTGACCAGTTACTTGCCAGTTGTTACAGCGACTTGGGCTTCTTTTTCGCTTTCCATCACGCGTAGGGAAGACATTACGTCGAGCTACTATAAGAAAAAATTTACTTTTTTAAAAAATAAATACGTAGAAAACACCCAGACTAATACAAACAGACATGTTCATAAACACATACGTTTGTACTGTCTGTTTGTGTAATCGAACCCACGACCCTTGGCTCAGAAGGCAGAGGTCACTACCAAATGAGCCATCGAGCCAGTCAAATGAAAAACCATTATCATCCATCAATAGATGATTTTTGGATCTACTGCTGGACTGTCCAGCTCTCTTTGTCTCTCCTCTATGGAAGATTTTTTTTCAGTCCAGGCTGGACATAGAGATCTTCCCAATAATAATTAATTCTCATTTGGGTCACTTGCCTTAGTCTCCACTCCTGGCAAGCGGGTTGGTGACCGCAGTACGTTTTATTTGTTCCATAAACACTGATAAATTCCTGATATTCCCTTAGTCGTCTTCTACGACACCCAGGGGATGAGACGGGGTGGTCCTATTCCAAATCCGGAAACCACACGGAATGAAAAATGATAGAGGAAAACCCTCAAGGATAACAGTGGTAATTTTGTATGGAAAACTGTCACGAACGGTCTCCCGTGATATGACTGAAACGTGCCGTGAACGTAGCTAACAGTAACAGGTCATTTTTAAAGAAAATCTTTCTAATTTTTTGAAATCGGTTAAAATACCAATAGGCTATTATGGCTAAAAATTGTAATTAGTCCATCTTTTAGCTTATTCAAAAATAAAAGACACGTATTTTTTTATTTGTAAATTAGACTAAAAATTACAAAGTTATAGCCCGTTGAAATTATGCGTGACGTCACTCGGTGAGGCACTTTTACGGGAGCGAGTGACGTCAAAGACTCCGACTCCTAACATTTGATACCTTGTATCTTTGTTATTGTTTATTTGAATGAAAAAAGGAAAAATACGTGTCTTTTATTTTTGAATAAGCTAAAAGACGGACTAATTACAATTTTTAGCCATAATAGCCTATTATTGTGACACAAAACCATTTCTATCGAGCGAGAGCAGAGTTAATGAAGAACTGTCTTTGACTTGTAAAGTAACAAGGACGTTTAAGATAAGCGGCCTTGTAAAATAAACAAACATAAGCGGTAACGGGTAAGGGGGAGGGGGCACATGCGGCATGTGCTATGGTGACAGAACGGCAACGTCACCACGCCGTTATAAAAAAACAATAGAAATTGATACGTTTGCGGATCCGCACCGCTGGATCCAGCACTATATGCTGGATCCGGCATGCTTAAAAAGACGCTGGATCCAGCTGGATTGCTGTATGCTGGATTCAGCAATTGCAATCCCTAATACCAATTCTCCGTCTGATTAGATTATAATGTGTAAAAAGACTTACCTTGCTCGAGTCTGGGTGTTCCGGCGATTCTTCTATTTCTTCTGACACCTTATATTGTAGCTTATGTAGGATGACTTACCTGAAAATAAATAAGGAACATGTTAATATCAACGATATCTTAGATGAAGAAATTATATTCGTGGACATAGAAATCAAACAGCATCATAGAAATTGCTCCGATCCCAAAGTAAATTGCTAAAGCACTCGTGCTACTGGTATCAGAACAACACAAATGTTTGTCCCGGAATTTGAAAGTATAATATTATTTACTAGCTGTGCCGGCGGCGTCGCACGCGTGGATATCGGGTTTTAAAAAATAGCAGACTTTCATAAAATGGTACCTTAATAGATAGACCTCTAGCAATACATTGGTAAAAACCGCATTCAATTCCATGCAGTAGGTTGTTTTCGCGTGATGCGCGATCAAACATGCAAATAAAAATTTCGCCCGTTTTCCCAACACTTCCCGTCACTGCTCTGCTCCTATTTGATGTGCGTGATGAAAGTATACTATAACCTACCCAGGAGTATGAAGAATAATCGTACCAAGTTTCGTTAAAATCCGTCCAGTAGTTTTCTTTTCTATAACGAACATACAAACAGACAGACAAAAATTTTACTGACTGCATTTTTGGCATCAGTATCGATCACTAATCACCCCCTGATAGTTATTTTGAAAAAATATTTCATGTACAGAATTGACCTCTCTACAGATTTATTATACCTAAGTCTAGATAGATTATGATTTCGCATATCATCGATATTCAAGCGAGCATAGCTAGTGCTGAATAATTTTATTAAAGCGGCCTATTATTCAGAGAATACTGCTCCCTTGGAGTAAACTTTATTCCCAGAGACTATTGTTCGATGTAGAAATCAATGAAAGCGTCCTTTATAAATTCTATATATACGCAAGTTGGATAATGAATAATTATGTTTGAATTGTATTCAAAAACACTATTATAGATTTATCTATGAAACATACAATTCTAATCATTCTTTTGTTTTGGCAATCCCATTTGCTCTTCGTCAAGGCAAATCATATTTTCAATTAGGGTATTCCACACATTCATTTGTTTATTAAAAAACGTAAACGCCCTAGTACCCCAAGGAATTCGTGATAGTATGCCTTCCGCCTTACCCCTTTGTGCAGTGATGACGTCACCGAACTTCTTACGTATATAGGTATGAGGGAGTTTTGGTGATTCGTACGAAAAGCGAGTCGATACAAATGCTGCATACGCGTTGCGACATCTATCGGCGAGAAACGTAACTAAGCTTGACGGCCTCCGTACTAGTGTAATGAAAATGTGCGTAAAGCGCCATCTTTCGCCAAGCGGAAAAGATTCCTAGCTGTGTTGCAACGGTGTGAGAAAATTTATGTAGTGCTCGACTGTAGAAGTAGTACGTGGAAATTCCGACAGGGGGCGTTGTTCCGAGCCATTTCTACTACAAGAAAAATGTGTAGATGGCGTGCTGAAGTGGGTGGTGGGTAGTGCTAGCTGAAAAGCGTTGAGAGCATGAAACTACGCATTTAGTTCTACCATTTTCCGTAGATGGCGATGTTACATAACCTTCTAAAAGATTTTTCAAAAGGTAATAATGGCAGGGATACTTACTTGAAATTATTTTTAATCATACCTACCTACCAGAAGAGATTTCAAGTTATTTTCGTATATTGAAAGAGTTTACAGTAGATGAAATTCATAAATTGTTACCCATGGATACAGATGGATCCATAAAACCCTACCGGTACGGATGGATGATAATTGCAAACTAATAGATTCGAATCCATGTTCGTATATTTTAGTAAAGCTACATGGAATAGGGGACTATACACTTTGCTTATGAAGACAATCAGTATCAGGCGAATCGCAATCAAGCGCAAACCCATTTAGGATAATAAAAAAAATATGACTTCATTATTCAATTTATAGACATACGTATCCTTATGCAGTGATGATGACATCTTTATCAGAAATCAGTTCAATAACAAACGCTTTATTACATAATCACATGCAAGCGATGAAAAAATATTTGAATAAATATGTATTAAGCAATTATTTCTAAATTTCAAAGAAGCTGCACAGCGAGCTACGCTTATGAACAAGCTGCACTAAACAACAAAATCAATTTTATTCGCAGTGTCAATTCGCTGTAGTCTAGATTTTTTAGCGTACAGTTAGGCTCAGATATGAGAGAGCTATTCAAAGATTATGGGTAGGTATATCCTCGAGATGTTGGCCCAAAATGGCGAACAACTGGAGAGGCCAGGGGCCCTACTACAGAAAACGAAAACGATCGATCGTTGAACGGATCGCGTATTTTTGCCCCATAAATCCCTCTCATTTGTCCCTCCCGTGTTCCAATATACGAACTAAAATTCGTCAACGTCGATTTTCAACAGTTTAATTGATATAATAGAACACGGGAGGGACAAATGAGAGGGATTAATGGGGCAAAACTACACGATCCGTTCAACGAACGATCGTTTTCGTTTTCTGTAGTAGGGCCCCTGTGTCCAGCAGTGGCCTGCTCTAGGCTGATGATAATGATTCAAATAAATGTAGGTATAATATGTCACCGTAAAATTGAAAATACCGTTAGATTACAATCTGTCTTGCAAGATTGTACAAAGTTTCGAAATAATTTCAACAGCCTTTTGTATCAAATTCGCACGTAATTATCTCAACAACCAATGTGCTGGAATGTATCTGGGAAAAATAATCTTATCAAGATTGCGTGAAGTATTAAGGCACGCGAGAGCGTCTCGGCCAAGTTCCGTCCAACGAAGAGAATTACCGGCAGACCGCACCAAGTGCTAAACTTCTTTCAAATACTTTGGATGCTTGACATTTGAGCGCTTTGGTTGTGGAGATGATTGTGAAAAGTTGTCTGGTTTGAAATGTTGATATAATTATCGTGTTCTTCTTGTCTTGTCTGGCAATAACAACCGGTCAAACTTTTCCAGATCAAAACACTGCTACACGTTAACGTGTAAATATTTTTGGGTATTCATTTAGTATGCACTCTATGAGTGCTTTACGTGTTCAACAACATATTTTATACCTGGGCCTCTACCACCAAAATCGAAAACGATGTTCGTTGAACGGATTGCGTTCTTTTGCACCATAAATCCCTCCCATTTTGTCCGTCCCGTGTTCTTATTATGAATCAAATTAATTAAAATCGACTTTGACGAATTTTAGTTCGTATAAATATTCGAACACGGGAGGGACAAATGGGAGGAATTATGTTGCACAAGTACACGATCCGTTCAACGAACGATCGTTTTCAATTTTGGTGGTAGGGGCCCATGCCGACTGTCCTTGTCGATTTATAGTATTCTGCACAAAAATTTTGCTAGCTTTCATAAAAATTCGCATTGCACACACCTATATCCAAACAGCCAATTATAAGTTCAAACTGTACACAACTTTACAACAAATGGAAAAGCAGTGCGATGTTTTTTTAAATTGTAACACTAGCGGCAACTAGATGAACTATGTTAACTTCAGTTAATTTTTTTTGCTCATGTAGATATACGTAACGAACAATCAAAGCCAGGTGGATTCGGATGCGAAGTGGTAGAACAACTTATAAGAGTTTTTTATATAAATTACAGGATGTTGTGAGCTTCAATATGGTGACAATGGGACACTTCCCATGTACTTGACTTCCCAAGGCTGTACTTCCCACTGAAAGTACAGCCTTTTGAACAAAAAAATACATTCAAAAATATTTCCAAATCGGTTCCCAATTCTCGGTGATATAATGTGGTAACAATGTATCGGATCAATGTGTATGCGTATGAACAAGCGGCCTGTCTGATGTTAAACAGTAACACAGCAATGCCGCTACCTACCGTGAGAAAAGAGCTCTCTTTAAACCTCGTTTGAAAAAGGACATGTGTCGTAGCGATGAAACACCGCGGCTGGGAGGTCGTTCCAGAGTTTACAAGTTCGTGGCAGAAATGAACGGTTCTGGAGGTAATTGTTTCCAAGTTTAGGTATTTAGTTAATAAATATACCTGGCTACTTAAAATTTAATGTATACAGTAAGGTCATTGAGAGCCAATCTCGGGATCCGCTTAAAAAGGTCATAAAATCTATTCTATCTAGATACACTTCTGTGGTCTGAACCAACGAAACTTTCCAGGTATTTACTCTTGATAAGTAACCACCACTTTGAAACGGCCAAACGCTCAAAGCTTAGGTTATTATCATAACAATTCCATTAATTTTCCGTAACAATCTGCGGTACAAACTAAACGGTTGAAATAACTTGCAGTGCTATTTCACCACTGATTTTGAAACAATTGTTGAATTAATATCTAAATTGGCCAAATAAGTTGACTTGTTACAAGATGTACCTATCTACAAACTATCAAATTTAGTATAGATTTTTTCTGTGAAGAGTTATGCAGCTATGCTCAATCGGAAATTCGGAAAATAAACACACTACAGTTCGTTTAGTTGTGTTCGTTTATTTTATTTTTGACAGCACTAAATTCGTAATTCCCTCACGAGTCAAAGATACCTTTTTCCGTTTTGAACCAAATCATTACAATCATTTAAACCGCCATCCAGGACTATTTTGGTACAGTCATTACAAAGCCACATTACATTATAATATTAAAGTCATAACATTTATAAAAAAAAGACAACACAACAGCGAAACTTAACTTTGAGTAATTATTTTATTATTAATACATAATGATAATTGAAACAAGAAACATGTCGAGAACAAAACTATTGTTTGACAATTTTTTATTTGTCTTGCTATTGATAGATTACTGGATTCAAGAAATTTAGTTAGTTAGTATTATTGTCTCCGAGTTATCATAAATTCAAAAGCACAATAAGGGGCTGCGCCGACGACAGACTTTTTGTGCGATAGAGTCTGCGTCTGAGACATTCATAAAGAGCATCTAGGTCCCTACAGCTCTGCCGAGAGAATGATCGAAGATGTGCGTTGAGTCTGTGAAATATCCGCGACAGATTTTTGGGCCTGCCTTACTTAAAAAGTGCGTCACGGATAGTCGGTCGTCTGCGCTGCTCCTAAATGGTCGACTTGTGTGTGACGTACCTATAAGGCTACATAAGACACAAGTTGGTGGGAGCGAAATAAACCAAATAGTGCCATTATAGACTTAAATAAGTACGGTAGCGATGACGATGGCTGTATCGTCCGAAGCACACCGAGCTTGGCACACAGTTGGCAGGGGGCACTTGGCAGCGCCCGCAGCCGCGCCATAAAACCTGAACGTATACGTTTTTCATTGCCGTTTACATGCGCAGCTAAGTGTAAAAAGTTCCGTTGTTACGAGAAATGGAATGTGTCAAAATTATGCTTGTTTCTTCAGGAACGAATTTGGCGAATTTGGTGCCGAATTTGGCGAATATATCAGGGAAACGGGCAGCAGAATCTACTTATGTAGGTGCAAGTAAAACCTATTGCGGTCACCAACCCGCCTGCCAAGCCTAAGGCAAAATGACAAGTCATTAGGACAGGCATGTCCAGCGGTGGGCTGATGATGATGATGATGACGCTTGGAAAAAATACCTCAACACTGAAAGTGCAACATCTTTCATCTGAAGGAGTTAATAAATTGATTTTTACCTTCATGAGAGCAGGTTTTATTGTTTACATTAAATCATCTTTACTTAACTGCGAACAAACCATTTATTAAACCTTCGTTGATGCCACCTTGTTGAAATACAAAGTCATTATTCATCTTTGATAAACGTTATGTATGTACTGATTGATGTGGTTAACACCGTATCGATGTGACAAATCGGTATTAATAGAGCATTATCACCTATGTCATGGTAATTTAACTGTTGTTATGTAGTTTGATATAAGTACGAGTATCTATTTAAAGATGTATCGTATTTTTTTGGTTTTATGCTTCGATTTGACCCCGAGGAAGATGACTGTCTTCAGACACACGAGGCCTAAGGTGTGGTCTTCACTCCCAAGACATGCCACGCTGGGCCACACATCGCCATCTAGCCCCAAACTAAGCCGAAGCTTGTACTATGGGTACTAGACAACTGATAAACATACTTAGATACTTTTTTTTGTAACTAAATACATATTACACATATTAAACACCCAGACCAATACAAACAGACATGTTTATGAACACAAATGTTTTTACTGTGCGGGAATCGAACCCACGACCCTCGGCACTGAAGGTAGAGGTCACTACCAAATGAGCCACCGAGCCATTCAAGCAGCAACTCCGAGCGGTACATAGAGCCATTACGCACTGTCGACTAGTCGCTGGCGACTCAGTCTCTCGGCGACCAAAACACTACGCGGGGACTGACGACTATGTGCGCAAGGCCCTATTTAAGCCCTAGTAAGTCACAGTCGCCGGCGACTAAGTCGCCAGCGACTAGTCGACAGTGCGTAACGGCTAATAGTTGTGACGCTGGTATGTCGGGTTCGGCGTAGCTTCTCGCTCCGGTGACGCTGCTGCGCTTCCAATGGTGATGGCTATAGCCACCAGTCGGTTGTCAACCTTAGTAGTATCATCATCATCAGGCGGGTTGGCGATCGCAGGGCGTAGCTTCTTGCTCCGGTGACGCTGCTGCCCGTCATCGGCCTGTGGTATTTAGCTACGCCTTCTATCGTGATGGTTTTACCGCCACCAGTCGGTTTGCCAGAGCCTCGTTTGTTGTTCGGCAGGATGCACCACGGGCAGGTGAGGATGGCTTGGAGCGAAAAGGTGATAGGTCGCTACCTTACATCCCATAATAGTATATAAAACACACTATCTACAACCACATTTGAGAGAGGTAGGGCATAGCGAATCTTCGCTCGAATTGAGCCGCCCGTCCGGGGAAGGACCTCCACTCTATAGAATACCGCAGTCAAATGACCTCTGAGTCGTGTTTCTGCCGGTGAGTAGGGTTTCCGGAGCTCGTGGGGGGTTGGGGTTGGGCCGGCATGACGGTGGCAACTGACAGGTAACTGACCAGTTACTTGCCCGTTGTCACAGCGACTTGGGCTTCTCTTTCGCTTTCCATCAGGCGTAGGGAAGCCATTATGTCGAGCCACCATAAAAAAAAAATCTATGTCTACAACTTACCCGCCGCCAGCCACCAATATCATCTGCATCTTGCCGGTATGTTTTTTTCCTTTTCCGGGGCACACCACTCATCGTACTATTTGTTTGCACTCCATTATCACTGCACTTCACTGTCACGTCACGTCATATCGTCCTACTTTACACCGTACATCATTTATTTAACCCATTGGAACGGTCTGTGTAACGCAAAACTTTGAGGATGTGAGCTGCCAAATTCATGTACATATAAAAAGTTTAGTGAAACATAATTTATTCGTGATTTTCTTTTTTTAGTAGCACGGTATAATGGCGAATGAACAACGTATAATATAGATACGTTGTAGGTATCTTTCTAGATTAATCAGACCAACAAACGTACCCTCGGATCATCTTATTTTACAGAATACTGTAATTAAAAAAACTTAGGTAGCATAAGATTTAAGGGAGCGACCTAGCCTTTTATTGCTCCAAGCCACACCCTCACCTGCTCGTGGTTCATCCTGCTGAATAAGGAACGAGGTTCTAGCAACCGACTGGTGGCGGTAGAAGGCGTAGCTAAATACCACAGGCCGATGACGGGCAGCAGCGTCACCGGAGCAAGAAGCTACGCCCTGCGATCGCCAACCCGCCTGCCCAGCGTGGCGATTATGGGTATATCCTCCAGAAGTTTGCCCTAGGTGGCGAACAACTGGAGAGGCCTATGTCCAGCAGTGGACTGCAATAGGTTGATGATGATGATGATGCTTAACTGTAATCCTATCTGATATTATCTCAGTCATAGATCTAAGCATAATGGTACATTGGAACTAGAATTCTGCATACTATCTATTGTTCCAAACCAGTATTGCCCCAACAGGTTTGATATGCATATCTCCGTCTAGTGTGCTAAATTCCGTATCTGCTCCGTCCAATGTTGATTATGGTATTCTAGTGGTACCTAGCGATTGAATGCTCGTAGCTACATCTAGTGTAGGTATGTGTTAAGTGGTCACTTGACCTATGTATTGGCTTACATATAAACAGGTTCCCTGCCCCGTGTATCACATTTGATACATAACAATTAAAATTGCATTGTGGGTTCGGTGGAAAGGGAAAAGGTTAATTACTGTAAAAAAAATCACTACCTCATCATCATCAGACTATCGCAGTCCACTGGTGGACGTAGGCCTCTCCAGGTGTTCGCCTCTTTGAGCTAACACTAGTTTATACTCATAATCACCACCCTGGGCAGGCGGGTTGGCGATTGCAGGGCGTAGCTTCTCGCTCGTCGCTGCTGCCCATAATCGGTGTTAGTATTTAGCTGCGCCTTCAATTGTGATGGTTATTCCTGGACAGGTCAATTCGAGCGAAGATTCGCTATTCCCTACCTCTCATAACTTCCTATCTATTTATATTCGAAATAGTTGAAAGAACAAATGCTATAAATAAAATGTCTTGGGCTCCCTTTTAAGAAACTTAGTTCGCTGAAAGTTTATTACGTCAATAAATCAAACATAACAACCAAACGTACCCATCTATATTTGATTGACAACAACTGTTTGTCTTCCCACGGATGGACTATTAATAAATGATGATCCGAATTTTTACTTATACCGAGTCTAGCTTGAACGACCGTTTGAAAGTTTCAGGTATCAATTATGTTGAATGTATTATTCATTAGAGAAATAACCGTAGTGTGGCTTACTAGCCAGGCGATGTGGAATTAATATTTTCTTTACTTAATTAACTATTCGGTGTTTTAAGCCAACTAACTTATTTGACGACTTTGGTTCAGTGTAGTAACGCGGCTTCGGTGAATGCTCCATACAAACTTCCACCTCCCCATTTTAGGGACGTAAAGGGGGTAAAAGGTAACCTATGTTACTCCCTATCCCTTCAAGTATCTCCATTTAAAAAATCACGTCAATTCGTCCCTCCGTTTTGCCGTGAAAGAAAGACAAACAGACAGACACACTATCCTATTTATAATATTAGTATGGATACAGATAGATACGACTCTTTATTTCACCATAATAAAACATGTTCAGGACAGAGGTACAGATAGGTATATAGAAGTACAATGTAGGCGGTTTATCGCCGAAAGCGATTCGATCCAGTAAGTTTATACTCGTATTTAGCAGTATCAGTTTTTATCTTATGTAGGTAGGTACATATATTAAAATGAACTAAAATCACTATTAGGTACGATTGACAAACGGCAGATCAGTCAAGAGCCGAGTTGAGGCGAGAAAAAGTACTAATTTTATTATTTAACCGGCGCATATTTCACACAATAAGTATCTAGTACTAGCTGTGCTCGCGACTTCGTCCGCGTGTAATAGTTATTTTTCCCCATTTTTTTACATTTTCCATTATTTCTTCGCTCTTAATAGTTGCAGCGTGATTTTATATAGCCTAAAGCTTTTCTCGATAAATGGTCTATTCAACACAAAAAGAATTTTTCAATTCGGATCAGTAGTTCCTGAGATTAGCGCGTTCAAACAAACAAACTCTTCAACTTTATAATATTAGTTAAGATTTTCATAGAAAAATCGAACAGTATTTATCAGACAGACATCAGACATCATCAGACAACATCAGACAACATCACATACATTGCTCCGATCCCAAAGTAAGTAGCTTAAGCACTTGTGTTATGGGTATCAGAACAACGAATGAACCACAAATAAATACTTAAATACAAATATAAACACCCAGACACGGAACAAACACAAGTGTTCATCACACAAATGTTTGTCCCGGGTGGGAATCGAACCCAGGACCCTTGGTTCAGAAGGCAGGGGTCACTACCAATTGAGCCACCGAGCCAGTCAACTAATTGAGCCACCGAGCCAGTATGGGTGTTAATGTTTCCCTTCTGCATTTAAAATAGGTATACATAGCCCTTTTCGCTTTGACTTTGTTAGCCAACCTATCCACCTAAGACAGCATCCAACCGCGAAAATCATATCCACATTTGCTGCACCTCGCCTAATCCCCGCTAAAATGGCCCCTATCACGACTGGATAGAGTGCACCGTTTCTATGCAAGCTAAGTATAATATTCAGACACAATGGCAGTTGTAGTAAATCTGAACAGGGGTTAGGACGCCGCCGGCTCAGGCAGTTGATGAATGATTAAACCATGTAACGAGGTCTCCGTGGGATTTGAAGATGAAAAAAGCACCGTTACCGTTATTTTTAACTAGCTGTGCTCGCGACTTCGTCCGCGTGGAATAGTTATTTTTTCCCCGTTTTTTTTACATTTTCCATTATTTCTTCGCTCCTAATAGATGTTATATAGCCTAAAGCCTTCCTGGATAAATGGTCTATTCAACACAAAAAGAATTTTTCAATTCGGACCAGTAATTCCTGAGATTAGCGCGTTCAAACAAACAAACTCTTCAGCTTTATAACATTAGTTAAGATGTCTTTTCTAGAATGGTAAAAGGAGATTTCATTAATAGTCATTTTATGGTGGTACCGTATGTCTAGATTACACATATATCAAAGTTTACCCGTCGATGATTTCTTTTATAGCACGTTTAGTAGCACGGCATAATGGCTTTCCTACGTCTGACAGAAAACGAAAGAGTCTCAAGCCGCTGCAACAACGGGTCACATGTCAGTTGCCACCACCATAATTAATCGGGGGGCACGGCAGTGCCCCCGCCAAGTCGAGCGCGAAGCAAATACTGGCGCACCATACTTTACTGGAACCAATTCGGTGCATTTTCAGGCTCCTATTTGAAAGCCTCTGGATTTTAATTTACTATTTTGATGATTTCTAAGTGCTTGATACAAGTCTATTTTTGAATTTGACTTTCGGCAAATCCATAGCGCGTTAAATGGTTTTACACTGGTGGACATGTTTTCCTGTGAACGTCCACGTATCTTAAGTGTAAGTCATGACTGTCCTCGAGATGTTCCCTTCAACAGAACCCTAAAAAAATCCACAGAACATGTTGCTCTTTTACAAAACCCAATATGATTCCGGGTCCGGGGCCAAGCAAACATTCTATAGTGCAGGAATATTGCGCTGACCGCTCAGACAGTTTGCTCGGAGGGCCTGAGGCGGTATCCTGACTATATATCCTATAGATAGTATTCTCACGTTGTATTGGACTGCAATATTCTTTTGTAACGTACTGATATGCTTATGTGTGTGGAGATGTAAGGGAGCGGCCTAACATCATTTCGCTCCAAGCCAACCTCTCCAGCCCGTGGCGCATCCTGCCGAATAACAAACGAGACGCTGGCAACCGACTGGTGGCGGTACAACCATCACAATTGAAGGCGTAGCTAAATGCCACGGACCGATGAGGGGCAGCAGCGTCACCGGAGCGAGCGAGTAGCTACGCCCTGCGATCGCCAATCCGCCTGCCCAGCGTGGCGATTATGGGTATATCCTCCAGATGTTTGCCCTGAGTGGTGAACAACTGGAGAGGCCTACGTCCAGCAGTGGACCGCAATGGGCTGATGATGATATGCTTATCTACTATTAGAACGGCACCAGGACCAGAAATCCTCAGATTTATTGATAATTTTTTAGGCATCGCTAGAACTTTTACACCAAGAGTGTAACTTTTTTTAATTCTAAGTGGATTTGAGCTTGACTGCTGTTCCCCTGAAGGTAATCGATATCGTAGTCTACGATGAAATGCTGATCATCGGACGATTATATCTCTCACGGAACAAGGAGCCCGGCAAAGATTTCCATAGTTTAACCGTTCGCACTATGAAACTTGCACCATATAATGGTGCATATTCGCTGCAGGGGTTCCTGTTCGATAGGAAATTGTGGCGTGTGGAATCAAATCAATTAATTCCGCTGCATACTTTACTAATGTAACCTGTGCCTATCAAAAAGGTAATAAGGGACCAAGACCTCTAAGTGGAGTTTGCTACCACTAGACTAACGAAGCAGTTTTTCAACTTATTATAAAGTAACCTGTACCATTTGTTCGCTAACAAAAAGGATGGTGGCTCGTATTTTTTCGATTTTACGTGTCTCACTCGCGGTTGTAGTAAAAAAGTTTTTAGGCCTCAGCCGCGATGTAAGCGGGCGCGGGAACGGGGAGCGGCGTACGCGCCAGGTACTTTAACAATAGAACGAACAAAACGATCGTGATTTTGTACCATGAAAACGAACAACGAGATTTCGCCACCCTGGTCTGTCCTCAGTCACCCTTCGCCAGTCTGGCCGTTGAAGGTGAGCGAGATCCCTTTCAAGGCCTTCTCGTGTCGGAGGCCAAGATCCACTTCGGCTCGCTGAGCCAGCGCAGTAAGTAAAACGAACAACGGTCCCTTGCGTATCCGTCAAAGCCAATCTTCAGTAATTTAGTTCAGAAAACAAGTGGGACAAATGAAAGGGATTTAAGGTTCAAAGATACGCGATTCGTCCATCAGTTACAGCTTAGTAGTATGTTTCATTGTTATTTAATGTACCTACGTACTGGGCCTTTGTGTGACAAATAAACAAATATAAACAGCCACCTCTAGACTACAGAGTAAGTATCATTATGGCAGACAGTGCCATTGCCGCAAAATCGGCAAGGTTTGGAAGAATAATGTTAATAAAAAAACAAACGTCGCCCTCTAAGCGCCTCCGCGATCGTACCCCGCGTCCGCTAACTTTGTGTCCGAGGCCTTAGAGGCGACGTAATCAAGTTGCGGAAGGGAGACAAAAGACGAGTGCAGTAAACAACTTATTGGTCTTGAAGCTTTGCGATTAGTTTGAGGACCAGGCGGAAGCGGGCGCGAGGCGTGGTTTACCAATAAACGCTTTTTAGTATTTAGGTAGATCAATCGTTGACTATAGATATACATATTATCGAATTGTCTTGAGTTGAATATTGTAATACAGAAACATGTTGTACCAATTGGCTATTGAAAAGGAGTTACTACCCATACCCATTCTTATTTAATGTTGCATTTTGAAAGAAAGAAAGAAAGAAAAAATGTTTATTAGGTACCACAAAAGACTTAATACTATTACAGCACGGTTAAATACAAATGTGTACCTAAAAGGTCTCCGCTTAGCATATGCCGCCGCGCAGATAAGCGCTGCGACGCTGGTATTCTGCCTTTAAACATTTAAATTTACAAAATCATAACAAAAGCTTGTACAAAGTAGACAATTTGTCTCAAAATTGGCCTGCAGGTACCAGAAACCGAACGCAAATTATTAACGTGTGTAATTTTGTGTGTGGAATTTCACTTAATGTCCGCTTTAAATTATTACGAATTGAATGTTATCGATTCAATAAGTATCTGTACACTCATTACGGCTGGACAAATGCCGCGTTAATGTGTCATATTTATCTTTATGTGCACATTGCATCAATAACAATAATGTTAAAGTTCGTAAAAAAGTTATTAACCGACAAAAAGGAGGAGGTTCTCTATTCGACTGTTTTTTTTTGCTAATAGGTTCAAGAGTAAGATTTTTGCATGTCAAACATTTTTTCCTACCAGCACTTCGACATGAGGCCTGATGATTAGAAGTGCCGCAAGAAACTCACATACTTAGGTAGGTACGGCATTATCTTAGCCTCTATTATTAGGGTTCCGTAGCTAAATGGCAAAGAAAATAGAACACTAACAGATTCGTCATGACTGACTATCAGCCGGTCCGTCATAACCACTTGTTTCCGAAACTATTTGGTATTTACAGATGTATTCTGTGAACTTCATTAAAATTTTCACACAAAGAAAATAGAAAAAAAAAAACATTATCATAACTACCGAAGATTAGTTAGTGTGACATTTACTTTTTATTTTATTGTAAGCTGTAATCCCGCTACAGCGTATGAATTGCGTTAATTTATTTTAACTTGATGACATGTCATGTTTCCAACCTAGTTGCCGTAGCCTACTGGGATCGAGGGTGTTCGCGGAAATATAGGGGGAAGATATCACGTTCCGCAAATGGGTAGGTAAGTATCAATTAATTGCAAACCAATTTGTTGACATGTGTATCTGTCTCAGTCATCTGGTTGACTCTCCTATTCAATTGAATGGCTAGCGCGTTCATTGAATGACGACATTCAATTGAATGCCTAAAAGACAACTCGTCAAGTTATTGATTGAAACGTTTAACGTGTTGACTGAACGTCATTTGAGCATAGTCGTTGAATGGGTAAAAGCCGACTGTGTAATGTTTAGTTTATAATTTTTCTTTAAAAGTATCCGGTGGCGCCGTATTAGTAGGTAAATCCATGCTGTCACACTATTTTCTAACGAATAAGTCAGTTTACAATGAGTCTAAGCAAAAAATATCAAAACTGTTCATATCTTTTTGACCATGTTTGACGCCATATTGGTTTTGGTGACTACTAACGCCGCGTGGGAAAAGAATGAACTAAATTACAATCACTTGACTGCTTTTACATCCGCTCTTTTCAAAGAGCTATGTTTCAATCCGCTACCTAGTTGGACGTTAAGTGACGCGTGTTTAGTCAACGTTCGGTCTAGTCATTCAATTGAATGTCGTCATTCAATGAACCGGATTCAATTGAATAGGAACTTCAACCAGATGACTGCGACATATCTACAACGTGCTCATGAAAAAGACACTCTAAATTTCTTAAATATATAAAACTCAAAGGTGACTGACTGACATAGTGATCTATCAACGCACAGCCCAAACCACTGGACGGATCGGGCTGAAATTTCGCATGCAAGTAGATGTTATGACGTAGGCATCCGCTAAGAAAGGATTTTGATCAATTCTACCACCAAGGTGATATAATAGGGGATGGAATTCTATTCCATATGGACGAAGTCGCGGGCACAGCTAGTTTTTATTTTAAACTAGCGAGTCCCCGCTTTCGCTTAGCGAAGCGGTTAATACACAAAGCGTTGTGTATTTAAGGTAAAAGTATCAATATTTCTCTTAGAATAGAATAGAATAGAATAGAAAAACGTTTATTAGAGTCACATACAGGTTACATTATATTATACGCATATTACTCTTCTATATTATACGCATAAACCTTCCTCTTGAAACACTCTATGTATTAAGGAAACCGAATCAAAATTCGTAGCGTAGTCTTAAAGAACTAATTAAAAGTACATATTACATTTTTGAACATTTTAGCTTTTTTTTGTTTAAACAAAGTCACAAGTATAGATATATTTGTTTTTATTAAAATTATAAAATATTATGGTAGGTTTACCTGTAAATACGATCTAGAACGGACTTTAAAATTTGTCCCCTATTTTACTATCGATGTTACGAGTACTTTCTGAAACAAATGCATAACAACAGCATAAACACACAGGTTTGATAATGTCCCACACTAAGTACATTTGCCGAGAAACGGTATCCACTCCAGAACTCGATTACTCTAATGCTTAAAATCGTTTGTTGAATTTCATATAATTTTCTGTAACAACTGAATACCATTTGCACTGGGTTATGTGATAATGAACAGTATTTGCGTAATTACGGCGAGGGCGCATACGAGGGAGGCGGCTACGATTGAATTATTTACAATAATGTCGATTGGATTGAATTTCTATGCTCCTGTCCGTTCTACGATCCAATTAAAATAATTAAATGCATTTTAGGTGGTGCAGCGTAGTGTTCTTGTTAAATTGTAATTAAAATAGTAATACAATATGAAATTATTATTAATACTAATGCGTTTCTAGTACTTTTTGCTCAGTCAGCCACTGATCATGATACGATGAAAACTGGACATTTTGCAACTTGGATTCAGTGACTAAACTACTGATTTGATACTTACTGACCGGTTTGGTGAAAGAATATCTACAAAAAGATCCAAAAACACACAATAGGCATCTTACAAGTGAGACATGAAAGCCACAATAACGGCACAAGTGAATGTTCCGCAAAATATACTGTCCACTTGAAGAGGGATCCAACTTGGTATACATAAAAAAAAACTAAACAAACTCCTGAGTTAACATACGGTATACAAATATAGTAGTCATTCAATAAGTAGCAAAAACTGTGAGTGCTGGTCCTACTGATAGCGGGGCATCAGAAACTATGAGTTACCAAATTGTATCAGCATTTCCTGAAATTGACTGGCGTGACTAAGTTGCATTTCAAGAAAGTTATCATAGTCACATTCGGAGCGAAGTGAAAACTAAAGAAGTGTGTCAAGAATAGAACGGACATCACGTTTTATTTTCATACAATCAGCGGTTAACAATCTCTAGTTGAACAAAATCACGGTAGCACAAAGAGCTATGGGGAGCGCCATGTTTGACATTTCACTATGAGATCGCATAGCCAACGTGGAAATTAGGAGGCGAACAAAAGTCGCTGACGTTGGGATGCGTGTATGCGAACTGAAGTGCTCCACTTTAGTTCATCAGTCCATCAGTCCAGTCCATTCAGTCCATCTCCATGGGCCGCTTGGTAAGATGTACTGATGGTAGGTGAATACGAGTTCTGTGTGAGTGGCAGACGTGGCTTGGGCGGAGGTCTCATGCCAGACCATCACCCGATGGTCGGATGACAAAGCGGCGGTGGCCGGAAAACATTGGACGAGGTTGGCGAGGGATCGTGTAAAGTGGCGGTGGAATTACCTGCTTAGCAGTGGGTAGATATTGTGCGATGAAATGTTTGTATGTAATTGTAAGCGACTCGACGACCGCTATAACGATTTTGTGTGAAAAACCGAAAACCCACGGGCGAAGCCAAGAAAAAATGTTAGGTATACTGGTATCATCGTTACAAAGTTTCTCCCAACCGTTGTCAGTGAAGCCGCGCCTTTTATAGAGTGCCCTGTCGCCTCTCAGTCTGGCCCAGTCGGAGCCGAAACTTGTTTTTGCTATAGAGCTGTCTACAGACTACGCGCTTCGCAGCTCCTGTATATAAATATACTTACTTATATACCAACATTTATATCGAAGACTGCGTGACTTGTGTTGATCTTGTGTTTTTGGTAGATTTTTGCCGATTTTAACAATGCTATATTCTACAAACTTATGTTGAGTGTACGGTAAGCTTAATATCTAGTGTTGACGTTACTTGGTTCAGTTTTCAGTTAAGGTTTTTCGTGATCGCAGACTTGTTTTCTTGGTTTAAAGAAACTCACGGCTATATGCAGATGTATAAAAAGCACACAGAAGATACATTATGTTTTGAGTGCCCAATAGTGCTTATGTCTATGGGCGCGGGTTGCTGTTATACAACATCTACTCATAATATAAGAGGTATTGCATATTCGCTCGGATTCGAACATTTAAATGAACATTCGATTTGACATTACTTGTACTTAATGCATGTGCGAATATAGTAAATAGCATCGTAGATCAGACGCTATTAGAATTTGACGTAGATCGTCAAATGCGAGATTAGAACCAACAAATAAACCATTCATTTACACCCGTATTCCCGAACAACACTTATCTATGAAAACTAACAAAACTATGGAAGTAAGGCATTCACAATGGCGTACCTGTGCGTCCGCGCGTCGCATAGTAACGTTTGTGAATACGAGTGTCAATTTTTTATTTTTTTTACAGACAGTTTAAAGTCATAAAGTGCAACATGTAATTATTCATTCTCCTCTTAATTATTATGATACACGATTACATACACTATTATGTGTTAATACACATAATAGTATATTCCGTTTTTCATTACGAGTAAGTGGAACAACCTATGTGTTTAAGTAATTACATGTTGGGTATAATGTCGGATCGTCTCTGTTATGACATTAGGTCTTTAAGTTATGCATTTAGATATTAAAAATTTTTTTTTGTTCCTCGTTTCGTGCTTGGTACTTTGATAAATGCAAGGTAAGGGAGCGGCCTATCATCTTTTCGCTCCAAGCCAACGTCACCTGCTGTGGTGCATCCTGCCGAATAATAAACGAGGCGCTGGCAACTAACTGGTGGCGGTATAACCAACACAATTGAAAGCGTAGCTAAATACCACACAGAAGCTACGCCCTGCGAACGCCAACCCGTCTGCCCAGCGTGGTGATTATGGGTATATCCTCCAGATGTTTGCCCTAAGTGGCGAACAACTGAAGAGGCTTATATCCAGCAGTGGACTGCAATACACTGTTGATGAAACATATAGAAAAGTGCGCTAAGCTGACCTAACATTTGAATTTGAAACACGTCCTGTTTGTGTTCGTATATGAAGGCCTTTAGACCGCTTTTGTCGGTCGCCGTGGTCAAAGCGGCGGTTGCTATTATGCGGTTAAGTCACATAAGTGCTACATAAGTTACTTGGGAACAAATGTCAATCAGTCCGATGAGATGGTCATAATGGGAAGTTATAGTACTACTCTGTAAGGTTCACCCTTCGATTATTTAGAACTCGAAAAATTAAAGTTCGTGTTTAGAGGGAATAGGTACTCTAAAATTTTATATTTTGTATTTATTTGACGGGCTCGGTGGCTCAATTGGTAGTGACCCCTGCCTTCTGAGCCAAGGGTCGTGGGTTCGATTCCCACCCGGGACAAACATTCGTGTGATGAACACTTGTGTTTGTCCCATGTCTGGGTGTTTATATTTGTATTTAAGTATTTGTTTGTGGTACCTTCGTTGTTCTGATACCCATAACACAAGTGCTTAAGCTACTTACTTTGGGATCGGAGCAATGTATGTGATGTTGTCTGATATTTATTTGTTATAAGTATATTTAAAATACATTAGTAGATACTAATATCAATTATAGGATATACTTTGTATTCTAAATCTCAGAAAAACACTTGAAAATTGATTAAAGTGACTCTGTGAATAAAGTTAAGCCTACTTTAGTAGGTCGTCTCAAAGAATTACTTACTCATTGTAGGATGCGACTGATTCATTCGATTAGCTAATCAAACCGTCTGATCGGTCATGGAGATTTAAAATAATTACTTTCATATTCAAATGCCATTGAATCGGATAAGTTAGGCACTGTTCTGCCTGGGCCAATGAGCGCTCCGTCTTCGTCACTCTCGCACAGGACCTCGATCTGCCGCAACTCTTGCGGCAGATGACGGCGTCGAAGGAGACCTGGCGAGCGATGCTCGCATTCTACGAGACGGTGATCTCGCAGAAGGAGGCGGCGGGAAGTTAATGGTAAGATGAACCTAATCCCAAAATTGTATGCAATTAGGTTCACAGTAAAAGAATTTGGAGCTATAATGCTGCATTGACTGCACTATGTTCAAATGTTCAACTGTTTTTCTGTACCAATCGACCTGTAATAAGATGTATTTCTGCCAATGTCGAGTGGAAATTGACAAAGTTACAAATTACAATACAACTGTGTTTATAGTTGTATCGCTTTCGTGGATTTCTTGAAGACTAATCCCGAAAGTAGTTTTCAAGTCGTCATCGATTCGTCGACGGTAAGATAATGAAACCGTAGGATCGACTTGGGCAATACTGATAAAATAGCCCAAGACATGCCACGCTGGGCCACACAGCGCCATCTAGCCCCAAACTAAGCCGAAGCTTGTACAATGGGTACTAGACAACTGATAAACTTACTTAAATACTTTTTTTTTGTAAATAAATACATATTATACATAGAAAACACCCAGACCAATACAAACAGACATGTTCATGAACACAAATGTTTGCACTGTGCGGGAATCGAACCCACGACCCTTGGCTCCGAAGGCAGAGGTCACTACCAAATGAGCCATGGAGCCATTTGGTAGTGGATATTCGTAGCCTAACTCAGGCTTTGGATAAATACGAATGGAACCAAATGCAAAAGGAACGAAATGCGAAGGGGACTAAATGCGTGTGGGAGTAAATGCAAATGGGACGAAATGACAATTGATTTTTTTTTACAGTAGCTCGACATAATGGCTTTCCTACGCCGCGAAAGAGAAGCCCAAGTCGCTGTGACAAGACAACGGGCAAGTAACTGGTCAATTATCTGTCAGTTGCCACCGCCATTGCCCATTGGACCATTATTAAACTCGTAACGAAATGCGAATGGGATGGAATGCGTCAAACCCGTTCTAAATAAAAATTAGTAGGTGTTTTTAACAGATGTCAAACCGTCACCGTTAACCTCAAAAAACAAGTGAGAACTTATATTAAAGCCTACTTTGTTCCTTTCCATTGGATATTATGCTCCATTCAATTGCCATCGTCCAACTCTACTTTTAAATAATGCCAGCGCATACTTCAAAGTTTCCAAACGATAAAGCTAGAGAGTTTGTTTGTTTGAACGCGCTAATCTCAGGAACTACTGGTCCGAATTGAAAAATTCTTTTTGTGTTGAGTAGACCATTTATCGAGGAAGGCTTAAGGCTGTATAACATCACGCTGCAACTATCAGGAGCGAAGACATAATGGAAAATGTAAAAAAACGGGGAAAAAAAACTATTTCACGCGGACGAAGTCGCGAGCACAGCTAGTATATAATAAATAAATAACCCATGACAGGCCACGCTGGACCACACATCGCCATCTAGCCCCAAACTAAGCCGAAGCTTATACTATGGATATAGTAGTAGTATTTTAAAAATACTTTTTTTTGTAAATGAATACATTTACACATAGAAAACACAAATGTTTTCTATGTGACACGTTAATGAACACAAATGTTTGTATTGTAGGTACTCGAACCCACGACCCTTGGCTCAGAAGGCAAAGGTCACTACCAAATGCGCCACCGAGCCCGTCAAATATGTTTTCTTCTTCCATAGACGAATCCTGTGTCGATAAATTTCCCGCATTTTCTCACCAACTTCATCGCGTAGGGTTCCTCCTCCCACGCATGTTTTGTCTATTATTAATGGTATATTTATTCCGACTCCATGACATAAGCTATCCTTTGTTCACAAAGGGAAGCCGCCGTTTCATCGGACACACTTCTGGACTGGTGCCTAAACGCCAGCTAACTGTAGCCTTGAACAACGGTAGGTATTAATCATACAAATTGTGGGTTTGTCTGCAAGTGTTGAAAAGTCACGCGATTATGAAGCTACCGCAGTGTGTGGATAAAACTCTAAACATTTACCTAATACGTAATGTCATTCCGTTTTAAAACGAATAAAGTCATATTGGATGTGCCGTTTTGAGATTGTGAATGCATGTACAACTCAAATAATTATATCCAAACCTAGTACTAGGGGTAGAGGCTAGCACTCTCTAGGGCAGTGCTAGGGGTGAGACCCTCTAGGGGTAAATGTCTTTCGCTTCGAAACACGACCCAGAGGTCATTTGACTGCGGTATTCTATAGGGTGGAGGTCCTTCCCCGGACGGGCAGCTCAACTCGAGCGAAGATTCGCTATGCCCTACCTCTCTTAGACATAAACTTAAAGCCCCACACTGATGAACCCCTACATATCCTCACGCTGTTTTCCTTCACTTTTAGCGACGAATAAACGTTCATTATGAATTTCCAAAACTTATTAGTAAGTGTACCAAGGCCAATGCTACATAACCTATATTATAAACGGATCTAGCTTGCTTCTAACGCCGTACAAAACCTATGAAAGTTCTCCTTTTCCACTAATTGAAATACGTACTCGTAACTCAATTGAGGTTCTATTCATTCTGAAACGTCTTCATCAAGTATAATACGAACACAATCTGATTGACCGTGACCATAGCAAAGTGGATAGCTCCGTATGCAGATTCCGTCCTCTCTCGTATGGCAAAACCACCCTTACACCATTTAAAATTGAAATCAAACCTGTCTGCGGCCGGAACAGTTGGTTCATTAGCAACTCTGATGCAGACACCGCGTCGAAACTGTAATCTTTTTTGAGCGACCGACTCCGTTCATTTGCGAATGCACTTTGCCCATTAAAACTTAGCGAGAGTAGGTGTATGGAACATGGTAGTTTGTTGTTTGTAAACAGAAATTTCATGTTTATTGAAAGTTAGTTGTAGAGACGAGAGTGTTCAACCAAAATGTCATATTCGTTACAATGAATGACATCTACTTTATTAGTCTGCACAACGTCCACACCTAGACTTAAGCCTCCCCCTATGAAATTTTCATTTGGGGGGATTTGCCTTATTTATCACGCTTGACGAGCTTTTACTTGTTTCATGATATTCCCTCAGAAGTCTTCTATGACACCTAGGGGATGAGATGGGCTAGCTCTATTCTAAAGCCGAAAACCACATGGATAAATGATGACATACAGATCCGAAACGTAGATACTTATGGTATAGCTGATTCATTTTTACGAAGCTTTGATTAGCCAATGTAATCATATTTACCAAAATACTTTTTACTGAAGTTCATTTGATCAACCATACATATAATCCACGAATTATTTTGTCGATATTTTTATGAAATAACGGGCAGACGAGCACACGGCTCATCTGATGGTAAGTGATAATCGCCGCCCATGTACATCTGCAACATCAGGAGTTACAACTGCGCTGCCGACCTTTAAGAAAGACGTACGCTCTTTTCTTGAAGATTTGAAGGTCGTATCGGTCGGGAAACACCGCTGGCGACAAAGCATTCCACAGTTTAGTCGTGACGTGTCATCGTGATTGGTCGATATAACATTTGAGCGAATTTTAAGCTATGATCTTGTAAAAAGTAAGTTTAAATCGACACGCGAGACAATCTCGTCTCCGTTAAACTGGTAGGTCTCACGAGCCGGATTCGCAATATCGATACCTGCCTTAACAATTGTCGGTTAGCGAATCGTTATCCGGCACCACAATGCACTAAGAGACGACACTTGTTAGGCCTCATATTGTGCTCAGTAATATACTACCGCGGTTAATAGTCTATCATGTGATCGGCTCTAAGCCTCCTTTGAAAGCCAGCGTCATGGTTCTACCTTTGTGGGCATTATGACTAGGTAATGCTGAATGGATACCTTTTTGAAGCTGCATTGGTAGGGATTTTATTTGTGATTGTTGTGTTTTGTAACGTGTTGCTTCACGTCAATTATTTTCTATTCTTATTTACTTAGTACTACACTTAAACTTTTATAAAGAAGTACACACTGGGCCACACAGTGTCATCTGGTCCAAACCTAAGCCAAAGCTTGTGGAAACTAAACAACTCAGTAAGATATTTTTTTTCCTTCATCATCAGCCTATTGCGGTCCACTGCTGGACACAGGCCTCTCCAGTTGTTCATCACTTAGGGCCAACATCTGGAGGATATACCCATAATCGCCACGCTGGGCAGGCGCGTAGCTTCTCGCTCCGGTGACGCTGCTGCCCGTCATCGGCCTGTGGCATTTAGCTACGCTTTCAATTGTGATGGTTATACCGCCACCAGTCGGTTGCCAGCGCCTCGTTTGTTGTTCGACAGGATGCACCACGAGCAGGTGAGGCTGGCTTGAAGCGAAAAGATGATAGGTCGCTCCCTTACATCCCATTTTTTTCATTAATATATATTATTTATTACACGAGTACATAAAAAAACCCAGGCTAATACAAACAGATAGGTATGTTCGTTCATGCACACGAATGTTTTTACAGTACGAGGATCGAACCTGTGACCACTTTTAGCCTCCATTTTAATTGACAACCGGTTTGGTTAATGGTTTGGACAATTAAAATTTCGTTCAATGTATTATACTCGTACTGTTCAACAATATTAAAGTTTCATTTCAATTAATTTGAAAACGTTAACGAGAGGAGATAGTAAATTGTGAAAGTACAAGTATTATTCGCACGCTCATTTAACAATTGAGATTTCAGATTTTCCTTTATTATTGTTCGACCTATCACAGTAACTATGAAATGAACAGCAAAAAATAATACATATTTGTTATTATTGAATCAGTCGCTAAATAAATGGACCGAAGAGTTGTTGCATTTATTATTTTGTACAAAGTAAAATGAGAAATATACCAACAAAGGTATACCTTTAAAGGTTTTCTCTTGTAACAGCATATCGGGGATTTGCTGCTTTTAATTTTTATCGAAGCACTTTTCAGGCACTACTGTCGCTGTTTTATTAAGAGTACAACTTGATTTTAGAAACGAGCATTGGTGTAATATTTAACTTTTTTTTTATAGTGGCTCGTCATAATGGCTTCCCTACGCCTGATGGAAAGAGCTTATTGTTATTAAGGAGGATTAAAGAGAAACCCAACGTCGCTGTGACAACGGGCAAGTAACTGGTCAGTTACCTGTCAGTCGCCACCGCCATGCCGGCCCAACCCCAGCCCCCCACGAGCTCCGGAAGCCCTACTCACCGGCAGAAACACGACTCGGAGGTCATTTGGCTGCGGTATTCTATAGGGTGGAGGTCCTTCCCCGGACGGGCGGCTCAATTCGAGCGAAGATTCGCTATGCCCTACCTCTCTTACTAACTGAACAAAAGCGCGAATGCAGACAAGTAGACACAGAACGTCTGACATTTTATGAGCGTAGAACACAGTCGAGTCTCAAAACGTACATGCAACAATTATTTTGAAAACTGAATTTTTGCCTACTGTATCTTACATTAGATTAGAAAGTTTTTTTTACCGGAGAAAATGCGGTTATGCCCCTATCACTTGGGAGAGTGGCACATGTGAGATTTTCAAGATGTTGATGGGGCAAGGAATACCAACTAAAAGCTCGGGTTCCTCCGTCAAGCCTTATGGGGTGGTGCCATGGAACCTTCGAAACCATGACGGACATTGAAAAGCTCTTGTAACTGCTCGAAATGTTTTCATGGAATAAGCGCGTTTTTAGGCAGAAACATTATTTCATTGCTACCTTCTGGCACGATAACTCATTTGGTGTGACCTCTGCCTTCTGAACGTGAAGGGTCGTTGGTTCGATCCCCGCACAGAAATATTTGTGTGCATGATCATGTCTGTTTGTATTAGCCTAGGTGTTGTATTATTTAAAAAAAACAGTATCCAAGGAAGTTTATCAGTTGTTTCTAGTCCTACCATATCAGTTGTCTAGTACCCATAGTACAAGCTTCGACGTATTTTGAGGCTAGATGGCGCTATATGGACCAGCTTGGCATATCTTAGATTATTCATTTATTTACTTTGGCCGTTACTCTAAGAATTAGTTGATAACGTTATTCGAATCCTTCTGCTCACAATACGAGAATAGACGACTATTCAGGTGGAAGTGTATACAAAATCATGGAAAATAAGCAACGCGTCGCCGTCGTCACTATACCATTGATTTCCCAGGGCGACTATGTCTGTTTTATATCAATTGGACCATCTGTTCATTTGACTATTCTATATAGATTCAGGTGCTTGCGATTCTTTGTAATCCTTTGAGAGATCTCTAAAGATTACGTGCTTCAAAAACTATTAGTTCCATGTGGTTAGTTTCTCTATGACACATAAATTTGCATTCTTTTTCAGAGAAAGGGCATGACAAATCATAAGGACTAATTATCATCATCATAATCAGCCTATCAAAGTCCATTGCTGGACGTAGGCCTGTCCAGTTGTTCGTCGCTTAGATTAAACAGCTGGGGACTTTACCCATAATCGTCACGCTGGGCAGGCGAATTGGCGATCTCAGGGATCGCCTCGCTCCGATGACGCTGCTGCCCGTCTTCGGCCTGTGGTATTTAGTACGCCTTCAACTGTGAAGGTTATACCGCCACCAGTAGGCTGCCAGAGCCTCATTTGTTATTCAGCAACCGATGGATTAATAAGTACCTTCCTAATTATTTGTAGTCTCATGTAATCCATGTAGCACCACGTAATCCTTACAACCTACCAAATAAAAACAAAAACTGAAATTGAACTACCTTTCCTTTGTGATACGAAACGTAACATACAAGCGAGTCGACGTCAAACAAGAGCAGGTGACAGGACCATTGAATCATAAGCCGTTTCAATCGAATGCACGTAAAGCCGGTTAGTCGACTATTCGCCGGCCGAACGTTCGCACGACAAAAGATTACGACCGTTTGAAGGTTGTCGCGCGAATAGGTGGAAATCGAATTGAACGCAACGTGGATGTGGCAGAGGCATATTGGCTGGCGGGATGCGAATATTCCACCCTGGATGATGCGATGCTAACGCTCAACACTGTATCGGTGTATCCGAAACGCGGGAAATTGGAAACGGTATTCAATACGCCAGGCTGCGCGCCACAACTAAAGTCTAAGGGCGTGTTCAGACGACATATAATCGCTTTGCGGGTGCCCGCACGCTACGTGCTTTACACGATATATATTTTAGAACCATCGTCATCATCAGCCTATTGCAGTCCACTGCTGGACATAAGCCTCTCCAGTTTGTCGCTTTGTCAAACATAGGCTTTGCCTATAGGTAATCGCAGGGGGAAGGCAAGTTGGCGATGGCAGGGCGTAGCTTCTTGCTCCAGTGACGCTGCTGTCCGACAGCGGGTGTGGTATTTTGCTACGCCTTTAAATGTGGTTATACCGCCACCAGTCGGGTGCCAGAACCTCGTTTGTTGTTCGGCAAGATGCACCACGGGCAGGTGAGATTGGCTTGGAGCGAAAATATGATGGCTTTCTTACATCCTTTCACGTAAGAACCCACGCCTAACTTCCTTTGATATACAACAAAAGCGTCGTAGAACCCTCAGAACCATCAATTCTTGTTCGCAGTTGGTGGGATTTTCCTTAGTTACCATGCATGACAGTAGGTTCTATTTGTACCTAGGTAAACTGCTGCCAATTTCCTGATATTCCCTTAGTCCCCCACAACTTAAGGCGGACCTAAGACCCTAAGTTCTATTTTAAATCCGGAAGCCAAAAAGACACATCGCAGATAAAGAACAATGAATATAAAGTTACCAAGCCCGGCGAGTAGCGCAGGCTATACACAGCAGTCGGTAACTATTACCGGTAATTACTCGTATTGTCATTTCTGTTATCAAAACTCCTGGCATGCTTTTAATTTTAGAGCATCAAACAATTCTGTGATTTTTTTAATACAACATTCCGTTCTACTTTTTCAATGTTCCATAACTGATATTTTACTGGAACGATGTCGTTGCATGCATTAACTGATAGGAAAAATCTCCTGTATAATTTAAGAAAAAAAAAACTATTTCATTCTCGTATACCTACATTCTCATGTTTTTGTATTAAAAATCCATAATTATTATTAAGAATAAAATTCATCACCATCGTCATCCTATTGCAGTCTACTGCTGGACATAGGCCTCTCCTCGCCACATAGGGCAAACATCTTAAGAAAACATTAGTAATTACAAATTAAAAACATTACTTTAAAATGTTCCATGTGATTAGTTTCTCTATGACACAGAAATTAGCATCCTATTTCAGAGAAAGAGGATGACAAATCATAGGGACTTATTATCATCATCATAATCAGCCATATCAAATGTTCTAAGAAAACATAAAAATTAGCTCCGCTCAGCTGATATTCCGCCGCATAGCCATCCCGCCCCGCTCCAATTCCGGCCGGCATCGACGAGCGGCCGCTCGAAACGCAATGTTTCCGCCACATTTGACGGCTGCGTTTGTCTCTGTCGCGTGTGCATGGAATTTAACCGGGAATTGGAACAGAGCGCCGTGAATCACTGGAATCGAAGTAAATCGGCCTGTATAAAAGATTTTTTTGCCCGCGATATCACTTTATGTTTGAAAATAAAATATTGCTTACTAGCGACACTTCGTCGCTTTGCTTCGAGTACATATAAAAACACATTAGAAGCCTATATTATCTGGAAAGAAAAACTACTTTTGTCCGGCCAGTTGTCTATATTGTTTGTGAATAAAAATAACAATGAACGGACAGAGCAATTTTCGTCACATAGTCTTACGTTACGACTCCTGCTTCACGAGGAAATATGCCATTTTAAGATGTATGATAAACATCGGCGCACTTAAAAGATCTCTCATATGAGGAGCGCATATTATGAGACTTCGCTGTAGTAAATTTCATCTTTTAAGTCTACCTAATAACTTTTGAATTACGCAGATTTAGAGCAGTAGTTGCTGTTTAGTATTTTATTAATTTTGTAATCAATGTCAAAGGGACAGAAGAAAGTTCGTAATTAGGCGCTAAATTATTTTCTTTTGTATTTGACACGTTTCAGCCGCGGACTTGCCTGTCTGAATGACAAATCCTTATAAATAATAATATAATAACCCAAGACATGCCACGCTGGGCCACACAGCGCCACCTAGCCCCAAACTAAGCCGAAGCTTGTACTATGGGTACTAGACAACTGATAAACTTACTTAGATACAATTTTTTTTTGTAAATAAATACATATTATACCTACATAAAAAACACCCAGACCAATACAAACAGACATGTTCATGAACACAAATGTTTGTACTGTGTGGGAATCGAACCCACGACCCTTGGCTCAGAGGGCAGAGGTCACTACCAAATGAGCCACCGAGCCTGTCAATTTGGATACATACGAGTACATAACGTCACGCCTTTCTTTGGCCACAAGTTTCCATGGACGTATTATGACGAGTTTTATTTAAAACCGTTTAGTAGTTTTCGCGTGAAAGTGTAATAAACATCCATTATTCTTCCTCACGACACCGCTTACCATCAGATGGAGAGCAAATTTTTCAGCCTGGACTATAAAATACTGGGGAAAGATGAGGTAAGGTGTGTCTTATTTGTGTATGCTAATATTGTATGACTGTGAACTACTTTTCTGCAATTTCACAATTGTAGTCGTAGTATAACTTTGCCGGCTAGCTTTCCCATGGCAGAATGAATCACAAAGTTTCTATTGTTTTATCCGCAACATAACCCATATTGCGGAAATGTATGCAAATATATTGCATTGTTGGCACTGTATTGTAATTTTTGTTTTGTATAGAGACATCAGAATCTGTTCGCTATAATTTTTGTTAGAAAAAATTATAGTTGACCAAATCAGATATTTGGAACATCTGCTGGACATGAGTTAGTCCAAATTGTCAGGCACTTTGATCGATCTTGGGGTTTTCGTATGCAACTCTTGCCAGCCACCCTGCGCAAATGGTCACTCCACCTGGCCTAATAGCGTCCTACACTGCTTTCGCCGAGTAAGTATATACTCCAGAACTGACACCGTAACCATTTAAAAGGCCCTATTTAGAAACTCATCTATCACTAAACTAACACGCTATTAAGGTCATTTTGCTTTGATTTATGTATATGCTCGCAAGTATGGTTGGAACAGCCCATTATAGCAATCAATTTGACTAGATACTATCGGGACCATAGTTTACTGATAATATCGGTCGAATCAGTCGCAAATTAATAACTGATGGTATAGAACTTGATTGAGTGGTTTATTTAATGCATTACAGTGAACCAATTTCTGTAATGCATTGCAATCATGTTCATACGGCGGTCGACTTTAATGATCGTCGACATTTAACTTACTAGTACGTTGTTTTAAAGGTGCTCCTTTCACAGTGAGTAGTATCGCCGTATAGTATAAAACTTTTTCGCTCTTTGTCTCTGTCCATATCTCTCTATGAATATATCTTTAAAACTACGCAACGAATTTTGATTGTTTTTTTAAGAGATAGAGTGATCCAAGAGGAAGGTTAAGCGTTAGGCGTTAAGCGTTAACCAAAGATGGCACGGAAAAAATGAAAAGCTTTAAACGTATGAGGAAACACATTTTCGATTTTTTGGATTACATCTTTTTATTTTTAAAGGTGCGAGCCGGTCGATATATTGTACTAAAGCTAAAGCTAGCACGTCTTATTATAATTTATTTGTGCGTGTGTCCGGTACAAAACTTCACTTCAATAAGGTGTCCTTGTAAGCGAGACCCCTTCACAGGTGTTGCGCACGAGTGCGCACGAACGCACGTTGCACCCTACTGCACTCCCTTTGAACGTATCGCTTTAGATAAAGGATGAGGGCAAAAAGTGATTGGAAATCTTCAAAGCTTCACGCCGCTTTAACACGAAAGAGGTTTTATCAGTAGGTACATAGTAAAGTGATGGGGATGTAAGGGAGCGACCCATTATCTTTTCGCTCCAAGCCAACCTCATCTGCCCGTGGTGCATCCTGCCGAACAACGAACGAGGCGCTGGCAACCGACTGGTGGCGGTATAACCGTCACAATTGAAGGCGTAGCTAAATTTCACAGACCGATGACGGGCAGCAGCGTCACCGGAGCGAGAAGCTACGCCCTGCGATCGCCAAGCCGCCTGCCCAGCGTGGCGATTATGGGTATATCCTCCAGATGTTGGCCCTAAGTGGTGAACTGGAGAGGCCTATGTCCAGCAGCAGGCTGATGATGATGATAACATAGTAAAGAGCTACCGCGGAAGGGTGCTTACATAAAGATACAGGTTTCCGGTACAGATAAATCTGTGCGGAAAAAATTTCCATTAAAAATGTTTCTTCTTTCCGAATTTTATTTTATCTCTCTCCAGGACGGATGGACATGTTAAAACTATAAAGATTCCTGACATGAACTACGGAACTCTCTAAACGAATAGAAATCAGACAACAATCCCACATATTAATCTGATTTCGAAGAAAATACAAGCACTTGTGTTATGGAAATCAATGATATAAGATATAGTTACACGCTGGTTTTATATTATTTATGTACATCAGTTATTCAGTTCATGGTCTATAATCGGTGATGCGGATACATTTCTTGTGTAAGTGGGACAGAGAGGAAATTCATTTAATTTTCATGTCATGAAGTCACAACAGATCCTTTAATCGATTTGTACCTATTAAGGGTTCAAGTGACGTCAATGCGTTGGAAGACTTGCTCGTTTGACTTTCGTTCATGTAGCGACCGCTGCCTACGATACGGTCGCGAGTTCGATTCCCACACAGGATAGACATTTGTGTATGAACATGCCTGTTTGTATTATTTTGGGTGCTATGTATCAATAATATGTTCCTACGTATTTATTTACAGTAAAAAATGTCAGCTTAACAGTTACCTAGTACCCATAGCACAAGCTTTGGCTTTGTTTAGGACTAGATGGCGCTGGGTGGTCAATTTGGCTTGTTCTGGGTTATATTACTGGTCTACCATTTTCACGACCACGATGACCATGTACAAGATTAACTAGCTAGGCATATCCACAGGCCCCCATTCGATTACCGAGGTTGATATATTTTAAAAGGTATTCATGTGATATCATAAGTATTTACCGACCTGGCTTATAAGATAAAATTAGCAATATTTTCTTACTACCAACACGATGATTTTTGAGTGAATTCGCTTTGAAAACGCTACGCAACTTCTTTTTTTAATTAACTCATAAAACTGAAGTGAAATTACGTATGACTGACTTTAATTAATGTTTTCCATACTAATATTAGGAACTACCATCATATACCAATTCAAACTACGACCATTCAAAATAATAGCAAAGTTTCATAACCTTAGAAAAAAGCCTTAACATTCAACCACGAATCGGACATGAGGATATGATATTATTCAAGCGCTCCCAATCCCTACTAAGCTGCAATTTCACCAAAGACGTATCAGCTTGTACGGATCGTACATCTATTTGCAGTGACATCCGAATCCTGATGCAGAAAGAATACAAATCACTCCATCTCTTAGCAAAAGGTGTCGTAAGAGCCGATGAAGGGATTTGGGACGTGTGACGTATTGCTGGCAACCTAAAGTTCAGTCCTACTTAATATTATGTACTAAGAAGAAGAGTCTAACATTCTCATCATCATCAGCCCCTATCAGTCCACTGCTGGACATTAAGCCTCTCTGAATGATCGCACATTGATCGAGCCTGGGCTTCCCGCATTCAGCAAAACTCGCACAAAGCGCTTTGCCTCTTCATTCATAGTGCAAACGGCTAAACTGTGGAACTCTTTGCCGGAGTCCAAGTTCCCCGAGGAATATAATCTTCAGATTTTCAAGGCGAGAGTGAATCGGTTTTTGATGGGTAAGCGCGCTTCATCTTAGGCTTCAACATAGCTTAACATCAGGCTAGTTGAGGTCAAGCGCTACCCATTCACTATTAAAAAAAACATGCTTTACGGTATGGCTAGTCCACAAGTTAAAGGTCGCTCAGCGAGCTATGGAAAGGGCTATGCTCGGCGTCTCTCTGCGGGATCGGGTTCGACATGATGTGATCCGGCATATGTCCGGCACGGAGGCCAAGATCCACCACGGTTGGCTGACCCAGCGGAATAATTAAGTAAGAACATACTTGTATGTTTAAAAAACAAGCCAGAAGTGTATAGGCAAAACCAAATTTACGCGAAGCCGAGGAAGAAAACTAGTATTTATTATAGTTATTGAAATATGACCAAAACATTGATAGGAACATGTTCGAATCAGAGGAAGCGTGGCGAATCGGAAATCACATTTTCCCCATTCGTAGTTTCATAGTAATGCCTGAAGGCGCTTCACATGCTCTCCGAGTGAAAACGCTAGAAAAGAATGTGTTTCTCCTTAATGTAACAGCGCGGGCTTTAAAGAATTTTATTATTGTGAAAGAAACAGTAGGTATTCTTCTGTAATAAAAGGGAAGAAATTCTTTAGATGCAATATTTCATCGTTGTTTAACTATGAAAATGAGAACGCATCAGTCAGATGCTTCAAAACGAATAACAAACTGCATTTTAAGTGTAAACAGAATCTGCATAATGAGCCTTTAATTATAATAAAGGTGTAGGAAGTATATTTTTAGCGTTCTGTTACTAAAACTAAAACGAAGAGTAAATCCTGTATCGGTCTTAGATTCTATTCCCGAATAGATATGTTTCCGGGGTCAAAATAATTACATTATATTTAGTCCGTATTTTAGAAAATTTACTATAAAATGGACACGAATTTTCCCTTTTTTCAATTAAACAAAAAATAACAAAGATACAAGGCATCAAAATTTAGGAGTGGGGGTCTTTGACGTCACTCAGTGGCTAAAAGACACTATCTTTGTAATTTTTGGTCTAATTTACAAATGAAAATTTTTGAACAATCTAAAAGACGAAATAATTACATTTTCTACGGCAACAAGCCTATTGTAAAGAAGTTTTTTGCATGGCACATGTGCATATCAAGACCGTTATTTTGGGATTGTTTCAAAAGGATATCATTGACGTTTTTTGTTATAGTAAAAAAGTAGACGGGTTGGTTATCGCAGTAGATTTTATTTGCACCCGGGTAAACGCTGCTGTCCGTTACCTGATATTCCCTTACTTGACTTTTATGAAACAGACGGGATGTGACGGTGTGGTTCTATTCTAAATCCAGAAACCACACAGACAGACAAAACTTACGACGATCGCAATATAGACAAGTGACATAAACTAAGGTAGATTCTTTAGAATCAAAATTTGACAAAAAGCCAAAAACTTGTATTACCAAGAATGGTTTGGCACCAACTTAATTTTTATATCGGACTTTCGACATGAAACTAATGTTTGTGAGAGAAATGAAAAATGTTTGTCTTCAAAAGTTATTTATCTTGGAAATGCATCAACCTACTTCGTGATCCTATGTTTGAACATATTGATAGCGCTATCCGTTTCACTTACATCTTTCATGGTCAATTTAAAATTTACATAAACATACGTAAATTTTCATCTGTATCTTCATTTAGTCGTACAACGTTATAGGTACCCTATATTTACATAAGCGCTTAATTTGACTGATTTTCATTAAACAGATCATAATCATTATCAAGGTCCACTGGTGGACATAATATTTGTCATTACGCTTGACAGGCGGGTCAATGACCGCAGTAGGTTATTATCTTAGTCATTACGCTTGACAGGCGCGTAGGTTATATTTACTACCCACGTAAACGCTGCTGCCCGATTCCCCATATTTCCTTAGTCGTCTTCTACGAAACCCACGGCACGGAATGAGGAGAGGGTGGTCCTATTCTAATCCTCCTATCCGGTCCTTTCCGGACACCATGCACATCCTTATCCATATCATTCATACAATAAGATTTTCATTACACAGTATTAAGAGAAAAGACAAAAAAAGTATGTATTTTGTAACTAAACTTTTTTTTCTGACCATTTGATCTGACAAGACCTATTTTACGTTTTCAAACAGTCAATTAGTTGTCTTAAAACCTATTCCATGTAAACCGCTTACTCGAAGCCGGGTTAATTGGACTATTCCCAAGGGTAGGAAGGATGCAGCTACTTGTTCCTGATATAAGAAAAACCAAGAAAGGAAAGCTAATATCCATCGAGTCGCCAGACAAAAGCTTTCCGCAATCACTAGTATCATGAAGTGGATTTTTAACCTTCCTATCTATTAATAAAATAATAGGTACCTATAACCGCGCACGGTGTGACAGACCGTAACTTTGGCTCCTATGAAACCGTATAAGTAATTTTTTTAATTTCAGGAACTATGTATTAAACAAAAAATTTAAATTGTTTGCATAAACTATCTATTACATCAATGACTATCGTCTTACCACAATAGCCTAGAAAAATCACATTTTTCTCTCTTAGCTAGGAAAAACGTTTTATTCTTAAAACTAACATAAAATTATCTTTTGATTCCTAAAAAGCAAGATTAGCTTTATATATAGACCATTGTAACTAATAAATTTAGTTAAACATTAAAGTTTGCGAAGCAGTCACAACATAAGACAAATCAACTTGATCTCATGGTCGTATACCCGCGTCGGTCTCATAGACCGATCAAGCCGTAGTACGTTGTACACGTCCTGCTCGCAGGACTGCGTGCGACATAGCTCCAAATCATCAGCTAGCAGAACGCGCGACGTCCCAAAGATCTTAGAAAAAATTGCATAATTTACGGAAAATTGTTCCGTCGGTCGCTCAGACATGTGCGCGGGTACAGGAAGGTTAAGGGTAAGCTTTGAGCACAACGAACCCTTGATAGCGACCAATAGCGACGCAAGCGAAGGGAGCTCAACAGCGACCAGTGTTGACGGAAAAGTATTTCATTTAGAGGTACCAATGGAGCTGTTTGTTGAAAAAATAGTTACACTATGGTAAGTACCTAATAAACTTACCTATAAAAATATATATCTACCTATAAAACTAAAATACATACAACAATATTATATTTTATTTTTATTTGTTTCAGTATTATGGCCGTATAAAGGCTACAGGGCGATATTGTGGTAATACATACTTACTATGTCCTATTGAAGAGATAATACTAAGAGTAACAATAAACCTAAATAAAGAGAACAATGCAAATATATTATTAGGAAAACAATTCCAAAATACTTTTATTTACAAAATCTCCTGCTGAAGTTGTACCAAACATCGTAATAATGTCTCGCAAGCCTCGTTTCGAGAGGATACAAGTTTGGATCCTACAGGAATCACGAAATAAACAAGGCGAAATGCCGCTTCGAACGAACTCGAGATATCTATGGCCAATAAGGCGGAGGTTGCGGAGGATGATCTATATAAATGTTATTTCAGACTGTATGTTAGGCACATCACCAACAGCCTGAAAAGTCCACTGCTGGACTCTCTTAATAACATTTGGAGGATTTCCCTTAGCCTATCACCTATCGTGTGTAAGGGAGCGACCTATCACCTTTTCGCTTCAAGCCATCCTCACCTGCCCGTGGTGCATCTTGCCGAACAACAAACGAGGCTCTGGCAAACCGACTGGTGGCGGTAAAACCATCACTTAATAAGGCGTAGCTAAATACCACAGGCCGATGACGGGCAGCAGCGTCATCGGAGCAAGAAACTACGCCCTGCGATCACCAACCCGCCTGCCCAGCGTGGTGATTATGGGTATATCCTCCAGAAGTTTGCCCTAGGTGGCGAACAACTGGAGAGGCCTATGTCCAGCAATGGACTGCAATAGGCTGATGATGATGATTCCCTTAGTCTTCACGATTGACAGGCTTGTTGGTGACCACGTAGATTTTATCAGCACCCAAGTCAACTTTGCTGCCCGTTTTCTTTTATACCATTAGTCGTCTTTTACGACGTATTGAGATTTCAGTCACATTATGTACGCAAAGATTGGTGCACCTTCTAATTCCTCTCATGATCTGTTGGGACAACAGACCCGAGAGATCAGGACCCCTACCACCAAAATCAAAAACGATCGTTCGTTGAACGGATCGCGCATTTTTTTTTGCACCATAAATCCCTCCCATTTGTCCCTCCTGTATCGATTCTATACTAATATTATAAAGCTGAAGAGTTTGTTTGTTTGAACGCGCTAATCTCAGGAACTACTGGTCCGAATTGTTTTTTTTGTGTTGAATAGACCATTTTTATCGAGGAAGGCTTTAGGCTATAATAACATCACGTTGCAACTATTAGGAGCGAAGAAATAATGGAAAATGTAAAAAAAACGGGGAAAACATAACTATTCCACGCGGACGAAGTCGCGAGCACAGCTAGTATACGAACTAAAATTCGTCTAAGTCGTTTTTCATTAATTTAATTCATATATTCAAACACCGGAGTTAGGAATTAGGGTGTAATAGTACGCGATCCGTTCAACGAACGATCGTTTTCGATTTTGGTAGTAGGGAGCCAGGTTCTGGAGTAATAGGTTGTTGTCATTCCAATGCACGGGGTTACTTAAGGCTGGTCTCCTATCTGACTAAAAACGTCTAGATACTTATTTACAACAATACAAACATGTGTTCATGAACATGTCTGTTCGTATTGGTCTGGGTGTTTTCTATGTATAATATGTATTTATTTACAAAAAAAAGTATGTAAGTGAGTTTATCAGTTGTCTAGTACCCATAGTACAAGCTACGGCTTAGTTTGGGGCTAGATGGCCTGTGTGGCCCAGCGTGGAATGTTTAGGGTTATTTATTTATTTATTTGTAGAGCCTCTAAACTACTTAAGTGTCTGTGACACAGTGGCCCTGAGAGGTTGAGCGGTGTTCGTTAGTGAGGGTCAGTGCCACAGGAAGGTAAACAGAGAAGTTTCTGCGAGATGTTCACTTGGAATGTAATGTAAACGTTTAAGGGTGTATCCATATGGATATTTACTGTTACATTATATGTGTACACTCAAAACCGAATGAATTGAACAGATTATTATTTCCCTATTTAGTACGTGTGTAGGGAGAGTTCACTGTTCTAATAATTAATACTATATCAGACAACAGTAACATACATTGCTCCATTCCCCAAGTAAGCATTAACTGTTATGAGTATCAGAACAACGGAGGTACCACAAATAAATTATAATGCATACCTAAATAAAAATATAAAAACTCACACTCGGATAAATACAAATGCTCATCACACGAATGTTTGTCCCGGGTTGGCATCGAATCCCCGACTCTTAGTTTGAGTCTCCGGGCTAGCCTACTATAAGATGATGGCATAGTATCTCCTAGAACATTCAGAAGTCAGAACCTGAAAGGTTCGTTTGTATTGTCCGCAATAGGCTTAAAGCTCGAACTCTTCACATTCAGAAAACATTCACATATTACTCCATTCACTTTAAACGCAACAAACATTTCGCTGCTAGCAAAGTTTCTGAAATTCATATTGTTAATACGACATTCAACAAGTGATTGCAAAATTTCTTGCATAATAGCAGGTATCTTGTTGCAAAACTTTGCTTTACTTTAACTAATTTCATTGTGGATGCATCTCAACTACTGCTCCACATTCAACTTATGTATGTGAAGTTACAGCCTGCGATGTTAAGTGAGTTTCGACGGGGTAAATTGGATGCTATGACAAGGTCATTAAGTTTTCGTAGAAGTTCTGTTGATTGAGTAGTGAGTACAAATAACGAGTTTACACAGAGAGCTTCGCATCACCACAGAATTAAATCCTCATACGTGCTTGTACCTGAACTTGTTCCGATTCCCAGTCTCGATCCCATATATATCCCCGATATTCACGAATGCAAAGCTGCGGACTGCAACTAGTATAAAAATGCTTGCCTCAAAACTCTTTTCTGACGTGTCAACTAGAGTTTTCTCAATTAAAATTATCTTAATCCGACCTTTGCGATAATATTCCACTCTCAAAGGAATTAATTAAGAACTAATCCGGTGAGTCCCATTGTTTCTTGCATTTTAAAGACTGCAATTTCAAGGTTTATGTGGAGTATTTGATTTATGTTTTTCTATAAACTATGTAGAAGTGGGCTTTGGCACTTTATTCATTATATCAGTCTGCAAATGTCCACAGCTGGACTTATGTCTCCCTCAATGACAATGGGGATGTTTCCAGGGTCAAAGTAATTACATTTTATTTAGTCCGTATTTAAGATTATAAAAATATATTGGACACGTATTTTTCCTTTTTTCATTTAAAACAAAAAATAACGAAGGTACGAGGCATCAAAATGTAGGACTGGGGGGTGTTTGACGTGACTCAGTGGTGAAAAAATTCCCACTCTTCGACGTCACGCGCAATTTTAATGGGCCAATTTGGGTCTAATTTACAAATGAAAAAACACGTTTCTTTTATTTTTGAACAATCTAAAAGACGGACTAATTACATTTTCTACGGCAACAGGCCTATTTTGTCATTTGGCGGGATTTGTCTTAGTCAAGCACTACACTTGGTGGGTTGTAGGTATTATTGGTATTCAGGTAAACGCTGCTGCCCGTTTCCAGATACTGCCCTATCTCTTGTTGTCTTCTACGATGGTGATGGTGGCACATGGTTCTATTACTTATTACAAATCCGAAAACCCTGCGCACCTATAACTAATACAACGTTCGCAGAATAGAAAAATCGATCTATTTCTTTTTCCAGCATAATCTTTTTAAGAACTTTACGCAGAAACAACTTTATAGTTCCCAACTTAGCGGTCTAATAGGACTGGCCTTCTTAAAAACTTAATTTAATTATAAGCAACGCTACAGCGATTGAGTGAACTGGCTCTTATACTCGTAGTTCAATCACTCCAACTAAGCGCAAAGTGCATTCTATTAAGGCCACACAGGCTTTCTCTTCGGTTTAATGAAACTGACCAATTTGTAGGTTTTTATTACTTACAGAAAATTTATTTAATCAAAGTCATAACAAGTAATGATTGCATACGTCACATTTTAGGGTTATTTTGTTGTCAAAGACGGATTTTTTGGAGGGTAGTCGATCGACAGCATATCCCACCTATTTTTAACCGACTTCAAAAAAAGGAGGGGGTTCCCAATTTGACTGTTTTTTTTTTGTTGTATGTTGTTTGTCAAATTTTTTAATGCTTTTGTTGCTTTTGTTTATCTAAAGGCTTTTGAGTTTGCAAATATGGTGTTATTTTTAGCTCTTTTATGTCCGGCGAAGTTATAGAATAAATCCGTTATACTACTTATAAATAACCTATACTCGTACTGACAACACTCATAAGGTAGACGCCCGCGAGACTGATAGGCATACTTTTTAGGGTTCCGTAGCCAAATGGCAAGAACAGAACCGTTACAGATTCGTCATGTCTCTTAGAATATTGGAGCGTAAAATATAAACTTAGTGTTTGCATGATTCATCCCTTAAAAAACCAAAATGTGATTTTCAAAATATCCTGTTCGTGTGATTCTTGGGATTTAGACTAGGGCCTCCCCATTTCATCCCGTGGGAATCAGCAGGGCAGCAGCATTTAATTGGCTATATCTTGCTCTCTTATGGGTTATACGAACTTTTAGTAATCCCTTTCCCTAATTTAGACATGCATTTTCTACACAGTATCTGTCTTAAGTTACTACATCCATAAAGAAAAACTTTCACACAAACTTCCCGCTCGATTTCTTGCAAACCCAGGATCTTTCTCCCCTGTCTCAATTATGCCTATGCAGCTGCAAAGTTTAAACAAACTTCTTACTAACGGCGTTCGCTTCGAGTTCGCTTTGACGACTGCGGAGGATTTGGCAGAGCGAACATGTTGGAACAGTTCGCTAGTTCGCAGGTTGCGCCAAATATCGGTCGCATCAAATTAAATACAGCAGCGGTAGACGGTTTCATTTCGAAACATGTTCACAACTAATTTACGCTTTTAGTACTGAGTTTGTGTTAAATTTTGAGTCACGACTTTTAAGTCGTGATTCATAATTTGAATAAAACTGAATCATAATTGTCTATTTCGTGGAAAATAATTTATTTGCTTTTGTTACAAATAAATAGTGCTAATTTATTTACCCATATACTTATAACCACTGGTCCACACAGCGCCATCTAGTCCCAAACTGACTAAAATATCTTGTCGTAGCATGTCAAATAACTAAGTGGTTCGTTCTTTAAGTCATAAGATTAGCAATTAAAATAAACGCGGCAATCTGGTATAAACACGAGTTAGTAGTGAAAAAAGAAAGTTTGACATCATCATGGTATTACCGCGAAAATGAGTCGTCGAAACAGATGGTGTTCAAAAGCGGATATTCTGAAAGATCTGGCGGAAGTTACTGGCAGGTTGAGCGATGTTGACGAGACGTATAGCGTCGTTGGCGGAGAACGGAGAACCACCTCCGGTGAGGACAGTTGATGAAGAAAAAGATGAATTTAGTTTGAGATTTGGAGGCAATTCCTATCAGCTAGAGGATTATGTGGCTCCAGCACCGGATTTGAGAGGGATTCTCAAATCTTGAGAATGGTAGACGAATATGATAATGACGACGACAATATTAACCTTCAGCCTGCACCAGTGAAACCGTCTGAACAAATTGTCATCAGTAAACTTAATCCAGAAGTACCAGAGTTTGTCCTGAAATTTGCTGCAGGAGACATTCCGGGAAACGTCCCAAAAGAAACTGATACTATCCTTCCAGAGTCTGTACCAAAAGCTGTCGCAACAAAAGGTCCAGACGTTTATCCTAAGAAACCGGATATAACCCCGACATGGGTTGTCTCCAAAAAAGGAGAATGGTGATGACGAGCAATAAAGCTATTAATAGTGTTTTTGGCATTAAGATGTGAGTATTATTGTTTTAATTGTAATGTAATATAATATAGGAATCTAATAATTTTGTGTAATATTGTAATTCATGAATTTTATAATTATGTAATTGGAAAATTGTAATGAATATGGGACTATGTTCGGAAATAAAGCCATGATTTAAGTATTAGCTGAAAAAGACTAAAAGAAAACTATTATTTTTCCAAAATATCAAGATTTGGGACGGCCCAAAACCTGTCAGTCAGGTTGTTTCATCTAGTACTTCTTTGTAGTTTATTGAAATTCGGAAAAGTACTTTCGTCATTCGTCCGTCACCCTCTTTATTTCTTTCGATTGAGTTCTGTGCAAGCCAGGCTATTATAGGAGTGAAATGGGAATTTCTAGTTTTGAACTTACGAATCCACAACTAATTTATTGGCTAGTCAATTTGCGGCGATGGCAACGACAAGTGATGAATTTACGTCATGCACAATAGTTTTGACATTTTTGCATTGCTTGCAAAAATGTTATATATTTAAAAATGTTAGGTACCTACCCAACCTCATGAAATCGCAATAAAATGACTTGTCGTAGCATGTCAAATAACTAAGTTTGTCGTTCTTTTAGGTCGAAAGATTTGGAATTAAAATAAACGCGGCAATCTGGTATAAACACGAGTGAGTAGTGAAAAAAGAAAGTTTGACATCATCAGAACTTTGGTATTACCGCGAAAATGAGTCGCCAAAACAGATGGTGTTCAAAAGCGGATATTCTGAACGATCTGGCGGAGGTTACTGGCAGGTTGGGCGATGTTGACGAGAGGTATATCGTCGTTGGCGGAGAACCACCTCCGGTGAGGACAATGATGAAGAAAAAGATGAATTTAGTTTGAGATTTGGAGGCAATTCCCATCAGCTAGAGGATTATGTGGCTCCAGCACCGGATTTGAGAGGGATTACTCAAATGTTGAGAATGGTAGACGAATACGATTATGGCGACGACAATATTGACCTTCAGCCTGCACCAGTGAAACCGTCTGAACAAATTGTCAACAGTAAACTTAATCCAGAAGTACCAGAGTTTGTCCCGAAATTTGCTGCAGGAGACATTCCGGGAAACGTCCCAAAAGAAACTGATACTATCCTTCCAGAGTCTGTACCAAAAGGTGTCGCAACAAAAAGTCCAGCCGCTAGTCCTAAGAAACCGGATATTACCCCGACATGGGTTGTCTCCAAAAAAGGAGAATGGTGATGACGACATTAGCGATAAAGCTATTAATAGTGTTATTGGCATTAAGTTGTGAGTATTATTATTTTAATTGATGTAATGTAATGTTATGTAATATAAGAATTTAATTATTTTGTGTAATATTGTAATTCATAAATTTTATAATTATGTAATTGGAAAATTGTAATGAATAATATGGGACTATGTTCGGAAAAAAAATATGTTATTTATTTTTTTAAAGCCATGATTTGTAAGTATTACCTGAAAAAGACTAAAAGAAAACTATTATTTTTCCAAAATATCAAGACGGCCCATAACCTGTCAGTCAGGTTGCTTCACACAGTACTTCTTTGTAGTCTATTGAAATTCGGAAAAGTACTTTCGTAATTCGTCCGTCACCCTCTTTATTTCTTATGATTGTGTTGTGTGCAAGCCAGGCCAATATGGGAGTGAAATGGGAATTTCTAGTTTTGAACTTACGAATCCACAACTAATTTATTGGCTAGCCAATTTGCAGTGATGGTAACGACAAATGATGAATTTACGTCATGCACAATAGTTTTGACATTTTTGCATTGCTTGCAAAAAACGATTTTTATTTAGAAATGTTAGGTACCTACCCAACCTCATGATTTCGCAATAAAATGACTTGTCGAAGCATGTCAAAAAATAACTAAGTGGCTCGTTCTTTAAGTCGAAAGATTAGCAATTAAAATAAACACGGCAATCTCGTGTAAACACGAGTTAGTAGTGAAAAAAGAAAGTTTGACATCATCAGAACTTTGGTATTACCGCGAAAATGAGTCGCCAACACTGGTGGTGTTCAAAAGCGGATATTCTGAAAGATCTGGTGGAAGTAACTAGCAGGTTGGGCGATGTTGACGAGAGGTATATCGTCGTTAGCGGAGAACCACCTCTGGTGAGGACAATTGATGAAGAAAAAGATGAATTTAGTTTAAGGATTTGGAGGCAATTCCCATCAGCTTGAGGATTATGTGGCTCCAGCACCGGATTTGAGAGATTATGACGACGACAATATTGACCTCCAACCTGCACCAGTGAAACCGTCTGAACAAATTGTCATCAGTAAATTAATACAGAAGTACCAGAGTTTGTCCCGAAATTTTCTGCAGAAGACATTCCGGGAAACGTCCCAAAAGAAACCGATACTAACCATCCAGAGTCTGTACCAAAAGCTGTCACAACAAAAATATCCAGCCGTTAGTCCTAAGAAACCGGATATACCCCGTCATGGGTTGTCTCCAGAAAAGGAGAATGGTGATGACGACATTAGCAATAAAGCTATTATAGTGTTTTTGGCATTAAAATGTGAGTATTATTATTTTAATTGATGTAATGTAATATTATATACTCGTAATATAGGAATTTAATTATTTTGTGTAATATTGTAATTCATAAATTTTATAATTATGTAATTGGAAAATTGTAATGAATAATATGGGACTATGTTCGGAAAAAAAATATGTTATTTATTTTTTTAAAGCCATGATTTGTAAGTATTACCTGAAAAAGACTGAAAGAAAACTATTATTTTTCCAAAATATCAAGATATGGGACGGCCCATAACCTGTCAGTCAGGTTGCTTCACACAGTACTTCTTTGTAGTCTATTGAAATTCGGAAAAGTACTTTCGTAATTCGTCCGTCACCCTCTTTATTTCTTATGATTGTGTTGTGTGCAAGCCAGGCCAATATGGGAGTGAAATGGGAATTTCTAGTTTTGAACTTACGAATCCACAACTAATTTATTGGCTAGTCAATTTGCGGCGATGGTAACGACAAGTGATGAATTGACGTCATGCACAATAGTTTTGACATTTTTGCATTGCTTGCAAAAAAACGATTTATATTTAAAAATGTTAGGTACCTACCCAACCTCATGATATCACAATAAAATTACTTGCCGTAGCATGTCACATAACTAAGTGGCTCGTTCTTTAAGTCGAAAGATTAGCAATTAAAATAAACGCTGCAATCTGGTATAAATACGAGTTAGTAGTGAAAAAAGAAAGTTTGACATCATCAGAACTTTGGTATTACCGCGAAAATGAGTCGTCGAAACAGATGGTGTTCAAAAGCGGATATTCTGAAAGATCTTGTGGAGGTTACTGGCAGGTTTGGCGATGTTGACGAGAGATATATCGTCGTTGGCGGAGAATCACCTCCGTTGAGGACAATTGATGAAGAAAAAGATGAATTTAGTTTGAGATTTGGAGGCAATTCCCATCAGCTTTAGGATTATGTGGCTCCTGCACCGGATTTGAGAGGGATTACTCAAATGTTGAGAATGGTAGACGAATACGATTATGAAGACGACAATATTGACCTTCAGCCTGCACCAGTGAAACCGTCTGAACAAATTGTCATCAGTAAACTTAATCCAGAAGTACCAGAGTTTGTCCCGAAATTTGCTGCAGGAGACATTCCGGGAAACGTCCCAAAAGAAACCGATACTAACCTTCCAGAGTCTGTACCAAAAGCTGTCGCAACAAAAAGTCCAGTCATTAGTCCTAAGAAACCGGATATTACCCCGATATGGGTTGTCTCCAAAAAGGAGAATGGTGATGACGACATTAGCAATAAAGCTATTAATAGTGTTATTGGCATTAAGCTGTGAGTATTATTATTTTAATTGATGTAATGTAATGTGATATACTCGTAATATAGGAATTTAATTATTTTGTGTAATATTGTAATTCATGAATTTTATAATTATGTAATTGGAAAATTGTAATGGTAGGTATATGGGACTATGTTCGGAAAAAAAATTTTTTTTTTAAAGCCATGATTAGTAAGTAATAATTGAAAAATACTGAAAGAAAACTATTATTTTTCCAAAATATCAAAATATAAGACGGCCCATATCCTGTCAGTCAGGTTGTTTCACAGAGTACTTCGTTGTAGTCTATTGAAATTCGGAAAATACTTTCGTCATTCGTCCGTCACCCTCTTTATTTCTTTCGATTGTGTTGTGTGCAAGCTAGGCCATTAAGGGAGTGAAATGGGAATTTCTAGTTTTGAACTTACGAATCCACAACTAATTTATTGGCTAGCCAATTTGCAGTGATGGTAACGACAAATGATGAATTTACGTCATGCACAATAGTTTTGACATTTTTGCATTGCTTGCAAAAAAACGATTTTTATTTAGAAATGTTAGGTACCTACCCAACCTCATGATTTCGCAATAAAATGACTTGTCGAAGCATGTCAAAAAATAACTAAGTGGCTCGTTCTTTAAGTCGAAAGATTAGCAATTAAAATAAACACGGCAATCTCGTGTAAACACGAGTTAAAAGTGAAAAAAGAAAATTTGACATCATCAGAACTTTGGTATTACCGCGAAAATGAGTCGCCAACACTGGTGGTGTTCAAAAGCGGATATTCTGAAAGATTTGGTGGAAGTAACTGGCAGGTTGGGCGATGTTGACGAGAGGTATATCGTCGTTAGCGGAGAACCACCTCCGGTGAGGACAATTGATGAAGAAAAAGATGAATTTAGTTTAAGGATTTGGAGGCAATTCCCATCAGCTTGAGGATTATGTGGCTCCAGCACCGGATTTGAGAGATTATGACGACGACAATATTGACCTCCAACCTGCACCAGTGAAACCGTCTGAACAAATTGTCATCAGTAAATTAATACAGAAGTACCAGAGTTTGTCCCGAAATTTTCTGCAGAAGACATTCCGGGAAACGTCCCAAAAGAAACCGATACTAACCATCCAGAGTCTGTACCAAAAGCTGTCGCAACAAAAATATCCAGCCGTTAGTCCTAAGAAACCGGATATACCCCGTCATGGGTTGTCTCCAGAAAAGGAGAATGGTGATGACGACATTAGCAATAAAGCTATTATAGTGTTTTTGGCATTAAAATGTGAGTATTATTATTTTAATTGATGTAATGTAATATTATATACTCGTAATATAGGAATTTAATTATTTTGTGTAATATTGTAATTCATAAATTTTATAATTATGTAATTGGAAAATTGTAATGAATAATATGGGACTATGTTCGGAAAAAAAATATGTTATTTATTTTTTTAAAGCCATGATTTGTAAGTATTACCTGAAAAAGACTGAAAGAAAACTATTATTTTTCCAAAATATCAAAATATAAGACGGCCCATATCCTGTCAGTCAGGTTGTTTCACAGAGTACTTCGTTGTAGTCTATTGAAATTCGGAAAATACTTTCGTCATTCGTCCGTCACCCTCTTTATTTCTTTCGATTGTGTTGTGTGCAAGCCAGGCCAATATGGGAGTGAAATGGGAATTTCTAGTTTTGAACTTACGAATCCACAACTAATTTATTGGCTAGTCAATTTGCGGTGATGGTAACGACAAAATAATGATAAATTTACGTCATGCACAATAGTTTTGACATTCTTGCATTGCTTGCAAAAAACGATTTATATTTAGAAATGTTAGGTACCTACCCAACCTCATGATTTCGCAATAAAATGACTTGTCGTAGCATGTCAAATAACTAAGTGGTTCGTTCTTTAAGTCGAAAGATTACTTAGCAATTAAAATAAACGCTGCAATCTGCTGTAAATACGAATTAGTAGTGAAAAAAGAAAGTTTGACATCATCAGAACTTTGGTATTACCGCGAAAATGAGTCGCCAAAACAGATGGTGTTCAAAAGCGGATATTCTGAAAGATCTTGTGGAGGTTACTGGCAGGTTGGGCGATGTCGACGAGAGGTATATCGTCGTTGGCGGAGAACCACCTCCGGTGAGGACAATTGATGAAGAAAAAGATGAATTTAGTTTCAGATTTGGAGGCAATTCCCATCAGCTTGAGGATTATGTGGCTCCAGCATCGGATTTGAGAGGGATTACTCAAATGTTGAGAATGGTAGACGAATACGATTATGGCGACCACAATATTGACCTTCAGCCTGCACCAGTGAAACCGTCTGAACAAATTGTCATCAGTAAACTTAATCCAGAAGTACCAGAGTTTGTCCCGAAATTTGTTGCAGAAGACATTCCGGGAAACGTCCCAAAAGAAACCGATACTATCCTTCCAGAGTCTGTACCAAAAGCTGTCGCAACAAAAAGTCCAGCCGTTAGCCCTAAGAAACCGGATATAACCCCGACATGGGTTGCCTCCAAAACAGCAGAATGGTGATGACGACATTAGCAATAAAGCTATTAATAGTGTTATTGGCATTAAACTGTGAGTATTATTATTTTAATTGATGTAATGTAATGTAATTATACTCGTAATATAGGAATTGAATTATTTGTGTAATATTGTAATTCATGAATTTTATAATTATGTAATTGGAAAATTGTAATGAATATGGGACGATGTTCGGAAAAAAAAATATTTTTTTTAAAGCCATGATTAGTAAGTAATAATTGAAAAATACTGAAAGAAAACTATTATTTTTCCAAAATATCAAAATATAAGACGGCCCATAAACTGTCAGTCAGGTTGTTTCACAGAGTACTTCGTTGTAGTCTATTGAAATTCGGGAAAGTACTTTCGTTATTCGTCCGTCACCCTCTTTATTTCTTTTGATTGTGTTGTGTGCAAGCCAGGCCATTATGGGAGTGAAATGGGAATTTCCAGTTTTGAACTTACGAATCCACAACAAATTTATTGGCTAGTCAATTTGCGGCGATGGTAACGACAAGTGATGAATTGACGTCATGCACAATAGTTTTGACATTTTTGCATTGCTTGCAAAAATCGATTTATATTTAAAAATGTTAGTTACCTACCCAACCCCATGATATCGCAATAAATGACTTGTCGTAGCATGTCAAATAAAGTCGAAATATTAGCAATTAAAATAAACTCGGCAATCTTGTATAAACACGAGTTAGTTGTGAAAAAAGAAAGTTTGACATCATCAGAACTTTGGTATTACCGCGAAAATGAGTCGCCAAAACAGATGGTGTTCAAAAGCGGATATTCTGAACGGTCTGGCGGAGGTTACAGGCAGATTAGGCGATGTTGACGAGAGGTATATCGTCGTTGGCGGAGAACCACCTCCGGTGAGGACAATTGATGAAGAAAAAGATGAATTTAGTTTGAGATTTGGAGGCAATTCCCATCAGCTTGAGGATTATGTGGCTTCAGCACCGGATTTGAGAGGGATTACTCAAATGTTGAGAATGGTAGACGAATACGATTATGACGACGACAATATTGACCTTCAGCCTGCACCAGTGAAACCGTCTGAACAAATTGTCATCAGTAAACTTAATCCAGAAGTTCCAGAGTTTGTCCCGAAATTTGCTGCAGGAGACATTCCGGGAAACGCCACAAAAGAAACCGATACCTTCCAGAGTCTGTACCAAAAGCTATCGCAGCAAAAAGTCCAGTCGTTAGTCCTAAGAAACCGAATATTTGCAATAATAGCTTAATAAATAATACTAATATAAGCAAACCAAACGGTATCCGTAGTATTAAACGTAACTTAGATAAGCTTAAAGAGGTTAAGGAAGCTACGAAAATTATTCTGTCACCGATATAATTTACAAACCTGTTAATTCTAGCAAAGAAATTGACAATAATGACCAAAAAAATGGAATCGTATTTAAAATTGACAAAAAAATTAATGTTTCGGAATGGAACCCCGAAGAGATCAAAGACATAACGAATAAACTTCGTAGTAAAATCAGTGTCGCATCTAAAGAGGACTAAAACAATCGAAAAAAGAACAAAATGTACAAATGTGCTACACTTCTAAAGCTGTGTACAACGCCACCCCGATATGCGTTGTCTCCAAAAAAGGAGAATGGTGATGACGACATTAGCAATAAAGCTATTAAATTATACGCCCCAGACTATTTTTAACCGACTTCAAAAAAGGAGGAGGTTCTCAATTCGTCTGTATGTATAATATATTTTTTTTATGTATGTTCACCGATATTTCCGTCATGAAAAACTACCGACAAAGCCCGAAGTAGATGCTAACCAGGTTTTGTGCGAAGTACATTGCGTAGTTGTTGATATTGAATCTAATGCCGTTGTTTCACAAGAAGACAGTTCGAAACATAGCCTCAAAACTTCTAACATATCAGAGGATTCACTTGAAATATCTAAAACAGCAGGCTTGAACTCTCCGAAATCGGTTACAAGCAAAACCAATGAAGAAACAAAAGAAATAGATGAATCATTCCAGCTGAAATGTGACGCGGCAGTCCCAACTCAAAACATACATACCCAAGATAGGGACGTTCGGAATTCTATAAACAAAGTTACTAAAAGTTGAAACAACCAAAGTCGCCGAAACCTAAACCTCCGACCATTTGCCTGGGCCCTTAACCTTAACCTTCTCTTGAGAAGTCCTTAATAGCCGCCTACATTGTATTGTATAATAATTGTCTACTTCTGTATATATTTAAACAACTTACAAATATATAAACATACATTAAAAAACCAATGTCTCTGCTGTTATGTACGTCCTTTTATCTCCTCATTATAAACGAAACAATAATATAATTATGGCGTTTTTTGAACATAAGCCTTTGAAGCATAATTCCACAAAGTATCCATGTTTCAAAGAGTCGCAAAGTTCCGACAAATCAGAATACAGACGAACAAATGTATGAAGTGAGTTAATTATGGTTGTTATTTTAAAGGGCATTACATCATAATACGGTATTGTTCACATTGCCTAACAAGCGTAAGAATACGAGTGAAACGGTGGTCTTCTAGTGAAGATATTCCATTTGTCAACATTTTTAACTAATTGGTTCATAATTATGGTAACTTTAAATTAGTAAAGACTTGTTCTAGCCATACATTTGAAATAACATAAGAATATTTTTTTTTAATATTGGGTTTTACGGCTCTGGGAACGTGCCCTTTTAAGCCAGTCTTTATGTTTTATTCAGTTTGTTTGGGTAGAGATATTGTTCAACAATTTTTGTTGTAAAAGTTATAGTCACACACAACACAATCACATTTTATTTTTGTCTTTTATACACATATTTACAGGCATTTCACAGTATTTGAAATGTATTGGAATATGGCTTTAAAATATTTTGGGTTCGTTAGCATTAGTTCAACACCTGTGTTCAACACTTTGCGGAACGTCACTGTCGTCACCATTGGCCGATTGAAGGCCTATACAATCTTAGTACAAATTGTATGGCAATCACATAAATACAGCTGACCAAATTTAATTGTACACAAATATTTAGATGCACACATTAGAACTTAGATCATTTCAATTTACCTGGGTTATACCATGTTAGTTCCATATTTGAATTCTAGGTGGAGTTTATATTCATTGATTAAAGTTGGTATCTATTTTCTATACAATAGTAAGGATTAAATTGCCTTTCAAATTCAGTAGCATAATTTAGTTGCGACGTTTCGACAATATTGTACAGTTTGTGTAGTTTTTTTTTATTACGGTCCTTTTATTTAAATTAAAAAACCAGATGAACGCTAGTTATATTTCACTTTAATTTCATGTATTCCTTATATAATATATTACTACACTTAGTTTATTGAATATTGGGTTAAATAACGTATTGTTCTCCATTTTCAGAATTTACTGATTTTAAACTGTAAACTATAGATTCAAATTTCTGGCAACACAGCTTAAAATGGCGTGTTTTAAAATTTTCCTTTTAGTCAATAATAATTTATCAAGTTTTCAAAAGTTTGTGCTTTTAATAGAACTTGAAACTCATAGCATTTTTTAAAACGGTCGTACAAGAAGCAGATTATAATGTGATTGCTAAAGTTTGTGACCAAGGGTCTAAAATCCGCAAGAAAACTGTAATTGCAAGAAACCCGCGGAAAGGAAAGAAAATGTGATTTTAAGAACTTATATGATTATGAAACCAATATTTTAATTTTATAGTGGTGTGTGGTGTGTAAAAATGTGAAAGTTAATAAAAGTTTCTAAGTTTTTACACTTATCTTTTATTTTTCAAATGTTGAATGATTTGCCAATCTTAGTTTGTGTTTATTTGCCTAAGTTAACAAATGATTCAGAAAAATATGCCTGTGGTTGGCAATTCATAGCAAAAATTCATCATTCATTCCTTAATGAAATAATACTTATAATTAATTACAAGACCAGAGTATGCTGTAGTTATATCGCTGTATTGTGATTATCTATATTGACGAAAAGTTGCCGTAAGTTACCGTCGAGTGGCGCTGTATTTGTTACCTCTTTTGACAGCCAAGATTGGTCTCTATTTCAGTATATTACAAAGTACTCTGTGATTACAAAGTACTCTGTGGTCATCGACCAACACCAGTCTGTCAAGATTAAACCGTTTAAGCCGTTTAACCGTTAACCGCACTGTAAAATTATGTGGTCTAGATTTGCTTCCTCCAATTCATCGTTACAATGCGGGCCATTTCCATTGCATTCCATTTAACTATGTATGTAACAAGACAGGAATTATTGAGAAAGCGAACGAAAAAAAATAATCATACAACGACTCTTAAGTGTTGGCAAAATCGCAACGCTTGCGCGGGTTAAAATGGGACAGCGCCATCTGTGACGTAGAACTAAATATGTAAACAAGTTTGATTATACTACTTTTGTTTCATAACAACTATTTCCGTACGTTTTATGATGTAACAATATTTTATTTAAAAGATTAATATAAACATATGCATAATTAATAACAAATTGGACAATACCATCATTTTATGCAACACATACATACACACATCCCTCAGGCCAGTGAAGTGACGATTTGCGCAGGACGGCTGGCAAGTGTTGGATGCGAGAGGCCCAGGATCGATCAAAGTGGCGAACATTGGGAGAGGCCTATGTCCAACAATGGACTGATGATAGGCTGATGATGATGATGATGATTCACACATATCAGTTGCCACGCAACATTATGCCTTATTAAGCCCCTTTGGGTGCTAGGGACCACTCTGATGAGCTGCTCTCCTGCGTTCGTCTAATGTTGTACTAGGCAGGTATAAGGTATTTCTTTTTTTAAAAAGGCCAGGTACTTGAAGTGCTTCTTGCTGCACTTCTTCTCATCTGGCCTCAAGTCGAAGTGCTGGTAGGAAAATAGTTTGACATGCAAAAGTAATACTCGTGAATCTATTTACAGAAATAAATTATTTTTTTATTTGTTTTTCTGGCCTTCTGGTCCCTGGACCACGTATGGGAGCTATTTGGTATAAAAGCATACAGTTTCGTAGCCAATTAATACATTCATGTCACAGCTATATTGTTACAGTTGTTGTGCTTATTATTTCAAAATCTTTTTGTAAAAATGAAAGGAAAATGCCAGTTAATGTCATCAGACAAAAGTGGTGTAAGATTTTAATTAGTTAAATACTCTGATGATCCTCTGACGGGGTTGCTAAGCGCTTCAATTAATTAAGCTACTCACAGTTTTACGAGCTTTTTCATATAAAGGTAATGAATTTTAGTAATACTACCGATTATGTATGATTCGTTGTTTAAAATGTACATCAAAAAATGATCATAATCTGTGCACCAGCAAAGGGCGAACCCACCAAAAACGAAAACGATCGTTCGTTGAACGGATCGTGTACTTTGGTACCACAAATCCCATTTGTCCGTCCTTTGTTCGAATATAGGAACTAAAATTAGTCAAAGTCGATTTTAATTATATTTAATTTAATTTAATTTAATTCAAATATAAGAACACGGGAGGGACAAATGGGATGGGATAGATTTATAAATAAAACTCCGTTTGCTCGAAAAGAAGACAAATTTATTGTCAACGCCGTACCTATATATGTGACCTATATATACAGTTGTCTGATCACAATACCTCCGCGATGTAACTGAGGATAGTGACATCTATGTGTAAATATCGGTAAATAAAGTTAGATGTTTACGTACAGTTTGACTGTTCCTAGAGATTGAACAATTTATTTTGAAAAATTACGCGATCCGTTCAACGAATGATCGTTTTCGATTTTGATAGTAGGGGGCCGAGTTTCCGCCATTTTCAAACAGTTTGGTAGGTAGTTATTAACAGTCCTAAGAGTGAGTACCATCATAGAGTGTACTCAGAGCAAACTCGAAGAGTTTTAATGTCCTTCCACGGTGACTAGACTGGAACATTACGTGCAACGTATCGCAAAATATGAAGTTTATATTTGCCATCAAAACTTTGGCGGGTTTACGAGTTATTTTATTATTAAACTTAAAACGAGACCACGATGTGTGACCGAAAGTAAGCATGTTTCATTTGGATTTAGAAAAACATTATTTGTGCAGTAGTGAGTAAAGCTTAGTCGTCTTAAATTATTAACGTCATATACCTACTTATGTCGTGGTCCTGTCGTGGAACTTATTAACATTATGACACATCCAATTATTAACGAATAGTCCACCTTTTCATTGAGGAAAACAACAGCAGTATTGCAGCGTCTTGCGCCGCCAAACACAAAACAGCCGTTCGTTCCGACCGCTGACTCTAACCGGTGTTTTTGTACCACGTTTTGGCACCACGATGTTATCTTTTCTGGATTTCAAACTTATCATTTCTCATGTGTAGGTACAACTCTTTGTTTAATTTTGTAATACAAATGCCAAAGAAAATGCTTTTTTTTATAGTAACTCGACGTAATGGTTTCCCTACATACTAGGTACCCTAAATGCTCGACATAATGGGTGGCAAGCGAAAGAGAAGTCCAGGTCACGGTGGCAACAGGCAAGTAATTGGCCCATTACCTGTCAGTTGCCACTGCCATGCCGGCCCTACCCTAACCCCCCATGAGCTTGAAAGATGGCCCTTCTTCGGACGGGCGGCTCAATCCGAGCGAAGATTTGAGATTTGCTATGCCCTGCCTCTCATAAGGTAGGTACAATTGATAGTAATCTTATTAATTAGCTAGTTTAGCTTAATTTACCCATTACGTTTCATGTATAACATGTCCTCAATATTAATAGCATTAATGTAAAGATAATAACAGTTTCTTTCACGTCAAAAGTGTCAAATTTTTACGGCGACGAACAAGTAATGAAATCCAATACATGTCACTAACCACTGCAACTAAATACCGGTCAGTAAGATAACTCTAGTTTTAAACCGTCTGGTCACGAATGATCAAAGATGCTTCACGGGTCTTTCGTCTATTGTACTGTGGTCGCTGGCCAACGGCTGAAAAGCTAAAGTAACAAGAAATCCCTTAGTCAGATCTTACGAGACACACAAACACGAGGGATGAGTCAATGATTTGTATTATTTATTCGTCACTGCGCGTATGTGGGATACGGTATAAAACTAGTGCTGCTTCTAGTAATATCAGCGTTATCTCATGTCAGTTCTAAAACTGTAAAAAAGACGAGTTAAAATATATCTTACATTTATTAAGATTCCAAATTCATTAAGAGACGCCGAATTTTCCACACAAAACCGCGGTAATACAGTCCAATCCTCCAAACAAAAACCAGAATCAACCGTAACAAACGATGACCGAAGAAAAATCGTAGGAAACAGCGTATCGTTTACCATAAAAATCGTTCGAATTACTTGGAAATATGCCAGCAAACGAACTAATAGCTAAACAGAAATGAATAGGTGCCCCCATTTGTTCTGCAGTCGCAAATATATTTTATGTGATGGTAATAAAAATACTCCCCCAACCTAATACTGAGGTGCTGGATTTTTTTCCAGAAATTACCTACTCAGCTTGAAGTCTGAAAGTTGGCGTTGATTCGCAATCCTCGTGAACCGGAGCGGACGTTAGTGCCCTGCACGTTATTTGTTTCCAGTCTTATCAAATCATGGTCCCATTGGATTGAAAGTAAGGGAATAAAGAGTGCCCTTAGACGCGAGTCAGATGATAATTTCAACTCGCTTTTTGACTGCATTCCATAGATAGGTATAAAGCGCGTGTTGACACGGGAACAGCCGTCAGATGGTAAGTAGTTGTAAACGCGCGCTATCAAAACGCCAAAAGAGACCGACAAAAGCTAGATTGATGATGATTTGATGAAAATTAAGGACATATTAAGCGGTCTCTTGTTTTACGAGTATTTTCGAATGTATTGCGACTGTTCTGAACAACTCTATTTTAGTTCTCCTATTGAATGACTGATATGGTTCCCACTTATGTCTTTGTGCGATAAATCAAATTAAAAAGCTATGAAGTTTATAGTTAGCGACACCTTTGTTTAACTTCCAAGTTACGAAAGGAAATGGATTGAATGCTTAATTGGATTGCCAATTTTGGACAGCGCGCTTTGCCTCCACATTCATAGTGCGAACGGACAAGCTTTGGACTACGAGTACATTTACTCCAAACATGGACCCGTATTCTTGTTTGGGGAACAGATAAATACTCGTATAATCTAGAGATTTTTATTTTGGGACTCACCTTTGTAATGCAGGACGTTTTAGTAATATCCTAGGAAAGTGCACATTTTGCCAAATGCACATTTTGCGAAGTGCGCATTTTGCGAAATACTCATTTTGAGAAATGCACATTCTGAGAAGTGCCCCTTTTGAGAAAATGCACATTCTGCAAAAATTGCATATTTGGGTGAGTTTCTGCGTCAGAGGTTTTGACGCAAACGCCTATCGACTTCACATTAGGATCTCACGACCGCTAACAATCAGGTGGAGTGACGTCATCCTGAACGCTCTTCTTTTTTTATGCAAGAGGCGGCAGACGAGCACATCCGATGCCTGGTGGTAAGCAGTCGACACCGCTAATAAACACCCGCATCTCAAATCGAGTTCTGGGGTCGCTGCCGGCCTTTTAAATAGGAGTACGCTCGTTTCTTGAAGGCTCCCAAGTCGTAGCTGTTCGGAAAGACTGATGCAGAGAGTTGGTTCCACAAAACCGATGCGCGAGGCATCTTATTATAAAAATAAATAAATATTATACTATCTCCAGTCAACGATATATGAAGACGTATTCATATATTTGAGTGATCTATAAAGCTGAGACGTCTAGGAGCAGGAGCATAAAATAGAAGAGAATACCTACTTATTTTATTGCATCAAACATTTGCGGTATCCGATATTTGAAACACAATGACACTGCAGAATTATTGCTGTGTGCGTTTTGGCTTTGGCCTAAATTATTTGGTGACTCACATTTTATTCATTTAAGTCATTTATAATACTCTTCATGATCATCATCAGCCTATTGCGGTCCACTGCTTAACATAGGCTTCTCCAGTTGTTAGCGGTTTTGGTCAATAATCTGGAATCTTTGCCCAAAATCACGACGATTTGGGCAGGCGGGTTGGCGATCGCGAGGCTTCTCGCTCCAGCGTCTGATGCGATTTTTTTATAGTAGCTCAACATAATGGCTTCTCTACGCCTGATGGAAAGCCAAAGGAGAAGTCCAAGTCGCTGTGACAACGGGCAAGAAACTGGTCACGAGCTCTGGAACCCCTAGTCACCGGCAAAAACACGACTCAGAGGTCATTTAATTGATTATTATGAACACTTTAGCACAAACGTGTATTAAATCATTTATATGATAGAAAGAGAGCAATAAACTATGTCAACAATGAGTCCCAGTCAACTACCCTCCAAAGAATCGATCGACGTACATGACCTTAAGTCTACTGACACTCCCCACTAATAAAATTCATATTCCAACCCAACTAGGGATTCGGATCGTTTGATCGATAATGTTTATTTTATAACCACACGATCTCTGTAAAGATATAAAGAGATTGTGCGTCACACCGTCTGCGCGAACGCATAGAAAATATTGTTTTTGTCAATAAATGGCCTCATTGATACCGCGAAATGTATATTGTTTAGGTTGAGTAGAATCAAAGGGATCGCCCTGTCGTGAACAGTTTGAAAAAATGAATCATTAATAAATGCGTCGGACAAAGCATGTCGACCACCTGCTCACTTCTGTGTGATGCCCTTTTAAGATAAGTAAAAGACATTATGAGTATGGTGCTCCGTTTATAAATGTATTGTTTTTTACTAATTTTTTCAATTTTCTTCAACTCCTATACTCGTAGAGACCATCTAGTTTAAAATGACACGCCCCACCACAGCTAATACGCGCACATCAGATTCAAATATGGACGTAATACGCAAGCAATGCAATTAAATGATTGGTCGGTCAATTGACGGTTAAATTCAAATATAGGAACAGCGCAATTCTTGGATTTGTTGTCCAACTAGTTTAGTTGATCGCGAACTCGTGAGAGGAGAAGTCATCTTGTGTGACAGCGCTGCTCCACAGAACGAGTGTTGTCAGATTCATCATCTACCATACCATACCATAAGAAAAGTGCTTAAGCTACTTACTTTGGGATTAGAGCAATGTATGTGATATTGTCTGATATTTATTTATTTATCATCAAAAAAACCTTAACTGCTAATCGGAGGCAATAACGCAAGCTGTGCCAAACTAATCTTTCGCGTAAACAAAACTTGATCCAATTCCCATTTTTTACTATTAAGTGTGGTATTAATAATTTTGAAATTGCCACGTTGAAATACAGTTTTATTCAACCCGAGACATAAATTTGGCATTGGCAAGTATATGGCACATTTAACGGTCGCCATTCGCGGAGCACAGTGCTGTTGCATGCGCATTTGCAATATTTTCTAAGTTTATATGTGAAGCTTTTTTTCCTTTTAAGTTTCATACAAACGTATGTTTAAACGGCATACGTTATGCTACGGTTCTGCGATCTGAATCTGTATTGAGGTGACTTGACGAATTCACCCGTTTCTTATCGGTTTGTTCTTCATCGATTTGCTCACGCTTGTCCGCTAGACTTGTGCTTGTCATCATCATACTCCAATGATAATTGTCATTAGGGGGTATTTTTCCTAGATTACGAGACACAAAATACCTATTATCCTCCTAGGTCTGGACCATTCGAATACGAGTATATATCTAAATATATATAACTCAAAAGTGACTGACTGACATAGTGATCTATCAACGCACAGCTCAAACCACTGGACGGATCGGGCTGTTTGGCATGCAGGTAAATGTTTTTTTTTTATAGTAGCTCGACATAATGGCTTCCCTACGCCTGATGGAAAGCGAAAGAGAAGCCCAAGTCGCTGTGACAACTGTCAAGTAACTGGTTAGTTACCTGTCAGTTGCCACTGCCATGCCGGCCCAACCTTAACCCCCCACGAGCTCCGGAGACCCTACTCACCAGCAGAAACACGACCCGGAGGTCATTTGGCTGCGGTATTATATATATAGAATGGAGGTGTTATGACGTAGGCATGCGCTAAGAAAGGATTTTGAACAATTCTTCCCCCAAGGGGATAAAATAGGGGATGAAACCCTATTAGCGGGCTCAGCTAGTTTATTTAGGTATATAAATAAAGAAGATGACAGTCACAAAAGAGACGACGGTCACGTGGCGCTAACTGCTCTTCATAAAATGAAAAAAAAAACTACAAAATGTTTCGTTGCAAAATGGTCCGTCAGTCGCAGAAGCGTGAACGGGACAGGCACGGACTCAGTAGTATTCTGTAGTTTTAATCTACAGTAACTAATATTATAAAAAGGAAAGATTTGTTTTTTTGTGTGTTTATTTGTAATGAATAAAGCGGGACATTGCATTTGACATCGAAACCTGAAAAATATTTTTTTTTATAACTCGACATAATGGCTTCCCTACGCCTGATGTAAAGTCCAAGTCGCTGCGACAACGACTGAAATAATTTCAAAAATCTTTCACCATTGGAAACGTACATTCACATATATAGAAAATATAAGGGATCCTTACTAAAGCGCTAATAATGGAACTGAACGAAAAGTTTATTAGAAATACCCGGAATAAAGCGAAGGCGGGTCGTTGGTATCAAATAGTTTACGCCAACTGTATATAAATTTATATATAAAATTTCAAACAATAATTCAATCGCAAAAAAATAATTTTAAAACCCCACATCAAAGAATTCCATATCTTTAGTTGTACCAAAATTAACGAAAATCGTATTAGAGATCTTAACATGCAAACGAAGCAGAAAGCATTCATAATATTGATGAACACAGTCTTATATGCGTAAATTAATTAATAACGCCTGAGCGAGTACCTAGAATTCATACTAGGCGTGAGTGCGTGACACAGATTTCAAAGCCTCAACTCAGTAAGTACATTAGCAATCAAGCGAAAGAGAAAAACGTAAGGTACTCAATTATTTGATTCTTATTTGAATAAGAAAAACATCATGTATTGGCCTTATTTATTAAAATAAAGGTACGTAAATTATAGATACGTTTTTTATCATCTTTTCGCTCAAAGCCAACCTCACCTGCCCGTGGTGCATCCTGCCTGCCGAAGTTTTAGAAGATTTTTAATGTTTGTACATATTAGTTAAATTTAGGTTTAATTTTTTATATAGTTATAATATGTAAATTAGGCTGTATCCAATTGGGCAACATGATGTACTGGAATAATTGTAATTCACACCTTGTAAACATTCATGCAAGGCAATAAACGATTTGTTTGGACTGCTGCTTCGTAGTAAACTTTGCATTGTATAGACTCAACTTTTATTTTGCATTGCTTAACTTTAAAATATTTAAAAATGTTGTTATACCAAAAAATGTAACAATTGGCGATTTAAAAAGGGTAACTACCGAGTTTCTTGCCGTTTCTTCTCGGTAGAAATCTACTTTCCGAACACGGCGGTAGCTTCTTTTAAATTGCTTTTATTCACATTTTTACATTACTTTTTACATTTTTACATTATTTTTTACTTGACGATTCATAAGTGCTTATTTTAAGTCTATGTGAATAAAGGTATTTTGATTTTGAAGGTATTTTGATTTTTTGATTTCATTTGAATTATCTGTAAACAACTGAATTAACTTAGTCATCTTCTACGACACCCACGGGATGAGATCAAGGTATCTATTTAATTTAATTGCAAATTAGTAATAAGTCGACTAACTGTATCTGTACAACTGGTCTAATTGGACAGGGTTCTTTGAGACTAGCGAGTAGATTCGCACACTCCTCGCTGTTAGTTTAGTTTGGTGGAATAACCGTTTGTCACTATTGGAGAGATACATGCAAACTTTCCGAATTCAGGCAGCCACCGAATGATCTAGAATTCTATATTTTTAAGTAGAATCGTGCCTCTAAACCACTCTTTGAGAAATTTCTAAGAGACCACGTAACAGTTAGTATTTGATTGGTTCGACATTTATTGCCGTTTGATAAGCACCGCCATTGAAATCCCGATCCGGCGAAGAGATAAACGGAGAAAATGCAAGTGAAAACTGCAAGTTAAAATTCCATTCAAATTTGAATCTAGTTATCTGATTGAAATAACCCGGCCCCGTTTACGAATAGTTTTCCACCATCCAGTTCCATTCATTACAGTTCCCAGTGGAAGTTTCCAGAAAGTTTCGTAACAAATGCGCGTATCGCTTAATGCCAATGGACAAAGGAATATTTTTCAATTAGTTACTTCATTTCATTCATAATGGGAAATGAATGCGAAGCGATATATTCGGCGGTCTCTGGCCCGTTAAAGTACCTACAGCTATAACCTTTAGCTTTATTAGTTGAAACTCTTGTTGGTTTTCATTTTATTGCAAATGAATAAAGTTCAAATTATGTATAATAAATAGTTTTCGTAACGTAAGGAGGACGTAAGGGAGGGACCTATCATCTTTTCGCTCCAAGCCAATATCAACTGCCCGTGGTGCCGAATAGCGAACGAGGCGCTAGCAACCGACTGATGGCGGTATAACCACCACATACAAGATACGATACAAGATTTCAATATTTTTTTAAAATTCATTATTGACAGAAAAATTGCTTAATACAAAAACATACATTTGTAATCTATATAATAATGTATCCTACTAATATTATAAACGCGAAAGTTTGTTTGGATAGATGGATGGATGTTTGTTCCACTTTCACGCAAACACTACTGAAGGGATTTTAATGAAACTTTACAGGAATATATTTTTTATTTTGTACATCAGATTAACACATAGGCTATGTTTTATACGAATATTCACGCGGGCAGAGCCGCGAGCAGCAGCTAGTAATCTATATATATAAAAGAACATGTCCTGACTGAACGAACAACGCAGAGCCGAAACCGCTGAAGCAAATGCAACGAAATTTTGCATGTAGGTTACATTTGTGACGTAGGCACCCGCTAAGAAGGGATTTTTCGAAATTCACCCGCTAAAGGGGTAAAATAGGGGTTAAACGCGGGGGAAGCCGCAGAGGCACAGCTAGTCATAAATAACTATCATCCTATTGCAGTCCACTGTTATACATAGACCACACCACTTTGGTCAAACATTTGGAGGCAATGCCTATAATCACCACGCCGAGCAGACCTGACGATAACAGATAAGATAGAATAAAGATATCAAAGAATAGCCCAGACATTTTACAAATTACAAAAGACATTCGGAGCAACAGAATGAAACGGATTAAAGGGTAAAAGTGCCTTATCGCCTGCTAGAAAGGTTAATTTTCCTAAAGCGTGGCATATTGGTGTTGATCAATCAGTCTTGACCAATGTCTAAGATAGGAGTCACGGCATCGGTTGATAGCAAAACCACATGTTCATTTGTGTTTGGAAGTAGGTCGTTTAAAAAAGAAGACTGATGGAATAAGGGTGGTCATTATAGTGATATCGGTACGTATTAAGTCTTATTTGAACTTGAGCATGTTATGGGCGAATGAGCGGCTCATTTATGCGAGCCGCTCCAGTAGACGTCAAGCGTGCTTAGTTATAGAATAGAATAGAATATTTATTTATTTTCCTTTCACAAAAGAACATAACAAATTTAAGCCTATTGATGATCGAAATTTAGTTTTAAGTAGTGAAATTTTGGAAAAAACCCATACGAAAGATGGCAGTGATTTTCAGTCAGTTGAAATAAAACATATATATACCTACTTGATATGATTGCATTCATTTGAATGAAATTTTACCTTAAGCTTCTTATACAAGAATGGATTAAGCTCCAAGGCTTTACTTCGCTGATAGGCAAAGTAAGTGGAAATTATCTAGCCAATCACTTAGGTATACCTAACCTAGCTGAAGTACCTCTTCTACGTAACGACTTGCAAGCGGCTTTTGAGCTACTTGATGAATTTGTGTTTATATTTAACTTCTCATTATCAAAACAATCAACTGGAGGAAGAAGTACTTTTAGTATATTTTTAATGACATCATGAATTTTTTGGAAAGCGAATGCCTTTTTTGCCGATTTATTAAAAAAAAATATTGCCCAAATATCGAAAAATGATTGGGTTGTAACGCTTACAAGTTATTGATGTGACTGGGAGATCCGATGAGTAATATTATGACTAACGCACAATACAATTTCTTTAGAAAAATCTTCTTTTGTGAGAAGGGCGTATGCATTTTCTATAAACGACTGTATATCGTTTATTTGTTTTCACTCTTCACAGCATATTTTATATCTGTATGTTTTACGTTAAACCACCTTTCTGCATCAGTCTTTCCGAGCAGTTACGACTTGGGAGCCTTCAAGAAACGAGCGTACTCCTATTTGAAAGGCCGGCAGCGACCCCAGGACTTGATTTGAGTTGCGTGTCGCAATGAGCGGTGTTGACTGCTTACCACCAGGCATCACATTTGCTCGTCTGCCGCCTCTTGCATGAAAAAAAAGCTATCACCCCCATATTTTTTTCAGTCAATTAAACTTCATCCGCTTGTTGAAAAATAAAAGAAATTAGTAGAATGTTTGTGCATCGCATCGAGAAGACGTAGCATTATCTGCTAATCGTATATTCTGTTCCCGTAGCGCTGGGCTTGTCACAAAAGCTTATCGCGCCTGACTCTGAAACTGATATGCTTTCGGAGAATGGAATGGCTTATTTTCTTATGTTTGTTGATTTTTTAATTTTAAGTGATAGTATCTGCAGACACGTAATCATTCGGCATCTAAATAAAATTATTGTTTGCTAAAATTTTTTATAGTGGCTCGACATAATTTCTTTCCTACGCCTGATGGAAAGCGAAAGAGATGCCCAAGTCGCTGTGACAACGGGTAAGTAGCTAGTCAGTTACCTGTCATTTGCCACCGCCTTGCCGGCCCAATCCTAACCCCACACGAGCTCTGGAAACCCTACTCACCGGCAGAAACACGACCCGGAGGTCATTTGGCTGCGGTATTCTATAGGGAGGATGTCCTCCCTCGGACGGGCGGCTCAATTCGAGCGAAGATTTGCTATGCACTACCTCTCTAATTTGACTCATCATAACTATTATCCTTTTTTTTCAATGAGTCGTCATAATCTTTTGAACTCGTTACGAGACAACAGGAGAGGGAATAAAGAATATGCTGAAGCTAATGAAAATACATACGAGGAATTTCTGTTCTTCTGAAAAAAAAAACGGTATGTTCGTTCAACCTACAAACGCCTAGAAGTCTTATCACAAACGCCTAGAAGTCTTTGCGTTAAGCTGACAATTGCCGCAGTCACCATGCTTGACAGGCGGGTTGGTAACCGCAGTAGGTTTTATTTGTACGAAGGTAAATGCTGCTTCAATTTCCTAATATTCCCTTAGGTGTCTTTTACGACAACCACCGGATGACTTTTAAATCCGGAAATCACTAGGACTAATCTTATCATCATCATCATCATCATAACATAACATACCGCAACATACATTCACCAATTACTGGTATGCAAATATACAAACCAAGCTACTAACTAAAACTTATTAAATATTTTGTTCCAACTCAATGAATTCTTAACAGAATAATAACAATGTGACTTTAGCCATTTCCGTAACTGGAATTTAATTTGTCTAAACTTCTGAAGAACATTAATGCATTCAGGAAACTTTATTAAATGTCACTATACTCATACAGTTTTCATTCCTATTACATCAGCTATCAGCTTGAAATGGGCTCTTGTATTACGCATTTAAATATTTTTATAGGTGAACGAGCCAAAACTCAATAATGAAACAATATCTCACGCAGGACACCTCCACCAGAACAGCGACCAATGGGTGGGAAAAGACCTGGCAGGATGAGCAGAATCTAAGCGGAAATCCGATGCCAAAACGGAAAGCACTCGAAGATTTGCCCTCCAGCCGCCAGAAGCCTGCGCACGGACTATGACCTTCGACAAGAATGGCGACAACTTTGGGACGCATTCGCTAGATGGCAGTACCAGGTATCGCTGAAGTCGAAAAAGGCTTGCGTGAGCGCGGTTGGGAACTGGTAGAAGGTTTCACTGACCCAGATGGAGACTCTTATTATAGGGGAATAAGACTCAGTTTAGGTCACTGCGCCAATGTAATTAGTTACTGTTACGTATCGTTTTGTAATAAAAAGTAGGCAGGTTGTGTTTTGTAATCCTTAAGATACAGATTTTGTGTCACTGTTTTATTTGGAGACGCAGGGCATAGCGAATCTTCGTTAGAATTGAGACGCCCGTCCGGGAAAGGACCTTCACCCTGCCAGTGAATAGGGTTTCCGGAGATCGTGGCGGGTTAGGGTTGAGCCGGCATGGAGGTGGCAACTAACTGGTAACTGACCAGTTACTTGCCCGTTGTCACGGCGACTTGGGTTTCTCTTTCACTATCCATCAGCGTAATATGGGTTACAGTAACCGACTGACTACTTAAATAATGTGTTTTAACCATATAAACAGCAGTGAAGTAGCACTCGAAAGGTGAAGTGTATGTCGCACCTCCATCAAAACTCCACCGCCTAAAGTTTTTCAACCTTGCGTTGCAAGAGAATGCAATTTTCGAGCTACCTTTGTTTCCTTTTCTGGCCAGTCGCTCTCGTATAATGAAACAAACCTCAAAAACGTTTTCTCGACAGAGGCCGGGTATCCGGTTGTCCGTCTGCAAATTTCAATTAAGCCCATGCCTGCTACAATAGCAATAGTTTAATTGTCTCGAAACAACCATGTTTGCGGCGTCCGATAGTAGATTGAGTTCGTTGACAACGACGGAGAAGTAATGTTATGCGAACATAGGTTTAAGGCATTATAAGAAAGTTTTATTACAATTTGGACATCACAACACAGCTATCTATAAAAAAAATAGACACATAGGTACAAACATTTTGAAATCACAACACAAACATAAGACAGGAAAAAACATACAAAAAAATACAACAATACATTAACTTTTATAAGGAACAAAACAAGAATTAAAAAAGTACATTAGATGTATTTCTTTATATGGAAATATTTTTTAACCACTACCTAATTTTTTTCTGGGCATTAGGAATCGTTAATAGAACCCGTTTCAGCAAAAAAAATGTAGATCATATTTTCACAGCAAACTCATCGTCTCAAACCAATTTTAAATTTCGCATGACGTAGATAACGCTGTAATGCTATTTATATATGAATATTTTAGAAAAAAAATAGACTTGTGTACTTTGTAAGTTAGTGCGCACATGCACTCAAACCGATGGAACGATACTTAGACATGACTGGAGAGAGATCAGACGCTGGACCAATGACTAAACGTGGTTTCTTATAAGTAATATACTCCGCCTAATGCAGGGTTTGTACCTGGGACCTCTTGGTAGCACACTTACTATCACTATACTAGGACTGAGGCAGGAAACTACAGCTAAAGTTCATGTGCCCAGTAATTTCTCAATCAGAATCTGATCACAGAAGTGTCTATTTCATAGAAACTTCTACCACCAGCCCCAATGCAAGACTTTTCTACCACTTAACTAGCTGGCTATACACAGAAAATGCCCAAAATCTGCCCTCTAAGGATTTTACAACAAAAAATTCGCGTCGGACCCCTCAAGTGCAGACAAACTTCTAGCGCCAAATTCTCGAGTGTGATAGATAGAACACATCAGAAATTCGTCTTCCCCATTCCTGCCAAGTCATTTTTCCAACGGAGGCTATCTGAACGCATATTTGCAATTCATGAATCATGAGAAAAGATATCGGTGAAAAAGTAAGCGAGCCAAGAGGCACGATCGATGCCAATGTTAAGCAACGCCTGCTTAGGTCGAACTTGGATGGGTCGCCGGCAGAAGATAATCTCGTCCTGAATATATCAGATATACTTGATTTGATGTCTTGGAAATTGTCCAAGGTTGAATGAGTCATGTCATTGCCATTACGTCCTTGAAGTCGCTTCGTCGAAATATGGTAGACTGAGGGGTAATGGATACTATACCACTTCGCAAGGAAATATATAAATATATATATCAGACAACATCACATACATTGCTCCGATCCCAAAGTAAGTAGCTAAAGCACTTGTGTTATGGGTATCAGAACAACGAAGGTACCACAAATAAATACTTAAATACAAATAATAACACCCAGACACGGAATAAACACAAGTGGTCATCACACGAATGTTTGTCCCGGGTGGGAATCGAACCCACGACTCTCGGATCAGAAGGCAGGGGTCACTACCAATTGAGCCACCGAGCATGTCAAAGAAAGGTTTTGTCTTACACACTACATCGTATTTTGCTGCATATAATATTAGGCAAAATTGGTGAAATTTAGGGACAGGATTAGAAATGAGGTATGACCATAAGTGGCCTTTGTGGTTTGCAAGAAGATGTAGATAGTGACTAGCATTGAAAAAGGTATGCTTAGATGGTTTGATCATCTAGAGAAGATCGATGAAAGTAGATTAACAAAGAAAATATATAGCGAGAGCGTCAATGGATCTGTTGGTAGGGGAAGACCTAGAAGGACATTCCATGACCAAATTGAAAGTGTCCTAAAAAGGTGAAATACTAAGACCGACAAGCATATATTGAAGAGATTTATGAATGTGGATGAAGCAAAAGTTGTGTGCCAGGATCGTAGCAAATGGAAGAACGTGATCTCTGCCTACCCCTCTGGGAAAAAAGCGTGACTTTATGTATGTATGTAATATTAGGCAACTATCACACTGGACCGTGCCACCGCGCGGCTTATCAAGAATCTGCTCCGACGCGCATATTCTTTCCGACCAAATTGGTTTGACTGAGCAGTGAGCCAGTAACCGGTTGGATATAATCTGCGTATGACCACCAGTACGCAGATTCTATTCAATCGGTTTGGCTTAAATAAACGCGAGCAGTGGGTGAACCGCCTTATGAGGTCAGGCGGCTTAGGTAACCATACGCAAAATACCTAGTATAAAATAATTTGTATCTTCAAATTACACCTATCTCTTCCTATATATTTTTTAATTATGAGTGGATCCATGTTTCTGGATGACTTCATGAACCGTCAAATGTATTCCTCTAGGATAAGTATTTTATTGTATGGAAATGTTCAATAAACAAAATTGCATGCCATTTTCTTATCATCATCATCAGCCTTTGTATTTTGTACCTACAATTGCAATAAATAGATTTTGATTTGATTTAATCTGAAAAACACTGCAAACGATTGCTTTTTTATCTGCATCGAATCTGAAGAAATTTTACTTAAAACTCCGTTCTATACACAGTGAAATCGTAAATAACCAGCAGAGGAGAGGAAAACACGACGTTCAGTCATGAGTTAACGACGATTTGATCACTACCACGAAAAGAGGGAAGGAGGGCAAGTCAAACAGATGACGTCACTAAAATTAGCAGCGGACAAGAGCGAACCGGGACCGCGCCAGCTAATAAATTACCGATTTTTCTTTTCCCTAAAACGTCTTCGGATGTAAGGTTGAACTAATTAGGCGGAATGATTGATCGTTACAGAAAGACCATTTTCAATTATCCAGTGGGTATTTGAACAATATTTTAATTAGTTTGAAACGTTCGGGAGACGAACCGACTGTGGACTGTCGGGCAACGATTACATCGGGACACGCCACGGTTATATTATCGGAATTAATTCATGTGTTCGCCGGGCAACGGTGACGTCGGGGTATGGGCTAAATTGTATGGTGTAACGTTGCTTTCTATACAGCAATTTTCTTTATTCAGGGCACTTTGTATTATTTTGCTTCAAATAGAAAACATAGCATTTGTATTTTTTTTTACATAAAACACCATCATCTTCATCAACCTGTATACTTCATATTAGTTATACATGTATGTATTATTATTCATGTATTTATATTTATTAGCTAGCATCAATTCCGTTTCTATTGATAGCTCACCCCACCCTTTATTTTTCATCTATCCTCTACCCTAAGGTTGTCTGCAGGAGATCGCTTATAGCGATAAGGCCTATCGGATAGTTTTGCGAGGTAAGAAATTGCGTTTAAAAGACGTTATAGCTTTTGACTATCCTTTACCCTAAGGTTGCCTAGTTCGCTTATAGTGATAAAGCCATCTATATTGTACAAGAAATATCTACTATACCTAGTTTAAAGCCCATTGTTGTATGGTGTGCAATAAAGAATATATCTATCTATTTATAGTGTGTATTCAAAGTTCTAAATTGTACCTATACATATTTTATTGATTGTTTATTATGTCAAGCAATATCATTATATATTTAAGGTAGCTCTGGCTAATAAGACTAATCCTGAATCTGAATTATGTACGGTGGTCGCTACGGACGTCGGACAGATAAACCCTAACTACCCGCTAAGAAACTGATATCTCAAGAAATCTCTTAACTTTTTTAGTAATAATAGTAAAAATCATTATATAAGTAGGTATTTGTTTTAAGACGAGATTTCATTTGCTTCTGTTCTATACCAACGATATATTTCTGTACTTGTGTCGTCTCAAAACTGCTGTAGGTCTCTATTTGGCGCGAAAATTTTTCGATTTTCAATTCATTGTTATTTTGCATAATTCTATGTTAAATTTACGAAATTAAAAATAACAAGTGCCCTATGCGAACATTTAAAAATATATTTGAAAAAATCCCAGAAAACTTTATCGCATCGTTCACGCGCCTACGAATTCGCGGGTGCAGATAAATTATAAAGTAGGTACTTATTTGTACTGATGTAATACCATTACATTTAATATCAAAGTAAAAGCATTGTACAATAAACGTCGCGTTCATTACTGTACAATCAATTGTTATTTTCATAAAAGATGCAAACAACTTTAGGTCGGTTTAGCTTGAATAATACAATCGGAGAGATAACTTTTTGACAGATCTGTGCGTATTTCCTCAAAGGTAACTGACATTGACAAGTATTCAGCTACCTCGTTTGTTTGCCGCTGTGTCAGTCTGAAAGGCTAAACAACATTACCGACGTACACATACAACACAAACTGAATTTTGTAAAACAATGTTGTTAGTTTAAACAATACACATGTATGTCTGGCTTGTAGATAAACTATACAACTACAATAAAATCTTTTAACAAAATCGTGAATCTTTCAGTGTTGCAACCTTTTTTTAGTTTTTCAACTGTTTTTGTAACTGGCTGTTTTACACTATGTGCTCAATTTTTTATTAGCAGAAAGTTGCTAATGTTATGTTGCCAATAAAATTGTTGTTAAAATTATGTTGAAGTTAACTGTTCATTTTCAATTGCAATTATTCAACTCGTTGATTAAATATGCATTATCATTTCACTAGATTTTAATCCTCTCATTGCATAATTTTTACCTACATAAATATATTCCTACTCGTATCAGGTAATTCATATGTTATATAAAAGAATTGTTTTTGGCCACATTTTTGTGTTATTCTAACCATTGATGCTTTTATATAAATTGCATCGCCTTAGCAAGTTTAATTTAAACTTAACCGGAATTTCATAGTTATTTCCTTACTTTTATAAAAAAAAGAATACACTTTTTTATAAATATACATGAAGTTGGAAACTCCCTTTGATGCAAATTTATCCTCTTGTAAACGGTCACTAAAACTATTTATTACCTTTCCGCTGGATGAACTCAAAACCACACACGGCAATAAAAAACAAAAATAAAATGGTTTCTGTCCGAAAGCACTGTCAAATTAAAAGATTAAAAATAACATTTTCCGGAACAAACTTTCATAAACTTTTTTTAACAGCGAACGGGAATTCGGCGCGTATATATCGCGTGGTCCCTTTCGGGGTAAAGGCGCGAAGACCCCCGGGAAGCAGACGGGAGCCAGCCGCGGGTCCTATTGTTTACTGCCGACTCCTAGCCGCTTGCGTGGCGCCCACCACGCATGCGTAACTGCTCCATAGAATATTCTATGTGAAGATGACTCGAACATTTAATTTGAGTAATCGGTCATTGTTTGTATGCCAAATTGCCTGTGTAATATCTGGCGGTAACTTCGCTTTGAACTTTGGGATGTATTCACTGGTGATATAGAATTCGTGGGCAAACGAAATGTAAAACGATTCCTTTCGTTACATCTCGTTTGAAGATTACTGTATTCTTTATTTGGGTTCTGCAAACCAACTCCAAAATGTATGTATCTTTATACTCTTTATAGCTGTGTGTTAATAATAAATTAATATATCTCATAACATAATTGCCCGTGGGGTTTCCGGGTTTAGAATTTTCGCTTTCCATCAGCGTAGGGAAGCCATTATGTCGAGCCACTATAAAAAAACCCCCCCTCCTCAATGTTTTCAAGACAACTAAGGGAATATCAGAAAACAGGTGAGTAGTGACTAAGGCATAAATCCTACGATAGAAGGAAGTAACACAATAATAAGGGCATAACGAATCTTCGCACGAATTGAGCCGCCCGTCCGGGGAAGGACCTCCACCCTATAGAATACCGCAGTCAAATGACCTCTGAGTCGTGTTTCTGCCGGTGAGTAGGGTTTCCGGTGCTCGTGGGGGGTTAGGGTTGGGCCGGCATGGCGGTGGCAACTGACAGGTAACTGACCAGGTACTTGCCCGTTGTCACAGCGACTTGGGCTTCTCTTTCACTTTCCATCAGGCGTAGGGAAGCCATTATGTCGAGCCACGATAAAAAAAAAAAAATAATTTTCGAGCATTATTTCATTTACGTTTGCTGCCTATTCTGCCCCGTCGTTACTCTATGACCACGGCAGTTACCACAGATGAAACAGCCCATTTCAGGAGATCCCGAAGCCGGAATAGTTGGGGGAATGCCCCAATCTGATGTGGATCGGCTTATTAGCTAGAGATTTATACGAGTCCCTGTTAGATGGAAATTATAAGCAGGGGATATGTTCTGTCTTAGTGGAATATATGAGTGTAGGAAAATATTTATGGTTAGTTCTTATTATAATAGAAGTACCATCTCATCCTGTGGTTCTACACCACTAAGTAGTAGTAGAAGGTTTACCTGGGTACAAATAAAATCTTCTGCGATCACCAACCCGCCTACCAAGCGCAGTAACTGAGGCAAATCCTCCAAATGACAATTTGACCATTGGCCTATGTCCAGCAGTGGACGTTTGCAGGTTGATGATGATGATGATAGCAGTAAATTACCTGTCCACATATTTATATTTAGTCCATTCGGTGACGCTTAAACAATATTAATCAGTGCTCCCGTCTTTTCCTGTGACCAACCATGAGAGTCAGATACTCCCGCACTCGAGATTGTATCTTGTCAGCCGGTTATAGTACCTACCAGCCTGGCGACAGACGTACTCTCGGCGAAACACCCATGTGGAACTACACATACACATACATTGCTCAGATCCCAAAGTAAGTAGCTTAAGCACTTGTGTTATGGGTATCAGAACAACGAAGGTACCACAAATAAATACTTAAATACAAATATAAACACCCAGACACGGGACAAACACAGTGTTCATCACACAAAAGTTTGTCCCGGGTGGGAATCGAACCCACGACCCTTGGTTCAGAAGGCAGGGGTCACTACCAATTGAGCCACCGAGCCAGTCAAACTACAAGTGATTGCAGGCGCGTTTCGAAATCTAATACTGTATAGCTATCGTATCATCATGTGCCTATCACATATCACCGCTGGACATAGGCCTCTCCAGTTGTTCGCCACCGAGGGCAAAGATCTGGAGGATATACCCATAATCGCCACGCTGGGCAGGCAGGTTGGCGATCGCAGGGCGTAGCTTCTTGCTCCGGTGACGCTGCTGCCCGTCATCGGCCTGTGGTATTTAGCTACGCCTTCTATCGTGATGGTTTCACCGCCACCAATCGGTTTGCCAGATTTTTTTACGACAGCAGGCCTATTGGACCTCAAAGCGGTCGGCTTACCATCAAGTGGAGTGAGGTCATCCTGAACAGCGTCTTGCTCCGGTGACGCTGCTGCCCGTCATCGGCCAGTGATATCTAGCTACGCCTTCAATCGTGACGGTTATACCGCCATCAGTCGGTTGCCAGAGCCTCGTTTGTTATTTGGCAGGATGCGCCACGGGCAGGTAAGGATGACTTGGATTGGAAGAGATGATAGTTCACTCAAATAGATCCCGTATAGCCATATAAAGAGGTATGTTACATGCCAGTATGGCAGTGGCAACTGACAAGTGATTGATTTACTCAATCCTTGCCGTAGCGACTTACGAGTAGGCTTCCCTTCTTACAGTCTAGAGGAAGCCGTGCCACTATAAAAAAAAACCGGCCAAGTGCGAGTCGGACTCGCGCACGTAGGGTTCCGTACCACTGATTGAATGAAAAAAAATTTGGTAATTTGATTTATGATGTTTAAAAAAAAAACCGGCCAAGTGCGAGTCGGACTCGCGCACGTAGGGTTCCGTACCACTGATTGAATGAAAAAATTAGGTAATTTGATTTATGACGTTTAAAAAAAAACTACTGTCTAGATTTCATTCAAACCAAATTTCGTTAGTAGTTTTTATAGTAATACACATCATATATTTTTTTCAGTTTTATCATGCCCATATTTTAGAAGTTACGGGGGGGGGGGGGGGGGGACACACATTTTACCACTTTGGAAGAGTCTCTCGCGCAAACTATTCAGTTTAGAAAAAAATGTTGTTAGAAACCTCAACATCATTTTCAAATACCTATCAATAGATACCCCACACGTAAAGGTTTGATGAAAAAAAATTTTTTGATTTTCAGTTCTATGTATGGGGAACCCCAAAAATTTTGGATTTTTTTCTGATTTTATTTTCACATCTTAATGCGGTTCACAGAATACATCTACGTATCAAATTTTAATAATGTAGCTCTTATAGTTTCGGAATAAACTGGCTGTGACATACGGACGGACAGACAGACAGACAGACAGACAGACAGACAGACAGACATGACGAATCTATAAGGGTCCCGTTTTTGCCATTTTGGCTACGGAACCCTAAAAACTACTGTCTAGATTTCATTGAAACTAATTTCGTTAGTAGTTTACATAGTAATTAATACACATCATATATTTTTTTCAGTTTTATAGTGCCCATATTTTAGAAGTTACGGGGGGGGGGGGACACATTTTACCGCTTTGGAAGAGTCTCTCGCGCAAACTATTCATCTGAGAAAAAAATGATGTTAGAAACCTCAACATCATTTTTAAATACCTATCCATAGATATCCCACACGTATGGGTTTGATGAAAAAAACAATTTTGAGTTTCAGTTCCATGTATGGGGAACCCCAAAAATTTTCAAGTTTTTTCTGATTTTACTTTAAAATCTTAATGCGGTTAACAGAATACATCTACGTAACAAATTTTAATAATGTAGCTCTTATAGTTTCGGCATAAACTGGCTGTTACATACGGACGGACAGACAGACAGACATGACGAAACTATAAGGGTCCCGTTTTTGCCATTTTGGCTACGGAACCCTAAAAACGAGAAACTTTCCATCTAAAGCGTTGTGAATAGTCCCGCGGTAAGCCGTATCGATTGCCATATAAAACGTTATTACATGTTACTACCGCATATGAAAAAAAAAACATAAATGTCTCAATAAAATCTTTTTCAAGGATTGAAGGCTCTTTAACGACGTTCATTGATCAGTCGCCTATAAAAACGAATACACGTACCTAACAAACCGCTTAATGTATACCTATATTATGACGACCACTTTTGTTGCGTGATACCTAGTAAACGCTACCTCTGATATAGTAGGCGCGGGTTCAAACATCTGTTTGTATTGGTCTGGGTGTTTTTGATATGTACCTTACCCTATCTCTTAACTATCCTCTACCTAAAGATTGTCTGGAAAAGATCGCTTAAAGCGATTAGACCGCCTGTATAAATAACCCAAGACATACCACGCTGGGCCACACAGCGCCATCTAGCCCCAAACTAAGCCGAAGCTTGTACTATTGGGTACTAGACAACTGATAAACTTACTTAGATACATTTCTTTTTGTAAATAAATACATATTACACATAGAAATCACCCAGACCAATACAAACAGACATGTCATGCACACAAATGTTTGTAATGTGTGAGGATCGAACCCACGACCCTTGGCTCAGAAGACATAGGTCACTACCAATTGAGCCACCGAGCCAGTCAAATTTAGATATGTACTTTTGTTTAGATACGCTCGCTGTATCGTGTAAAATTTGTTAATGTATTTTGTTTTCTCAGTAAGTGAATTATTATTGTTATATTCTTAACAAGCTGTGCCGGCGGCGTCGCGCGTGGATATAGGGTTTCAAAAATAACGGACTTCCATAAAATGGTACCTTTATTTTTAAGTTTCCATAAATGGGAGTATACATTTAAGTAAGACCTCTAGCATTATACATAAGTGAAACCGCATTCAATTCCATGCAGTAGTTTTCATATGATGCGCGATCAAACATACAGATAAAAATTTCACCCGTTTTCCCAACACTTCCCGTCACTGCTCTGCACCTATTGATTGTAGCGTGATGAAAAGTATACTATAACCTGCCCAGGAGTATGAAGAACAAATGTACCAAGTTTTGTCAAAATCCGTCCAGTAAGTAGTTTTTTTTCTATAACGAACATACAGACAGACAAAAATTTTACTGATTGCATTTTTGGCATCAGTATCGTTTTATTACATATAATAATTAATAATAAATAGTTAAGCCCAAAGTGGGTATCGCTGTTGTATCAGCGGCAGTGTTGCCTCTGTGGCAGTGGCATTAGTGAGAATCTCTCGATCCCAAGACGTGTAGTCGTAGGGCTAATGCCGCAGCCACAGCGGCAACACATTTCAACCATTTATGCATGCATGCCGTGGCAGCCTCTAATTAAGGCGTCACTTTAGCACTAATAATGGAACTATTATTAATACCATGTTACTGAGTGATTGTTTTGTTGGCTGTCCTTAAATAAATAAATAAATAAAATTACCCCCTGATAGTTATTTTGAAAATATATTTCACGTACAGAATTGACCTCTCTACAGATTTATTACAAGTATAGATATAGATAGATTTATCAATCTTTTAGTAACGCAGGTCTAATAACACTTACTTAACTAAAAATTACGAACGCAGTATTCCACCGACAGGGCATTGACAAGAAACTAATTTAGTTTCCCCTTTCAAGGGATCGTTAACAAAATAACACTAACAAGCCCAACTTCCCATAATAAACAGACAATTGTTTTCCCCGCGAAGTGCGGACAATATTGAATACCCCGGCCTATGGCTAGACGGTGACAAGCGAAATGGGCGAGGTCATTAGACCAAGGTCAGACCGCTACTACGGTCACCCTAACTAATATCCCGCCCCTACCATAGGCCGACTACTGTTCGGCCCTGAGAGCCTACTCTGAATGTTTTTATTGAAGTGTCGGGGTGATTATGTTACAGTTTACAACCTTGCTAGATAGATTTAAGAGAGGTAGGGCATAGCGAATCTTCGCTCGAATCGAGCCGCCCGTCCGGGGAAGGACCTCCACCCTATAGAATACCGCAGTCAAATGACCTCTGGGTCGTGTTTCTGCCGGTGAGTAGGGTTTCCGGAGCTCGTGGGGGGTTAGGGTTGGGCCGGCATGGCGGTGGCAACTGACAGGGACCAGTTACTTGCCCGTTGTCACAGCGACTTGGGCCTCTCTTTCGCTTTCTATCAGGCGTAGGGAAGCCATTATGTTGAGCCACTATAAAAAAAAAGATTATAATCAAACGGTATTTACAATTTTACTGTGACATATACAAGGTGACTTTTTAATCACTATACAAATTTTTTCGGGCCATTAGGTATCGTTAATAGAGCCCATTTCTGCAAAAAAAAAGGTAAAATTGTTACAACAAATTCATTGTCCCGATCCAATTATAAATTTCAAATGGTTACCATTTCGTAGTACTGGCGGTAACACCGTCTTACCTCTAATTCGTACCTTAATTCGTAATACCATTGATATTTATCGTTTTGCGTACTAAATATTTACGCCAGAAATGGTAACCATGCGAAATTTATAATGGATTCGGGACAATAACTTTGTTGTGAAAATATTAACTACCTATATTTATTTTTGCAAAAATAGGCTCTAATAACGATACCTAATGCCCATAAAAAAATTGGATAGTGATTAAAAAGTCACCTTGTATAAAGTAGTCCTTCTTCCTTACACGAGAACACACACAATATATGTAAGTTCAATCAGTTTATTTTAACACCAGTGACAGGTTGCAAACTGTGCCACCAGTTTCTCCGACACTTTCGCAACTTTACAAAGTTTGAGAGAAATGTATTCATTTCAGCGATGAATTTCATAGTGCTTTTTCTTTAAGTTTATTTTATAGAAGTTCAGACGCATAATTTCTGAGATTGTAGAATGTTTGCTGAGACCGATACAATGCGAACGGTAAGACTTACATAGTTAAGAATCTTTATTATTTTTTATTTATTTATTTTTTAAATAAAAAGAGCGTTCAGGATGACCTCACTCCACTTGATGGTAAGCCGACCGCTTTGAGGTCCAATAGGCCTGCTGTCGTAAAAAAATCTGGCAAACCGACTGGTGGCGGTAAAACCATCACGATAGAAGGAGTAGCCAAATACCACAGGCCGATGACGGTAAGAAAGGACACGATTCTGGTGGAAAATTGAATTTGGTAGTAATGTATGAAACACCGAAAGATTTTAGGGTTAACCTGTAGGAATCAACCGACTGGTGGCGGTATAACCATCACGATAGAAGGCGTAGCTAAATACCACAGGCCGATGACGGCCAGCAGCGTCACCGGAGCAAGAAGCTACGCCCTGCGATCGCCAACCCGCCTGCCCAGCGTGGCGATTATGGGTATATCCTCCAGAAGTTTGCCCTAGGTAGCGAACGACTGGAGAGGCCTATGTCCAGAAGTGGACTGCAATAGGCTGATGATGATGATGATGATTCTAGTACTGAGTCAATACGTACCGAATAGATTATCACAGTGTACCTCGGTCATAAGTATATGGCGCAGCAGGAGAATAAAATAATACTCAATCGACCTACATAACATACCTACGAGATTGAGTCCCTTCGGCCTTCTACCCCAGGTGTCATTGTTCCGGGGACCCTAATCTCGCAATGATGTGGCTCAACCCTCAACCCTTTTGGCGACCACGTGTCCCGTTACGAAGATATACATAATATAAACGGTTGTAAAAATAGTAGACACCGTGCCATGAAATACTGGGAAAGAAAGGACACGATTTTGGCGGAAAATTGAATTTGGTAGTAATGTATGAAACACCGAAAGATTTTTGACTGGCTCGGTGGCTCAATTGGTAGTGACCTCTGCCTTCTGAGCCAAGGGTAGTGGGTTCGATCCCCACACACTACAAACATTTGTGTGCATGAACATGTCTGTTTGTATTGGTCTGGGTGTATTCTATGTATTTATTTACAAAAAAAATGTATCTAAGTAAGTTTATCAGTTATCTAGTACCCATAGTACAAGCTTCGGCTTAATTTGGGGCTAGATGATGCTGTGTGGCCCAGCGTGGCATGTCTTGGGTTATTTATTTATTTTAGGGTTAACCTGTAGGAATCAAAACAATGCCAAAATCAGGCCAAACGACAATATAATAGAGTAAGTTTAGGGACTAGGGACCCCCGATTTTACGGATTCGGACGGATTGACGGATTTTTGGAGAAACTTGGGAGAGGCCTCTGTCCAGCAGTGGGTGATCGATTGAAACTAAAGTACTTTTATGCACTAAGCGCCGAAATATTTTTTAAATTATTCGACTGAGTTCATCAATAGGTAAAAAAAATGTAATTCATTCACATCAAACGTAGGCATGAGATTATTAACTTTGCTATGTTTTGCTACAATCTACTAGTAATTTGCCAGTTATTTGCCCGTTGTCACAGCGACTTGGGCTTCTCTTTCGCTTTTCATCAAGCACCTCGACATAATGGCGCAGGCGCGCCGGGCGTAGGGAAGCCATTATGTCGAGCTACTATAAAAATACTATGAAAGACTAGGTACTACATATTGGAAATGAATAAGTGATCATATGCTTTGAGGTCGATAGTAGGTACTAATGGCAAGCGACAAAACAAATCTGTAAACAAAACACAAGAATAAATCCGATTTTCTGCATTGTGAAAGCGTATGCAAGTTTTATGTACACGTGTGGTGTACTTTACCGATCACTTGGAGAATTCTAAGCGAAATGTCTAATGTTATTCTCTCAGTAAGTTTGAAAAAACTGATTTAGTTGACCCTAATGCAATTTAAACCTGATTTGTTTTACAGATGAGTATCTATTGTTTATTTCAGCAGCGTATTAAAGATGGACACTGGTAAATCTCAAAACCACCCTTCGACAATAAGAAATTTTGCGTAAATAAATAACCCAAGACATGCGACGCTGGGCCACACAGCGCCATCTAGCCCCAAACTAAGCCGAAGCTTGTACTATGGGTACTAGACAACTGATAAACTTACTTCGATACATTTTTTTTTAAATAAATATATACATATTACACATAGAAAACACCCAGACCAATACAAACAGACATGTCAAACATCATATCCCCACACATTACAAACATTTGTGTGCATGAGCACACAAATGTTTGTAATGTTTGGGGATCGAACCCACGACCCTTGGCTCAGAAGGCAGAGATCACTACCAATTGAGCCACCGAGCCAGATAAATAAATATGGTAGTTTTGGGAATAGCCAAATATACCATATACGTCATTCATCATAATCATCATCGCGTAGTCCACTGCTGGACGTAGGCTTCTCCAGTTGTTAGCCAGTTTGGTTTAACACCTGGAGCCTTAACCCATAGGCCATAATCCCACACTGGTCAAGCGAGTTCGCGATTGCAGAGCATAGCTTCTCTTCTGGTGACGTTGCTGTTCGTCATTGGCCAATGGTAATCTACTATATAAAAATAAGTCGGGGATTCCTCCCTGACGCTATAACTCCAGAATGCACAAACCGATTTCCACGCTTTTGCATTCGGTAGAAAGGTCTCGGGCTCCGTGAGGTTTATAGCAAAGAAAATTAAAGAAAAAAAATTTTACAGCCATCTGGTGGCGAAACGGAGTTTGCCGGGTTTGCTAGTTAACAATAAATATTTATCGAATAATCAAATCGCGAGGTATACAAAATTACGTTAACCTGCGGTCTTGAAATGTGATAGGTAGCTTTGACTTTTCCTGATAATGAACACGCAGTTTTCATCACCAATATTTATTTAATTAAAATAAAAAATATATTCAAGCAACCTATTAAAAATTCTGTTTGTAGGTGCAATTTCACTACATATTTCCGTTATAAAACCGAACGATCAAATTGAGTTTACGTACATGTTTTATTCGGTGGACGTATGGCATTTTATAGTAGGCCGTAACAGCTGCCTTTTCGACAGACAAATGAAATCGTATGTAAGTTTACTCGGGTTTAAGCAATTCCATGATGTGAAACTGACCGGAGTTTTTATTTTTGTATAGTAGCTCGACAAAAAGGATTCCCTACGCCTGATGGAAAGCGAAAGAGAAGCCCAAGTCACTTTCACAACGGGCATGTAACTGGTCAGTTACTTGTCCGTTGCCACCGTCATGCCGGCCCAAACCTAACCCCCCACGAACTCCGGATTACCAACTCACCGGCAGAAACATGATGATTTGCTAACCCTACCTCTCTTAGATTCTACAATGTTTAATATTTGTTTGAAATGGATAAATTCTTAAGAAAGTGACTGACTTGTCGTAACGGATTCTGTACCTATAGCGTTAATATCAATTGGTATAAAGTCATCTTAAATTCTTTAGAAATCTTTCTTAGAACTGTTTTATTGTGTGCGTATTGTTTTCTATTAGTTATTTTATTCCACTCTCAAATTGAGTTAAAATATTTTTAAATGGTAATAAACTTCCATTGTCCATGTGATTTCTGGATTTAAAATAGGGCCAACCCAACCCATCTATGTTCTATGTTCGATTCCTGATCAAGTCCACCAGTTACCAAGTTTCTGTCCTGAGTTCTGAGAAAAAGTTTCCTATCATGGATTATCATCTGATACTCACTAACGTTACCTTAGTTCGGGAACTAGTGATTGTGGACTATGTTCCGCGCTTTTATTTGTTTGAAAAGACTGTCAAGTACTCAACAGCAAGTTGTGATACGAACGTAAAACCTTGTAACTAACATTAACTAATTATGTTAGTTACAAGGTTTTGCACATGCACGTCTGATATAATCAGTCGCCTACATAATTGGTTGCGTTAACGGGGGAAGAATGTCTTTCATGTCCTCCTGTTAAATCAAACGTTGTCAACACAATAAAATAGGTACCAAAATTTAAAATTAAAAAAAAATATGTTACGAGCTGAGAGAATCCATTTTTCCCCACCAAACGCCATCTACACCTCTCCGCGCCAAACGCCGCTCAAAGCATGCTATAAGCATTGAGCAAAGGCGGGAAAAAGTTCTGATAAATTTGGATAGATGGCAAGAGCTACGTACTCAACGAAATTTTATTTAAATACCTACGTGTTCAGACCATATTAAAATTTTGAATATTTGTTATTTTACGTTTTATATAGGTTTTCACTTGCTTGGTTTTGGGATTATTACATTTAATTAAGGAAAAATTTAGCTTAATTTCTCGATGCGACTTTGCGGCTTCTTCATAAATAAGTTCCAGGCAGACTTTTTAGGACATTTTCCACTTATTACCAGATCTGGGTTTCAAAACAGAAAATTTTGGTTTGCAAGAATGTGACTCTTGCAGTATTAAGTAACGAAAATACCGTCTTTGTATCTTGTACATAGAAAAATTCAAAAAGTCATCAAAATGTCATTAGATACTAAGTAATCTCTCGTCTAATTATAATAACTGAACAAACGGAGCGCAAGGAAGAAAAAAAAAGATTTATTTAGATTAAAGATCTTGCCTTTGGCAACGATCCAAAGCAAAGATGGGAAGCGTTCGCAACAAAAAGTATAATCGAATGACCGTAAATTGTTTTCATTTCTTCCTATTAAAATGGTTGCCTGATAACGCTACCAATAATGGCTCCAATATTGAAGTTGATTATTCGTCGGAGTTTTCTACGTCTTTTCGGTTTTCTTCAGACATTTACATTATACAGTGGGGTGAAAAGCTTTCAGTTTTTCTTTTAAACTAGCCATCCTGCGAACTTCGTGTAGCCACAGAAAATAATCCTAAAGCCAATCTCTGTTCCTAATCCAATACCTGCCACATTTTCTATTTTTTTAAATCTCATTCCTTGAAGGCGTAGCTAAATACCACAGACCGATGACGGGCAGCAACGTCACTGGAGCGAGGAGCTACGCCCTGCGGTCGCCAACCCGCCTGCCCAGCGTGGCGATTATGGGTATATCCTCCAGATGTTTGTCCTAAGTAGCGAACAACTGGAGAGGCCTATGTCCAGCAGTGGACTGCAGGCTGATGATGATGATACCCCCTTTACTTACTTCTGTCAGACTATGACGGACCCCCACTGGGCCCCGTTAATGCGGATGTACTCCCACCAATTCCCCCCTACACTCAAGGGCACCTCTTTTCTTAGTCGACTCCTACGACACCCACGGGAAGAGTTGGGGTGGTATTTGTAGTCTTTATGCGTCATCGCATGGATATTTCTTTTTTAATTTTATCTTTTGCCGGTTATTCGGTAGCATCGATTATGCCCACAGATTGTACGATATACCTTCGCATTCGTACGATGAATGGCTCAATAAAAGCTTTCCTTTCGTGACGAAGTATTGCTTACGTCTTCCAGCCATGACATCGGGACAGTAACTTCATAACAATTTATAGGTATTTAGGTTTCATATAAAGGCTATTTCAAACAGCGAACTTCTATTTCCCAAATCCAATCCCGTTTCCGTTCCAGCTCCAGCAGCAACCTATTGCAGTCCACTGCTGGACATAGGTCTCTCCAGTTGTTCGTCACTTTGGGCAATTATCTGGAAGCTATACCCGTAATCCCGTAATTGGCGATCGGAGGGCGTAGCTCCACGCACCGTGACCATACTGCCCGTCATCGGCCTGTGGTATTTAGCTATGCTTTCAATCGTGATGGTTATACCGCCACCAGTCGGTTGCCAGAGCCTAGTTCGTTATTCGCCAGGATGCAGCACGGGCAGGTGAAGGTGGTTTGGAGCGAGATGATGAGCCTCCCTTGCATCCCTTGTATCAACAAGGTGTGATTATCACATATAACATGTAACGACAAGCCCTTTTCAGTATAATAAACGAGTACTTACACTTTATATTTTATTCGCTTTTGAGCTGTCATAAATATTTGAAAGCTTTCGTGACTGAGTTTTGAAAGGCATCGAATGAATCACTTCATCTATTTCATATTTAATACGTAATACGAGTATAAGGTCGTATCAAAGTGATAAACTTCCGTCGTAGCCCAAGGGCTAAGCAAGCATGTCTCAAGACATGCTTATTTTAATAGTTTGAATCATATTTTGAACTTAAGTACTATAGCAAACGGAATATAACTGATACTCCAACTGTGTAAAAGAATGTGAAACAGTGTTCCCTACTAATTTTCATCTCTAAACTAATGTTTCCAATAGAACCCATAGTTATGGGTAAGGTAGATAAGGTTCAAGCCACCCACCTCCCTCTAATCGACTTACTAAGGTTTACTAACCATAGTATCAAAAGTTTTCTTGTCAAATGTAGCAATCAAAGTATTAAGTTTGATTGACAAGACAACTATGATGAACCATTCATTGATTGACCACTCATTATGAGTAAAAATTATATGTTACTGCAAATACATTTTACCGAAGACAATCGACTCGTAGTATGAACTACTTACGTACGAATTCGGATAAAGATAACATTACTTTAAACTAGAAAAACGAGTAAGTTTTAAAATAAATCAAATAATTTATTATTTTACCAGTATAATACTGAAGTATTATCTCTAGTAAAGCGACCATACTTCTTCTTAAGATAAGACTATAAAATGTTCAGTGGATAATTTTACTATCCCCGAATCAAGAGGCTTGGATGCAACGAAGCGCTTTATGCACATCAGTAGAATATTGGAAATTCTAAGCCTGGAGATGTCTGGACGAGCAAAACTCATAATGTCACAGAGATTATCTGGGATTATGTGAATAATAACAAAAGTCTTATGCTGGTTTTCAGGATGTAATGAAAGTTTAAGAGTGCGCACGGAAATGTATGCTTTGTTTGCTATCTTCTTCTTCTATCTTCTTCTATACTCTTCTATCTTCTATCTATCTATACATATAATAAAAATGTAACGAATCGCTGTCTGTAAGTGGAAGATATATGTGAAAAAATATTATGGGAGGCCTTTATTAATGCAATAGTACCCAAAACAGTGACTTTTGGAATTATTGCCTGTTTGTCTGTTTGTTTGTGCACGCTAATCTCAGAAACCGCGTATCCGATTAAGATGCGGTTTTCACTAATATATTGCTGGAAGCTTCCCTTAACATTTAGTGTTCGTTTCATGTTAATCGGTCCATAAATAAAAAAGTTACGCCGATTTAACTAATCACGTCGAGCCTGCTGTACGTTTGCGCGGGTATATAAAGCGCGCCGAGACCTGTGCCGCGCCGCTGCCAGCTGCCAGGCATTGGGGATCATTAAAATCACTACCCAAGAAACTATTCCACGCGGACGAAGTCGCGGGCACAGCTAGTAGCTTATATGTCTCGAGTAACTCTTATAGGCTATAAAATATTCCTGAACAATTGTGTGACACGGTACCACATAGTACATATTTGTTGTGATGATACCACTGGTACCGTCGACATACAATAAACAAACCTAAATTAGGAAATACCTAATAACTTTTACCCTGTGGAATTGAATTACTCCGTGCGTTGTGTTGAAAATACCGTAAGATTATAATCTATTTCGCAAGATTGTTAATTCTTCATTTATCAACAGTTCCACTTTGTTCGATCACAAACTAATGATGAAAAATAATAGGTACCTATGGAGTTTCATAATTATTGTTCGACAGTTTACAATATCGCAAGATGGATTATAATCTAACGGTACTTATAAAATTAACAGTGTTATGTATATAGTTAAGCCCATCAAAGGATGGACTTTTCAAAAATAAACAAGTTATTTAACGTAGGTACAATTGATTGTAATGTTGCTCGGCGAGTTGGTGACCTCATATGCATTGGCAAAATCACAACGCTTTCGCGGATTAAAGTGGGACAGCGCCATCTGGCATTATGAAGTAAAACTAAACACACACTGAATGACTGCAATCTATACTTATAATAAATCTGTAGAGAGGTCAATTCTGTACATAAAATATTTTTTCAAAATAACTATCAGGGGGTGATAAGTGATCGATACTGATACCAAAAATGCAATCAGTAAAATTTTTGTCTGTCTGTCTGTCTGTCTGTCTGTCTGTCTGTATGTTCGTTATAGAAAAAAAAAACTACTGAACAGATTTTGACGAAACTTGGTACAATTATTCTTCATACTCCTGGGCAGGTTATAGGATACTTTTCATTACGCTACAATCAATAGGAGCGGAGCAGTGACGGGAAGTGTTGGGAAAACGCGAGAAATTTAAACCTGTATGTTTGAACGCGCATTACGCGAAAACTACTGCATAGAATTGAATACGGTTTTCACCAATGTATTGCTAGAGGTCTAACTTAAAACTTAGGCACAAGGTATAGATGGGTATTATATGGAAGTCCGTTATTTTTGAAACCCGATATCCACGCGAGCGACGCCGCTGGCACAGCTAGTCTTAACTAATATTATAAAGCTGAAGAGTTTGTTTGTTTTTTTGTTTGTTTGTTTGAATGCCCTCCCAGTAGCAGCCTTTTGCCTTGCCTTGTCATCGCTCGGTGTCGCTCGCTAAGTTGAAGCTAAGCGCCAACGTGTGTTGAGCTCATTTGGCGCAACTTGCCTTCTTCGTGAGCAACTGCCTCTGTGGGCAGCTTCTCAGATGCTGGTCTACATTGGCTCTTGTACTGGCGTTCGACGCACTTGTCGAACGTGTGGGTGGACATTATCACTAGCCTATTTTCCGACACTCGCGTTGGCCGACCCTCGGTGTACTTATGTGAGTGCGTACATTATCTGCGTCATATGCATTTATTTACAAGCCAAAATCGAAAAATCCGATACGTGCACATCTTAATCCGTCAAGTTCGAGCGTCACAACACAATTTCGCTTTTATTTCGCGTCCCAATTTAGAGCATGTTCGATTTGATAGACACGAAAAATCACTCAGGTGAAGGTGATTTGAACCATTTTAATTTGCATTGAATTTATACCTACTTACTATGCTTCCAAGTCATTTTTTAAGTCGATCGACGATGATTTTTACCTACCTAAGTCACTTCGGCGGTAGCAATCGTAGCGGTATCAAGAAGGAACTTAGCAGGCGTGGGATGATAAGATAAACTAAAGATACCACAGGGGATTTATAAGTAAGTCTACGCCTAAAAGTACAGTCACCCATCAATGCCTGACACGAGTTTCCGAACTCGCCTAGAGATAAATAACCCAAATCTTCGTGTGGCTTCAATGACAATTTTATTAGGCGCATTGCCCCGACTCGGCCGCAATGCGGTCGCAGCCTCTGCCCTTGAAGCTCACGGTCGAGACGAAATCATATACACGTACGACTTGATTGGTGACTCGGAAAGTGGTATTTTCTTCCACCAAACGCTTTTGAATCATACTAAATGGCTCACTTACAGTATCAAAAGGCAGCTAGGTGCATGGTTACTAAAAATACCACAGGAACCGATTACGAAATCGTGACCAAACGTAAGTACCATGGAGGATGTTACTACTTAAAGAGGATAATAAAAAAAAGAATAAAAAGATTTATTGTCTTCTTACAAGATCATCATCGTAGCCTTTTTCCCGATTGTCTCAGGGTCGGCTTCCCAAACTGAGAGATTTGGCGAGGGCTAAGCTTTTTCTTACAAGATAACATACAAAAAAAAACATCAAAATAACCAAAATACAAAAAAGACAATGGGAATTAGCTCAGCTGATGCTGCCACAGGGAATGACCTGGGCAGCGCTGGTTTTCAGCTTCTCCCCTGCCCATGAGATGTTGTATGGGGCATGTGTATATGTATATGTAATGTGGATAATATTTATGGTCACATGAATGGTATAGTACTGGAATGACATTATACCAACTCAAGGATCACCAGCAATTCACGATCGAGATTCCTGGGGCCCTACTCCAGAAAACGAAAACGATCGTTCGTTGAACGGATCGCTTATTTTTGCACCATAAATCCCTGTCATTTGTCCCTCCCGTGTTCTAATATATCAATTAAATTGTTGAAAAACGTTTATTCGAACACGGGAGGGACAAATGAGAGGGATTTATGGAGCCAAAATACGCGATCCGTTCAACGAACGATCGTTTTCATTTTTTGTAGTAGGGCCCCAGAACATGTTGCATTAATAACAATAAAAGGAGTCTTATCCCCCTACTGGGGGCCCCACGCCGACCCCACGTCGACACGACCGTGATATCTGAATGAGTTTCCATCTTCTAGAATCCTAGCATCATAGTATTCAACTTCATAATCCAGTCGCAATATTTACCTTATTTCCATAGATACTACCCAGCTACGCACGATACAAAGCCGACAAACCTATATGCTAACATAATAGGGGTCCTCTAATCCTTTACTATCTATCTATACTTATAATAAATCTGTAGTGAGGTCAATTCTGTACATGAAACATTTTTCCAAAATTACTATCAGGGGGTGATTAGTGACCGATACTGAAGCCAAAAATGCAATCAATAAAATTTTTGTCTGTCTGTCTGTATGTTCGTTATAAAAAAAAACTACAGGACGGATTTTAACGAAACTTGGTACAATTATTCTTCATACTCCTGGGCAGGTTATAGTATACTTTTCATCACGCTACAATCAATAGGAGCAGAGCAGTGACGGGAAATGTTGGGAAAACGGGAGAAATTTTAATCTGTATGTTTGATCGCATATCACGCGAAAACTACTGCATGGAATTAAATGCGGTTTTCACCAATGCATTGCTAGAGGTCTAACTAAACCTTTAGGTACCATTTTATGGAAGTCAGTTATTTTTGAAACCCGATATCCACGCGTGCGACGCCGCCGGCACAGCTAGTTAGGTAATAAAGTTAAAAAGTGCGCCAAGTTAGGTACTTAAGGTTGCTGAACCCGAAGATTAAAATAATATAAATGCAATCAGTATGTATTACCGACATCAATCACATTTGAACGTGTCAATTTGGCGACCGAAGTCAGACGCACCTGCCAAGATGAGCCGTGGTTACTGCCAAACGCGACCGTCGAGCGGAGTCAAAGAGACAAGTCTAGATCGGAAAGAGCCATGTAAACGTGTTAATCATACATTGACAGGCTCGGTGGCTCATTTGGTAGTTACCTCTGCCCTCTGAGCCAAGGGCCGTGGGTTCGATTCCCGCACAGTACAAACATTTGTGTTCATGAACATGTCTGTTTGTATTGGTCTGGGTGTTTTCTATGTATAATATGTATTTATTTACAAAAAAAAAAAGTATATAAGTAAGTTTATCAGTTGTCTAGTACCCATAGTACAAGCTTCGGCTTAGTTTGGGGCTAGGTGGCGCTGTGTGGCCCAGCGTGGCATGTCTTGGGTTATTTATTATTATTTATTATGCATAATGCACGTGAATAACCGTTTCTTCAGGTTAGATACAGTTAATAGTCCTAGAATCATTTATCACAACTTTATTACTAGGATTTAGGTTTTTTTTTTTATAGTGGCTCGACATAGTGGCTTCCCTACGCCTGATGGAAAGCGAAAGAGAAGCCCAAGTCGCTGTGACAACGGGCAAGTAACTGGTCAGTTACCTGTCAGTTGCCACCACCATGCCGGCCCAACCCGGCCTGTGGTATTTTGTGATGGTTATACCGCCACCAGTCGGTTGCCAGCGCCTCGTTCGTAGTTCGGCAGGATGCAACACGGGCAGGTGATGTTGGCTTGGAGCGAAAAGATGATAGGCCGCTCCCTTACATCCCAGTTTTGAATACCTATTACTTATCAGGAGTTTTTTTGGCCATTTTAAACTTATTCAGTATATAATCTTAACATCTTGTAAAATTTCTCTAAATGAATATAATACCAAGCAAACAAACTAGAAAAAAAAATCATATACATATTTATTAAAAGTAACACATAAGAGAAATAAGAACTTTAAAAAATGTTTTTCTTATAATGGTACAGGTACCACCAGGTATCGAACTCAATACCGTGTAGGCTTTAGACAAACGAGGCCAAATCGTCTTGGAAAACAAAGTCAATGAACTACTGCCGCTCATTTTGCTAACCGTATTAGTACAAGTTTAAATAAAATTACTATTGCATCGAGTATCTTAAAACACGATTTTATTTGTTTCAAACGTTTTGTAGAAGCGAAATTCTCAATTCACGTACAGTTTATTATAGCTATCCTATATCGAGTTTTATTGGTTGATCAAAATACAGTCAGTGAACGTAAAGCTACAGTAAAATTGAATTTATTTGAAGAAAATAGAACGAGTTTAGGTTATAGGATAGTGCAGTACTTACTATGAAAGTTATTGTAATCTGATCACCATATTGAAAGATGGTACTGAATTTTGAATAAAATGCTTATGTAGTTTATTTACTTTTTTTTGCCACGCTGGGCCACACAGCGCCATCTAGCCCCAAACTAAGCCGAAGCTTGTACTATGGGTACTAGACAACTGATAAACTTACTTAGATACTTTTTTTTTGAAAATAAATACATATTATACATAGAAAACACCCAGACCAATACAAACAGACATGTCCATGCACACAAATGTTTGTAATGTGTGGGGATCCACGACCTTTGGCTCAGAAGGCAGAGGTCACTACCAATTGAGCCACCGAGCCAGTCTTTACTTTGATTAAGTATACTACGTATAAAGTTACATAATGTATCTGTCGCAGTCATCTGGTTGAATCTCCTATTCAATTGAATCGCTAGCGCGTTCATTAAATGACGACATTCAATTGAATGACTAGACCGAACGTTGACTAAACACGCGTCACTTAACGTCCAACTAGGTAGCGGATTGAAACATAGCCCTTTGAAAAGAGCGGACGTAAAAGCAGTCAAGTGATTGTAACTTAGTTCATTTTTTTCCCGCGCGGCGTTAGTAGTCACTAAAATAAATATGGCGTCGAACATGATCACCTGAGTGTTGATATTTTTTTGATTAGATTAGTTTCAAACTGACTTAAACGTAATAAAATAGTATGACAGCATGGATTTACCTATTAATACGCCGCCTCCGGATACTTTTAAAGAAAAATTAAAAACTAAACTTAAAAAATTAAACAGTCGGCTTTTACCCATTCAACGACTATGCTAAAATGACGTTCAGTCAAGACGTTGAACGTTTCATTCAATAACTTGACGAGTTGTCCTTTAGGCATTCAATTAAATGTCGTCATTCAATGAACGCGCTAGTCATTCAATTGAATAGCAGATTCAACCAGATGACTGCGACATATCAATCGTAGGTACTTACGGAATCAGCGAGCTTGTAAAGTAGACTAGTAGGTGTCACTTACCTGTGAACAAAAATAGTAAATATTATGTAATTTGCTCAGAAGATTCTGGAAGACAATTTGCAGAAGAAGTTTCTGGAGCGTCTACTGAATAATACACCGTAACAATAGGCTCTTATGGTTAAAAATTGTAATTAGTCCGTCTTATAGTTTATTCAAAAATAAAAGTCACGTATTTTTTTATTTGTAAATTAAACTAAAAGTACAAAGTTATAGCCCGTTGAAATTACGCGTGACGTCACTCGGTGAGGCATTTTTACGGGAGCGAGTGACGTCAAACACTCCCACTCCTAACTTTTGATGTCTTGTATCTTTGCTATTGTTTATTTAAATGAAAAAAAGGAAAAATACGTGTCTTTTATTTTTGAATAAGCTAAAAGACGGACTAATTACAATTTTTAGCCATAATAGCCTATTTTTGGTCTGACCCGAGATTCATACCCAGAAACAGTTCTTACTCTTAGCACTCGTACCACCAGAAAAATTTAAAAATGAATAGTTATTATATTTATTTATAACCATCCAACCTCTAAGCTACAATATTTTCTGTAAATTTATATTTAGAACTAATTTATCTTATAACATTTAATATTAAACTATTGTTCATGCTACATTATATTAACCACAAATACCTATTGAGTAAATAAAAACATGCATTTCAGATCATTAGGTACACAGGTTATTACGAATAGACCTATTGTATAAATAGGTAGTAGAAAATCAACTAAAATAATATCATTGAGGAAATTTATGTAACCAGCTGATTTGTGAGTGGTATTTTAAACTTAGAAAGTACCTACCTATTAGCATACACTTCACACTTCAAACTGAAAGGTCCACTTAGGTGCTGAGCTATTCCTCAGCTGGCTGTCACAACGGAACCGCTAACAAAAGGCTTAAAGTCGCTAATTTTCAACCAAAGTTCGAATTTAAACCTTACGTGCTTTCGATAGAGCTTAAAAAACATGGCCGCTAGCCGGCAGTGCCGGCACCATACACAAGATGGCGCAACAAGTACGGAGAATAGCTTAATTTGTACTGATGTCTACAGTAGAAAAGGCTTTGTTAGAAATTGCACATCGAATGGACTGTACAAACTTTTTGATTGCTTAATTATACAGTTTCGGTAACATTATGCATTTATATGAATCGTCTAAGTTAGCTTAATACCCTCTTTTATGTGTTGGGGGTTAAAAAGGGCTAAACTACGCAAGCTAAGCTAAAACAACTTATCTTAGCTGGTCGTGGTTTTATTTCACATTCTGAGTACAGTTTTTAATTATGTAATAATCTATCTATATTTTATGTATAACTAAAACAGCAAAGTAAATAAGTGCATTTAAAAAATTTAGTCGAAGTGAGAATCTTCTCCTTTTTTGAAGTCGGTTAAAATATGAATTATTCATTAGACTGGCTCGGTGGCTCAATTGGTAGTGACCTCTGCCTTCTGAGCCAAGGGTCGTGGGTTTGATTCCCACACATTACAAACATTTGTGTGCATGAACATATCTGTTTGTATTGGTTTGGGTGTTTTCTATGTATTTATTACAAAAAAAAATATGTCTAAGTAAGTTTATCACTTGTCTAGTACCCATAGTACAAACTTCGGCTTAGCTTGGGGCTAGATGGCGCTGTGTGGCCCAGCGTGGCATGTCTTGGGTTATTTATTCAATCCACAGAGATGTGGAAGTAAATGTACATTTTTTGCGCACAATTTGAACATGTGGTAATTAGGTAGTTAGTAATAATTATTTTTATCTGTAAAACCAGGACACTGTAACGTACCTATAATATTACATATTTATGAAAACAGTTAACTTTCACATATCACGCCAAAAGTGGCGTTAACATGTTACCATTGAAAAACTACTTGAGCACGAAAGGTCGCTCTGGACAGCGAAAGGGGAATCACGCGAAACACAACTCTACGTCCTTGGGATAAACGCGGCCAGATCTAGGTCGGTGTTAGTGCGGACGCCATTCAACAGATGGCAGAACCAGTCTAGGCTCGTTCCTGTGTCGACATTGTCAAAGACATTGTAGCTTGAAATTGTTGCGTGAGTGTTCAGATGTTAATTTCAATGGAAAAGAATAACAGATTATTTTTTTACAACGAAATATTGGCTTAGTCTATTGACAACCACACCTGGCGCATCTAAAAATGGAGACACCCACCATTTTTAGTAGTTTCACGGGGCACGACTGTGCTGTCACCCAGACTCGCGCTGTTATAAACAGTTCTTCTACGCTTTAAGCAGAAGCCTTTGACAATACTCCTCTGAGGCGGATATTGATATAACTGAGTAACCTATCGTTATCAGCCTTCAGGTGTCCACTGCTGGACATACGAATCGACAGTAGTCATTTGGGGGGATTGTACTTGACGCTTGGTAGGCGGTTCGTTGATAGTTATTTTGAAAATATATTCCATGTACAGAATTGACTTCTCTACAGATTTATTATAAGTATAGATTAGAATTTTTACATGTCAATACCGTGTCATCATATAAGAACCCACGTAGAGACATGGACATCGTACATTAGACATAAGAGAACTGAGCTCCCTCGTCACGCAACAGTATCATGCTGCTGTCTGATTTCATATTCATATCGTAATCTCGAGTTACATCACGAGGGCTTGCAATTGTGCATCATGTTATGGTAGACTGTAACATATCAATGTAGAAACCTGTCAAGATAGTTGGAACACAGCTAATCATTAATAACTATCCATATAGGTTTAAACCAGGCGCCAAGTACAATCGAGACCAGTTAAGGGTGTACGATGTATGCAATTATAGATCATAAAATGTGTACGGAAATGTAAATATCAGAAAATGTCACATACATTGCTCCGATCACAAAGTAAGTAGCTAAATCACTTGTGTTATGGGTATCAGAACAACGAAGGCTAGTTGAGGTCAAGCGCTACCCATAGGTACACTTATAAAAAATAAAAACAAAATACCACAAATATACTTAAATACAAATATTACACGCAGACACGGAACAAACACAAATGTTCATCACACGAATGTTTGTCCCGGGTGGGGATCTAAGCATGGCACTGCCCACGAGAAGTATTAATGATGCTGTCCTGAAGAAGAGGCATAACAAGACTGTAAACATAATAGGTACCCACAACAAAGATACATTCACTTTCAAATCAACAAAAAAAAACGCAATAAAAACCCACGTAAAACATCGGTAACCAAAATGCAATTGTTACGTACACAATCTATTCAACGATGAAATCCCAGTACAGTATCGAAAACAAAATTCCGTACAGAAAAAGCGTCTGCAAACTGTTGAAAAAATGCAACTATTCGATATGAATTTTATATTTGAAGCTGTTTTTTTAACAATTTACAATTTTATGGCTGGAGCTAGATTTGATGTTTTATAAATATTGTAACCGCTATTGGAGAGGGGTCTAACAAACAACGGAGGAATCATGCACATTTAAATATTTTTGGGTGCATACTCGTATAACATGCGATGTAGGTATTAGCATGAAAATATCTACCTTATTCATATATATAGGTATATACCTACAAGATGATTTAGGGACCTTCAAAAAGCGAGCCTATAGATTTCTCAAAGGCCGGCAACGCACCTGTGACTCCCCTGGTGTTGCGGTGTCTATGGGCTGAAGTGATCACTTACCATCAGGTGACCTTCAGGCCCGTTTGCCCCCTCTTCCATAAAAAAAAAAAAAAAAAAAAGATTGTTTAATATTACCAGTAGTAATGACCACGGAGTTCCGTGGGTTGATATAAATACTCATGCATATGTAATTTAAGAAGGTTTATAATTTTTGAAAGGTATCCACAAAATTAAAGATAAACTTAATAAGTTTGTAGATAATGTTGCGTTTATTACTAAGTAAGTTCATAAAGATTTTACTTACAATTTGATTTTTATTATGGGTTCACTTAATACAAATAAAAAACATTGTTCAACTATTCCAGAGGTTCTAAAGTTCACAAACGGTGCAATTTATTAGAATTGCGCTTTGGAATATGGAATTTGGAATATAACCGGTGTACGTTTTCAAATTCTTCACAAATTATACTAGTCCTCTTCTGCGATATTTTCACAGTAGAACGAAACATATTGTAAAAATAGGGCCCAAATCTACTAAATCAAACCATTGAACTATGTAATAAGACAGGGTTTATTGAGAAAGCGGACGCAAAAAATTAATCGCACAACGACCCATATTATGTTGGCAAAATCGCAACGCTTGCGCGGGCTAAAGTGGAACAGCGCCATCTGTGATGTGATGACGTGACAACGTAGAACTAAATATGTAAAAGTTTGATTATACTACTTTTGTTTCATAACAACTATTTCCGTACGTTTTATTATGTAACAATATTTTATTTAAGAGATTAATATAAACTTATGCATAATTAATAACAAATTGGACACATCTTAACTAATATTATAAAGCTGAAGAGTTTGTTTGTTTGAACGCGCTAATCTCAATAACTACTGGTCCGAATTGAAAAATTATTTTTGTGTTGAATAGACCATTTATCGAGGAAGGCTTTAGGATAAATAACATCACGCTGCAACTATTAGGAGCGAAGAAATGATGAAAAATGTAAAAAAAAACGGGGAAAAATAACTATTCCACGCGGACGAAGTCGCGAGCACAGCTAGTATGTTATAAAGATGCAGAAAGATTGAAAAACACCATAACACCAACGGATAGGGAAGGGAAAACATTTACATAGATCACGACAGACACAGAAAACAGGAGGAATATAAACTTTCAGAAGAGGAGGAACATACTCATTCACAGGTGATTGTTATACCTATAGTTGCCGCTTGAGTGTAATGGAGAGTGTGTGTTGTCGCAGTTCGACGCTGGCTGCGCCGAGTCCAGTTGCGCAGACTCAGACGCAAGGAAAAATAGGTGCGATAATATGGGGTAGGAAGTCTGGTTTGCCTGCGGTCCGTTCGTGGTCGCGATGCGGTTGAGCCTGCAAGCGAGACGCGTGGGTAATGGATGGTATGAACATTGCGATGTGTATGAAACTAATTGTCATGCTTGCACAAATTTGAGGGATGTAAGAGTTTTTTTTTTTTTTTTTTTTTTTTTTATGGTATAGGGGGCAAACGGGCCTGAAGGTCACCTGATGGTAAGTGATCACTTCAGCCCATAGACACCGCAACACCAGGGGAGTCACAGGTGCGTTGCCGGCCTTTGAGAAATCTATAGGCTCGCTTCTTGAAGGTCCCTAAATCATATCCACTCGGAAAAATTGCAGCAGGAAGCTGATTCCAAAGACCGGTTGCACGAGGCAGAAAATTGCGCGCAAAACGCACCGTGGAAGACCTCCAACTATCAAGATGATAAGGATGAAATCTAGAATTGGTGCGAGATGTACGATGATGAAAAATAGCAGCCGGTACCAGATCAAACAATTCCTCCGAACACTCGCCGTGATATATACGGTAGAAAACGCACAAAGACGCAACATCCCTGCGCAAAGATAAAGGGTCTAGTTTCTCTGAAAGTTCTCGGTCGTCAATGATTCGAGCCGCTCTTCGCTGGATACGGTCAAAAGGAAGAAGTTGATACTGAGGTGCCCCGGCCCACAGATGAGAACAATATTCCATGTGAGGTCGCACCTGTGCCTTGTACAGTTGAAGACGGTGGGCTGGTGTGAAATATTGTCTCGCTCTGCCAAGAACACCCAGCTTCTTGGAGGCCAGTTTAGCCTTTCCCTCCAGATGATCCCTGAACTGAACATTGCTCGAGATATCAACGCCGAGAATATGGAGTGAGGATGCCGCGTCCAAGGGATTACCGCAGAAACGAGGGGACACGACAAAGGGAGAACGCTTAGCGGTAAACGCGCAAACCTGAGTCTTGTTCGGGTTAAAATTGACCAGGTTCACGTTGCCTCAAGATAGGACCGAGTCTAAGGTGGTCTCAATTTTACCCACAAGATTATTCCGGCTTTCAATGATGTTTTCCCGAGAGGTTTGTGTATTACCCATGTATAAAGCGTCCCCTGTACTATCGTCTGCATAACAATGTATGTCACGAATATGCAACATGTCATTGATATGCAGAAGAAATAAGGTAGGGGACAGTACACAGCCTTGTGGCACACCAGCGTTCACGGGCTTCGCCTCAGAGCAAGAACCGTCGACAACGACACTGATGCTCCGCTCCGCAAGAAAACTGGCAAGCCAACCACACAACCTCTCAGGAAGCCCATATGATGGAAGTTTAGCTAAAAGCGCTTTATGCCAAACACGGTCAAACGCCTTTGCTATATCCAAACTAACAGCCAAAGCCTCACCCTTGCTCTCAACCGCCTCCGCCCAGCGGTGTGTGAGGTATACAAGGAGGTCACCCGCCGATCGGCCCTGACGAAAACCGTATTGGCGATCACAGAGCAGCTGGTGTTCCTCCAAGTATCCAAGGAGTTGGCGATTTATTATTGTCTCCATTAGTTTAGAGAGCAATGAGGTAATGGCAATTGGTCTGTAGTTGGAAGGGTCTGATCGGTCTCCCTTCTTGGGAATCGGATGGACAAGCGCTGACTTCCAGGATTTAGGGACGATACCGGTGGAATATGAAAGCCGAAAAAGGCGCGTGAAGACCGGCGTTAGCTCAGGAGCACAAATTTTGAGCACTATTGGTGGGATGCCGTCAGGCCCACTCGACTTATTGATGTCCAGGGAGAAAAGCAGACTACGAACTTTGCTCTGCAAAAAACGAAAGTTCGGCATGGTGCTATCACACTGCCGGATGGTAGGAGGTGATTTTCCCTGGTCATCAAGGATCGAGCTTGACGCAAATAGAGAGCCTAGGAGGTCAGCTTTCTCCTTTGCGGTATGGGCAAGCGTGTCATCAGCTGTGCAAAGTGGTGGAAAAGACGACTTGCAGAAATTGCCCAAAACAGCCTTGGCAAGAGACCAGAAAGCTCTAGTCCCAGAAGGAAGTTTAGTGAGCTTCTTGCCAATTCTCCGGATAAAGTTGGACTTCGCAGCAGCTATCACCTTTTTGTAAGACCTGGTGGCAAGATTGTAGGTCTTTTTTAAAGCACCAATCTGTGGGTCTCCGGACGCGGTAGCTGCAGCCCAGGCGTTGTAACACTCCTGTTTTCGGCGAGACGCCAGTTTACAGGAATGATCAAACCAAGGCTGGGAACGGCCACCGACGGGAACAACAGAGGATGGAACAAAGAGCTCCATGCCCTGAAGCACCACGTCCGCGACAGAGTCAGCAACCGCGTCAATATCGTCCGACGCGAAGCAAACCTGACCCCACGGATAGGATGCAAAGAATGAGCGCATCTCATCCCAGTCCGCTGAACCATAATGCCAAATACGACGACTGCTCACTGTTCGCGAACGTGTAAGGCGGGAGAGAGGCACAGCGCATCGAATAAGGCAATGGTCGGATGAACCCAGTGGAGCATTGATAGTTACGCTGTAATTATCGGGATGAGAGGTCAACACTAGGTCCAACAAAGATGGTAAGTGGTCTTCAATGTCTGGAATTCGCGTCGGCGAAGACACCAGCTGTGTAAAGGAGAATGCTGCAGCAAAGTCACAGACAGATCTTCCCGCGTGATCAGTTGTGCGAGACCCAAGCCAGTCAACGTGATGGGCGTTGAAATCGCCAAGGATCACAACCTCAGCTGAAGGGATCTGCTGCATCAGAGAATCAGTCGCAATTTGAATGTGCTCCATGAGTCGATCGGTTTCGGCGTTACCGCTATGGGACCTGTATAGGCACGCATAGATGCGCGGATGGTCGTCGCAGTCTACACGCAGCCAAAGGATGGATAGGTCCTTACCTTCAAAATTGCTGAGGCGGCGGATGCAAATATCCTCCCTGACATAAGCGCAAACTCCGGCACGTTGCACAAATCTGTGCTCCAAGTTGTAGCCAGGGTAACGCAAATAGGAGATGTCAGGTGGCGAGGAAATCTGCGTCTCAGTGAGGAACAACAAGGCCGGTTTAGCCGTCTCAAGGTGATTATGAACGGCGTTGAGGTTAGAGTGAATCCCCCTTATGTTACAGAGATCCACAGTAAATGTGGATAGGGTTATCGTAGCGTTGTTCCTCGAATCGCCCCAGACATTAGTCACAAGCGGATAATTGCCCACCCCAGAGTACGAAGGGCAGCCTGAGCGTGATTGCTCAGGGGGGGATTCTCCCACACATGTAGTGTCGGTACCCCCCTGGGGTAAATCAACATTTTTATTAACCGCTGCCATTTATTAAGTAAGGGGGGGGGGGGGGGGGGAGTTGGGCAACCGGAACTCTCACCCACCGAACGAAACACAACAGCTAAGCTACTGTTTCACGTCGGTATCGCATGAGAGAGTGGTTTCACACCGGTCGAGCCTGCCCATGCGAGCTGTTGCCAGCTTGGCTCTACCACTTAAAAGGTGTTGCCCGTTTAGCACCACCCAGAGGACACGTGTAGAACATCTAGGGTTAAATCCTACGGACGCGGGCAACATCATCCTCCTGCCTAGTGCGGCCTATCATCTTTTCACTCCAAGCCAACCTCACCTGCCCGTCGTGCATCCCGCCAAATAACCAACGAAGCGGTTGCAACCGACTGGTGGCGGTTGGTGGTATGACCATCACAAATAAAGGTGTAGCTAAATACCACAGGCCGATGACGGGCAGCAGCGTCACCGGATCGAGAAGCTACGCCCTGCGATCGCCAACCCGCCTGCCCAGCGTGGCGATTATGGGTATATCCTCCAGATGTTTGCCCTAAGTGGTGAACAACTGGAGAGGCCTATGTCCAGCAGTGGACTGCAATATGCTGATGATGATGATTGCAAAAGTGTAAAGCCGCAAAATGGACGACTTTGGTGGATTTACTATGGGAAACAGAAGATTTGTACAAAGTCGCGTGAGCCGCCTGTTGTACTGAACGCGTCCAGTTTGCGGCCGATTAAGGTACAAGTTTGTAGAGGGCGACATGAGGCGATGTGTCGCGGCGACACTAATGGTTTTTATGTACCATATTTCTATAAAATTTCGTCAGTAGTTAGCGACACGAAGCTAGCGACTTTCCAGCATCAGACGCTAGTGTTTGCCTGACCGCGGATCAGTAGTACCGCTGACGCCAGCCGTCCTTCTACTATCGTGAGTACAGCGATACGTCGCAATGAGAAGAGAGGTAGGGCATAGCGAATCTTCGCTCGAATTGAGCCGCCCGTCCGGGGAAGGACCTCCACCCTATAGAATACCGCAGTCAAATGACCTCTGGGTCGTGTTTCTGCCGGTGAGTAGGGTTTCCGGAGCTCGTGGGGGGTTAGGGTTGGGCCGGCATGGCGGTGGCAACTGACAGGTAACTGACCAGTTACTTGCCCGTTGTCACAGCGACTTGGGCTTCTCTTTCGCTTTCCATCAGGTGTAGGGAAGCCATTATGTCGAGCCACTATAAAAAAATAAATAAAAAAAAATTACGTGTAACCCCGCCGCCGCCTCATGGCACCTGCTACCAACTTGTACCTTTAGAGTGAATGCGCTTGCGGCCGGCATCAATTTTTATTTGAAACTACAAGATAAAAACGCACTGACTTGCGGTCAGTCGTCAACCGCTCCGTTTGATGGAACTCGGCACCGTCTTATTACATAAACAAGCTTTTCCAAAATGTTGAGTTACGTCGTTATTTCATTAAGAGTATTAATGAATGTGCCGTGGCGCTGTGCATGTGGTGGGTTTGTTTGCTGTGGTTAGGGAACTATATAAGGCGATTTAAACTATTCTCATCCTATTAGGGTGGTCTCATCCAAGGTAGGAAACCTTGATTCGTCCAGTACAAAGTGAATGAGAATGTCGACATTCGCGGTATCTACAGTTAATATTTACATGGATAAATAAATTTTATTTTATTTAGTTAGGGAGACTTTACCAGTTGGGAGAGATCAACCACCTTTCAAAAATCAAGTTAAATTTTGCTCTAACGATGCGACAAGACGGTCATTAGTAGACCGAGGTGATAAACCTATCGCTATATACTGCCTTTTAAATTTAAGTTGATTTTTGAAAGGTGGTTCTTCGCTCCCACCTGATAATCTCCCGGACTTCCACTAAATATAACACTTCTCTTCAAAGGCTCCAAGTACTATGATCTCACCAATACTTTCGGTATGAGACATAATACAGTCAATGAAACAATATAAGCTCTAATATTACTTACTTGCTCATACAAAAGTGTACTTTATTACAGCATGAAATCCACGCTGTTCTAATATAAACTTGTCCTGTTAACGCCCCTACATGTTTCGGTAACACTGGCTCCACAAGTTCTACATAATTCCTCGTCGAGAATGAGGTCTATACCTCACTTATGTACTAGAATTTTAATATTTCTTTTAACTAGTGGGATGTAAGAGAGCGACCTATCATCTTTTCGCGCCAAGTCACGCTCACCTGCCCGTGGTCTATCCTGCTGGATAATAGACGAGGCTCTGGTAACCGACTGGTGGCGGTATAACCAACACCAATTGAAGACGTAGCTAAATATCACAGGTATATGTCGGGCGGCAGCGTCACCAGATGCGAAGCTACGCCCTGTAATTGCCAACATGCCTGCCCAGTGTGGCGATTATGGTTAAATCCTCCAGGCGTTTGTTCAAAGTAGCGAACAACTGGAGAGGCCTATGTCCAGCAGTGGATTGAAATAGGCTGATGATGCTGGTGGTAGCTAGTTGCATTGTTTATAGTTTTACGAACGATAGTTCTTAAATAAAATAAATATAAAATAAATAAATAAATAACCCAAGACATGCCACGCTGGGCCACACAGCGCCATCTAGCCCCAAACTAAGCCGAAGCTTGTACTATGGGTACTAGACAACTGATAAACTTACTTACATTCATTTTTATGAAATCTAGAAAAATTAATTTAAATTAATTAATTTCTGTTTTTTTTTATATTATGACGGTTTAAGGTTGATGATTGTTGCCACCATTACACGAAATTTTATATAAAGAAAAGAATACCGGCTAATATAACTGTGTCATAGTAGGGAAAGGACTCGGTATAATCGTAGAATATCTTAGTTGGTTTATCATTCAAACCACGAGTGCCCCCGGGTGGGAGCGTTCTGAGATACTCGTACAGTGTTGTTGCTGTTACGACATTTCTTGAACCTTAGAACGAGACAAAAAATGGGTTAGTTCGTAAACGAGACGCGTGACCTTCAAAAAGTCGGGTATCTAATATAAGTAAGTCCTGTGTGCCTAGCACGAACATATTCGAAAAAGTATGCGTAACGTAACCGCAAACAGGGCGATAATTTTCACTACGTTAACGTACGTAAACGTAGTACCTCTTACGCACGATAGGAGCGCTGTACCAAGTTTCATACAAATGTTTACGGTAACGTTACGCATACTTTTTCGAAAATATTCGTGCTAGGCACACTGTTCTGTGGCTCAACTGTATTTGGAGGTGTGGAGAGCATGAATTTAGAGGTCATTTACTCGTCTACGATATTTGTACAGACCTCAGCTAGATGTTTTAAAATTCGGTTATGGATGAACCAGAAGTTATGGAAAGCTGATTTTCGTGTGCAAAGCATGCAATACTGAATTAGCTTGTAATCGAATTAAGCAGTTTGTTATGGTATCCTAATCAGATAACAGGCAAATGCTCGGTGATTCAATTTGGTAGTAACTCTGTCTTCGGAACCAAGAATCGTGGGTTTATAATCCTCAATGAATAATTGTGTTTGCTCTGCGTCTGGATGTTTTTTACTACTTAGATAAAAAATATTTGGATGCAGTAACATTAAGCCTTAGTATAATAAGGCGTCTGTATGTTGTAAATTTTCGAAACGACTTCTAGTAATTTATTCAACGATTTTACTTGACCACATTGTCGATTACCTATAATTTTGCACGACTATCATTTTTGTATATTAAAAAAACGGATCTTTTGATAAATAACCTTCTAAATGAATATGAATCCCTATTTTCCTTGGACACACCATCACGCGTGAACGGCTGGACCCACTTTTTTTGTTATTTTTGGTATGTACCTAGTCTTGAGAAGGTTCTTACGATAGACACAAAATTAAAATTTCCGCGGAAAATTAGAAAATTTAAGAAACAAGTAGGCAGCGGCTTAGCTGTGCCCCTGGCATTGCAGAGGCTATGAGCGGCGGTAACCGTTTAACATTAGATGGGCCGCTTGCTCGTCTGCCACCCACAGAAATATAAAAAAAAACCAATATATTGTACCCGTGTGTAGTCGGGGCGGGTCGCTAGTAAAATACATTATCATCATCAGCCTATCGCAGTCCACTGCTAGACATAGGCCTCTCCAGTTGTTCGCCACCTAGGGCAAACTTCTGGAGGATATACCCATAATCGCCACGCTGGGCAGGCGGGTTGGCGATCGCAGGGCGTAGCTTCTTGCTCCGGTGACGTTGCTGCCCGCCATCGGCCTGTGTTATTTAGCTACGCTCTCAATTGTGGTGGTTATACCGCCATCAGTCGGTTTGCCAGAGCCTCGTTTGTTGTTCGGCAGGATGCACCACGGGCAGGTGAGGATGGCTTGGAGCGAAAAGGTAGTAAAATACAATGAAAATTAATCATGTAACTTATTTCAAAAGCAATTATTAGCACCATAACGGGTCAGCCCCAGTGAGACAGTGCCTTGTTGAATATCTAACTCGAGTTAACATTCAAATCACGGGTGTTGGTGAATTGGACCAATTTGGGGCTAAGGGGGTGGGGACGGCAGTGGGTTCGGTTCCCAAGTTATATCCGGTGGTCTTCAAGTATTTGTCACACATAGTCATGGTGGATTATGACAACGTTTTCAATTCAGATGTAATACATCTTAACTAATATTATAAAGCTGAAGAGTTTGTTTGTTTGTTTGAACGCGCTAATCTCAGGAACTACTGGTCCGAATCGAAAAATTATATTTGTGTTGAATAGACCATTTATCGAGGGAGGCTTTAGGCTATATAACATCACGTTGCAACTATTAGGAGCGAAGAAATAATGGAAATTGTAAAAAAAAAGGGGAAAAAAAAACTATTCCACGCGGACGAAGTCGCGAGCACAGCTAGTACTGGGATAAATGGAGAAAGGCAGCTCAAGAATTTGTGTTATAAAATATGCCAGGACAATTTTAATTGTTTCAACAGAAATTGTAGTCTCATTTTAATTTTTTTTTATGAAATATGGGGCATACGAGCGGACGGCTCACTGATGGTAAGTGATAACCGCCGCCCATGTACATCTGCAACATCGGGAGGTACAGCTGCGCTGCCGGTCTTTAAGAAAGAGGTACGCTCTTTTCTTGAAGATTAGAAGGTCGTATCGGTCCGGAAACACCGCTGCACACACTTCGGGAGAACGGTGTGGTATCCTCTCGGCATCTTGCGATACACGACACCATTGACCACGGTGCCGAAGCCATTTCCTGTGGCATGTCTTCCTCTGGGCCGCAAACCAGTTGAAGCATGACCACAAAGGCCTTTTTACTCGCTTCTAACAATAGGCAGGCATCTTTCGCTAGTATTCTAAGCTCCATACCGCAGGCTCGTCAAATAAGTCACCATAGTTAACATTCAAACTACCTGCACGTGGTGCATCCTGCCGAATAGCAAATGAGGCGCTGGCAACCGACTGGTGGCGGTATAACCATCACAATTGAAGGCGTAGCTAAATACCACAGACCGATGACGGGCAGCAGCGTCATCGGAGCGAGAAGCTACGCCCTGCGATCGCCAACCCGCCTGCCCAGCGTGGCGATTATGGGTATATCCTCCAGATGTTTGTCCTAAGTGGCGAACAACTGGAGAGGCCTATGTCCAGCAGTGGACTGTAATAGGCTGATGATGATGATGATGATGAGTTAACATTAGCCATGTCCTGTGGCATGTCTTCCTCTGAGCCGTGAACCAGCTGTGGCATGACCACAAAGGCCTTTTTACTCGCTTCTAACAATAGGCAGGCATCTTTCGCTAGTATTCTAAGCTCCATACCGCAGGCTCGTCAAGTAGGTAAGTCACCATAGTTAACATTTCGACAGACCCGAGGCAAGACAAGTGCCCGCTAATGCGATTATGCTGCAGCACAAATCACATTAACGCTCGCGATGCAACCGACAGACACTTCAATGCTGCTTCGGCCATATGGCAAAAGCACATAACTGATATTTTTGATAAAATCGTAATAATGAAATAAAATAACCCAAGACATGCCTTTCTGGGCCACACAGTTCTATCTGGCTCACTTTCCTCTTGACTATCCTCTACCCTAAGGTTGCCTGGAAGAGAAGCGACAAGACCGCCTAAATTGGACTATAAATTTTTAGTATACCTAGTTTTAAGTAAATTGCATGGTGTGCAATAAAGAATATGTATCTATCTAGCTGCATCTATCTGTAAAGTCTGTGATCTGGCTTAGGTCATTGGTTAGTTTTTCCATATGTTCTAATAATTAATATTTCGTTCGCTGTCTCTGGTAAAACATGAAATTAACAGGTGTCCGTGTAAAGAAAACTTTTTAGAGGAATATGAAATTCCCTATTCAATAAGTAACAAAGGGAGTTATTTTTTTATTTCACAATAATGTTGCTATGACAACGGTGATGCTTTGGCTGTAAAATTTTTAATCAATCGTGCCGTATATGAAGCCTTTTTATTAAACTGTACCTGTGTTTTAGTTGGTGTGAATACTGTGAATGAACATGTATATGACAGTGCGTTTGGAAAGTTGTTGAGATGAAGATAGGCTTTTGTTCTGTGTTAAGATGTTAAAATAAAATTTGAACCATATGTGCATATAATGAGAATTCTTTGATTAAAGGCTACTTACCTGGTTTAGGCTGGCTGATTGGGATACTACCTTCTGAACCATTGGTCTGGGGTTCCATTTGTATTGAAGTAAATACTTAAATACCCATACACGGAACAAACGCAAAATTTCATCACACGAATGTCTTGTCCCAGGTGGAGATCGCACCCACGACCTTTGGTTCAGAGAACAGGAGTCACTACCAATTGATCCAACGGGCAGGTACAAAAACTAAATAGGTACCTACTAAAAATTAATATTTTTAGGTTACTCGGTTTCACAGCGTAAACTACTAGGAGGTAGATAATGGTGTCCTCATTGTGCACGCTTGATTAAATTATAGGCAGCAAATTGCAAGCTAGTGTATTGTTCTAGTACCTGGAATACTGTTAATTATAATTACCACTAACTTTGACCTAGTTATACTTAGGTACAGCTTAAGGTATTATTATAAATTATTTATTACCGCCATAATACATTATTGTTTTAGTCTTGAGCCGTTGACATAATTGCAGTGAGTATTTTATGAAGTAAATAATGGGTGGCGTGTTATAGTTGATCACCTTATAAGCGTATGTGAGATTAATTACATACAATGGTGCCTTGGTAGCATTGACCGAATGAGAAATCGCTTATCATAATTGTGTCAAGTTTGTAAATTAAAGGAAGTGGCAGTGGGCCAGTTTTTAGTTAAGGACCCGCGTTGCTGTCACCCAAGGCGCGTTTGACGGTGGCAACCAGGGTTTTTTAGTGGGTATTCTCTGCCGACGCGGAGCGAGTCCCACATAACCCGTCTGCTCCCCCGGGCAGCGGGTATGCGTAAACTGCATTTCTCCCTGGTGAAACAAAAAGAAAAAAGGAAGTGGCAGTGGGCCATATCTGCCGTAAAACAGACAATAGGTGAAGTAGACGAATTTTGGAGTGGACACAGCTTTTAAGCAGAAGTGGTGTAGGATACCCCGTTCATCAACCCGTTGGGCTGATGACCTTAGAATAACTGCTGGCATTGGCTGGATGAGGGAAGAGGGGTAGGAAAAATGTGGCGCGAATTAAAGACAGACCAAGGCTATTGATTGATTAATTGATCATAATTAACGAATAAGTATCAGATAACATCACATACATTGCTCCGATCCCAGAGTTAGTGGCATAAGCACTTGTGTTATGGTTATCAGAACAACGAAGGTACCACAAATAATACTTCAAATATAAACACCCAGACACACAGGTGTTCATCACACGAATGTTTGTACCGGGCGGGAATCGAACTCACGACCCTTGATTCAGAAGGCAGGGGTCACTACCAATTGAGCCACCAAGCCAGTCAAATCACGGTGTTCTGAAAAAAAAATCCATCCAAAAGGAGGTCCAACAGTTACTTGATTGGTTCATTTTGACATGGCACTGACATTTACATAGCAACAGACCAATCACATGATAGCTGGAATGGCCTTTTATATGGTGCCATTTGGTTTTCTGGATTCCGTTGCAATGAGGGTTTACAGAGGAGTTACGGAAGAACGAGTAAGTACCTAACTCCACTATTTTTGTTCGTGTTCATTGTTTGTTGCAATTTATTTTGGGCGATAGAGGGCTCTTGTAATAAATAATGCGAATGTATGACGTCTAGTCACACCGATTATCCGACTAACCGTAATATATTTTTTGCGTATTTTTAAATATACCAATTAAAGGGGTCCATTTTATTTATTTTTTATTTTAAAAAGTAAGAACATTGAGTTACATTATCGTTTACTTTTTATTAGTTTCCAAGTAGCTGGCTTAGCTAACATAATTACGCACATGTTCCGTCCGCGGAACAAATGTTGCCGGCGCGCAGGCTCCACTTGGCGCTATGCCAACCGTGTTTTTATCGCCCATTCAATATCGGCTTGATTAGTCCAACATGAATGTTAAATTGAACGAGATGCGTTGACTTGTATGTACACAATGAAATGTACCTACTCGTATCTACATAATGGGCTTGGTGCCGAAAAATAAGTAATTAGTCCGTCTTTTTACAGATAAGTTACATATTATAAATAAAACATCTTAACTAATATTATAAAGCTGAAGAGTTTGTTTGTTTGTTTGTTTGAACGCGCTAATCTCAGGAACTACTGGTCCGAATTGAAAAATTCTTTTTGTGTTGAATAGACCATTTATCGAGGAAGGCTTTAGGCTATATAACATCACGCTGCAACTATAAGGAGCGAAGAAATAATGGAAAATGTAAAAAAAAACGGGGAAAAATAACTATTCCACGCGGACGAAGTCGCGAGCACAGCTAGTAAATAAATAAAACCTAAACTAAACTAATATGTAGTTACAAATACTAAACATCTTCGTCAATCTAAAATCCGTCTTTTAGATTGTTAAAAAATAAAAGTCATGTATTGTTTCATTTGTAAGTTAGACCAAAAATGACAATGATATAGCCCATAAAAATTACGCGTGACGCCAGATTTTGTTATTTTATTATTTTAATTGGATTAAATTGTTGTACAGTTGCATATATACAAACAAAGCCTACATTAATCCAAATGTGACACCCAAGTGATTCAGACTAGCACTTGAAGAGATGCCAACCGACTTACCATTCAAGATAAATGGTAAACTGCTTAAATGTTGCTTGCGTTTTGTTGTTCAATTTAAGTGTAGATATGTGAGATCATTTGAGGCAAATATATAAATAAATACAGATGTTTAAGTATGTGATAATATGAAAAATGGTAATAATGAACACAAACATGGACTACGATTGAGAAAATTACAGTCTATGATCGTGTTCATCTGATGTATAAGCTGTAAAGTTACATTCAAATCCGTTCTTTTTCGCGTGAAAAGGTAACAAACTTCTATCCATCCAAATAAACTTTCTTTAATATAACTAATCGAGTAGGATCAACAGGCGGTCAATTGAAGGAGCCGAGCAGAAGAGGTAAGTACTCACTCAGGACATATAATAGCTGGCATGCAGGTGGTATAATGCAAATGAACATCATCATCATCATCATCAGCCCATATCAGTCCACTGCTGGACATAGGCCTCTCCCAATGCTCGCCACTTCGATCGGTCCCGGGCCTCTCGCATCCAGCACTTGCCAGCCGTCCTGCGCAGATCGTCACTCCACCCAGCCTGAGGGCTCCTACACTACGTTTGCTGAGACGCGGTCTCCACTCCAGAACTCGTTTACCCCAACGGTTATCGGTTCTGCGGCTAATATGGCAGGCCCACTGCCACTTCAGCTTACTGATCCTTTTTTAATTACTGAGTTCTGTCAGCTACTTTCTTTTCGTGCAAGGTTGGTACTTCAAGTTTGAGCATGAGAGCCTGTTCATATTATTATGTCACATGCTGCACAAATAATATAGCTATATGAATGCAGCTTATACATCGGAATAGTTTTTGCGTAAAAAAGTAGCAAACCTTCATTTTATTCATACATCCTACAAACTGTTAAAAGTGGGATAGTATCCAATATCTATGTATAATATGTATTTATTTACAAAAAAAAATGTATCTAAGTAAGTTTATCAGTTGTCTAGTACCCACAGTACAAGCTTCGGCTTAGTTTGGGGCTAGGTGGCGCTGTGTGGCTCAGCGTGGCATGTCTTGGGGTTATTTAATATAAAGTTATTGTCATGTGTCTGAGCGAGCCATGGAAGTAGACTTTTGCTTTAACGTGCGCGCTCCATGGAAGTATTGAGTACTACGTACAAATAGTACTTAAATACTTCCATAAAGCAAAAGTCAAAAAATTTCCAAAGAAGTTTAGTGTATTCATGGTAAATTGATAAAGCACGCATTTTTCGCCCCAGAAGACACGAGACGGACCGTCTTGAAGAGCTGCCAAACGACCTATCGTTTAATGTAAGCGCCGTGACCCTTCAAGATTGCAATGTTCTAGTAACACCTTTTTGTTCTACAGATGGAGATCGTTGACCCCCAAAGTTGCTTCCTCTCCGAGGCGATAAGCTGGCATCCACATTTGAATAGCCTTAATGAGGTCTTTTCTTCTCATGTTCGTGTCGACGGCGCAGGAAGGTTTCATTTTTTGGTAGCTACATTCAGAGTAGACAGATTCTTTATTTGACGGGCTCGGTGGCGCTATGGTCAAAACTTTACGCCTAAAGCTATCCAAAAGTTCCAATTTGATTACCGGTTGACTAAATTATGGAAAATACAATACAATCCTGGGTTCTTTAGGTGGGGCGTGAAACGGCATCTCAGTGGGTCTTCAGGGTGAGGGCGACGGTCGCAATGGGTTTGTTCTATTATGCCTGTTCGATCTGACTTTTGGACGTTACGACCGCTTACCATCAGGTGGAGTGAGGTCATCTAGAAAGCTCATCTTAAACAAAAAAAAAACAAAAAGAAAATGACTTTTCTGAATGTATCTTCCAAACATCATCTTTTATGTACGTCATACCCATAGTATACATATTTATCGCCGGTTGTGCATAGGTAAAATAGTAAGTACCCCTTAGAATATTAACACCTTATTCTAAGAGGTACCCTAAATCGAAAAGCATGTATGAAGAGATTGAGGTAGGCTGTGGCCGAAATTCAATCAGGAGAGTATAATAATTTTATTATACGACGAGTATTACTTGTGTTAATTTTTCTTATTAAAAAAATTCAAATGTTTTGATGTAGTTCTGGTACTAGCCTTTTTTTCGCATCTTAGTAATACGAGTAGTACCTACTCTAAACACATAACGCAAGGATCGAAGAAAACGATCGTTCGTTGAACGGATCGCGTATTTTTGCTCCATAAATCCCTCTCATTTGCCCCTCCCGTGTTCAAATATATGAACTAAAATTCGTCAACGTCGATTTTCAACAATTTAATTGATATATTATAATACGGGAGGGACAAATGAGAGGGATTTATGGGGCAAAAATACGCGATCCGTTCAACGAACGATCGTTTTCGTTTTCTGTAGTAGGGCCTCTGCTTACGAACCAAAATCAATTACTTATCATTATTGTTTTAACATACATTTTCTTTTATACTTAAGCTATGCCTCATAAAAAAAAAGTCAGGATCGTGTAACGTCTGGATGGAAACTAAGCCAACACAGTCATGTGCTCCACAGCCGCTCATTTTGAAGACTTGCCATACATCCATGGAAGTTAATATGAACGCTATGGAAGCGCACGATTGCATTGTTTTTCCTGCACAAGCCCCATTTGTTCCCCTTGGGACAGATTGTAGGGGAATTATCCACTCTCGCTTTGTTTTGGCCGCGTTTGGTCCGAGTTTTTGTAAACATCCAGATGTTATGTAAGTTTACTTAATGGAAGTCAGTGTAGTTTCTGACTGTTTATCTGCGGCTTGCCAGAGCAGGCAGGGACTCAGTTAGTACCGGCAGTATGCTTCGGTGCTACCCTAGTCTCTGAAAGTTGCTGACCTCTGGCGACACAGGGAGGCTTAGTGGGTGTCCTCATATTCTAAGAAGTGTGAGTACCACACAACAATCGGCGAGGTTGAGATTTTCAAAAGTATTTTTAGTTCAACACTTTAACAATGAATACTACTGTTGCGGCTGGAGCTAGCGTCAGGGGGTGTGGAATCAAACAAAGAATAGGGAAACCACAAAACCGACTTCGAAAAAAACACAAACGACCAAAACTAAAAAGCGATAAATAACGTAAGTAATTCCATCCTTAATACATAATTATTTAAATATTACAATTATCACTTATTTTTGAAGTCGGTGCCAGCCTCTCGGTACCTAACGTAGACTGTTGTTGTATGACGCGCGCGGCCGACAAACACGACAATATATTTATTTGTTTGGCACCGACTTCAAAAATAAGTGATAATTGTAATATTTAAATAATTATGTATTAAGGATGGAATTACTTACGTTATTTATCGCTTTTTAGTTTTGGTCGTTTGTGTTTTTTTCGAAGTCGGTTTAATTTTTTTTAAAAAATAATTTAATTTCTCTATTTTTAGTTGCGTTAATGTGCTGTGAACTTGAATAAAGGCTAATTAATGTCCTTGAGAGTTTTACTTAGGAATGAAAAATTTTGCTTTAAGTCAAGTGAAGACTTTGCGATCTAGAATCAAGCAAATCACTTGTCCAAATCACCTGCCCTATTAGCCCTGCATAAGTAGGCATACTACTACCTAGTTTAATATCGACCAATGTCAGTACTGTCCCCTAACTCCTAACAGTTAAGGAGTTCTGTGGCTTCATCATCAGCACCAGATGTTGACGCCCGGAAGCATATACCTGAGTAAAATATAATTACGTAACAAAAACACCATATGAGCATACAATTTTCGGTTGTTGCCCTCAATTTCTCCAGGATCCCATCATCAGATCCTGACTTGGTGAAAATGGGACCACCTCGGAAGTGTCCTCTGTCGAACTGTCGAAAAATTTTTGAAATCCATCCATAATTGACGGAAATATCGGTGAACAAACATAAAAAAAAAAAAAAAAAAAAAAAATATTATACATACAGACGAATTGAGAACCTCCTCCTTTTTCGAAGTCGGTTAAAAACACTTTACTAGCACACAGCCACGGTGGACTGTATAACTAATATCAAACAAACAATAACCATTGCAACTTATAACACTTCCAAATATAAAACTACGTACAAAACTATCAAAAAGGTAAAAGTAGGTATATAAAAAAGGTCGTTCTGACCGCAAAAAGTACCTTTACTTTAATGCTGGTACATTAAAGTATAGTACTAGTTCATCGTTAAAGTGTTGTATTAAGGATAAAATACTATAAATAATATCATCTAAAACCAAACGACCATCCTATTGAGATATGAAAAGCTGTATCCTACGTGGACTTATAAGCTGGCAGCGATCCCAATTTCGTTTAGTTTACATTATAAAAGAACCACTAACTACATTTCAACGAGACGCGCCCACAAAATGTATCGTATACTCATGTCTAAAGAGATAAGTGTGCACTTATTTCGACTATTAAGTATGCCAAGTTTACCAGAGTTATTAGATGATAATTTTCTGGGCATTAGCCAGAAGTGTTTAATTATCTACCTATCTAAAGAGAAGAAAATTTAAAAATAAACATTACACTGTCGGCTTTTACCCATTCAATGATTACTTATGCTAAAATGACGTTCAGTCAAGACGTTGAACGTTACGTTAAACAAGTTTTCCTTTAGGCATTCAATTGAATGTCGTCATTCAATGAACCCCCTAGCCATTCAATTGACTAGGAGATTCAACCAGATGACTGCGACAGATATACCAGCTCAACGTCTTCATAGGTATAGCACCAACAAGAATTAGTCAGCACTACTGTTTAGCAAATGGCATTGAAGTAAACCTTCACGGGAAGACAATAAGGCACAATTTCGCAGATACAGTAAACACACCTGGGTAATCCCGGACAAAAATAAGTGTATCCAACCATTTGTACATCTACCCACTTCCACAATTCTCCGAATAAGAAACCTATTAAAAACTAAAAGTAGAATCAACCCTGTGTCTATGCGGGTAAGGATCATTTTCGCGAGTGGGCCAGGGCCAGGGAGCAGTGTATCGCGGATTGACATGCGGCTAATTATTCATGACGTCACCGGCGGTAACCTCTAAGCGAAGTCACGCAAGGGTAAGCTCCCGCCACTTTCGCTTCCTGTGATTTTCGCTTCTGGCTTTTTACGTTTTTGTTAACGTTATGTATGGGTTAATTAAGCGGGCTGGCTGTTATCGTTTGTATAAATAAATGACGATCGTTCTGTACAATTTGCACGCTGTAGCGAAATGTGACGTCATATATTGTGCGCCAGATGTCTAACCATAAAGCGAACGCTAATAAAAATTACCTATAATTGGAAGAAAAAGTATAGTGGCACTTCAAAATGGGTGTACTTCGGGAAATACCCTTATAGGATACGTGCATAGTCTGAAAGTCTAAGACATATTTATTTATTTATTTTTATTTATTTATTTATTTAAGGACAGCCAACAAAACAATCACTCAGTAACATGGTATTAACAATAGTTCCATTATTAGTGCTAAAGTGACGCCTTAATTAGAGGCTGCCACGGCATGCATAAATGGTTGAAATGTGTTGCCGCTGTGGCTGCGGCATTAGCCCTACGACTACACGTTTTGGGATCGAAATATTCTCACTATATATAGTGGGGTTTCCTCTCACTTGATACCTAATAAGCGGAAAAGAAGGTACCTAACCATTAGTTCTTAAACTCTAGTCAGTTACTACTATTATGCCGCCGGTAACTTGTCCGTAGGTCTTCCGGATTTACATTAATAACCCAAGACATGCCACGCTGGGCCACACATCGCCATCTAGCCCCAAACTAAGCCGAAGCTTGTACTATGGGTACTAGACAACTGATAAACTTACTTAGATACTTTTTTTTGTAAATACATACATATTATATATATTAAACACGGAGACCAATAAAAACAGACATGTTTATGAACACAAATGTTTGTACTGTGCGCAATATTATATCAAGTGCGCGTCTTTGTCTCTTATTTTATTACACGCGCTTAGGAATGGATAACCAAAAGATGATGAAGATATAGGTATTCGATTCGAGTGCTGAGAAATCTGAACATAGGTTGACACAGGACAAACACAATGTAGGTAAATCATGTTGGCCTCTGGTTGTCCATTGCTCAGGAATCACCTGGTCTTAAGATATGGTTCACTTAATTCAAGGATATAAAAAGCATAGATATGACTTAAATATTATGCAACAACTGCAAACACATAAATGTCCCTTTATACAGATTGAATGTAAAAAACGTTTTACACACAACAGCATTGAAAGGATTTATTATAGTCGCTCTTGATTGACACACGGGTCAAATATAGACCCGTATGCAGGACTCGACGACATAGTCGTGTAACTATACGACTACATGCATAAATAAGGAACCAAAGACACACAGCGCCATCTAGTCCTAAGCTAAGCTGAAGCTTGTACTATGGGTACTAGACAACTGATAAACATGCTTATATTATTTATATTATATACTTTTTGGTAAATATGTACAATGTTAAGCATGGCAAACACCCAGATCAAGACAAATAGACATATTCATGCACACATTTTTTTTGTTCTGTACGAGGAATGAACCAGCGACCTCTGATATTATCTTATCTTATCTTATCTTATCGCCCTGTGGTATTTAGCTACGCCTTCAATTGTGATGGTTATACCGCCACCAGTCGGTTGCCAGCGCCTCGTTTGTTATTCGGCAGGATGCACCACGGGCAGTTGAGGTTGCCGTAAATATATACCAATGTACATAATTATCTTTGTAATAAATAAATAAAAAAACACTACAGGTCGAAGAAAACCTGTGGACTCAATGTCCACCACTCTCCAATAGGCGATAATATATGACGCTATTTTAATTCAACCCCTTGTTACAGTAATTACGATTGAACCCTATCCAACCCCGGTCCCCCTTCAAACTAAACTTGTACCCCGGACTTTTGACATAAAGAGTGTTTTTCCCTCGGGATACCATTGCTCCAGACAAAGTAGATACAGTTGACCTCAAAACTAAGTTACAGCATGAACACCTGTTTCGTTTTCAATAAATGTTGCTATATTTTATTATACTTGGATTTCATATCAAGTCATTAAATTGAATTGTTCCACCTTAAAAGGGGACAGATTTTTCCAATTTGGCGTCTCCCGCGCAAAGTATTCAATCCAGAAAACGAATTATATTAGAAACCTCAATATCATTTTTATAGAATTGTCCATAGATAACCCACAAGTATGGGTTTGATGAAAAAAAGAGTTTCGGTTCTAAATTATATGAGGAACCCGAAAATTTTATTGTTTCTTTTTTTTCTATTTTTGTATGAAAATCTTAATGCGGTTCACCGAATACATCTACATACCAAGCTTCCACGTTATAGCTCTTGTAGTTATGGAAAAAAGTGGCTATTACATACGGGCAGACCTACAGACATGACGAATCTATAAGTGTTCCGTGTTTTGCCATTCGGATACGGAACCCTAAAAAGAGTGTCAGATAGTAATTATTACCTGTCAAGCTTAATGTCCCGTCAGATTCTTGGGCACAGAACCGAAATCCATCAGGCGTAGGGAAGCCATTATAATAACAATAATAATAATAATAAATTGTTTATTTATTTTCTCTCCACAATACATTACAAGACAGAAATTATTCACACAAAAATAACTATATTGTGGGAGACTGGAGTCTGAAGTAGGCAACAAATCTGCCTGTATCTCAGAACACCTGGCCTCCGCCCTCTGACAATGACATGAAGTTGCTAGAGTGTAAAATAATAATATTGCTATTTAAGGAGCCACTTAATCAAAACAATTATGTCGAGCCACTATAAAAAAAATGAAAAATATAGGTTTTTGGTGTCAACTGTACCAGCACCATTAATAAGGGTCACTCCCGTGGGTTAAATCATATTTCATTGAGGGAGTCACCAACTTTCCTAAATAAAGATATATTTTAGTTCACATTAGGGTTAGGCTTTGGGCTAATTAGGGGCAAATCTAATTTAATAGGGCATGTATAAATAAATATTATACTTAATATTAAAACAGCAATAAAAATTAAACGGTCGTCTTTTATTATTATGATTTCGAATTACGCGAAATATCATTCGATATTACGTAGAAATATATTTGAAAGTTATTTATCGAGTCCCAAAATCAAGAGAAATAAGCCCTAAATAAATAATCCCCTTTTTATGTTTAACTAACGGGATGTAAGGGAGCGTTCTATCACCTTTTCGCTCTAAGCCATCCTCACCTGCCCGTGGTGCATCCTGCCGAACAACAAACGAGGCTCTGGCAAACTGACTGGTGGCGGTAAAACCATCACGATAGAAGGCGTAGCTAAATACCAGAGGCCGATGACGGGCAGCAGCGTCACCGGAGCAAGAAGCTACGCCCTGCGATCGCCAACCCGCCTGCCCAGCGTGGCGATTATGGGTATATCCTCCAGAAATTTGCCCTAGGTGGCGAACAACTGAAGAGGCCTATGTCCAGCAGTGGACTGCAATAGGGTGATGATGATTTTATGTACAAACTTAAATTTCGTGTGTTAATTTTTTAAATAGATAATTAGTAGCACCAATCGACTTACGAATACAATTTTAATTCACATATTCAGTTTTACTGTATCTATAGATCAACCAACTAATTTACAGAGCACAGCTAATTTTAGGATTTCAGTATGAAATTCCAATACTTTATCTCCTATTTCCGTTCATTATCATTTAACCTATGTATTCACATTACGGAATCAAATACCAAGTTATCGGAATTGATTCATGAACTACAAAACACATACTTGATTGTATCTCAATTGTGTTGGAATCAGTGGCGGATTTAGAGTATCCGAGGCCCTAAGCCATTCCACACTCACCCACCGCGTCACACAGGCGGGTGTAACTAGGTAGTTACACCCGCCGCGTCACAAGCGCATCCGCCGCAACGGCGCCCGTCCCATGTGACATTACAACTTCATTGATTGATTGATTGATTGATACGGCTCCCCGCGACACGAGACCTAATTATAATTGCAAATGCAACCAGACAGGTGTTTCAATTGTTAATTAGAGCTATTTGCAGACATCCTTGGCTTTATTACACTTTATCTGGCTCGTTTACACGTTGTAGCTTTCTGAACCAAAGGCTGTGGGTTTGATCCCCACCCGTTTGTTTGTGTCTGGGTGTTTATTTATTGTTTTTATAGTAGCTCGATATAATGGCTTCCCTATGTATTTAAGTATACGTATATTTGTGGTACCTTCGTTGTTCTAATACCACAAGTGCTACATACTTTGGCATTGCAGCACTGTATGTGATGTTGACTGATATTTATTTAAATACAGATCGTAGCAGATGGAAGGACGTGGTCTCTACCTACCCCTCTGGGAGAAAGGCGTGACGTTATGTATGTATGTATTTAAATACACGGGGTTTTTGGTCTATCCTTTACAAGCAAGCAAGGATGTAACGATATTAAAAGTATAATTATACCTACATAATCTAATTTCGTTCGTTTTCCTCGTATCGATAATCTAACATAGTAACAGATGCCTTTGCTCGTAAAACAGCCCGGGAGGTTGGGTACAATTTAGTAGTCTTTGCAATAATGACAGAAATCAGGTTCCTCTATAGATAGATTTATATTCCGTAAGGAAAAGAATTTTCCTTTCTACTAATAAGTAGGGCGTTTGGATAATTTGTTCCTTTTTATACCGTTCAACGCTTTTCTCCTAACATTTGTATTATTCAATCGAAGGTCTCCTACAACATACTAATTTCCTGTTTTGTAAAAAAATTACTTACTTATTCAATATTAATAAACATTAGAACAATGATGTTTTTTATGATAGCAAGTGTAGAACGATTTTTAATGGTTGTTTTTCCATAGGGTAAATTTTGTATCTTGTAAATAATAAATCTATTATTAAGTATTTATTATTACAAGAAGACTTAAAACATGAACATTTGTCTGATCGAATGGCTCAATTGGTAGTGACTTCTGTTTGGACCAAAGATTGTTGGTTCGATCCCCGCCGGGACAAACATTTCCATTACGATGAATATTCGTGTTTGTTTAATGTCTGGGGTTTATATTTGTATATAAGTATATATTTGTGGTACTTTCGTTGTCCTGATAATATGTGTGTATACAAAGTATGTATACGTGCTTACAAAGTATGTAATATAGTCTGATATTTATTGATTTGTCATAATAACTTATTATACCTATTTGCTTTATCGCACAAAATACAAAATCATACATAAGAAGTTATTACAGACATCTTGTGGTACAATCTAGGCGATACTATCGTAGAAACAAGATGAGTCAAAAAGCTCATATTATTTGTTCAGAAAATAACCTTCGTTATCTGAAACTATACCAACTCTATGTATATACACATACAGTACATATTGTCTGGTTGATGTAATAACGCGAGACAGATACGTAACACTTATTGTATCCCAATCCATTGACCGCCAGTGATATTGACGCTGACAGCTCCATTTTCCCCTTTTGGGCAGCGCAAGTTAAACAATATGAGCGATTTTATAAAGGGGGGTGGATGGCATAGCGACTTTCCTTCACCTGAAAGTTAGAAAAGCAGCGCAAGTCGCTTAAAAACACGTGGCATGCGGCATGGCTGTAGTGGCTGACTGGAAACTGAGGTTTCCCGCCCGCGGCCAGAGCGACTTGAGCTTCCTTTTCAGCTTTCCATCAGGCGAGAGGAAGCCACTATGCCGAGCAAATATAAAAAAAAAGGTGGGAATCCTCTGTTCCCTTAGCCACCATAGCCATGCTGGCTGGCTGCTGCTAGCAAATTCCGGCAATTGTGGTCTCACTTAACATCATTGGTGAGACCAAAGCACACCGTCTTCGCTGGCTTGTTCACCTTAAAAAAGTACAAGAGAATCTTCTCGTCAAAGTGTCGTACGTGAGTCAACCGGTTGACCGACGCCCAGTTTAAAGGAAGTTTAAAGGATCCCATGTCGGAGAAAGGATGAAACAGTTATACCGACAATGATTGCAAGTAGTGAGATTCCAAAGGAAGCCTCGTTAAATAATAAACAGTTCCAAGTAAAATGTAATTGTATAAAGTCTTTTGTAACTACTACACGAGTTTCTTGTACAGAACACTGGGTATTGAAGCAGTAGTAAGCTTTCATGAGTACTGGCATCGACACGATAAGAAGAACAAAGAGACTACAGTATATTATTATTCCGATCCCAAAGTAAGTAGCTTAAGCACTTGCGTTATAGTTATCAGAACAACGAAGGTACCACAAATATATACTTAAATACAAATATAAACACCCAGACACGGAACATACACAAATGTTCATCACACGAATGTTTGTCCCGAGTGGGAGTCGAACCCACGACTCTTGGTTCAGAAGGCAGGGGTCACAAGAAATTGAGCCACCGAGCCAGTTTATGGTGTCTACAAACACGGTTAACAGACTATGATGTGCTTTTGTGATGTCTGAAGACCGTTTTTTTTTCACTTGCACCATAAGTCAAGATTTCACACGTATGATAGAGTCAGCTCGGAACGCTCGGCACAACAGCTATCTAGATTTATTAAACTCTATTGAAGTGGACGATGTCGAGCACACATGAGACGAGCATTGGCGTTCCTCGCATACCTCGAGCGTGTAACTGTGTGCAACTTGAGCGTGCCTATTCTGTTCGATTTGCATTCCTACGTTCGAATGAAAACTTCCGTCTCACTATCGCTTTTTTTTTATTAACCTATACTGTCCCACTGCTGGGCAAAGGTCTCCCCCAAACTTTTCCACAGGTCTCTGTCCAAAGCCAGAGCCTGCCAATCCTTTGATTGATGCACCAGACCGTCACACCATCCTTTTCTGGGCCTTCCCCTTCGGCGGTAGCCATCCTCCGGCACCCATTGTGTGACGATCTTGGCCCATCTCTCCTCCTTCATCCTGCACACATGACCTGCCCAATCCCATTTTAATTTAGCCGTTTTATGCCCTACATCGGCGATGCCAGTTTGATAGCGAATCACTATCGCTTACAAATAAATATATCAAGAATCTTTCAAACTGTCAAACAGTCACAGTCGTACAAAACGTTAACTAAAGCTGGCACGTTGACAGTACGTACACTTATGCAATTTCACTATACAGTAGCAAAAGTGAAACTATAACTGTCCCTTTCACACTCATAAGCTAGACCGCGCGCAAGAGAGAGAAGGGCAGACTTTTCGTGATTTATTTACAAACACTTGTGTAAACGTGTTAAATGTGCCAGCTTTACTTAATCTAATTACTCAGATGGGTTTGCGCTTGACTGCGATTAAGCAATATCGCAGCCAATATCGAACCGAAAACCGGTTCACTCTTGAACATCGGAAAATTAACTTTCGGGGATCAAAGAGTTTCATAGTTTAGCCGTTCGTATTATGAAACCAGAGACGCAAATATACGACAACGTTATAGTTCAAACACATCGTGCAAGATAGCTATTTAGTTCATTTTACACAAGTATAAACGAGCCACTTTAAGTCAAACATAAGCCATTTCATTCCCTTTAATGAATAATGAAACCAAAACTCGGCTAGTGGTCCAAAAAGAACCATTAAGATTTAGATTCACTCACATATAGCAACTTATACAGCTCTTGAACTTATTGTATACCGTAATGGAACTTTAATGATTCCTATTCCGTTGCCTTTCCGTTTTAGACAACATCAGCATTGAACAAAATCTGCGTCAGATAGTATATCAAATGCGGTCATCGACCCTTCGTAATGGCTAACTTTATAGGAGACCTTTAGACAAAAGTAGCACAGTTTTTTCAGGTTTTCTATATAATCTATACTTATAATAAAACTGTAGAGGTTAATTCTGTACATCTATAATATAAAAATGAATCGCTAAATGTGTTGGTAAGCGTATAACTCAATAACAACTGGACCAATTTGGCCAATTCTTTTCTCGTAATATCATCCCACACATTTTATATAAACTGTTTTTACTAATTAAGAAATATAATAATTGTCAGAAATGATCAGCTAAGTACCTATAGCCAATTTAATTTGTTTCATTTACGAAGAAGAAACGCTTATCCTTATCGTGGGCTCTTAGAGACAGTTAAGAGACACCTGAAGTTATGTGATCTGAAGACGCTTTTGCACACTAAGTTTAATATACTGCTTAACTTATAACTATGTAATAAATTTTTTGATGTAACTACCTTCAAAAATTTAAGTACATAGTATAAATCAACCCATTTCAGTTGGTCGTTGGACCAGCGCCATAAAAACTACTGATGTTTTAATAAATAAATATACTATTAAGCAAAAATTATAATAAAGTACCTATGTTATATTTGTACTAATAAAATAAATTTACAACAGATCAACTGTAGAAGATTAAAAGGACACAGGAATAAAGCCATTCAAGCTGCTGTAAAATGTGTACTTAGGTATTTTTCATTTTTATTTTATGTTCTGTGGGTTATAATTGCCTTAATCCTTAGGGCTTGCTATAATACCCTATCATATTTCATCAATTTTTTATTTTTATAGAGCCGGTATTATTAATCCTGATACTTAGGTATCTGTAGCTCATTAAGTAGATATCACGGACTTATAAATTTCGAAACAGGTCATTGTTCTTATACCGCCCAATAATACATACAAATTTCCAAACAAAACTACGAAAGTGTATAAATCTTTAGACTTCGGGGATATCTTATCTGAATCCTTTTAGCAGCATCTAAAATTGTAACGTTTAATTAAAAGTGTCTTGCAAATAAAGGAAAGGAGGAATAGTACCCGCGTTGGAAAGCCAATCCAGTGCTACCAGATGAAATTGAAACGAACGGTCGTCGTTTAGCACTAAATAAAGGGACATGCTTTATTGCAATACCATCGCCACCTAGCCCCAAACTAAGCCTAAGCTTGTACTGTGGGTACTAGACAACTGAAAAACTTACTTAGATACATTTTCTTAGTTAACTACTTTTAAATAAATACATATTATACATAGAAAACACCCAGACTAATACCTACAAACAAACATGTTCATGAACACAAATGTTTGTACTGTGCGGGAGTCGAACCCACGACCCTTGGCTCAGAGGGCAGAGGTCACTACCAAATGAGCCATCGAGCCAGTCTTTGGCAGGCGGGTTGGTGACCGCAGTAAGTTTTATCTGTGCCCAGCTAGATGTTCCATTGCTGATTTTCCCTTAGTTGTCTTCTACAATGGGGTGGTCCTATTCTAAATCCGAACAAGGAGGTATCAATGGTAAATAAAAGTATAAATAGAAATTCAATAAAGCTCAAAGAATGAAAGCTTCCCTACCATAACTCATGAAACCATATTGCATAACATAACTTATTACAACATTTTCAAACAAAATCACTAACTTTCTCCTTCGATCAGTATCTACAGGACACTTTAGCGGCAGACAAGTTAACACCTAAAGCCGCGAGTGGTAAAGTCCAAAATCGAACTTAAAAGCGCAGGCCACAACGCCAGCGAGCGACGGAAACTATTGGAACTACGCGACGCTTCGGTGAGTTAAACTACATTGAGTTTACACCGAAATACCGGAGGAATTGGTCTCGACTGGGACTTCATGAGATTTACCCGGTGGCTCAACTGGTAATGAACTCTTTTTTTTATGCTAGAGGCGGCAGACGAGCAAGTGTGATGCCTGATGGTAAGCAGTCGACACCGCCCATGGAAACTTACAACTCTAATCGAGTTTAGGGTCGCTGCCAGCCTTTTAAATATGAATACGTTCGTTTCTTGAAGGTTCCCAAGTCGTTGCTGTTCGGAAAGACTGTCGCAGGAAGTTGGTTCCACAAAACCGAGGCGCGAGGCAAGACGTTCCTCATAAAGCGTACAGTCGAGGATCGCCAACTATCGAGATGATGAGGATGGAATTGCAATCGGTTACGTGTGGTGCGGTGATGAAACTCAGCTGCAGGTAGTAAACCAAAATTCTTCAGAACATTCTCTGCCTTCTGAACCGGAGTTTGTAGTTTGTGGGTTCGGTTTCCAGAGCATTCGTATGGGCGAAATTTTTGTGCTTGTTTTTGGTGCCCTTCTTGGATCAGGATTGCTGGCCGCTTAGCGTCTGCGGCTTGCCAAGACAGGCGGTCTATAACCCAAGATAAATAATAACCCAAGACATGCCACGCTGGGCCACACAGCGCCATCTAGCCCCAAACTAAGCCGAAGTTTGTACTTTGGGTACTAGACAACTGATAAACATACTTAGATAATTTTGGCGACACAGGGGGGCTTAGTGGGTAAGTCCTACCATTTTGGGAAGGGCGTATCCCACACACCAAGCCAAATCCCCCGGAGACGTAAGGGTCTTATACATTCCCCACTAGAAAAAAAAATTAATAGAAGGAAAATTATGCTCTCCGGGCTTGTTTGCTCTTTTATCCGCTAACGGCGTGGCCTGCGCTTGAGACAGGGGTTGCGCAAGGATGTCTGTTGCGTAACTTCTTACCCTTATTGACTTTGTCTGCTTATGTTGTATATTTGTAAGGCGGTATCACAGCAAATATGCTAAGATGCGGATAGAATCCAAAGTGTGCCAGTAGAGCCTCTGTAATGAAAATGAGTTCGAGTACTCAAACATCACATAAAAATCCCACTAATATTATCCCACTATCCTACTTCCCATCCCACTAATATTATAAACAAACGCGAAAGTTTGTTTGGATAGATGGATGGATGGATGGATAGATGGATGGATGTTTGTTCCACTTTCACGAAAAAAGTACAGAATGGATTTTAATGAAACTTTACAAGAATATAGTTTGTACATCAGATTAACATCCCATCCCACTAATATTACAAACGCGAAAGTTTGTTTGGATAGATGGATGGATAGATGGATGGATGTTTGTTCCACTTTCACGAAAAAACTACAGAATGGATTTTAATGAAACTTTACAAGAATATAGTTTGCACATCAGATTAACATCCCACTAATATTATAAACGTGAAAGTTTGTTTGGATAGATGGATGGATGGATGGATGGATGGATGTTTGTTCCACTTTCACAAAAAAACTACAAAATGGATTTTAATGAAACTTTACAGGAATATAGTTTGTACATCAGATTAACACATAGGCTAAAATAAGACACAAAAACACGTACTTGATAGATGAAGTTCTTCATGACAAACCGATGTTCACGCAGGCAAAGCCGCGGGTTGCAGCTAGTTAAATATATAACAAATGCGAAAGTACTTATTTTCTACATCAATCGTGGCGTATTTGGGTTCCTCGCGCGGTACGTGTGTGGTCCGTAAGTCCCGGGTTATAGATATTAAGAGTGGGGTCCATAAGGACAAAAACTTAACTACATAATATTGTTTCATGTCTGGGCGTATATAGTTGCAGTCTTTTCTTCAAGAATAGAGTTCGTTCTATCTATTAATTCCGTTACAATAGGCACTATAAACCTGACCAAACCACCTGTTACCCCTGTTTCGGCGGGGGCCAGGGGGCCTGCCTTTACCGGTAGGCCCAAGTGGAGAAAACCACACTAAAAATCCACCGTGCGGTGACGATTGCACGCCCGACGGGGTCCAGTGAGGGTTGGTGTGGGGACATCTCCCTTGCCTTGCACGGATCCCGTCCTTGGAGGAGGGCGACGGCTTCTGCCTGAGCCCTAGGCTGCCCCAAGTGGGGGGGCCGGCCGGATCTGCCTAGCAGACAGCGCTGGTGGTGGCGTGGTGTAATGGTTTATACCAAGATCCCACGTCACCATCGCCCAAGGCGCATTGGCGGTGAAGACCGGGGTTTTTTAGTGGGTATTCTCCGTCTCGCTACCATCTAGAGGCGGAGTGAGTCCCACATAACCTGCTGCGTCCCCGAGTAGCAGGTATGCGTAAATGCATTTTCCCCCGGTGCAACAAAAAAAAAAAAAAAAAAAGGCACTATAAACCTATGTCAGTATCGGTACTGATCTGAACCCAAAGTCTTAACTTTTTGTGCTATGAATATCTGAATCACGATTTATAATATACATAATGATAAAGATAAAAAGCAATGTCATCATCAGAGTTCACTGTCAGTCTTTAAATTCGAAGTTTTTAGGATGGATGTATGGATGTTTGTTACAAACATATTTCACAAATTATCACCAATTTCATTTATCAATCGGTGAATACCGCGGGCTGCATCTAGCAATAAAGAAATTAACATAGCCCAATACCCTGGCTACTTATGCAATCATCCATTTTTCCATTGAGTGGGTAATTATGTTCCTCTCAATCATTGTCAGCATACAAAGAGCTCGATAACGAAATGGTTCGTGAAATCGTTGTTTCATGGGAGAACTCAAGCAATACTTCTCGTTCTATATGTTATTCTGGATATTGGTGACGATTACAATGATAGAATGCTGGTTCCAATGGGGCTTAGCATAAGCGTAAACTAACCCGTAATGTTCACGATGGTTGTTTGATTGTGGCTATGTGGGGTGGAAAATCATGAAGTTTCTACGGACACTTTTCATGATCAAGCTTCTAGGTGATCTATCGGGATACACCGTCAATCAAAAATCGAGGTATTATTTACAAAATATGGACGGAATTTACATGATCAAAAAATCTGGGACATATATCTGCGATATAAAATAACTCTGCGATATAAAGTGCCTACACTCAGCGCTATCTCTCGCCGACTCGTGGAATCTAATACGATGCGTTGTGAATCGCTAGTAGTAGTGAGGAATGCATAATCTGAGATGCAACATGACATAGGTGCGTTTACCTACTCTATAATGTTGTATCATGATCCAATAACTTACTAGCAAATATTTCTGCATTACATTTTAATGCGAAATTGTGAATATAAAAGTAGCAAAGAGATGCGTTTCAATGGAAAATACAATTTTTAATTACGGCACCATCGGGCTAAACCTTTTGAGACTTATTAAATGCAAAAATGTACTTTATTTTGTAATAACTTTTGCAATGGAGCTCTTTTATACCATTATTAATATTGCGATGGATGTTTGAAATCATTGTGAGTTAATTTTTTCATATCAGTGTTGGAATACCCACGGCTACAGTAGTTAGGGATGTAAGGGAGCGACCTATCACCTTTTCACTCCAAGCCATCCTCACCTGCCCGTGGTGTATTCTGCCGAACAACAAACAAGGCTCTGGCAAACCGACTGGTGGCGGTATGGCCATCACGATAGAAGGCGTAGCTAAATATCACAGGTCGATGACGGGCAGCAGCGTCACACCGGAACAAGAAGCTACGCCCTGCGATCGCCAACCCGCCTGCCCAGCGTGGCGTTTATGGGTATATCCTCCAGAAGTTTGCCCAAGTGGCGAACAACCGGAGAAGCCTATGAGTTTAAGAGTGGACTAAAATAGGCTGATGATGAGTAATTCTAAATCGATTAAAATGATGTTGCCAGTTGATCATATTTTGTCCAGTGTGCAAAAGTCCGTTATTATAATCGATAAATTAAGCAAAACATATTGGAACATCTTCATCAAGCACTAATTTGTGAGTGCATGTGATAAAATAAGAGACAAAGTACATGACAATAAGAGAAGAAGGTCTTTTTCCACGGCATCCACAGCAGCGACATAGTAACTTAATACGACTATATGTGTGAATCTGCTCCTAGTCTACAATCCTCTTTAGCGTTGTCCCGGTTTGTGCCTCTAGGCCAGGGTCCGCTTTCACCATGATCCTAGATTTAGCGAGTCTGGTTATTACATTGAAGCTACTGCCATCTGACCTTCGTAACCCTCAGAAAGGGGAACCAGACAAATTTGGATCATGGTTACACATTCAGAATTAAACTGTGTATGAGCAGGTTTCCTCACGATGTTTTCCTTCACCGCTAAGCTAGTGGTATAATTCCGCACATAGATTTTCGCAAATCCAGAGGTGCGTGCCCTGCGCGAATTCGAACCGACGACCTCACGTGTGTGAAGCGACGATCTTACCACTAGGCTACCACGGCTCGTTGTCCTCCTAGTCTACAATATCACACGAAAAGCACAAAATCAGTTGTAAAGAGAAGCGTATCGATTCTGACAAGCTGTTTCGTACAGTCGATGCGATGTACCCGTGCCTAATGCCTTGGGTACCCTCAAGGTCGGCTTGCGATTCGCTACAGATGTAGCCAGTCAGCCTGTTAATAAAGTTCCTATCGGATATTTTTTTCTAACACTCGCAATTTCCTGCACAGAAGTTACTTCAGAAGGCTTTTTCGTCGTCACTCGTCATCACTTATAAGTCCAAACACGATGAAACTGGTTATATCTAACATAGTTTGTTAGTCAACCTTTGAAACCCAATTATGTAAAATGAATTAAGTAATTGTTAGGAAAATTATGAATGTTTTACAGTAGGTTAGGTTCACGTACGGTGCATTTTGCTTAATATGGAGGGCCAAACTATGCGAGTTCCTTGTCGGATTCTTTGTTCCCCGAGCCGTAAAATCATCAGATGTTCAACGCGAGAGTGATCGGTGTTTTCTAGGTAGGTGCGCTCCATTATGGCCAATCGCATCCCATAATAAACCCAACTAAACAGTAGAACATGTCCTGGAGGACTGCCCCAGATTCGGGAGGGATAGAATCGATTTGGAGTTCCTACTGGGAGTAAAGGTACAAAAAGATAATTTTGCCGAAATTGTAAAGGATAAAATAAAACAAAAATGGTTCTTTGAATTTGCCGAAAAAGTGTGTACGAAGGTTATAACTGAAAACAAAAATTAAATCAACAGAATATACAATTAAAAATTAGTAGGAAGAGTATTGGGGTGTTTGGAAAGATGGTTCAAAACAATTAATTAATAAATACTTCAAAATTTAATGGAAGCCTTTTTTTCAATATATTTCGAATTTTGTAATAAGTTCCCCTGGACAATAAATACCAGGGAGGCTGATTTGTCTAAAAAAAAAACCCATAATAAAAAAACGGTTGCTGATTAATTTATTTATTTAAGGTAAACAATACATTTTACCTCAACTCAACACCTCCAATGCGTAAATGCGTTAGGAATAGACACGACAGCACGACGATCTCTTTTCTTTCTTTTGACTACAATGACAGCCAAAGTGGCCTTGTCATTATCGCCTGACAACGGACCGAGAGTAGTAGTTTTTTTTCTATAACGAACATACAGACAGACCGACAGACAGACAAAAATTTTACTGATTGCATTTTTGGCATCAGCGTCGATCACTCTCTACAGATTTATTATAAGTATAGATTGAGTAAGATCTTGACAAAAAGATCCAGTAAATTTTGACCCATGTATGTTACTATTGATAACATAGGTATTTTCAGTTTTTGAATGTGTAAAAGTTCTCAAACTTTTTTGCATTTGACTCATCATAAGTAAATATTTAGAAGTCAAATGTATAAATGCCAGAGTTTCTACCACTAGATCTACTAGACGCGTAAGTCATCATCATGATCATCCTATAGGCCTCACCCGTTTTTCGCCACTTAGATTCCAACTCGTAAATGTTACGTATTCGTTTACGCGTATCTGTACAAACGTGCCTTTAAGTGGAATTCACTTGGAGTAGTCTAAAATAAGCCTAGACCGATAAAATCTAGGTCAATCTAGATGTGGTTGGCGCCCTTGTTCATTTACCTGACGTAACAGACTTGCCCTTGAGTGTTCCAGCGAGGCGTTACGTCATTTCGGAAGGCTATTACTAGGCCATTTGATTGCCTAGATTTGAGATTCGGTGGCAGTTTTATTGTTTGGTAATTTTTCGGTTGTGTACAAGCTATGGGAATAAATGTGATTAATGGTGTACGAGTAGTTAATGTGTGTTCGGGGATGGGGCGTGAATATTTTTTTAGGTGGCCTTCGAAGTCGCCTGTGTATGTTAAACGTGTTAAGATTAATTTAATTGTCCTTATGGATACCAATCCATGCAAATATGGATACCGGGAGAACATTTCTACTTTTTTTTATTTAAATGTGTAGTATTATGACCCCAATTCCTGATGTTAAGCGACTTTAGAGTCTAAGGAACGCGCTCACCCAATAAAAACCGATTCACTCTCCCCATGAAAATTTAAAGATTATGTATCTCTCGGGGAACACAAGCGAAAATTTTAAGAGATGTAGGGCAAAGCGAATCTTCGCTCGAATTGAGCTATCCGTCCGGGGAAGGACCTCCACCCTATAGAATACCGCAGCCAAATGACCTCCGGGTCGTGTTTCTGCTGGTGAGTAGGGTCTCTGGAGCTCGTGGGGGGTTAGGGTCGGGCCGGCATGGCAGTGGCAACTGACAGGTAACTAACCAGTTACTTGCCAGTTGTCACAGCGACTTGGGCTTCTCTTTCGCTTTCCATCCGGCGTAGGGAAGCCATTATGTCGAGCTATTATAAAAAAAAAAAAAAAAATAAGAAAACAATATAATTAGTCTTTAATTTTTCTCTTGCCGTGTTCAATTTGTCGCTACTCGTGGATGTCGGAGAGTTAACGTGAGGTATGCATCGGGGAATGGTTCGGGAGCTCTACGCAGAGGACTAAGTCAGTTTTTGGGACTTCACAAACAGCGTTCACTGTTACTGAACCATACTGGTCGTCATGTGGAATGTACGGTATCATCATAAGCCTGCACACGTTCACTGCTATAGCCGGTTATAGGTTACTGCAGAAGTTTTTATTTGTACCCAGATAAACCCACAGAATAAACTTCGGTGATTCTATTATAAATCTGGAAACTAGGCGGACATGTCATCATCATCAGCCTATTGTGTTCACTGCTGGACATAGGCCTCTCCAGCTGTTCACCACTAATGCAAACCTCTGAAGGATATACCCATAATCGCCACGCTGGGCAGGCGGGTTGGCGATCGTAGGGCGTAGCTTCTCGTTCCGGCGTCCTGCTACCCGTCAACGGTCTGTGGTACTTAGCTACGCCGTCAATCGTGATGGTTATATCGCCACCAGTCGGTTGCCAGCGTCTTGTTTGTTATTCGGCAGGATGCACCATGCTTGGAACAAAAAGATAATAAACCGCACCCTTACATCCCATAGACATGTATGTTATGTTAATACGAGTACATTATATTATATCTTATCCGTACTTAGCAGGTCGGCGTGCCAACATAATTTAATGTCGGTATCTTGTAGGAGGCAATATAATCTTGGACGCATCTAATGAACCTTCCCTTATCCATTCTGCTCGAGTCATTCATCTTGATTCTAATACCTTCCCGTATTAAATACGACTAGATAACTGTTCGTGTAATACAGTTATAGCTATATTAAGTTTACTCCTTTGATTCATCTTAACTAATATTATAAAGTTGAAGAGTTTGTTTGTTTGTTTGAACGCGCTAATCTCAGGAACTACTGGTCCGAATTGAAAAATGTTTTTTGTGTTGAATAGACCATTTATCGAGGAAGGCTTTAAGCTATATAACATCACGCTTCAACTATCAGGAGCGAAGAAATAATGGAAAATGTAAAAAAAAAACGGGGAAAAAATAACTATTCCACGCGGACGAAGTCGCGAGCACAGCTAGTATTTATATAAATATGAATCAAAGGAGGCTTTTTGATACTACTTTGATAATTAAATATACTGCTTGCTGTGAATACCAACCGTCCCGACCCTGGGCAAAATGTATCCATTTTTTGGACAGCCATCTTTCTCGATTAATCATTACAACGTTCAAACGTCCTACACTTCATTTACCAAAACTAGGTGTCCATTCCAACACCCTCCTTCTCCATCCACATTTATAAATAACCCAAGACATGCCACACTGGGCCACACATCACCGTCTAACCTCAAACTAAGCCGAAGCTTGTACCATGGGTACTAGACGACTGATAAACTTACTTAGATACTTTTTTGTAAATAAATACATATTAAATACATATTAAACACACCAATAAAAACAGACATGTTTATGAACACAAATGTTTGTACTGTGCGGGAACTGAACCCACGACCCTCGGCTCAGAAGGCAGAGGTCACTACCGCAGTCTATTTTTTAAATAGCTCAGTAACATTTTTTACTCAAAGCTAGCCCTGTCTGTGAGTCGAGTCGACTACTCGACTCACTGACATTGCGAAGAGACGTCGCATCCATGTGCGTTCTCTACCGCATCAATCACGGGGATTTTTCTGAAGAACTGTTTGGTTTACTGCCTGCAGCTGAGTTTCTTCACCACACCACAAGTAACCGATTGCAATTCCATCCTCATCATCTCGATGGTTGGCGATCCTCCACTTTACGCTTTATGAGGAACTTCTTGCCTCGCGCATCGGTTTTGTAGAACCAGGTCTCTGCGTCAGTCTTTCCGAACAGCTACGACTTGGGAGCTTCAAGAAACGTGTGTACTCCTATTTAAAAGGCCGGCAGCGACCCCAGAACTCGGTTTGAGTTGCGGGTGTCCAGGGGCGGTGTCGACTGCTTACCATCAGGCATCACATTTGCTGCCGCCTCTTGCATAAAAAAAAGCTTCAAGAACGTACTTTAATTGTTGCAACAATAACGCCTAAACACACTCAGTACCATCATTTATATAACCACCACATAAACCATAACACCAAAACGTCATCAGCTAATGGTAAGTTCGACTAAGGATCGCAATTTCATTAAAACAACTTGCCATGAGTTCATTTCAAACGTTCATTGCAATATTTGTAATGTGTTTGAACGGCTAGCCGATACAATCCACGAGTCTCTAACAAATACTTTACTATCTACTCTAATTCAATTGCTTGCACCCATTGACTTCTGCTCATAGATATTGCTTTTATTTCTTAATGGGTAAGCCAACAAGAAAACCGACTTCAATATGACTACAATGGGACCAACTAGGAACAGCCTTTTGAACAAAAAAAGATTTTTTCAAATCGGTTTATGTACAAGTGTAGACCGGGGACTGGCAGCAGCATCACCGGAGCAAGAAGCTACGCCCTGCGATCGCCAGCCCAGGGTGGCGATTATGGGTATCCTCCAGATGTTTGCTCTAAGTGGCGAACAACTGGAGAGGCCTATGTCCAGCAGTGGACTGTAATACGCTGATGATGAAGATGATGATGATTATGTACAAGTTCTCGGAAAGCTGAGACTTTCGGATGACGACGCACACCAGCGGAAGAAGTGGCGCCTCAGCGCCAGGAAAGCCGACCCCGCATAGGTAACGGGAAAAGGCGAGGCCAAAGGTTCACAATTATCGGAGACATGTGGTAACAAACATAGGTAAACCAAAAAAACAAACAGTCGAACTAAGAACCTCCTCCTTTTTTTTAAATCGGTTAGAAACAAATATTAGCTTCGTCATCTCTTGAGCGCAATAAGGGAAGGCATTTCCATCTATCTACGAGTATACTAATATTATACTAATAGTTCTCTTCTTCTTTGTTCTCTATGTTTTTTTTTCTATCAGAAGCTGATGCCCAATAGAAGTAGGTATAAGTAATAATTTCAAAATATTACCGGGTACAATAAAGGGGATACCGCAAGTTACCAATGGAACCGTTCCCCTATTTATTCTTATAAGTGCTTCTGATCCTTGCACAAACGGCGTTACTGCAGCCGAGTGGAACGAAGCTCAAACTATCTGAAGGGGACCGAGGAAAAGTTATTCGTCGTGGACAATAGTAAGTGTTTGCGTTCACTGTTAAAATGAATATCCTAACTAATCTTACGATCTTAGTTTAGTGGTAAAAAATTACATGTACCAGGGCTTTTATGCTAATCCGCTGGACAAGAAACTATTCTTTTCCGATGCGGTGATAGATAAAAAAAACAAATCACCGCCATTCCTACCTACAACGCTTTGAAACGATGTACGCCACAAAATAGCCTGTCTACATCATTATCATCATCAGCCAGCAAGCGTCTTAGTGGTCTTTTAAAACACCCACGGGATGTGATGGGGTGGTCCTATCATGTGCCTACTAAAGTACGAGTGAAATGATGAGGGATCATGTTTCTAAGTGACAGTGTACTCGTACCTAGGTGGTATAACTCTATAATTCCCTACTGTTTACAAATCCACTGTGACGTCACCGGCCCATCAGCTGAGCCGCGACCAATTGAACAACGTACATGCCCAGTCACAACATGACCCCTATTTCTGGGGCACAGGGTTCAAATCTCCCATGTCTCTTGGCACCGCGCCAGATTCTCACATTTTCCATAAAAACTTGGCTAGTTTGTACGACTCTACGATTTGTAACGTAAATAGAAGCACGTTTGGTATTTCCTTACAACTTTCGGGTATATTTCACTAAAAGGCCAATTTGGAAATTTCACTTTAACTTTTCCAGTTGCAATACCTACTACTGGTAACTTTTACATATTCAGTCTTGTGCACAAAAAGCGGACTTAATGCCGCATAGGCATTCTCTACCAGTCAACTATTAGGCTAAGCAGAAACAAATGTTGTTAAGGTGCTGCAAAATTGATACAGTTAAATCTATACTTATAATAAATCTGTAGAGAGACCAATTCTGTACATTGAATATATTTTCAAAATAACTATCAGGGGATGATTAGTGATCGATACTGATGCCAAAAATGCAATCAGTAAAATTTTTGTCTGTCTGTCTGTCTGTCTGTATGTTCGTTATAGAAACAAAAACTACTAAACGGATTTTAATGAAACTTGGTACAATTATTCTTCATACTGCTGGGCAGGTTATAGTATACTTTTCATCACGCTACGATCAATAGGAGCAGAGCAGTGAAGGGAAATGTTGGGAAAACGGGAGAAATTTTTATCTGTATGTTTGAACGCGTTTCACGCAAAAACTACTACATGGAATTGGATGCGGTTTTCACCAACGTATTGCTAGAGGTTCAACTGAAAATTTAAGCACCATTTAAGGTAAGTCCGTTACTTTTGAAACCCGAAATCCACGCGTGCGACGCCGCCGGCACAGCTAGTAAATAAATATAATGAATAGATTATTTGAACGGATGTCCTACACATACGTGTTACGAGTATAAGTATAACACTTTAGTTAATATGGGCATAACAAATTATGCCTACAAAACAAGTTGTATGGTTGTTAACTTAGTAAATGATAATAATACATAAAGGTAGCCATTACAAGCCGAAGAGAGAACGCTTGCTTAGATCAGCGCGAAAAAAAGGTACCCAGACCTCGAATCGAATGTCTCCCAACTTTTTAAACATATGTTTAAATTATCTCATTCATAAATTATAAACTTTTGATCAAGATAACCATTTCCAACTGCACAAAAACTATGAAGAAAAAAAATATCTACAAAAAACTTCAAACAACCAAGCTATCTTTCTTCCGAGTTCAAACAGATTTTATATCTCAATATTGGAGAATTACAATAGTTAAATATTTACAGTTATAATTTAAAACGCCATTGCTCAATCGTCGGTTCGCTTTCGCACGAACGGAACAATACATCTTCGTTTATTACCGTATTGTGGCCAAATATTTATATAAAAACTAGGCTAAGTGCATATCGGCTTAGCCCGTTGAGGATTCCGTACAATATTCACTTTTTTTTATCACATAGGATTAATGTATAAATTTATTTGGTACAGAAATACAAAGAAGTAAAAGTACAAAGTAACTTGTATCAATATAGAATATTCTCAGTGACATTTAACTAATAAATCTACACTAATATTATAAAGAGAAAAGATTTGTGTTATTGTGTTTGTGTTTGTTTGTAATGAATAAACTCAAATCCTGCTGTGTCGCTGTGAAATATTCTTTCACCATCAGAAAGCTACATTTACCCTGAGTAACAAGGCTATATTTAGGTATTACTAGGTAAGAGATCCTTAATAATGTAACCCAATGAAATGGACGAAGTCAGGTTATAGGTCAGGTTATAGGACACCACCTTTAAGGCGCATGACGAAGGGGCCGGGGTTTTTAGTGGTTATTTCCTGCTTCACTTCCATCTTCGAGGCGGGATGAGTCCCACATACCCCGCTGCTCCCCCAAGCAGCGGGAATGCATAAATGCATTTTCCCCGGCAAAAAAAAAAAAAAATAGGTTATAGATTAGATATTAGGGTATAGCGAGGACGGGTTATTAATTAATAACGAAAATATAATTAGTACACACTTCAGTTTTATTTCTAAGGAGATCAAGGGTCATTTAATGACCGTGATTGATAATTCTCAACTATTCCGGTGAATCCACCACTTGAAATTACAATCTATGAAGAGCGGTTGTGGTAAGCTGATTGGAGTTTGCCATCACGGAGAATCACGTTTGGGTCATCGATTGGTGCCCTAAGTATGTACTCGTAGACGGCAAATGAAACAGCTGGGCAGGCTGTGTAACAATCAAGCACTTTGTTAATTAGATGTTGCTGTCCCACTGTCAACCTTCGACATACTACTGGAATACCATTGCAAGATTCCAATCTTACTCCAGTATAAGTCGAGGATACAAATCTTCGACAGGATATTTACAGGAACATCCTATTTATCTACAGACACTATTGAGATTGGTCACAAGATGATTTCAAAGTATTAAAGATCTAAAGAGTATATCTTTAACAAGATGAGATATTATTGTCTTTATGTTTATTATAATTGAGAAAAAGGTTTATTTACAGATTGTCGACTGAATATTTACAGAAATCTTCTATTTCTAGAATAGAATAGAATAGAAAAACGTTTATTAGAGTCACATACAGGTTACATGAGCAATGGGATAAAACAGTTTTCATCGTGACACTAAACGGTGTCCACTCAGCATGAGCCGAGGCATCCTGGTGAGATACCTCGACGCTGGTCTTCCGTAGACACCAAGAGGTCGGCTGGGCACAAGGACACATGAACGCAACATAATTATAACTTAAAACTAAAATTAAAAAAGGCAATTAAATTATTTAATTTAACAAAGATAACTTAACTAGGTCACTAAATTTGGATTTTAATGACAGTATTTCTCTATGTTATGATTGAAATTTGATCTAATATTTGATGTCTTTAAGAAAATGGGATACATCATCGTTATATTAAAAAACAAGCTTATTTATAATAAAAAAAGGCCGAATTATCCAATAAAAAAAGCTTATTTAACTAAACCAACTACAAAATTACTACCTTTATTTATTTTCAAATAGCCCTCCCTAGTGATATAATCTGAAAGTTGCTCATTTTATTTTTAGATAAGGAACCATAACGAGAATCTCTCATTGGCATGAAAATGGCTCCTATATAAACGACTGGCGTCATAAGTGCAACAAGCTGTGTTTGGTACCGAAAACGTTTATAGGACCCGTTCATTCGGTCATAAGACTATTACTGTCTTAAGCGTCGATTATGCCTACTGAACTTTTTAATTCTTTTTAATAGGCTATGCATATGGTATCTCTATTACTCGACGAACCTCAATATAGATTAGTATAGACTAATATTATAAAGAAGTAAAGTTTGTGTGTCAGTATATTTATTAAATTGTAAGGGGTAATCTCGGGATCTACTTAACCGATTTTAAAAATTCTTTCACCAATGGAAAGCCACATTATTGCTGAGTGTCATAGGTTACATAAAAAAATTAAAAATAAAAAGGCTTTTAATATTATGCTCAACGAAGTAGGCACGTTTAGCTAGTTTAATATATTTCGGCTTCAAAACCCATTGTAACCCCGTTGTGAAAGGCCAAACACAGCCACTTACACTATCCGTTCTCACCACTGAAATACATTTCCAGTATTAAAGACACATTGTTCAACTAATTTTGCTAACCACGTCATCTTCAGCCGACGAATTTGTAATAACTCTTACGTGTATTAATTTAAGATTCAGATTACTTCGCCAACATTTTCAGGGTACTCACATTTGGTATTCATCTCACACGTTGTCCCCGCCCAATGACATTAAGGCGCAGTCCTTTTTATTTAAAAGCATTTCGAGATAACAGCACAAGTTACGTGATTTATTTAGTGTTATTACAACTGCTTATGATATTTATGAATATTATTAAGGTCATTTGTAACCATAATACGCTTAACCCTAATATAACCTAACTTTTTGTTAATTCATAATACCAATATTATAAAATGAAAAGATATTTTGTTTGACTCTTTGTATTGATAGATTCCCCTAAGGACAATTTACAAGGAATTTTTAAGGACAGGTTCGGTGGCTCATTTGGTAGTGCCCTCTGCCTTCTGAGCCAAGGATTGTGGGTTCGATCCCCGCACAGTACAAACATTTGTGTGCATGAACATGTCTGTTTGTACTGGTCTGGGTGTTTTCTATGTATAATATGTATTTATTTACAAAAAAAAAGTATAATAAATAATAATAATAATAAATCTTTATTTGAAACATAACATTTTCACACATTACAATTAAAGCGTTAATAGCTGCATTAGTCAACGACTGTGTCGCAGATATTAGCGCCCACCTCCGAACAGATGGGCATTACATATGTTTACAAATAACAAAAACAAAACTTATAAGCTACAATTGGTTTAAAATGACAATTTATGTATGTGTGTGTGTGTGTGTGTGTGTGAGGGTGTGTGTGTGTGTGTCTGTGTGTGTGTGTGTGTGTGTGTGTGTGTGTTAATTGATATTTCATCATTTCATTAATGCCTCAACCATGTCATAACCCAGACCCAGAAGCCAATCCCTCACTGCAATCTTACACCTGTAAGTTGGGAGAGAGTAGATACCCAAAAACCCCCTGCACTTTATTATAAATGAGTGGTGCTAAGAAATCGTAGTGCTGTTTGACGAGGACAATCCTACACCTTGAAGTTTCGCAAACTCTATCCTTTCTCCTTTTATTTGCTAATGTAGAAGGGTCATAAGACACTGTGACATGCTTACGAAGGACAGTATTCAACACAAACAGTTTCCTGACTGAAAGGACCTCCCAATATTCATAAATCAGTTTTGTAGGGTATCGGATGGGCTTATAAGCCATAACCTTAAGGACGGCTCTCTGTGCCCTTTCGAGTTGTAGTAGCTTACATTTTCCCGTAGCACCCCAAACCAAGATGCCATAACCTATAATAGACTGTGCAAGGGCAAAGTAAGCCGCTCTGAGAGTAGCTGGATCCGCTCCAACACGCAACCTACTGAACACAAAGATTAATTTTCTAATTCGGGAAGTGACTGCCTTAATGTGGTCATTCCAAGACAAGAGCTTGTCAACCAGCACCCCCAAATACTTAATAACATCTGTACGCATTATTGAGGTACATGTACATCCACGATGTATAGTAGGACTGGATTCCCCACATGTATGAGCTTTAATAACAAAAGATGAATCAGGTTGTGACGAAACTTTAGGTGTGAATGTTATGAATTTAGTTTTTTTGAGATTTAGGGTAAGTAAATTGTTAGTCAGCAGTATATAAGTTAGTTTATCAGTTGTCTAGTACCCATAGTACAAGCTTCGGCTTAGTTTGGGGCTAGGTGGCGCTGTGTGGCCTTGCGTGGCATGTCTTAGGTTATTTATTTATTTGGCAGGAAGTTGGGTAACCGCAGTAGCTTTTACTTGTACCCAGGTAAATTCTGCTGCCTGTGTCCTGATATTCCCTAAGGTGTCTTTGGAAACTTACAATATACATACCCTTATAATTATATATTTTTTATAAACAGGATGACTTCACCCCACCTGATGGTAAGCGGTCGTGAGGTCCAAATGTTAGGTCGACAGGCGCATTAGGGCAAACCCACCGCGCCTGTCGCCCTAACCGTGAAGGCCCACTGAGATGCCGTTTCACGCCCCGCCTAAAGAACTCAGGATTGTAAGAGGAAGGAAACACATGAGCTGGAAGGGCATTCCGCGACTTAATGGCACGGGGCAGAGGAACGAACTAGACCTCTTGGTACACGCCACCACTGTCTGTATTATGTAATGTAATCTACCCATAATATTGAAAGGACCTTTGGTTGACACCATAGCAACCGCTCTAAAGAAAAGGTTGTCTTAACAACCAAGATGAGGGTTACGCAAACTGTCAAAGCAAATGTAAGCAAATGTTGAGACAGCGTTAGTGGCACTTAGCACCCGGCGATTGGAAGAAAGGGGAGCTAGGAATTTGACGTCACACTCGGTACTCAATCCGCAATACACATGCTTCAGGGAATAGGATAGCTTTATAACTTGTAGGTTTCGAATTCGTATGCTGTTTAAAGTACCTACTACATAGTTTGATCAATGTGAATTGAAAATTTATTGTGTGTTAAGTGAGCCATTACTTTCATTGTGATTAGCGATCATTTTGATAAATCTATTTCGAAAACTAAAATCTTTAGAAATTTAGTTTCAAGGCAGATCGATAGAGAATTTGTTCTTAAATTTTTTATTGCATCCGATGGCAGCGAACTGCAGTCGGATTATGAGATTGGAAAAACAGAGAGTGCACGCAGCGCTTAGCGGCACCGCGACATATGCTGAGCGGAGACTTACTGTTATTTACAGTTTATTGTGCTCCTGTGTATTTTTGGGTACCTAATAAACATTTTTTCTTTCTTTCTTTCTTTTTTTCTTTCTTTCTTTCTTTCACCCAGGTGCATTTTGATATTTCCTGCGTTAAGTACTGCTAGTCTTCTTGAACATTTGCCACTGTGGTAAAGATTCGGTCAGGAGGATATTAATGTATTTATGTAATTAGGGGGTGTAAGGGAACCGCCTAATCTTTGCACTTCAAGCCAACCTAACCTGCACGTGGTGCACCCTGCCAAACAACGAACGAGGCTCTAACAACCTATTGATTGCGGTATAACCATCCTACCAAGGCGTAAATACAATAGGCCGATGACGGGCAGCAGCGTCTTTGGAGCAAGAAAATACGCCCTGCGATCGCCAACCCGCCTGCCCAGTGTGGCGATTATGGGTAAAGCCTCCAAATGTTTGCCCAAACCGGCTACAAATGGAGAGACCTATACTATTTTCCATACTAGTGCTTGTCTTGGTAAGTGACTAGGGTCTCTTCGGAGCGTATTGCCGATCCAGTTACATTTCAGGCGTACGGTTTACACAAAGCGCCAAAGATCACACAGCTCTGACATTATTTGCCTTTCAAGTTGTTATCATCATCATCATCATCGGCCGATTGTAGTCCACTGCTAGACATAGACCAGTTGTCCGCCATTTGGGGCCAACATCTGGAGGATATAGGAACCCATAATCGCCACCCTGGGCAGGAGGGTTGTCAATCGCAGGGAGTAGCTTCTCACTCCGGTAGCAATTAAACTAAGAGGTCTGTAATGTTAATCGTCACACGAGTGTGTATGCAACAAGCATACAAACTAAGCACAGCCGAACGGGAAGATTTCCCGAGGGATTAGGGTCTACCCGGGAGTTTGTAGCCGGACTTACTGAAATTACATTATTGCTTATTTTGTTTATATAATGTGCGTAAATATTTATCTTTAACGGGTCGAGTTTGTTTTGCTAAAAATGCTGTTATAATAACATCAACTTACACGTTGAAACACTGATGGATATGGTTGCATAACCCGCGAAGCCTCCGTGGCAGCACTTTCAGCCGGGGCGACGAGGCGACAAGTAATAAGTGACACGATGTTGTCAGTTTGCTCGCGTCACGTCTCTTTGTCGGTCGATGTCTCTAGCGACAGCCGACATTATGTTGCGGAACATTTATGTCGCCACATATCATGCTAGTAGATAGATAATATTGACTGGCTCGGTGGCTCAATTGGTAGTGACCTCTGCCTTCTGATCCAAGGGTCGTGGGTTCGATCCCCACACAGTACAAACATTTGTGTGCATGAACATGTCTGTTTGTATTGGTCTGGGTGTTTTCTATGTATAATATGTATTTATCTAGAAAAAAAAATGTATCTAAGTAAGTTTATCAGTTGTCTAGTACCCATAGTACAAGCTTCGGCTTAGTTTGGTGCTAGATGGCGCTGAGTGGCCCAGCGTGTCTTGGGTTATTTATTTATTTATATTCTTTATTGCACAAACATAAACATTTACAGGAAAGAGTATACAAACATATAGTAGGTGCAATGTAGGCGGTCTTATCGCTGGGAGCGATCTCTTCCAGACAACCTTCAGGTAGAGGACAATTGCTAAAGAAAAGGGGAAGGCAGTATAGCTAGTAAGCTAGTATTAAGTATCGAGGCATTAAGAAATAGAAGCAGCGATTTAGACTATGCCTATTATCCACATCATCATCAGCCTATTGCAGTCCTCTGCTGGACTCTGCCTCTACAGTTGTTCGCCACTTGGAACAAATATCTGGAGGATATAATATACCCATAATCGCCACACTGGGCAGCCGGGTTGGCGATCGCAGGGCGTATCTGCTCGCTCCAGTGACGCTGCTGCCCGTCTTCGATCTGTGGTATTTAGCTACTAAGTACGCCTTCAATTATGATGGTTATAGTGCCATCAGTCGGTTACTACTAAGTTCCTTACAAGTTACCCTGAGGTAGAATATTTTTTATTTAAATGGACGATTTATAAGTGTTTGATTCAAGTGCAGCTATCTATATGATATTTATTGTATGTATTACTTAGGAATTTTGTCAGACATGTAACATGCACACAAAATAATGTTTCTGTGTGGGTATCGAAGCTACAACCACTGTGTCAAAAGCAGCGTTTACAGCCACTGAACTAAATAGGTCGCCAATTAACTGATTAAGAAGCAATACATTAGCATATCTACATAGTAAATAACATTGTTAATCGAATGAAAATGAGCTGTATGTATGAGGTCGACGCAATCCTGGTATTCGCGCAACTAGCAATGAATAAATTTGCTCCTCTGAGCTGCGTCAGAGCACCGGCCGGACGTAATAGAGGCTTATGTTGACTGCACCTCATTGGAATACCACAAATGTGAGGAGAGTTCATGACATTCGTTAAACTGGGACTACTTTCGTAATAACCTACTATAAACTCCGATTCGGTTTTACTTTTTGTATTTACTCGTACTAATACTTATCCTCTTAGAGATTCGGGTTCGATGGTCCATATACCACAGACATCAATAAAGTTCCACAATGATCCCAATATGACGGCCTGCATAATTTCTGCTACACCGTACCGTTTTTAAAACACCTATTCTTATATTATTAAGGAGAAAGCAACTTGCGTTACGCGTACAAGAGCATTCTTTGACCATGCGTATACAAGAAGTAAATTCTCAGGTATTATTTGGTTTTAACACTTTTTAGAATAGTAGAAAAACAATAGTTGATCTAATGTAAGTGTATAAAACTTATCGTTTACTTGTATGTTATGGAAAAACATGACAATTTTCACTTCAACTAGACAATAAAACTGTATTGTAATAATGTTTATGAGGTGATTAATAAGCGATTTTAGCTTTGCTAATCAGCTGTGTCAATGCAACAAATTTTATTAAATTTTGAAATCACTAAATACTCACCGTTGAAAATTCAGTCCGAAAATCGCAATAAATTACATAACGGTTTCAATATTTAAAATGTATCATGCATTATGTAAAAGCTTTATAATTTATTTTAATCCTAACTTTACGAGCTTAATTTTATTTGGTGTAATTTATGTTTCTATTGGAAATACTCCCTTACGGATTAATGTATAATATTAAATGGTTCTTTAAAACTTTTCTATTTTCATTGTCTCGTCCCTCTATATGTTAACTCTAGGGCATGCTATTATTACTCGCAATTAGTCCCCAAATTAAAAGTGTAATCCAGTTGCAGTTATTCTTTGATGTACAATGTTTCAAATTACTTAACAACCGCCGAAAAAACGTGTATGACCGTGAAGCGAAAGTAAAAAAGGTTTCATCTCACTTTATTTGTGGTTAAACCTAAAAAACTAAAAAGTCTAAAAGCGGTGTTGGAATTTTAAGCAAGACCAAGTCATCTATACCGTTACATTGGTCCTGTGCGATTTCTTATCTAGTGACCTTTGCCATTTGAACTGAGGGTCGTGAGTTCGATCATCATCCGGAACAAACATTTGTATTATGGAAATTTGTGTTTGTTCCGTATCTGGGTGTCCTGTAAATATGCAGTGTCTTCGTTGTTCTAATACCTATAATACGAGTACTTAGGCTTCTTGCATTGGGATCAGAACAATGTATGTGATATGTGATATTTATTACTTTTTTCTTCACTATTTGTACAAAAATTGTCAAAATACCGTCGCGATAGTATTATCATTTTATTCCTAACTAGCAGCCCGTCCCGGCTTCGCACGGGGTAGTCAATTATATTGTTCAAATTTTACCAAGGACCCCTAATTTTTTTCAAAATGAAATGTAGCCTATGTCAAATTGGAAGAATGTAGCATTCTATTGGTGAAAGAATTTTTAAAATCGGCCCAGTACTTTTTGAGCCTATTCATTACAAACATACAAAATAGGTACAAATCTTTCCTCTTTATAATATTAGTGTAGATATCATTCACTCTATTAGCACAGAGTGAACTCATCGAACCGGGGCAGATCTCTAGATAATAATAATCAAACTATTGGCTCCTACAGCCGATAGCAGTAAGTACGCCCCCGTTAAAATTATCAGCATTCCTGGCGTTCCGGTAACAGAGCACAAGCTTGGAATTCTTTAGTTACCTTTAAATACCCCCTATAAATAACCTGTTTGCTTAAACACGGGAATAATAGATCACAGAAAAATCTTACAATTATCTTACTAGGCCTCGTATATTGTGCAATAAATAAATAAATAAAAAATATCATCATCATATGATGATTTGGAATAATAAAATGTACGTTATAAGAGGAACTTCTAGCCTCGCGCCTCGGTTTTGTTTAACCAACTTCCTACGACAGTCTTTCCGAACAGCTACGACTTGGAAACCTTCAAGAAACGAGCGTAATCATATTTAAAAGGCCGGCAGCGACCCTAAACTCGCTTAGAGTGGCGGGTGTCCATGGGCGGTGTCGACTGCTTACCATTAGGCATCACACTTGCTCGCATAAATAAACAGCGTTTATTGAGCTATAACGGCGTATTTTTCGCCAATACAATCAGCAATGCAATCAAACATTCAAACAGCAAAGTTCTTTTATAACAAAATTCAAAACAACGGTTTCTAGGGACGACCAGACATGTCAAATAGGGGAGGACCCCATCCAGACGGATTAGGACCCTCGCCGGACCCTTTGTGGGGAGAGGGTCAGGCTTCCCAATATTCCGTAAACAAAAATAAGTACTAAGTGCAAAACAAGCTTAATGTATGTGCTTTGATGTAGGTATTTTGTTAATTAAGAGGTAGAATTCCTCGCTTGAAAGGGGTCGATATTGCGCCCTAGGGATGGCTGATGTGTCTCTATAAAGTTTAAAAAAGATTTCTTATCTAGATAATCATAATTAGAATCACTATCAGTTAATGGAATCATTTAGTTAGTATAGATAATGTGTTATGATATTCCTACCAATACTCGTATTAAAATACCAAACAACATAAGTACATTGCTCCAGTCCCAAAGTACGAGTAGCTTCAGCATTTATGTTATGGATATCAGAACTACGAAGGTACCACAAATTCAATCTGTCTGTAACGCTTTTAAGTATGCCAAAAAAATTGGAGCAATTTTGATAGAATTTTGATAAAGAGAGAAATTAGCTCTGGATCTACGTTTTGTCACCACAAAAGTCATTTATTTCAATTTTCAATGCAAAATCTCATCTGGAATTCTTCTTTTAATTTGTATGAAGAGTTTGTATGAAAGTTTTTCACACTGCAGTGATGGAAGTTCGGGAATGTAATTAAAACAACTGACTGCGATTATAAGGTGCTTTATTAAGCAGCACGTTAGTATAAATAGGAGGAGAGATAGCTGTCTGTGTGCATACGTCTATAATACTAAACTCCAGTACTAATATGAAGTAAACAAACAATCGCTCCAGTATATTAAATTTTAGCCGGCGTTCATTGTTCGGCATCGTACGCCTCGTAGGCCTTTAAGAGCATGGCTTATCTGTAAAATCCGTTGAGTACCGTCAGTACGATGCGTCCTAGGCATGCTATCTAGCCTGCCCCTACCTTTGACCCTTTGTACGCCGTTGACGCTTATAATGCATCCATGATAATAGATTTTCTATTGTCCCTCATTCTGGACCGTCAAAGGATTAAAGCTCCATGTGATAAAGCGCGAAGCAGAGCGGAAAACTAATTTTAATACAATGCACCTCTTACCGAATTTCGATCATGGCGAATATATTGATAAATAAGATACTGATGGATCTAAAGAGCTATCCAAGTGAGTATAGTGCACAGGTGTGCGCTTAGACACAAGTGCCTTGCCTCGAGGGAACGACAACGGTTCAACATGACCTTTCCGCTTAACAAACTGCTGTACGGGTATGCATTGCGGGTATGCCCATGTCCTGATATTCCTTTAGTCGTCTTCTACGATGCCCACGAGATGAGATGGGGTGGTCCTATACTAAATCCAAAACCTAAATCCGAAGCCATTATGTCGAGCTACTATAAAAAAAATTATAGCAGCTGTCGAGCTGCTATAATTTTTTAGCCATTATGTCGATAATGGCTTCCCTACGCCTGATGGAAAGCGAAAGAGAAGCCCCAGTGGCTGTGACAACGGGCAAGTACCTGGTCAGATACCTGTCAATTGCCACCGCCATGCCCAACCCTAACCCACCAGCTCCGGAAACCCTACTTACCGGCAGAAACACGACCCGGAGGTCATTTGGCTGCGGTATTCTATAGGATGGAGATCTTCCCCGGACGGGCGGCTTAAGTCGAGCGATGTTTTGTTATGCCCTACCACTCTTAAACAATTACTGTTAGTATAATTAGTTAGTAGCGTACCCGATTGCAGTTGCTATATCGATTCGGTTTTGAAATACAACCGCTTTTAGCAGAAGTGTGACCTGGACAGTTTCTAATTAGTTATTAATGCGACTGAGCGATAGTTTGCCGAAATCGGTCCGAAACGGTTGTCGGATTGGGCAAGTTGAAAATAGACTTCATTGGAGCTAATAAATATGAGGCCACATGTTTGAGTTGAGCCAATTTGGTAAGAAGCGACAGATTCGTGCTAAATAATTTATTGCTTTGTTATTTTGATCATTGTTGCTTAATGGACGCGGTTGAATAAAATTCTTTCTTGCTTTATTTCAATAGCTGTGCCGGCGGCGCCGCACGCGTGGGTATCGGGTTTCAGAAATAACGGACTTCGATAAAATGGTACCTAAATTTTAAGTAAGACTTCTAGCAATACATTGGTGAAAACCTCATTTAATTCCATGCAGTAGTTTTAGCGTGATGCGCGATCAAACATACTAATAAACATTTCTCACTGCTCTGCTCCTATTGATCGTAGCATAATGAAAAGTATACTATATCCTGCCCATGAGTATGAAGAATAACCAAGTTTCGTCAAAATCCGTCCAGTAGTTTTTTTTTCTATAACGAACATACAGACAGACAAAAATTTTACTGATTGCATTTTTGGCATCAGTATAAATCACTAATCACCCCCTGATAGTTATTTTGAAAATATATTTCATGTACAGAATTGACTTCTCTACAGATTTATAAGTATAGAATAGACTAGCGTTCCGCCTTGGCTTAGCTTGAGTACCTAGGTATTTCAGATAAGTCATTGGGGGAAACCTATGTCTAGCAGTGACCATTTACAGGCTTTTCGATTTCAATGAGTATGGTACAATCAACCAATTTCCTCAACGTTTGGCCTAGATAGAGAGTGACATACAAACCATGGCTATTCATAGGTAATGAATCTGTGCGCGCTTTCTGGCTATGCCTTTCATTGGGACCGGATGAGGATTATCAACGAACATCGTATCTCGTCGGTTTACTGGGTTTGAATCCAGCTCTGTGTATACTTATAAAGTTATTTAGATGAATAAAGTCTTGGTTTTTTAATCTAAACAAATTTTAATGAGCAAGACTGAGCCACATCGCGTCATCTAGTCCCAAACTGAGCAGAAACTTATACTATGGATACAAGGCAAATGATAAACTTCCTTAGTTTTATTTTTTGTAAAGTAATACATGTTTTTCCTAGAAAACATCTAGATTAATATTACAAAGACAATTGTGAAACAAATATTTGTACTGTGCGGAAATGAACCCGCGACCACTGTATCAGAGGCAGTCTTCACAACCACTGATCCTAACCGATCGTCTAGGTTTAGAAAAAATCAAGTACGAGAAATATTGGGTGCTTTTGGGGGTTTGTATGAAAGGATTGAGACCGGGTTCGGGATTTGGATAAGGATTAAATTAGGAAAAGGCATAGGGCTTAGAATTTAATTGTGTCAGCGTAAAAGTGGGTCAGCCAGTATTAACATATACGTGTATTTCACCCATCTTAGGCGTCCTACCAAGGACCCAGACCCTCCGTGACACAACTTTATAACTTCTATAAAAGCTTTCGTAATTTCACGCCCGATTTTCCTCATTTCGATGGCCCATTTCCGAATCGTTTAAAAACGAAAAAGTAAGTAACTAGGTTTTTCTTGTAAGAAGCAACAAATCACGATGAGTTTAACGATGACTCGGCAAAAAGTTCACGAGTAAGTTGTTGCTATTGGGATTTTGTGATATTCTATAACTGAATGTTACTCGTCTGCCACTTAATTACTTCTACCTTCTGTAAAGCCTTGGATATTGCGTTTAAAAGGCGATTTATGAGCCTTATATCAGGTGAAAAGTACGGGCTACAAGACTCTATAGAGATACTACACAGTACGAGTACAAACATTTGTGTTCATGAACATGTATTGGGCTGGGTGTTTACTATGTATTCATTTACTCCTCCTCCTCACATCGTATTCCTCATTACTGAGGGTCGTGAATCCTCCGATAAGACGACAGTTCGTGCTTAATGATGCCCCTCCATCGGCATCTGTCCTTGGCATCATGGAGTGCATCATGCAGCCTCGTGTTGAGCGTAGCGCGGACCTGGTCAGACCATCTAGTGGGGCTACGACCTCTTGGACGTCTTCCGTCGATCTTGCCTGTCACCATGAGCTGCTCCAAATTGTGTCCATCTTTGCGGGCTATGTATTCTCTTTGTATTCATTTACAAAATAAAGTATTTAAGTAACCCATACCTATAACCATAAGCTTTGGCTTAGTTTGGGGCTAGATGGCGATGTGTGACCCAGCGGGACATGTATTATTTAGTTATTAGATACTGTACGAGTATAAGCTTAGATTAACTTTGTCCGTGTGGTTTCCGGATTCTGAATAGGACTACCCCATCTTATCCCGTGCTTATCGTAGAAGACGACTAACAGAATATCAGGAAACGGGCAGCAGCGTTGACCTGGATATAAATAAAACCTACTGCGGTCACCAGCCACTTACCAAGGAAAACTCCCTGAAATGTCAATTGTCAATGCCTATATCCAGCTGTGGACGAGTGCATCTTAGAACGACTTCCATATGGTTTTTAGAACTGTGCATTTTTGTAACGTAGAACCAGAATACCCATCCCTTGTGAACTTGGTTTCCTCTACCTGAAGGTTGTCTGGAAGAGATCGCTATAAGCGATAAGACCGCCTAAGTTGTACTATGTTTTGTTTGTGATAATTTTGTTTTCCTGTAATGTCTGTGTTTGTGCAATAAAGTGTATCTATCTACCTAACAATTTGGATTACAATTGCATACTTAGAGAACTACCTTACTTAAGAATCTCCGTAAATAATTTTATCGAACAAGCAAAAATGTTAAAGAAATAAAATGGGATTATTTCATAGGTTTAATAAAGGTTTACCTAACGGAAAGCTATTTTAATTCTTTGTTAGCTACTCGTTATACTAATATACTGGTAATTACCATCGCTCGCTCTATTATTATGTGATATCTTTATCCAATTAAAAACATAAATAAATGATTAGTAAAAAATTTTTTTTTTTATCATCTGCTATTCCGTATAGACTATGAAAACTTTAGTTTGAGACAACGCGTTATGCTTATCATATTTTTATTTATTTTATTTTATTTGTAAAAATCAACGGTTTTACCGCAATTATCCCTCAAGCACTTCTGTACATGCGTCTGTGCCGTCTACTAACACCCCAAATGAAAAGTTGAACCCTCAGATCAGACTTTTGAAGCATTGTGGTCGTGTCTAAGGAATTGTTGACAGGCTCGGTGGCTCAATAATAATTGGTAGTGACCTCTGCCTTCTGAGCCAAGGGTCGTGGGTTCGATCCCCGCACATTACAAACATTTGTGTGCATGAACATGTCTGTTTGTATTGGTCTGGGTGTTTTCTATATATAATATGTATTTATATACAAGAAAAAAGTATTTAAGTAAGTTTATCAGTTGTCTAGTACCCATAGTAAAAGCTTGGGCTTAGTTTGGGGCTAGATGGCGCTGTGTGGCCCAGCGTGTCATGTCTTGGGTTATTTATTATTATTTAATTATATCTTGACAGCTTTAAGCTCGCCACAACCGAATTAATGTACTTTCATCCTACTTCATAGAAATTAACTTGCTTATTTTGTTAATATTCTCAGTCCATTAATCTATCTAAATCTTCCGTGAAATGTTAGAAGTGCTGTCTGCGTTTTAAACATAAACCTAACTTGATTAAGTAGTAAACTAATTGGGTACTAAAGTTTATGAGCGTAAAATGCCGTTAGTTCAACCCAGCGCTCTCTAGTTATACAAAAGTGCGCATTTTAAACTCAGAAACGCATAAAGCTCTTCAGCGTCACCGGTGCGAGAAGCTACGCGCTGCGATCGCCAACCCGCCTGCCCAGCGTGGCGGTTGTGGGTATATCCTCCAGATGTTTGCCCTAAGTGGCGAACAACTGGAGAGGCCTATGTCCAGCAGTGGACTGCAATAGGCTGATGATGATGATGATGATAAAGCTCTTATTATGGACTAGCTGTGCGCGCGACTTCGTCCACGTGGAATAGTGTTTTTGGAATCAACAACCTAAAATATAAGTTTCCAAGATTGTAAGTCTGGAAATGACGATACTCCCATATACCAGTAACTGTGAACACTCCATTTCAACTCCTTACAATCCTTGCGTATAAAATTTTCTTTACTCTACGTTACCATACTAATACCACAACGTTACAAATAATATACTTTAAATTAATAAATAAAAAAAAAAATATAAAATGATATTTTTTTTTTAATGAACACGGTACAGAAACGTGCTGCAATAGCAACGAACAGCACGCTGGGCCACACGATGCCATTTAGTCCCAAATCGAGCTGAAGCATACACATGCTTCAGCTCGATTCTCGTGTCTAGTAACCATAGTACCTACACAGGTACTATGGTTACTAGACAACTGATGAACACACTTAGATATTTTAAAAAGAAACACTCATAATAGAGGATCCCGGCATACAACGACCATACCGAGACATTTATTGGATGAAACTTATTTTATTCGCGCCACATTTCACCATCCCGTTCTTTCACCATCGAGCATAACATACCCTGGACCAAATTTTGATCGGCAACTCATGTGCATTATATTTATTGACATATTTAATTACATGTAAAATAAGTTTCATCCAATAAACGTTTTGGTAAAGGTCTTTGTATGGCGGGATCTTAGACCATCATTATACATAGCAAACACTCAATCCAATACCTACTAACATACATGATCATGCACGATAGATAGATTATTTTATTTCACGCTAAACAGTTGACTAACGAACAAAGATTTATCGAAGGAAAATTAAAAGACGCAATGTTTGCACTGTGTGACAAATGTGAACTGTGTGCCTAGCACGAACAATTTCGAAAAAGTATGCGTAACGTAACTGTCAACTGTCAACACAGAGCGATCATTTTCAGTACGAAAAACGTAGTACCTCTTACGCACGATAGGGGCGCTGTACCAAGTTTCATACAAATGTTTACGGTAACGTTACGCATACTTTTTCGAAAATGTTCGTGCTAGGCACACTGTTCACTACCATCTAACCAAACTAATGGTCTCCTGAAGATTTTTAAACAGAAGAGTTATAAGTGACCGCTAAGTCAACATACTACTCGTATTCGGTAAACGTTTCGCCCCAAAGCGGCGTAAGCAGTATTTCACCAATTGTAGGACATAAACCAGGACTCGCCCTTGAGGCAGGCCGCTCGGTCAAGGCCGCCTTATGTAACCGACTCAGCTGTAGGCGCGGCTCCTCTCGACTGTATTCTTTGTTATCAAGACAAGTCTGAGTAAGTTTGCGGTGTACACGATAGAGTAATAGGCTTTTTGCCTTAAAATGTAATTAGTCCGTCTTTTAGCTTATTCAAAAATAAAGGACACGTATTTTTTAATTTATAAATTAGACTAAAAATTACAATGTTATAACCCGCATAATTACGCGTGACGTCACTCAGTGTAGCATTTTTACGGGACGGAGTGACGTCAAAGACACCCACTCCTAACTTTTGATGCCTAGTATCTTTGGTATTTTTTATTTGAATGGAAAAAGGAAAAATACGTATCCAATACATTATGATCTAAAATATGGACAAATAATGCAATTATTTTGACCCCCAAAACATCCCTATTCTAAGCACAGTGTGCAGTAACAGTAGACGTATGGTCTATTCTTTGTTATCAAGTCTGAGTAAGTTTGCGAGATGCGTTGGTCTGGGTGTTTTCTATGTATAACATGTATTTATTTACAAAATAAAAGTATCTAAGTAAGTTTATCAGTTGTCTAGTACCCATAGTACAAGCTTCGGCTTAGTTTGGGGCTAGATGGCGATGTGTGGCCCAGTGTGGCATGTCTTGGGTTATTTATTATTTATTTACTAAAACCGCCTAAAAGACTTATTTCGCGCATTACAATACCTTCCATTATTTTGCTTGACAAAGAAATATGGGTCCCATTAGCAATCATAACGTGCATCTATTCGCGTTACAAGTAAATGTGTTTCGTAGAGGCATGGAGAAATTCGAGACAAATTACATTTAGCCTAACACGAATTACTGAAACAGGGTGATATGTCGTCTTAGTAGATTTTAACTTTTAAGAGAGGTAGGGCATAGCGAATCTTCGCTCGAATTGAGCCGTCCGTCCGGGGAAGGACCTCCACCCTATAGAATACCGCAGTCAATTGACCTCTGGGTCGTGTTTCTGCCGATGAGTAGGGTTTCCGGAGCTCGTGGGGGGTTAGGGTTGGGCCGGCATAGCGGTGGCAACGGACAGGTAACTGACCAGTTACTTGCCCGTTGTCACAGCGACTTTTCGCTTTCCATCAGGCGTAGGTACTATAAAAAAAAATAACTTCGCGGTTGTATGGGATGTAAGGGCGCGATCTTTTCACTGCAAGCAACCCTCACCTACCTGTGGTACATCCTGCTAAATTACCAAAGAAGCTCTAGCAATCGACTGGTGTCGGTATGATCATCACGATAGAAGGCATAGATAAAATACCACCGGTTGATGACAGCAAGAAAAAGTTATTCAAACGTCATTCAACTTTAGTATCATCGCAAAATGTCCTGGCATATTTAATTCTTTCTATGATCAATGAAGCGAAAGATAGCGATAAAAGAATTCGTGAACATATGCGTATAAATTGTAAATGTTTTTATGCCTCTTTAATATGACATAGACCCATTTTCCTGCGTTATCCTGTTTAAAATGTATTTGTGAGAACAAAAGCTCAGTTACCTTCTCATTCAGTGTTATTAAACTTGCTACTTAGACTTTTAGCTCGATGATGGAATAAATAAATAAATAATATATAGTAGTATAAATAATATAAAATAGATATGCCACGTTGGGCCACACAGCACCACCTAGCCCCAAACTAACCCGAAGTTTGTACTATGGGTACTAGACAACTGATAAACTTACTTAGATACATTTTTTTTGTAAATAAAGACCAATACAAACAGACATGTTCATGAACACAAATGTTTGTACTGTGCGGGAATCGAACCCACGACCCTTGACTCAGAGGGCAGAGGTCACTACCAAATGAGCCACCGAGCCTGTCTATAATAATAATAGTTAATCATGACCTCTCTACACATAAAATTAACATATTTTTACCTTAATTTTTTAGGTTAAATCACATACATTTCCCTCACTTTCCCCTCTGGCGTCCTGCGTGTCCGAATACTTGCACGCGCGTTGACTAAACGGGTTTGACAAGGCAATCCGTGTGGCTGAGTTTTGGTCTCATAGTTAGTACATACTAGCTGTGCTCGCGACTTCGTCCGCGTGGAATAGTTATTTTTTCCCCGTTTTTTTTTACATTTTCCATTATTTCTTAGCTCCTAATAGTTGCAGCGTGATGTTATATAGTCTAAAGCCTTCCTCGATAAATGGTCTATTCAACACAAAAAGAATTTTTCAATTCGGACCAGTAGTTCCTGAGATTAGCGCGTTCAAACAAACAAACAAACAAACTCTTCAGCTTTATAATATTAGTTACAAGATATAATTTGCCGTAGGTGCAATAAGTTACAGCAACTTCATATAAATGTCGTTTCCTATGGAATTAACTGAAGTACTGGCTCGATGCTGATTTGGTAGAGACTTCTGCCTTCTGATCAACGGTCGCGGGTTCGATTCACGCACAGTACAAACATTTGTGTGTTTTGAACATGTCTGTGTTTTGGTCTGGGTGTTTACTGTGTATGTACCTAATTGTGTATATTATGTATTTATTTACAAAAAAAAGTATCTGAGTGAGTTTATCAGTTGTCTAGTACCCATGGTACAAGCTTCGGGTTAGTTTGGGGGCTACATTGCGATGTGTGGCCCAGCATGGCATGACTTTAAAAAAGTAATAATAATGCCCAGGTAGGACATAAGATAATAGTTAATACAAAAAATAGCCAAGTAGCTACGGAAAAAAATATTATAGAGAGAAAATGTTGCCATAATCCGATGAAACGTCACTTCGACACGACCGGAGAGAGATCAGCCGCCGGACCGACGACTTAACGAGCTTACCGATCCACGGTGTATATCATATCATCGACACTTCCTGTTACACAACGCGCTAGACGAGTATTTTTTAGAAAAATGTTGTGTAAAATTGTACCTCGCCTCGGGCTTCAAACCCTTTTTGTCGGGTATGCCTTTACGCATACACCAGGGCTATGGGTTATATAGTACTTACTCCTATCTAATGGATAATACGGGATGTAAGGGAGCGACCTATCACCTTTTCGCTCCAAGCCATCCTCACCTGCCCGTGGTGCATCCTGCCGAACAACAAACGAGGCTCTGGCAAACCGACTGGTGGCGGTAAAACCATCACGATAGACGGCGTAGCTAAATACCAAGGGCCGATGACGGGCAGCAGCGTCACCGGAGCAAGAAGCTACGCCCTGCGATCGCCAACCCGCTTGCCCAGCGTGGCGATTATGGTTATATCCTCCAGAAGTTTGCCCTAGGTGGCGAACAACTGGAGAGGCCTATATCCAGCAGTGGACTGCAATAGGCAAATGATGAATGGATAATACCCACTAAAACGACGGTGGGCCGCTACGAGCACTCTATCTAGGGGGCTAGGGATGCCCGGTGGTACTAGACGCAATCCCCCACAGCAGTGCTGCACTGGGACTGACAGACCACTTTTCCCGAAGGCATGTGTCGTCGTCTTCCAAGGGGCTCCTAACTTGAGCACAAGCCCCCTAAGCGCGCGCCAACGGTCCCAAAGGTCCTTTGAGTCGCCTCTTAAGACAGGCAGAGATACCTCAGTAGTAATCTACGCCCCATTACAATAGTAATCACAGAGTGCGGACCTTCAAACTCCAATAAATAAATAATAAATAAATAACCCAAGATATGCCACGCTGGGCCACACAGCGCCACCTAGCCCCAAACTAAGCCGAAGCTTGTACTATGGTTACTAGCCAACTGATAAACTTACTTAAAAACTTTTTTTTTGTAAATAAATACATATTATACATAGAAAACACCCAGACCAATACAAACAGACATGTTCATGCACACAAATGTTTGTACTGTGCGGGGATCGAACCCACAACCCTTGGCTCAGAAGGCAGATGGCACTACCAAATGAGCCACCGAGCCTGTCAATACGAGTATAACTTGATTAAATGCAACAAAACCTGTCTCGTTAAGAACGTCATCATAGGTCATTTAGCCGTACATAGACAAAGGCAAAACGATAACTGTAATGGGGCGTGTTGTGTTTCTGAGTGACTCACATCATACCACTATATTTAATTATTTATTTAATCTTTATTGTAAGTAATTATATTACTAAGTAGGTATATAGTATGGATATATGTATGTATGTGTATATAGGCTGATAATGATATGTAAGTATATATATATATAATAGTATGAGATAGATATGTATGTCTATTTATAGGAGCAAGCGCAATCGTCCGTGGGCCTCACTCGGCAGGACTTACTGAAAATCAGCGCCGTGGCTACATCGCGGGCCACGGCTATATGCTGAGTAAGGCCCTTTTACTCTGGACGTCGCAACAACGCCATGTCCGGTCTTTGGTTTTGTGTACTTTTTGATTGTTTTATTATTATTCTTTTTTTCTTTTGTGTATTTTATTTTCTATTATGTTTTGTCGATGTGTTGTTGTGATGTCCTTGTAATAAAAGTTTCTTATTTCTTATTTCTTATAATGATTAATTGGTAATTGGACAAAGTAAGACCAAAGTGGTCAATTTGTGTCCACTACAGTTCTCGGTAGCGGCCCCTGACCTAGTTGCGGCTTAAACCTTGAGAGAAAGTGGGTTTGATTCCTAGTATTCTTTATAAAATCCATTACGTTAGTGATACTGACGGCACTATGGCACAGTGTCAGTATCAGATATTTTACTATGCAGTTTGGCAGATATACTTATTGTAACCTATTTGTATGTACCTTGCATTCAATAAATTTAAAAAAAAACTTTTGTTTAACCAGTGGGTGACTGGTAGAGAATGTTTATGCGGCATTAAGTCCGCCATTATTTTGTACACCGATTTTTTTGTGCGATGAAGATTAAATAAATTTAATGTCTATAAGATATGTATTTTGATTTCCTTTTCTATTTTGAACGTTCTAAGAGAATCTATTGAACAAAGGGTTTTCTTTAATCATCCAAGCACTTGTAATCTACACATTGTACATATAGTTGCGGCTTAAATCTTGAGAGAAAGTGGGTTTGATTCCTAGTATTCTTTATAAAATCCATTACGTTAGTGATACTGACGGCACTATGGCACAGTATAAGATATTGTGGAATATCGCTGTAATGGTTAGTTTACTAAATCGCTTCTTGGTTATAAAACAGCAAAAAGCTTTCAGAATTTGTTCTATCTCGAATCGCATTTCTGGAAGGGTAATTTTTTGATGACTTTGATCTTTAAAGACTTCTACGGCGCGTTTTGTAATCCACTAAAAGTAAATAGGCTTGAGGTTCGCAATTAATAATGATCTAAATATGATCAGACATATATTTTTTTACGACCCAGGAGTTTTTTTATAGTAGCTCGAAATAATGACTTCCCTACGCCTGATGGAAAGCGAAAGAGAAGTCCAAGTCGCTATGACAACAGGCAAGTAACTGGTCAGTTACCTGTCAGTTGCTACCGCATTACCGGACCAACCTTGACCCCCCACGAGCTCCGGAAATCCTACTCGCCGGCAGAGACACGACTACGTCATTTGGCCTCCCCCGGGGTCCTTCCCCGGATAAGCGGCTCAATTCGAGCGCAGATTCGCTATGCTCTACTTCTCTCAAGTTCTAAGAGACGCCTTATAGAGTTGTAGGGAGAAGTTCTATGATTAATGCGTGACCATCATTAGCCTGCAAACTTCCACTGCTGAAGATAGTTCTCCCCCAACGATAATCATCATCATCATCAGCCTATTGCGGTCCACTGCTGGACACAGGCATCTCCAGTTGTTAACCACTTAGGCCAAACATCTGGAGGATATACCCATAATCGCAGCGCTGGGCAGGCGGGTTGGCGATCGCAGCGCGCAGCTTCTCGCTACGGTGACGCTGCTGCCCGTCATCGGCCTGTGGCATTTAGCTACGCTTTTAGCTACGCTACGTCATCAATTGTGATGCTTATACCGCCACCAGTCGGTTGCCAGCGCCTCGTTTGTTGTTCGGCAGGATGCACCACGGGCAGGTGAGGTTAGCTTGGAGCGAAAAGATGATAGGTCGCTCCCTTACATCCCAAAATGACAAAATTATACCTTCCTGCATTGACTTAAGCATCGAATGCATCGCAAACGTTTGCAGTTAACTGCACCTCCATTGCAAAATGAAGTTAACAATTGTTAACTTTTCCTCAGAAAGCTCGACTTTACACAACTTTGCAAGCAAAAGGGAAACTTAGAAACTTCAAAATGCGTTTATAAAAGCTTACTTGCAACTTTAACACTTTCGGTCCAAACGCAGAAGGTCTGAAATTCAGTTTTTTTTATAGTAGCTCGACATAATGGCTTCCCTACGCCTGATGGAAAGCCAAAGAGAAGCCCAAGTCGCTGTGACAACTGGCAAGTAACTGGTTAGTTACCTGTCAGTTGCCACTGCTATGCCGGCCCAACCCTAACCCCCCACGAGCTCCGGAGATCCTACTCACCAGCAGAAACACGACCCGAAGGTCATTTGGCTGCGGTATTCTATAAGGTGGAGGTCTTTCCCCGGACGGGAAGCGCAACCATATTCAAAGACTAGCCGAGCGTGTTTCGCTTCTACCTTCATAGTGCAAACGACTAAGCTTTGGACCTTTTTGCCAAGGTCCTTGTTCCCCGATAGATATAATCTTAAGGTTTTCAAGGCGAGTGAATCGGTTTTTGTTGGATGAGCGCGCTTGATCGTAGACTCTAACTTCGCTTAACACCAGACGAATTAGGGCTCAGATCTTAATCCTATCTTATGAAAATATGTAGTATTTATACGATTAGGAAATATTTAAATAAATAAATATTAGACAACATCACATACATTGCTCCGATCCCAAAGTAAGTAGCGTAAGCACTTGTGTTATGGGTATCAGAACAACGAAGGTACCACAAATAAATACTTAAATACAAATATTAACACCCAGACACGGAACAAACACAAGTGTTCATCACACGAATGTTTGTCCCGGGTGGGAATCGAACCCACGACCCTTGGTTCAGAAGGCAGGAGTCACTACCAATTGAGCCACCGAGCCAGTCAAATATTTTGTGTAACAGTTATCAAATTAGGCTACTTTCTTTTCTATCACATAGTTTATATAATAAAAAACTGTTTGCACGAAATTTCGAGATTACATAATGGCGCCAAACCCGCCAAAATTGTAATACAAGATAATGTTCTTTACGTATTTTAATGCTATACTGAACATCTACCTATACCCGTATAACTAGTTTTACAAAGTAAATAAGGTAATTTTAATTAATAAATCAATCTGTGGGCCTCCCTAGGTTAGTTAAATTTCAATGTATGTAGTTCCAATCTAAGATAGTTTTCTAACTGCTTATCGGGTCTAGTAGTAGCGAGGTATTATGTGTTTAACAACACAGATTCCTAGTATAGAAGTACTATTTCATTTCACGTTTAACCTATCAGTAAAGTTAATGTCACGAAAAATGATTTCCAAAATTAGATTAATCTTGCTTTTCGTATTTTCGTCAACAGGCGAGTTCTCCTTAAAAACAACTGAAAGCCGGACGGTCTCTAGTGGGGCGCGAAGTTGAGCGAAATTAAAAACAAATGAATCTCTAGTTAGTTTCAAAATTAGAACGCATCGCATTATTAACGACTGCCGGGAGGTACCTTTAAACTTTGGAAGACGATGCTTTTGCCAATCAATGCAACATTGAAGAAAAAATTTTAGCAAAATCGTCTAACTAATTAGCTCAAAAGTTAAAATTGACTTTGTATTGAGGACATCATCTTCATTATCAGCTCAAAAACGTACAACAATGGTCATAGGCACCCCCTAGGGACTTGCCTTAGTCAAAAAAAAACCCAAATTTACCTCACCGATTGTTATCGGTTCTGTTGAACCTAGGACCTTTCTCAGTCTACTTAGTCAACCCACCTGCCTAGCGTGGCGACTAAAGCCCCACTGTCATTAAATTTAGAATAATATCAATTGTCATTGAAGGAAACCTATGTCCAACGTTTGCATGCAGATGAAGAAGTAGTTATCTAATCAAAAAAGATCATCAATAAATCAGTTGACGCAATCATTTGTTATCTACAAAATAAGCAAACAGACCCTCCTTACAGTTCATCGCCACAAAACTCCGTTCCAAAAATAGATATGATAATGAATTCTTTTTAATGCTGCTAAGGTACGGAATATAGTCCATTGCCAGGTCAAACGTCAAATGTTCCAATGTTGCGTGCGACGAGGTACGGTTACGGTTGGTCGTGATAATTTCGACAATAAAGAACCCTGATACAGCCTAGGTGTGGGTAATGAGACCTCTGTAGGATCGATCGAAGCCGATGCGGCAGACCAAACAACTGTTTCGCAAACAACTTCTGTTCAAGGTGAGCCTTTTACGATTTTTACGGTTAAAAAAAATGTTCAATGTCAAAATAACCGCAGAACAAAATTAATGCCTCTCTACACGGAGTGCCGCAGCTAACGGATCACGGAAAGAAAATATACAACCTTCACTGTACATCTTAAATTAAAAGATTAACTGCAAACGGAAACAAAGCCGAATAAAATTTCGTACCATGTCCGAGTTTTACGTGTGTATTCGCAAATCTTTGAGATACGATCGAGATGTCTCGATTAGTTCTCGCCCCGCCGACTAAAAATAGCATGCCAAAAAAACAAAACATATCACGAGCGCCACTCTCACAAGGAAACGTAGAGTAACTCGACCGGCGGGGCAGGTGACGCGAGAAACAAATGAGAATCGAGCGGGACGCGAAACTGTTACGAAATGAAAACAAACCGGGACCAAGTTCGCTGCGAAATACGAACGCATCGCGAAAATGTGAAGTTAGAATCGGCGTTGCCAAAGTGTTACTTTGACCCTTACATGTTACACGGTTCAAAATGTTACTTTCATGTTATTTTTTGACCTGAAACGAAAAAAAAATTCTGCTCTGATAACGTCCGTTTACAGAACGGACGGAACGTCAGTACAAGATATTGTCCGTCTCCATAAATCAGGCGATATGT